>OZ025256.1:35247451-35867720 GCA_964019135.1 Arenicola marina | reverse complement strand
TACCATGTCATGGTATGTTACTTATTATGTACCATGTCATGGTATGTCACTCATTATGTACCATGTCATGGTATGTCACTCATTATGCACCATGTCATGGTATGTCACTCATTATGTACCATGTCATGGTATTTCACTCATTATGTACCATGTCATGGTATGTTACTTATTATGTACCATGTCATGGTATGTTACTCATTATGTACCATGTCATGGTATGTCACTCATTATGTACCATATCATGGTATGTTACTTAGTATGTACCATGTCATGGTATGTCACTCATTATGTACCATGTCACGGTATATTACTTAGTATGTATCATGTCATGGTATGTCACTCATTATGTACCATGTTATGGTATGTTACTCATTATGTACCATGTCATGGTATGTCACTCATTATGTACCATGTCATGGTATGTTACTTAGTATGTACCATGTCATGGTATGTCACTCATTATGTACCATGTCATGGTATGTCACTCATTATGTACCATGTCATGGTATGTTACTTATTATGTACCATGTCATGGTATGTCACTCATTATGTACCATGTCATGGTATGTCACTCAGTATCTACCATGTCATGGTATGTCACTCATGATGTACCATGTCATGGTATGTCACTCATTATGTACCATGTCATGGTATGTTACTTATTATGTACCATGTCATGGTATGTCACTCATTATGCACCATGTCATGGTATGTGACTAGTTATAGAGCTGTAGATTAGCTGCCCCCGGAAAGGACATGACAGTGCAGAAACGGGCGCCAGTATGAGGTGGACGCTTGAGAACTGATTGAAACCGGGACAACACCAGTCACAATGAAATTTTGCTAACAACTCAGCGACGTTCGACCCCCCAGCCACCCCCCTCTCAGTAAAAACTAGGAAACAAATATCAAGCTGTGATGTTATAATAGAATTTATTGCAACACATTGAGGTGTTTACATAACTGGCACATGTACCTCGCGCATCCTACATTACGTACCAGACAACGGACGGTGTGACGGGGTGTGTCCCGTCCATGCCGGGGTGGCCTACCGCCGGGTGGGGGTGGAGGGGAGGCGGGGGGCAGCGGAACGCCTACCACGGGGTGGGGTGGGGGGCAGGGGCACGCGTACCGCCGGTTGGGGGGGGGGGGCACTGTAGGAGAACGCCTACGTGAAATGCACTTCGGCCGTGTACCCCTAATAGTCACACCCCCTCGCCTCACTTTGACTTGAATGGTTCACATGGGGTGACCTGCCGACCCAACTCCACACCTCGCCCTCGTCTCGGCGTGCTAGGAGTACCAGCCATTGGTTAGGTAACCGCGACATCCGACTAGCTATTAACCTGTATGCACTATACGGGAGCATGTTGTCGTTAACAATTGATGAACCAGTGATACATCGCTAACAGCCTCGACACACATACCGCCGTGGCGGATCCAGGAATGGGCGGGGGGGGGGTGCATTTACTTAGGTACTATCCCTGCGCGGATCCAGTGACAAACTTGCGAAGGGGGGCGGTGAGGTATTATTCATGCACGTATCATGCGACTGGGGGGGGGGGGGTGAAGAAAAGATTATGACTGTGCCCCATCGTTCATAGAAAGGGGGGGAACATACCTTTTTTTCGCCTATTTTCGAGCGAAGGTGGGGCGTGCCCTCTCTGCCCCCCCCCCCCCCCGCCACTGGATCCGCCACTGTATCGCAATATACTGAGATGCCTCTACGAGTCAGCCACAGTTTTATCCCCCGATCTTGCGCACGCTCCTGTTTGGCACCGCTCAGCCTTAGGGCTGTAACTGAACGGCGGTGTACCACATTAGCTGAACAGCGACACACAATTGGTACCTGAACACAACGCACCGAAAGCCAACAACGACAACAGCGAACATAACACCACAATGCAGACATGGTATCGTCCCCAAACCTCTACTGTAAAAAGCCTGGAGACATTGTCCCCAAACCTCTACTGTAAAAAGCCTGGAGACATCGTCCCAAAACCTCTACTGTATAAAGCCTGGAAACATCGTCCCCAAACCTCTACTGTAAAAAGCCTGGAAACATCGTCCCCAAACTTCTACTGTAAAAAGCCTGGAGACATCGTCCCCAAACCTCTACTGTATAAAGCCTGGAAACATCGTCCCCAAACCTCTACTGTAAAAAGCCTGGAGACATCGTCCCCAAAACTTTACCGTAAAAAGCCTGGAGACATCATCCCCAAACCTCTACTGTAAAAAGCCTGGAGACATCGTCCAAAAACCTCTACTGTAAAAAGCCTGGAGACATCGTCCCCAAACCTCTACTGTAAAAAGCCTGGAGACATCATCCCCAAACCTCTACTGTATAAAGCCTGGAAACATCGTCCAAAAACCTCTACTGTAAAAAGCCTGGAAACATCGTCCCCAAACCTCTACTGTAAAAAGCATGGAAACATCGTCCCCAAACCTCTACCGTAAAAAGCCTGGAAACTTCGTCCCCAAACCTCTACTGTAAAAAGCCTGGAGACATCGTCCCCAAACCTCTACCGTAAAAAGCCTGGAAACATCGTCCCCAAACCTCTACTGTAAAAAGCCTGGAGACATCGTCCCCAAACCTCTACTGTATAAAGCCTGGAAACATCGTCCCCAAACCTCTACTGTAAAAAGCCTGGAAACATCGTCCCCAAACCTCTACTGTATAAAGCCTGAAAACATCGGCCCCAAACCTCTACTGTATAAAGCCTGGAAACATCGTCCCCAAACCTCTACTGTATAAAGCCTGGAAACATCGTCCCCAAACCTCTACTGTATAAAGCCTGGAAACATCGTCCCCAAACCTCTACCGTAAAAAGCCTGGAAACATCGTCCCCAAACCTCTACTGTAAAAAGCCTGGAGACATCGTCCCCAAACCTCTACCGTAAAAAGCCTGGAAACATCGTCCCCAAACCTCTACTGTAAAAAGCCTGGAGACATCGTCCCCAAACCTCTACTGTATAAAGCCTGGAAACATCGTTCCCAAACCTCTACTGTAAAAAGCCTGGAGACATCGTCCCCAAACCTCTACCGTAAAAAGCCTGGAGACATCGTCCCCAAACCTCTACTGTATAAAGCCTGGAAACATCGTCCCCAAACCTCTACTGTAAAAAGCCTGGAAACATCGTCCCCAAACCTCTACTGTAAAAAGCCTGGAGACATCGTCCCCAAACCTCTACTGTATAAAGCCTGGAAACATCGTCCCCAAACCTCTACTGTAAAAAGCCTGGAAACATCGTCCCCAAACATCTACTGTAAAAAGCCTGGAGACATCGTCCCCAAACCTCTACTGGGTAAAGCCTGGAAACATCGTCCCCAAACCTCTAATGTATAAAGCCTGGAAACATCGTCCCCAAACCTCTACTGTATAAAGCCTGGAAACATCGTCCCCAAACCTTTACCGTAAAAAGCCTGGAGACATCGTCCCCAAAACTTTACCGTAAAAAGCCTGGAGACATCATCCCCAAACCTCTACTGTATAAAGCCTGGAAACATCGTCCCCAAACCTCTACTGTAAAAAGCCTGGAAACATCGTCCCCAAACCTTTACCGTAAAAAGCCTGGAGACATCGTCCCCAAAACTTTACCGTAAAAAGCCTGGAGACATCGTCCCCAAACCTCTACTGTATAAAGCCTGGAAACATCGTCCCCAAACCTCTACTGTAAAAAGCCTGGAGACATCGTCCCCAAACCTCTACTGTATAAAGCCTGGAAACATCGTCCCCAAACCTCTACTGTAAAAAGCCTGGAGACATCGTCCCCAAACCTCTACCGTAAAAAGCCTGGAGACATCGTCCCCAAACCTCTACTGTAAAAAGCCTGGAGACATCGTCCCCAAACCTCTACTGTATAAAGCCTGGAAACATCGTCCCCAAACCTCTACTGTAAAAAGCCTGGAAACATCGTCCCCAAACCTTTACCGTAAAAAGCCTGGAGACATCGTCCCCAAAACTTTACCGTAAAAAGCCTGGAGACATCATCCCCAAACCTCTACTGTATAAAGCCTGGAAACATCGTCCCCAAACCTCTACTGTAAAAAGCCTGGAAACATCGTCCCCAAACCTTTACCGTAAAAAGCCTGGAGACATCGTCCCCAAAACTTTACCGTAAAAAGCCTGGAGACATCGTCCCCAAACCTCTACTGTAAAAAGCCTGGAAACATCGTCCCCAAACATCTACTATAAAAAGCCTGGAGACATCGTCCCCAAACCTCTACTGTATAAAGCCTGGAAACATCGTCCCCAAACCTTTACCGTAAGAAGCCTAGAGATATCGTCCCCAAAACTTTACCGTAAAAAGCCTGGAGACATCGTCCCCAAACCTCTACTGTAAAAAGCCTGGAAACATCGTCCCCAAACCTCTACTGTAAAAAGCCTGGAAACATCGTCCCCAAACCTCTACTGTAAAAAGCCTGGAAACATCGTCCCCAAACCTCTAATGTATAAAGCCTGGAAACATCGTCCCGAAACCTCTACTGTAAAAAGCCTGGAGACATCATCCCCAAACCTTTACTGTAAACAGCCTGGAGACATCGTCCACAAACCTCTCCCTTAAAAAGCCTGAAAACATCGTCCCCAAAACTCTACTGTAAAAAACCTGGAGACATCGTCCCCAAACCTTTACTGTAAACAGCCTGGAGACATCGTCCCCAAACCTTTCATTTAAAAAGCCTGAAAACATCGTCCCCAAACCTCTACTTTAAACAGCCTGGAGACATCGTCCCCAAACCTCTACTGTAAAAAGCCTGGAAACATCGTCCCAAAACCTCTACTGTAAAAAGCCTGGAGACATCGTCCCCAAACCTCTACTGTAAAAAGCCTGGAAACATCGTCCCCAAACTTCTACTGCAAAACGCCTGGAAACAACGTCCCCAAACATCTACTGTAAAAAGCCTGGAAACATCGTCCCCAAACATCTACTGTAAAAAGCCTGGAAACATCGTCCCCAAACCTCTACTGTATAAAGCCTGGAAACATCGTCCCCAAACCTCTAATGTATAAAGCCTGGAGACTACGTCCCCAAACCTTTATTGTATAAAGCCTGGAAACATCGTCCCCAAACCTTTACTGTAAACAGCCTGGAGACATCGTCCCCAAACCTTTCCTTTAAAAAGCCTAAAAACATCGTCCCCAAACCTCTACTGTAAACAGCCTGGAGACATCGTCCCCAAACCTCTACTGTAAAAAGCCTGGAAACATCGTTCCAAAACCTCTACCGTAAAAAGCCTGGAGACATCGTTCCCAAACCTCTACTGTATAAAGCCTGGAAACATCGTCCCCAAACCTCTACTGCAAAAAGCCTGGAGACATCGTCCCAAAATCTCTACTGTAAAAAGCCTGGAAACATCGTCCCAAAACCTCTACTGTAAAAAGCCTGGAGACATCGTCCCCAAACTTCTACTGCAAAAAGCCTGGAAACATCGTCCCCAAACCTCTACTGTAAAAAGCCTGGAAACATCGTCCCCAAACCTCTACTGTAAAAAGCCTGGAAACATCGTCCCCAAACCTCTACTGTAAAAAGCCTGGAGACATCGTCCCCAAACCTCTAATGTATAAAGCCAAGGGACATCGTCCCCAAACCTTCACTGTAAACAGCCTGGAGACATCGTCCCCACACCTCTACTGTATAAAGCCTGGAAACATCGTCCCCAAACCTCTAATGTATAAAGCCTGGAGACTACGTCCCCAAACCTCTACCGTATAGACTCGTTCGCGTGCGAGCTCGTGCACCTCAATCCCATACTATCACAAAGGTTCCCTTTCGGTCCTGGCCAATCTCACACAGAACCAGAACTTAATCTAAAACAATACTTGATTGACCCCAACTAGAGTTAATATGGCTTAGTTACGTTACTTGGCATCGACAATAAATATTACAATACAGGCCAGGGGCTACAAATATGTACAATACGTTGCCCAGCATGTATTGCCACCCAAGTAATGATTGCATCAAACGCCAACGACGGGTGTCCAAGGTGAGCCCTGGACCCCGTCTATGAGTCTGACTCGTAGTCGCAGTCGGCGAGTCGCTCCGGCTTGGAGCAGTCGTTGACCACGAGGAGGGGAATGGTCCTGTGCTGGCCAGCAGCCCTGGCGCACCTGCCGTTGTGGGCCGCCGCGGGGTAAGTCTCCATCAGCATCCGGTCTGAGGGGCCCGGACCCTTGGTCACGTGGTGTGAGTGCGACACATAATCCGATGTGCTATGGTACGATTTGTCATCTGAAATTTAGATTTGAATCCTCAGAGCGTCGTATCAGGTGACAAACTGAACAATTTGGATGTTACGAAATATACGTCTGTACATATACTGGACAGAGAATTAGACGAATTTAATCTACTTATCACATATATGCTAAATTAACAGGGAGACATTTTTGAATTTTGATAAAATGATCGATCGACTTAGGCTGGTTGGTAGCAAACGTTTCCAATTTGTTTACTGAGTTATACGTGGGACAATGGTATCTTAATATCTTGCCGGGTAACCATGGACTTATCTTAATGTCCCGTCATTTACGCTCAGTTCTTACATCAGTGAGACTAATTCACTGTCCTGTATTTGTATATACGACACGTGTAAACTGACACCGAGGACAGAATCTATACATAGTGTTTGCCGCCGTTATGTTTACGCGTGTGACACAAGGTCCTATTGCTGTCTTCGTCAATAAACAGCAACATATCTTATACATTCGGGACCTGCCCTACCATCATAACAGTTCGTTATTTTCATCGACTACAATGCCGATCTGCACCATTTTAAAACGATATCCACAACAAACACTGCCGTATGAAGCCAGTGAACTTGAAACCAGTGTGTCTACCTTACAAATCGTATGGCCATGTTGCCGGCACTGTTGGCAGACGCCGCAGCCCCACGATGGCTGTGCTAACCTGTTTGAGAGAGATTCGTTGCCCTGGTGTCCGGGTTGAGGGAGGTGATGAATGACTTGCGGAACTTGTAGGCCTTCTTGCGGGCGGGCGCGAGGAAGGAGGCGGTGGAGAGGGTGTACAGGATGGGGTTCACGGCGGCGTTCAGCGGAAGAACGAAGACTGCTATCCACGCAAAGACCTGCCAATCACAGGGCCTCATTAGAGTGTGTATTACACATGGTGGACACTGCTAGGAGTTCGCGAGATCAACAGGCATATGTCCTTGTCTATGGACAACCGGGACAAAGAAGTGACACCTGGCAAACGGCTATGTGCAATATATCAAATATATGCTAAAAGGCGGGCAAGGAACGCTATTTATGTATGTGCTAGTTAGACCATCTGAATCGAGGCAGGTATATGTATTTCATTCTTCCATCTTTCGCCACTAATTATTACATGGCGGTCTGTATAACACGGCAGAGATCATTGTCGGTCAGTATAACAAGGCAGTTATCATTGTCGGTCAGTATATCATGACAGTGATCATTGTCGGTCAGTATAACATGGCAGTGATCATTGTCGGTCAGTATAACATGGCATTGATCATTGTCGGTCAGTATAACATGGCATTGATCATTGTCGGTCAGTATAACATGGCAGAGATCATTGTCGGTCAGTATAACATGGCAGTGATCATTGTCGGTCAGTATAACATGGCATTGATCATTGTCGGTCAGTATAACATGGCAGAGATCATTGTCGGTCAGTATAACATGGCAGTGATCATTGTCGGTCAGTATAACATGGCATTGATCATTGTCGGTCAGTATAACATGGCAGAGATCATTGTCGGTCAGTATAACATGGCAGTGATCATTGTCGGTCAGTATAACATGGCATTGATCATTGTCGGTCAGTATAACATGGCAGAGATCATTGTCGGTCAGTATAACATGGCAGTGATCATTGTCGGTCAGTATAACACGGCAGAGATCATTGTCGGTCAGTATAACAAGGCAGTTATCATTGTCGGTCAGTATAACATGGCAGAGATCATTGTCGGTCAGTATAACATGGCAGTGATCATTGTCGGTCAGTATAACACGGCAGTGATCATTGTCGGTCAGTATAACATGGCAGCGATCATTGTCTGTCCGTATAACATGGCAGCGATCATTGTCTGTCAGTATAACATGGCAGCGATCATTGTCTGTCGGTATAACATGGCAGCGATCATTGTCGGTCAGTATAACATGGCAGCGATCATTGTCTGTCCGTATAACATGGCAGCGATCATTGTCTGTCAGTATAACATGGCAGTGATCATTGTCTGCAAGTTTAACATGGCAGTGATCATTGTCGGTCAGTATAACGTGGCAGCGATCATTGTTGGTCAGTATAACATGGCAGTAATCCTTGTCTGTCAGTTTAACATGGCAGTGATCATTGTCGGCCAGTATAACATGGCAGCGAACATTGTCGGTCAGTATGACATGGCAGTAATCATTGTCTGTCAGTTTAACATGGCAGTGATCATTGTCGGTCAGTATAACATGGCAGAGATCATTGTCTGTCGTTATAACATGGCAGCGATCAGTGTCTGTCAGTATAACATGGCAGTGATCATTGTCGGTCAGTATAACATGGCAGCGATCATTGTCTGTCCGTATAACATGGCAGCGATCATTGTCTGTCAGTATAACATGGCAGTGATCATTGTCGGTCAGTATAACATGGCAGCGATCCTTGTCTGTCAGTATAACATGGCAGTGATCATTGTCGGTCAGTATAACATGGCAGCGATCCTTGTCTGTCCGTATAACATGGCAGCGATCATTGTCTGTCGGTATAACATGGCAGCGATCATTGTCGGTCAGTATAACATGACAGCGATCATTGTCTGTCCGTATAACATGGCAGCGATCATTGTCTGTCGGTATAACATGGCAGCGATCATTGTCGGTCAGTATAACATGGCAGCGATCATTGTCTGTCGGTGTAACATGGCCGCGATCATTGTCTGTCAGTATAACATGGCAGCGATCATTGTCTGTCGGTATGACATGGCAGCGATCATTGTCGGTCAGTATAACATGGCAGCGATCATTGTCTGTCCGCATAAGATGGCAGCGATCATTGTCGGTCGGTATAACATGGCAGCGATCATTTTCTGTCAGTATAACATGGCAGCGATCATTGTCTGTCGGTATAACATGGCAGCGATCATTGTCTGTCGGTATAACATGGCAGTGATCGTTGTCTGTCAGTATAACATGGCAGCGATCATTGTCTGTCACTATAACATGGCAGCGATCATTGTCTGTCGGTATAACATGTCAGCGATCATTGTCTGTCCGTATAACATGGCAGCGATCATTGTCGGTCAGTATAACATGGCAGCGATCATTGTCTGTCCGCATAAGATGGCAGCGATCATTGTCGGTCGGTATAACATGGCAGCGATCATTTTCTGTCAGTATAACATGGCAGCGATCATTGTCTGTCGGTATAACATGGCAGCGATCATTGTCTGTCGGTATAACATGGCAGTGATCGTTGTCTGTCAGTATAACATGGCAGCGATCATTGTCGGTCAGTATAACATGGCAGCGATCATTGTCTGTCGGTATAACATGGCAGCGATCATTGTCTGTCCGTATAACATGGCAGCGATCATTGTCTGTCAGTATAACATGGCAGCGATCATTGTCCGTCGGTATAACATGGCAGCGATCATTGTCGATCAGTATAACATGGCAGCGACCATTGTCTGTCCGTATAACATGGCAGCGATCATTGTCTGTCAGTATAACATGGCAGCGATCATTGTCTGTCGGTATAACATGGCAGCGATCATTGTCGGTCAGTGTAACATGGCAGCGATCATTGTCTGTCCGTATAACATGGTAGCGATCATTGTCTGTCAGTATAACATGGCAGCGATCATTGTCTGTCGGTATAACATGGCAGCGATCATTGTCGGTCAGTATAACATGGCAGCGATCATTGTCCGTATAACATGGCAGCGATCATTGTCTGTCAGTATGACATGGCAGCGATCATTGTCTGTCGGTATAACATGGCAGCGATCATTGTCGGTCAGTATAACATGGCAGCGATCATTGCCTGTCCGTATAACATGGCAGCGATCATTGTCTGTCAGTATTACATGGCAGCGATCATTGTCTGTCGGTATAACATGGCAGCGATCATTGTCGGTCAGTATAACATCGCAGCGATCATTGTCTGTCCGTATAACATGGCAGCGATCATTGTCTGTCGGTATAACATGGCAGCGATCATTGTCTGTCGGTATAACATGGCAGTGATCGTTGTCTGTCAGTATAACATGGCAGCGATCATTGTCTGTCAGTATAACATGGCAGCGATCATTGTCTGTCGGTATAACATGTCAGCGATCATTGTCTGTCCGTATAACATGGCAGCGATCATTGTCGGTCAGTATAACATGGCAGCGATCATTGTCGGTCAGTATAACATGGCAGCGATCATTGTCTGTCCGTATAACATGGCAGCGATCATTGTCTGTCAGTATAACATGGCAGTGATCATTGTCTGTCAGTATAACATGACAGTGATCATGGTCTGTCCGTATAACATGGCAGCGATCATTGTCGGTCAGTGTAGCATGGCAGCGATCATGGTCGGTCAGTATAACATGGCAGCGATCATTGTCGGTCAGTATAACATGGCAGTGATCATTGTCCGTCAGTATAACATGACAGTGATCATGGTCTGTCCGTATAACATGGCAGCGATCATTGTCGGTCAGTATAGCATGGCAGCGATCATGGTCGGTCAGTATAACATGGCAGCGATCATTGTCGGTCAGTATAACATGGCAGCGATCATTGTCTGTCGGTATAACATGGCAGCGATCATTGTCGGTCAGTATAACATGGCAGCGATCATTGTCTGTCCGTATAACATGGCAGCGATCATTGTCTGTCAGTATAACATGGCAGTGATCATTGTCTGTCAGTATAACATGACAGTGATCATGGTCTGTCCGTATAACATGGCAGCGATCATTGTCGGTCAGTATAGCATGGCAGCGATCATGGTCGGTCAGTATAACATGGCAGTGATCATTGTCGGCCAGTATAACATGGCAGTGATCATTGTCTGTCAGTATAATATGGCAGTGATCATTGTCGGTCAGTATAACATGACAGTGCTCATTCTCGGTCAGTATAACATGGCATTGATCATTGTCTGTCAGTATAACATGGCAGTGATCATTGTCTGTCAGTATAACATGGCAGCGATCATTGTCTGTCGGTATAACATGGCAGCGATCATTGTCGGTCAGTATAACATGACAGTGATCATGGTCGGTCAGTATAACATGACAGTGATCATTGTCGGTCAGTATAACATGATAGTGATCCTTGTCTGTCCGTATAACATGGCAGCGATCATTGTCGGTCAGTATAACATGGCAGCGATCATTGTCGGTCAGTATAACATGGCAGCGATCATGGTCGGTCAGTATAACATGGCAGCGATCATTGTCTGTCAGTATAACATGGCAGCGATCATTGTCGGTCAGTATAACATGGCAGCGATCATTGTCTGTCAGTATAACATGGCAGTGATCATTGTCTGTCGGTATAACATGGCAGCGATCAGTGTCTGTCCGTATAAAATGGTAGCGATCATTGTCGGTCAGTATAACATGGCAGCGATCATTGTCTGTCGGTATGACATGGCAGCGATCATTGTCTGTCAGTATAACATGGCAGTGATCATGGTCTGTCAGTATAACATGGCACCGATCATTGTCGCTCAGTATAACATGGCAGCGATCATGGTCGGTCAGTATAACATGGCAGCGATCATTGTCTGTCGGTATAGCATGGCAGCGATCACTGTCGGTCAGTATAACATGACAGTGATCATGGTCGGTCAGTATAACATGACAGTGATCATTGTCGGTCAGTATAACATGACAGTGCTCATGGTCGGTCAGTATAACATGGCAGCGATCATGGTCGGTCAGTATAACATGGCAGTGATCATTGTCGGTCAGTATAACACGACAGTGCTCATTGTCGGTCAGTATAACATGGCAGCGATCATGGTCGGTCAGTATAACATGGCAGTGATCATTGTCGGTCAGTATAACATGACAGTGCTCATTGTCGGTCAGTATAACATGGCAGCGATCATGGTCGGTCAGTATAACATGACATTGATCATTGTCTGTCAGTATAACATGGCAGCGATCATTGTCTGTCAGTATAACATGGCATTGATCATTGTCTGTCAGTATAACATGGCAGCGATCATTGTCGGTCAATATAACAAGGCAGTGCTCATTGTCGGTCAGTATAACATGGCAGCGATCATGGTCGGTCCGTATAACATGGCAGTGGTCATTGTCGGTCAGTATAACATGGCAGCGATCATTGTCAGTCAGTATAACATGGCAGTGATCAGTGTCGATCAGTATAACATGGCAGCGATCATTGTCTTTCAGTATAGCATGGCAGTGATCAGTGTCGATCAGTATAACACGGCAGTGCTCATTGTCGGTCAGTATAACATGGCAGCGATCATGGTCGGTCAGTATAACATGGCAGTGATCATTGTCGGTCAGTATAACATGGCAGGGATCATGGTCGGTCAGTATAACATGGCAGTGATCATTGTCGGTCAGTATATCATGACAGTGATCATTGTCGGTCAGTATAACATGACAGTGCTCATTGTCGGTCAGTATAACATGGCATTGATCATTGTCTGTCAGTATAACATGGCAGCGATCAGTGTCTGTCAGTATAACATGGCAGCGATCATTGTCAGTCAGTATAACATGACAGTGATCATTGTCGGTCAGTATATTATGACAGTGATCATTGTCTGTCAGTATAACATGGCAGTGATCATTGTCGGTCAGTATAGCATGGCAGCGATCATTGTCGGTAAGTATAACATGGCAGTGATCATTGTCTGTCAGTATAACATGGCAGCGATCATTGTCGGTCAGTATAACATGACAGTGATCATTGTCTGTCAGTATAACATGGCAGTGATCATTGTCGGTCAGTATAACACGGCAGCGATCATTGTCGGTCAGTATAACATGGCAGCGATCATTGTCTGTCCGTATAACATGGCAGTGATCATTGTCGGTCAGTGTAGCATGGCAGCGATCATGGTCGGTCAGTATAACATGGCAGCGATCATTGTCGGTCAGTATAACATGGCAGTGATCATTGTCCGTCAGTATAACATGACAGTGATCATGGTCTGTCCGTATAACATGGCAGCGATCATTGTCGGTCAGTATAACATGGCAGTGATCATTGTCTGTCCGTATAACATGGCAGCGATCATTGTCGGTCAGTATAGCATGGCAGCGATCATGGTCGGTCAGTATAACATGGCAGCGATCATTGTCGGTCAGTATAACATGGCAGCGATCATTGTCTGTCGGTATAACATGGCAGCGATCATTGTCGGTCAGTATAACATGGCAGTGATCATTGTCTGTCAGTATAACATGACAGTGATCATGGTCTGTCCGTATAACATGGCAGCGATCATTGTCGGTCAGTATAACATGGCAGCGATCATGGTCTGTCAGTATAACATGGCAATGATCATTGTCTGTCAGTATAACATGGCAGTGATCATTGTCTGTCGGTATAACATGGCAGCGATCATTGTCTTTCAGTATAACATGGCAGCGATCAGTGTCGATCAGTGTAACATGGCAGTGATCATTGTCGGTCAGTATAACATGGCAGCGATCATTGTCGGTCAGTATAACATGGCAGCGATCATTGTCTGTCAGTATAACATGGCAGCGATCATTGTCGGTCAGTATAACATGGCAGCGATCATTGTCTGTCGGTATAACATGGCAGCGATCATTGTCGGTCAGTATAACATGGCAGCGATCATTGTCTGTCGGTATAACATGGCAGCGATCATTGTCGGTCAGTATAACATGGCAGCGATCATTGTCTGTCCGTATAACATGGCAGCGATCATTGTCTGTCAGTATAACATGGCAGTGATCATTGTCTGTCAGTATAACATGACAGTGATCATGGTCTGTCCGTATAACATGGCAGCGATCATTGTCGGTCAGTATAACATGGCAGCGATCATGGTCTGTCAGTATAACATGGCAATGATCATTGTCTGTCAGTATAACATGGCAGTGATCATTGTCTGTCGGTATAACATGGCAGCGATCATTGTCTTTCAGTATAACATGGCAGCGATCAGTGTCGATCAGTGTAACATGGCAGTGATCATTGTCGGTCAGTATAACATGGCAGCGATCATTGTCGGTCAGTATAACATGGCAGCGATCATTGTCTTTCAGTATAACATGGCAGCGATCAGTGTCGATCAGTATAACATGGCAGTGATCATTGTCGGTCAGTATAACATGGCAGTGATCATTGTCTGTCGGTATAACATGGCAGCGATCATTGTCTTTCAGTATAACATGGCAGCGATCATTGTCTTTCAGTATAACATGGCAGCGATCATTGTCGGTCAGTATAACATGGCAGCGATCATGGTCTGTCAGTATAACATGGCAATGATCATTGTCTGTCAGTATAACATGGCAGTGATCATTGTCTGTCGGTATAACATGGCAGCGATCATTGTCTTTCAGTATAACATGGCCGCGATCAGTGTCGATCAGTGTAACATGGCAGTGATCATTGTCGGTCAGTATAACATGGCAGCGATCATTGTCGGTCAGTATAACATGGCAGTGATCATTGTCTGTCAGTATAACATGGCAGCGATCATTGTCTTTCAGTATACCATGGCAGCGATCAGTGTCGATCAGTATAACATGGCAGCGATCGTTGTCTGTCAGTATAACATGGCAGTGATCATTGTCTGTCAGTATAACATGGCAGCGATCATTGTCTTTTAGTATACCATGGCAGCGATCAGTGTCGATCAGTATAACATGGCAGTGATCATTGTCGGTCAGTATAACATGGCAGCGATCATTGTCGGTCAGTATAACATGGCAGCGATCATTGTCTGTCAGTATAACATGGCAGTGATCATTGTCTGTCAGTATAACATGGCAGCGATCATTGTCGGTCAGTATAACATGGCAGCGATCATTGTCAGTCAGTATAACATGGCAGTGATCAGTGTCGATCAGTATAACATGGCAGCGATCATTGTATTTCAGTATAGCATGGCAGTGATCAGTGTCGATCAGTATAACATGGCAGTGCTCATTGTCGGTCAGTATATCATGACAGTGATCATTGTCGGTCAGTATAACATGACAGTGCTCATTGTCGGTCAGTATAACATGGCATTGATCATTGTCTGTCAGTATAACATGACAGTGATCATTGTCGGTCAGTATATCATGACAGTGATCATTGTCGGTCAGTATAACATGACAGTGATCATTGTCTGTCAGTATAACATGGCAGTGATCATTGTCTGTCGGTATAACATGGCAGCGATCATTGTCTTTCAGTATAACATGGCAGCGATCAGTGTCGATCAGTATAACATGGCAGTGATCATTGTCGGTCAGTATAACATGGCAGCGATCATTGTCGGTCAGTATAACATGGCAGCGATCATTGTCTGTCAGTATAACATGGCAGTGATCATTGTCTGTCAGTATAACATAGCAGCGATCATTGTCGGTCAGTATAACATGGCAGCGATCATTGTCGGTCAGTATAACATGGCAGCGATCATTGTCTGTCAGTATAACATGGCAGTGATCATTGTCTGTCAGTATAACATGGCAGCGATCATTGTCGGTCAGTATAACATGGCAGCGATCATTGTCGGTCAGTATAACATGGCAGTGATCATTGTCGGTCAGTATAACATGGCAGCGATCCTTGTCGGTCAGTATAACATGGCAGCGATCATTGTCTGTCAGTATAACATGGCAGTGATCATTGTCTTTCAGTATAACATGGCAGCGATCATTGTCTTTCAGTATAACATGGCAGCGATCATTGTCGGTCAGTATAACAAGGCAGCGATCATTGTCTGTCAGTATAACATGGCAGTGATCATTGTCTGTCAGTATAACATGGCAGTGATCATTGTCTGTCGGTATAACATGGCAGCGACATGGCAGTGATCATTGTCTGTCAGTATAACATGGCAGTGATCATTGTCTGTCGGTATAACATGGCAGCGATCATTGTCTTTCAGTATAACATGGCAGCGATCAGTGTCGATCAGTATAACATGGCAGCGATCATTGTCTTTGAGTATAACATGGCAGTGATCATTGTCTTTCAGTATAACATGGCAGTGATCACTATCTTTCAGTATAACATGACAGTGATCATTGTCTTTCAGTATAACATGGCAGTGATCATTGTCTTTCAGTATAACATGGCAGCGATCAGTGTCGGATCCATCTTTAATGTCAGATCCCTCACAATGGACTTCTACAGTAAACGGTAAGTAACGGTAAGTATAATACGTGAGCTACATTAAAATAATGGTCCACCCTAATATGGAAGAATGACCAGTGGTGCATGTATAGTCCGGAATGACGCTATGCAGAAGACAGCGAGAGGCGGATCGTTGGTTACCTGTGGCGCTATCTGTGTGCCGCATAGGGAGACGACGCCGAGCGCGATGATGGGCACCCAGCAGCAGAAGTCCGTGAGCACGATGAGCGTCATCCGCCTGGCCATGGCGTGGTCCGACTTCATCTGGGGCGACCTGGCGGCGGCGCGCGTTCGCCGCGCCACCACGAACATCCACACATACGACACAAATATAATGAAGAAGGACAAGAGGTTCAAGGCGAGGAAGATGAAGACTGAGTACTCCCAGCCTGGCGGCTTGGCCGGCGTGATGTGAAGGGCCAGGCACACGCCGGACCGACCGTAGAAATGGCTGAAGTAGTCGATGTCGGCAAGCGGGATGGCCGCCAGGACTAGAACCAGGATCCAGAGACCGGCCATGACGATGCGCGCCTCGCGGAACCCCAGCCGCTTGATCCGGAAGGGGAATATGATGGAGAAGAAGCGATCCATGGTGATGACGGTGAGCGTGAGGACGCTGAGCTCGCTGGAGTAGGTGGACAGGAAGCCGGCCAGCTTGCAGACGCCGCTCTGACGCCAGAACGTGTCATACACGATGTAGAAGCCGCGGAACTTGAGGTCGGCGGAGGCGATAATGAGGAGGTAGACCCCCATCAACAGGTCGCCCACTGCCAGGTTGGTGATGAGGAAGGAGTGAACCTACAGCGAGTGGAAGCGACATGAACACAGAGACAAACTTACATAGCCACGGCACATCCAACGGTAAACGACAACGTGACGTTGACAGTCAACCGACTCCATCTACGACCCGAGTCAATATAACTGGCCATTAATAAATGTCTATAGTTTTTCCTACCAGATATTCAATTCGATGATTAGTGATATCATGTATAATAGTATGTATGATCATAGTTCCATGATGACATCTACATTCTATAACAGTGCCTGTTTATTTCGGAATGAATGACGTGCAGCTATCATACCTTGCCGTCGCGCGTATCGCGCATGCGCCAGATGATGACCATGGTGTTGCCGAGCAGGGCGATGAGTCCCAGCACCCAGATACAGACTCTCAGCACGTGGTTTGACATGAGATCCTCGCAGGAAGAGAACTCGTCCGGCTCAGGCAGACACGCGGCCACCGTGCGCGCCAAGCAGCAGAACCTGAACTCGTCCGTGTACCTTCACGGTGGCAGAAGTGACGTCATGTCAAATCACGGAGGCAACCCCATTCAGATAGTAGACGTGACGGGACGGTCATCAGCCAACAGAAGAGGACAGCAGAGTGCTCCAAATATGGTGGATATGTTATCCAGATATTACTACATGATATATTCATAATATGTTGTGTGGTCCGAATTAAAGGGGTGTATGTGTGTCGTGCGGCCCTCTCTGACAGCTACGTTACATTATGTGTGGCATGGAAGCCCTAATGTATAATTATAATTCACATTGTGTGGATTCCACGTGGTTACACGCTCAGAGCAGAAACACGCATTGAGGTCGAGAGCCGGTAAGGGGCCAACAATCCTTTCTCGACAGAACTCAGTACTTACAGAACAGAAAGCGACGGCATGCCATGAAAGACACTTTCCTCTATAAGTGCGACTTCGTTATGAGACACATCACTGAAACGAAGGAACGCTGATGAGCCAACATGTCTATCCACTTTAATAAATGGGACAATAATCGCATGAAGAAAACGCAGATTACGCATAAATTATCTTTGGCATATTTATTTATAGATTAATGTTACTTCTTGATTTCAATTACGCCTTCGTAGTAAGTGCTTGATTCCCATCAGCAACTTTTTGCTTTCGTTGCTGTCTTATTTACGATGTATTGTAACTTTATGATGAAAATAAATTTAAAACATAACATTTGGCTTCCCCGACTTACAGATGTTTCATGCTTTGTAATCCATTAAATGCTCCATTAGGAATGAATGTAAGATGATTGTGCGACAGATTTCTGGAACATAAACAAAGTGTATCATTCCTAAGAACAATAATATTCCAATGATGTGATTATTTACTACTTGTCGCACAAATGACATTCTACTGCAGATTATGACCGACAACATGACACCACTGAGAGCTGGTTATAATTGAGATCAACGGCTGTTTCAATGTTAATGGTGGCCTGGACAGTTCTGGCAGTAGTTGTTCACATTAATCAGTCTTGGCGTCACAGCAAAAGCACATTAGACAAGGTTATATGGCGTGGTTTGAGACCCCTCTGTAATTAGATATTCATTGTAAGAGGAATGGACCGCCATCTATCGGGATATACACAGCGTCAACCTTAGCTTCCAGTCCACATCTGTACACAAATCCCTTTGAAAATACTGAAGATGTTTTATCCACTGTTGTTAGTGACCGAAATACTTACAGTTTGTAAATGTTCCGGAGGCCGACAAATGTGTTCATTTCAATGTGAAGCAGATGTTCATGACTCAGATCTCTGAGAGAGAAATACAATCTCTGAGAGAGAAATACAAGAAGAGAGTGGTTGGTTGTAAGTATGTTTGATATTGCGGCTAGGGCAATCACAAGGCTATGTGGCTGTCCGCGGCAGCCCCTCTAGCCTTCAGTCAATATGACGTAAAGAAAATGTTGTTTGTCGTTCCATTGCTTACGTGTGAACGGCCTACAGGTGTTAAGTAGAGTACGGTAATCTGTCAATGGCTTACATAGCAATGTTGTCTATGTCAATCCTTCCATTCGTGTGTTGAACACGGTAATTATTAATTATTATTATTATTCTAAACAGTCAAACAAAGACACTTGCTGAAGTGAGTATCGTTTTCACGTACAGAGCCTTCAGAGACGATAAACCGATGAAGGCAAATGGTTCGATCCGCTGGATGCCATTGCCATCCAGGTACCTGCAGCAGAACCAAAGCAGAATGTGACACATATGATGGGACTGTGTGGCCGGCGGGACGACGTGCGTTAGGACCCAGCGCGTCATAGTGACGTCATACCACACGGCCTGCGCCATATGGGAGCAAATGTACAGTTTCACATCGTGCCTCGATCGCCGTGTCTATTGACGGAGGTTATGTATATATGAAGCAGTGCTTCAAAATCGATGGAATATAGAGTACCCCTCCACCAGGGTCTTTTCTTTTGAACCTTCTACTCATAGAAACCTTAAATTGCCTTATTTTTCTGCACCTTAGTTGCGAATTTCGCCCTCCAATAGGTCACTAATTATCACTCGTTACGTTACGCACGGTTGTGTGCTCAGCGATAATCGGGATGGTTTAAGTCTGACGTTTTCGTCACGCTACAACCATGGCTACTGGACAATTATAACGACATCGACCGTGAGGTGAAAACATCTCCTAACGGTCAGTGAATCCTCGTGTGTTACTTATGAACAGGGCCAACATTTAGGATATATTCCAGCATAAACAAACATGAGTTGTCCGAATTTGATTTTTTTAGATTAGACATACTGGCCTGAGTAGGAGAACAAATGGCCAATCAACAACCCGCTGGTAGCAAACCTTTCCAATCTATACATTGAATTACACATAGAATCAACGACGGTAGAATTTAACAACTTGTTGGGCAGCCATTGATCTTTGCCAATGGTCCACACAGTTTCTCTGCATGTGGCAGCGGCGTCTACGCGTGTACACGTCAAATATCTAACCTACTTGGTTCACCAGCGAGATCACGATTCCAAGCAGCTGTCAGCCATTAAACCTCATCATGGGCAGTAAATACTGCCTGCTTGATGCCAGTCTGGCTGGTGATTAAATGTCAGTTACTAGTCAACACGTTATACTCACAGTGAGTTGAGGCCAGCCAGACCCAAAAAGGACCCGTTCTGAAGCACCGTCAGATGGTTGTCAGCCAAGTTCCTGAAATGCTCCAGTAAATTGTATTATTAATTCAGTATTAGTATTACAGTTTTTTTGGCAAATATAACATTAAAACTGTGTACGGCTATTCAATATGTTTAGTCTCACATGGACCTATGGGACGGGTACTCACAGTGTGTTCAGGCTCACATGGACCTATGTGACGGGTACTCACACTGTGTTCAGTCTCACATGGAGCTATGTGACGGGTACTCACAGAGTGTTCAGGCTCACATGAAGCTGTGAGACGGGTACTCACAGTGTGTTCAGCCTCACAGTGAGCTATGTGACGGGTACTCACAGTGTGTTCAGTCTCACATGGACCTATGTGACGGGTACTCACAGTGTGTTCAGTTTCACATGGAGCTATGTGACGGGTACTCACAGTGTGTTCAGCCTCACATGGAGCTATGTGACGGGTACTCACAGTGTGTTCAGCCTCACATGGAGCTATGTGACGGGTACTCAGTGTGTTCAGCCTCACAGTGAGCTATGTGACGGGTACTCACAGTGTGTTTAGTCTCACATGGGCCTAGGTGACGGGTACTCACAGAGTGTTCAGTCTCACATGGACCTATGTGACGGGTACTCACAGTGTGTTCAGTCTCACATGGACCTATGTGACGGGTACTCACAGAGTGTTCAGTCTCAGATGGAGCTATGTGACGGGTACTCACAGTGTGTTCAGCCTCACATGGACCTATGTGACGGGTACTCACAGTGTGTTCAGGCTCACATGGAGCTATGTGACGGGTACCCACAGTGTGTTCAGTCTCACATGGAGCTATGTGACGGGTACCCACAGTGTGTTCAGTATCACATGGAGCTATGTGACGGGTACTCACATTGTGTTCAGGCTCACATGGAGCTATGTGACGGGTACTCACAGTGTGTTCAGTCTCACATGGAGCTATGTGACGGGTACCTACAGTGTGTTCAGTCTCACATGGAGCTATGTGACGGGTACCCACAGTGTGTTCAGTCTCACATGGAGCTATGTGACGGGTACTCACAGTGTGTTCAGTCTCACATGGAGCTATGTGACGGGTACTCACAGTGTGTTCAGCCTCACGGGGAGCTGTGGGACGGGTACTCACAGCGTGTTCAGTCTCACATGGAGCTGTGAGACGGGTACTCACAGTGTGTTCAGTCTCACATGGAGCTATGTGACGTGTGCTCACAGTGTGTTCAGTCTCACATGGAGCTATGTGACGGGTACTCACAGTGTGTTCAGCCTCATATGGAGCTATGTGACGGGTACTCACAGTGTGTTCAGTCTCACATGGAGCTATGTGACGGGTACTCACAGTGTGTTCAGTCTCACATGGAGCTATGTGACGGGTACTCACAGTGTGTTCAGTCTCCACAGTGACCTATGTGCTGGGTACTCACAGTGTGTTCAGTCTCCACAGTGACCTATGTGCTGGGTACTCACAGTGTGCTCAGTCTCACATGGAGTTATGTGACGGGTACCCACAGTGTGTTCAGCCTCACATGGAGCTATGTGACGGGTACTCAGTGTGTTCAGCCTCACAGTGAGCTATGTGACGGGTACTCACAGTGTGTTTAGTCTCACATGGGCCTAGGTGACGGGTACTCACAGAGTGTTCAGTCTCACATGGACCTATGTGACGGGTACTCACAGTGTGTTCAGTCTCACATGGACCTATGTGACGGGTACTCACAGAGTGTTCAGTCTCAGATGGAGCTATGTGACGGGTACTCACAGTGTGTTCAGTCTCACATGGACCTATGTGACGGGTACTCACAGTGTGTTCAGGCTCACATGGAGCTATGTGACGGGTACCCACAGTGTGTTCAGTCTCACATGGAGCTATGTGACGGGTACCCACAGTGTGTTCAGTCTCACATGGAGCTATGTGACGGGTACTCACATTGTGTTCAGGCTCACATGGAGCTATGTGACGGGTACTCACAGTGTGTTCAGTCTCAAATGGAGCTATGTGACGGGTACCCACAGTGTGTTCAGTCTCACATGGAGCTATGTGACGGGTACCCACAGTGTGTTCAGTCTCACATGGAGCTATGTGACGGGTACTCAGTGTGTTCAGTCTCACATGGAGCTATGTGACGGGTACTCACAGTGTGTTCAGTCTCACATGGAGCTATGTGACGGGTACTCACAGTGTGTTCAGTCTCCACAGTGACCTATGTGCTGGGTACTCACAGTGTGTTCAGTCTCCACAGTGACCTATGTGCTGGGTACTCACAGTGTGCTCAGTCTCACATGGAGCTATGTGACGGGTACTCACAGTGTGTTCAGTCTCCAAAGTGACCTATGTGCTGGGTACTCACAGTGTGTTCAGTCTCCACAGTGACCTATGTGCTGGGTACTCACAGTGTGTTCAGTCTCCACGGTGAGCTATGTGCTGGGTACTCACAGTGTGTTCAGTATCCACAGTGACCTATGTGCTGGGTACTCACAGTGTGTTCAGTCTCCACAGTGACCTATGTGCTGGGTACTCACAGTGTGTTCAGTCTCCACAGTGAGCTATGTGACGGGTACTCACAGTGTGTTCAGTCTCCACAGTGACCTATGTGCTGGGTACTCACAGTGTGTTCAGTCTCCATAGTGAGCTATGTGCTGGGTACTCACAGTGTGTTCAGTCTCCATAGTGACCTATGTGCTGGGTACGCACAGTGTGTTCAGTCTCCACAGTGACCTATGTGCTGGGTACTCACAGTGTGTTCAGTCTCCACAGTGACCTATGTGCTGGGTACTCACAGTGTGTTCAGTCTCACAGTGACCTATGTGCTGGGTACTCACAGTGTGTTCAGTCTCCACAGTGAGCTATGTGCTGGGTACTCACACTGTGTTCAGTCTCCACAGTGACTTATGTGCTGGGTACTCACAGTGTGTTCAGTCTCCACAGTGACCTATGTGCTGGGTACTCACAGTGTGTTCAGTCTCCACAGTGAGCTATGTGCTGGGTACTCACAGTGTGTTCAGTCTCACAGTGACCTATGTGCTGGGTACTCACAGTGTGTTCAGTCTCCACAGTGACCTATGTGCTGGGTACTCACAGTGTGTTCAGTCTCCACAGTGACCTATGTGCTGCTGGGTACTCACAGTGTGTTCAGTCTCCACAGTGACCTATGTGCTGGGTACTCACAGTGTGTTCAGTCTCCACAGTGATCTATGTGCTGGGTACTCACAGTGTGTTCAGTCCCCACAGTGAGCTATGTGCTGGGTACTCACAGTGTGTTCAGTCTCCACAGTGACCTTTGTGCTGGGTACTCACAGTGTGTTCAGTCTCCACAGTGACCTATGTGCTGGGTACTCACAGTGTGTTCAGTCTCCACAGTGACCTTTGTGCTGGGTACTCACAGTGTGTTCAGTCTCCACAGTGACCTATGTGCTGGGTACTCACAGTGTGTTCAGTCTCCACAGTGAGCTATGTGCTGGGTACTCACAGTGTGTTCAGCCTCACACTGACCTATGTGCTGGGTACTCACAGTGTGTTCAGTCTCCACAGTGACCTATGTGCTGGGTACTCACAGTGTGTTCAGTCTCCACAGTGAGCTATGTGCTGGGTACTCATAGTGTGTTCAGTCTCCACAGTGACCTATGTGCTGCTGGGTACTCACAGTATGTTCAGTCTCCACAGTGACCTATGTGCTGGGTACTCACAGTGTGTTCAGTCTCCACAGTGATCTATGTGCTGGGTACTCACAGTGTGTTCAGTCCCCACAGTGAGCTATGTGCTGGGTACTCACAGTGTGTTCAGTCTCACAGTGACCTATGTGCTGGGTACTCACAGTGTGTTCAGTCTCCACAGTGACCTATGTGCTGGGTACTCACAGTGTGTTCAGTCTCCACAGTGAGCTATGTGCTGGGTACTCACAGTGTGTTTAGTCTCCACAGTGAGCTATGTGCTGGGTACTCACAGTGTGTTCAGTCTCCACAGTGACCTATGTGCTGGGTACTCACAGGGTGTTCAGTCTCCACAGTGAGCTATGTGCTGGGTACTCACAGTGTGTTCAGTCTCACAGTGACCTATGTGCTGGGTACTCACAGTGTGTTCAGTCTCCACAGTGAGCTATGTGCTGGGTACTCACAGTGTGTTCAGTCTCCACAGTGACCTATGTGCTGGGTACTCACAGTGTGTTCAGTCTCACAGTGACCTATGTGCTGGGTACTCACAGTGTGTTCAGTCTCCACAGTGACCTATGTGCTGGGTACTCACAGTGTGTTCAGTCTCCACAGTCCCATGAAGTAGCCACGGCCGATCGACGTCAGACTGTTGTTGCTAATATCGCTGATAGTAGAAAAAGAAGTAGATCCTACTATGGCCATAATGTATACAATTAAATATTGTTATCTACAAAAAGTCCAGATTGATGTGGATTTGGTTCGCGACGTGGGTACGATACGGCTATAGTACATCCATTATCCTTCGATCATATTGGTGTGTGGCGAACTTCACGATGTGAACTAATTTGCCGACAATTGGGTTAAACGACATTAGATTATTGATATTTAACTATGAATATTTTTTCATGACACATCCCTGTTTGACTTATAAATGCACAATTCATCCTTAACGCACTATGTGTCCCAGTCTGATGTCTGCGCCACCCACGGTACACTCACAGGTAAACCACGTCCAAGTGACGGTCGAAGGTGTTGGGTCCCAGCGTGGTGTTCAGCAAGTTACCTCCGAGCAGACTGTAGACGATAGCATACCTCAGCATGTTATACACCGCATCCCACCTCTAAGCCGTCTGTTATCACATCCCACCTCTAAGCCGTCTGTTATCACATCCCACCTGTTAGCCGTCTGTTATCACATAACTTTACAGTGATCAGGATAATTATTCATGACAGTTGTTTCCGCACTTTTAAGCTTTATAGACATTTATAGTAACACAGCATAAATTATGTTAAACCGTAATATAAAATTATGATGTCGCTCCAAGGTAATCATGTTCGTATCTTTTACGCCACTGAAGTCTTCACCTGAGCTTAGTGAAAAACGGCTTCATATGTGGCCTGTGTACATGTATGTGATGTCTGTGGCAGACGTGATATTACCAGGCCCGCAATAGGCCTGTGAAAAAGAAGACCCAAGGTTAATATCGCAATCCTCTTAATCCCAGCAGACGGTTATGATTAATTTGCTGTGAGACTTACTATTTATAGAGTCCCAGTTCGTGCGAGGTGTCTGGTACATCCTCCAGGCGGCGCCCTCGGCAGTCCATGACCTCGTCTAGACAGGTGCAGTTACTGCTCGGGTAGGGGCAGGGCTGGCCTGCCGGACACACGCAATACACCAACACACCAATTTTCACTATTAGGTATTAAAGACTTGATTTGAGAATAAAATGGCAAAGGCAACACTGACTTGCCAGTAACTTGTACTGCAAATTACTCGAACATATACAGGCTGGCCAGGCATCAAAGCCCCAATGCTAACTAGACTGTCATTGTGTTATTAACCATGCGTCTATGAATGGAAAACATTCACGGATTAGCAACGATTGTGTCCTGCACCTAAACTGTCAAGAGCGCGCCAGCCGATCTACTGTTTGGTTATGGTGTTTGGCAATATGTCTTTGGTGAACCGGAATGTAGACGAACGGAGTGATGTTGAAATATTAAATATTGTTGCAGTTTAACGCAGTGACAGACCCATTTGATCGCCTGGATTCATCGGCACATTGTTATCTCGTGAAATTCGTCATCTGAAAAGTCTATATGCGGCAAATCGTATCCTTGACCCCACCCATCGTCCACTGTGTCCCTGCCTGGTATAGGTGCACTCGTGGCAAAACCAGGAAGATTTTAAACGGTTACTTACTGCAGTTGAGCTCATCCGTTAGGGTGGCATTGCAGTCTGGCATCTGGTCACACACCCTCGCCTCCTCTATGCAGTAGCTGTTCTGACACTTGAAGAGGCCGGCGCCACAAGAAAAGTCTCCTTGACAAAATAAACAGCAAAGAGTTCAACAGAAAACCACGTCATGCTATATATTTGACAATAATAAGTTCGATCGTAATTCGATCGCATAACTTCAAGTAATATTTGAATAATCGACTACGCATTGCCGTTACTTCTATGATGTGGCTGTTGTCTATAGAAGTGACTACTTTCTGCAGGGTATGAGGTGGCTGTTGTCTATAGGAGTAACTACTTACTGCAGGGTATGAGGTGGCTGTTGTCTATAGGAGTGACTACTTACTGCAGGGTATGAGGTGGCTGTTGTCTATAGGAGTGACTACTCACTGTAAGGTATGAGGTGGCTGTTGTCTATAGGAGTGACTACTTACTGCAGGGTATGAGGTGGCTGTTGTCTATAGGAGTGACTACTCACTGTAAGGTATGAGGTGGCTGTTGTCTATAGGAGTGACTACTTACTGTAGGGTATGAGGTGGCTGTTGTCTATAGGACTGACTACTTACTGCAGGGTATGAGGTGGTTGTTGTCTATAGGAGTGACTACTTACTGCAGGGTATGAGGTGGCTGTTGTCTATAGGAGTGACTACTTACTGTAGGGTATGAGGTGGCTGTTGTCTATAGGAGTGACTACTTACTGCAGGGTATGATGTGGCTGTTGTCTATAGGTGTGACTACTTACTGCAGGGTATTCGGTGGCTGTTGTCTATAGAAGTGGCTACTTACTGCAGGGTATGAGGTGGCTGTTGTCTATAGAAGTGACTACTTACTGCGGGGTATGAGGTGGTTGTTGTCTATAAGAGTGGCTACTTACTGCAGGGTATGAGGTGGCTGTTGTCTATAGGAGTGACTACTTACTGCAGGGTATGAGGTGGCTGTTGTCTATGGAAGTGACTACTTACTGCAGGGTATTCGGTGGCTGTTGTCTATGGAAGTGACTACTTACTGCAGGTATGAGGTGGCTGTTGTCTATAGGAGTGACTACTTACTGCAGGGTATGAGGTGGCTGTTGTCTATAGGAGTGACTACTTACTGCAGGGTATGAGGTGGCTGTTGTCTATGCATCCAAGCCGTAAACCCTCCGCAGTGTAACCGGAAATACACACGTGGTCACGAGGTACACACTGGCCATTGTTGCAGCGGAATTCCTCCTCGCGACAAGATTTCCTGTCTGACCAACCGAAAGCGGAAATACGAGGACACGTGAGGAGCGTGGGTCATGAGAAGTTGGTGACGAGCGCGTCAGACCCGTCAGCAGCGATATGCATAGAAACACGAGGCGGCCGAAACGAGGTCCATCGGTCACAGGGACGTAGGGCCTGACAATTACTGGCTCGCCGAATCACAGGGGCCCTGCTAATTGCTTATCATGCTTATCATATACAGTAGGTTATTACACAAGGCGGAAGTTCATCATATGCATGACAAGACAAGATTATTAGCACTTTCCTACGTGGGACCCTGCTGGGTATACAAGGATGGCCACATGTCGGACCCTGCTGGTTATACAAGGATGGCCACCAGTCGGACCCTGCTGGGTATACAAGGATGGCCACATGTCCGACCCTGCTGGGTATACAAGGATGGCCACATGTCCGACCCTGCTGGGTATACAAGGATGGCCACATGTCCGACCATGCTGGGTATACAAGGATGGCCACATGTGGGACCCTGCTGGGTATACAAGGATGGCCACATGTCGGACCCTGCTGGGTATACAAGGATGGCCACATGTCGGACCCTGCTGGGTATACAAGGATGGCCACATGTCGGACCCTGCTGGGTATATCAGGATGGCCACATGTCCGACCCTGCTGGGTATACAAGGATGGCCACATGTCCGACCATGCTGCGTATACAAGGATGGCCACATGTGGGACCCTGCTGGGTATACAAGGATGGCCAGATGTGGGACCATGCTGGGCATACAAGGATGGCCACATGTGGGACCATGCTGGGTATACAATGATGGCCAAATGTCGGACCCTGCTGGGTATACAAGGATGGCCACATGTCGGACCCTGCTGGGTATACAAGGATGGCCACATGTCGGACCCTGCTGGGTATACAAGGACGGCCACATGTCGGACCCTGCTGGGTATACAGGGATGGCCACATGTGGGACCATGCTGGGTATACAAGGATGGTCACATGTGGGACCCTGCTGGGCATACAAGGATGGCCAGATGCGGGACAATGCTGGGTATACAAGGATGGCCACATGTCGGACCATGCTGGGCATACAAGGATGGCCACATGTCGGACCATGCTGGGTATACAAGGATGGCCACATGTCGGACCCTGCTGGCTATACAAGGATGGCCACATGTGGGACCATGCTGGGTATACAAGGATGGCCACATGCGGGACCCTGCTGGGTATACAAGGATGGCCACATGTCGGACCCTGCTGGGTATGCAAGGATGGTCACATGTGGGACCATGCTGGGTATACAAGGATGGCCACATGTGGGACCCTGCTGGGTATACAAGGATGGCCACATGTTGGACCATGCTGGGTATACAAGGATGGCCACATGTCCGACCCTGCTGGGTATACAAGGATGGCCACATGTCGGACCCTGCTGGGTATACAAGGATGGTCACAGGTCGGACCATGCTGGGTATACAAGGATGGCCACATGTCGGACCCTGCTGGGTATACAAGGAGGGCCACATGTGGGACCATGCTGGGTATACAAGGATGGCCAAATGTAGGACCATGCTGGGTATACAAGGATGGTCACATGTCGGACCCTGCTGGGTATACAAGGATGGTCACATGTCGGACCATGCTGGGAATACAAGGATGGTCACATGTCGGACCCTGCTGGGTATACAAGGATGGTCACATGTCGGACCATGCTGGGTATACAAGGATGGCCACATGTCGGACCCTGCTGGGTATACAAGGAGGGCCACATGTGGGACCATGCTGGGTATACAAGGATGGCCACATGTCGGAACCTGCTGGGTATACAAGGATGGCCACATGTGGGACCATGCTGGGTATACAAGGATGGCCACATGTGGGACCATGCTGGGTATACAAGGATGGCCACATGTAGGACCATGCTGGGCATACAAGGATGGCCACATGTGGGACCATGCTGGGTATACGAGGATTGCCATATGTGGGACCATGCTGGGCATACAAGGATGGCCACATGTCAGACCCTGCTGGGTATACAAGGATGGTCACATGTGGTACCCTGCTGGGTATACAAGGATGGTCACATGTCGGACCATGCTGGGTATACAAGGATGGCCACATGTCGGACCCTGCTGGGTATACAAGGATGGCCACATGTGGGACCCTACTGGGTATACAAGGATGGCCATATGTAGGACCCTGCTGGGTATACAAGGATGGTCACATGTCGGACCATGCTGGGTATACAAGGATAGCCACATGTGGGACCATGCTGGGTATACAAGGATGGTCACATGTCGGACCCTGCTGGGTATACAAGGATGGCCACATGTGGGACCATGCTGGGTATACAAGGATGGCCACATGTGGGACCATGCTGGGCATACAAGGATGGCCACATGTCGGACCCTGCTTAGCATACAAGGATGGTCACATATGGGACCATGCTGGATATACAAGGATGGCCACATGTGGGACCATGCTGGGTATACAAGGATGGCCACATGTCGGACCCTGCTGGGTATAAAAGGATGGCCACATGTGGGACCATGCTGGGTATACAAGGATGGCCACATGTGGGACCCTGCTGGGTATACAAGGATGGCCACATGTAGAACCATCCTGGGCATACAAGGATGGCCACATGTGGGACCATGCTGGGCATACAAGGATGGCCACATGTCGGACCCTGCTTAGCATACAAGGATGGACACATATGGGACCATGCTGGATATACAAGGATGGCCACATGTGGGACCATGCTGGGCATACAAGGATGGCCACATGTCGGACACTGTTGGGTATACAAAGATGGTCACATGTCGGACCCTGCTGGGTATACAAGGATGGCCACATGTCGGACCCTGCTGGGTATACAAGGATGGCCACATGTCGGACACTGTTGGGTATACAAAGATGGTCACATGTCGGACCCTGCTGGGTATACAAGGATGGTCACTTGTCGGACCATGCTGGGTATACAAGGATGGCCACATGTCGGACACTGTTGGGTATACAAAGATGGTCACATGTCGGACCCTGCTGGGTATACAAGGATGGTCACTTGTCGGACCATGCTGGGTATACAAGGATGGCCACATGTGGGACCATGCTGGGTATACACAGATGGCCACATGTGGGACCATGCTGGGCATACAAGGATGGCCACATGTCGGACCCTGCTTAGCATACAAGGATGGTCACATGTGGGACCATGCTGGATATACAAGGATGGCCACATGTGGGACCATGCTGGGTATACAAGGATGGCCACATGTCGGACCCTGCTGGGTATACAAGGATGGCCACATGTGGGACCATGCTGGGTATGCAAGGATGGCCACATGTGGGACCCTGCTGGGTATACAAGGATGGCCACATGTAGCACCATGCTGGGCATACATGGATGGTCACATGTCGGACCCTGCTGGGTATACAAGGATGGCCACATGTGGGACCATGCTGGGTATACAAGGATGGCCACATGTAGGACCATGCTGGGTATACAAGGATGGTCACATGTCGGACCCTGCTGGGTATACTAGGATGACCACATGTGGGACCATGCTGGGTATACAAGGATGGCCACATGTCGGACCCTGCTGGGTATACAAGGATGGCCACATATGGGACAATGCTGGGCATACAAGGATGGCCACATGTCGGACCCTGCTGGGTATACAAGGATGGCCACATGTCGGACCCTGCTGGGTATACAAGGATGGCCACATGTCGGACCCTGCTGGGTATACAAGGATGGCCACATGTCGGACCCTGCTGGGTATACAACGATGGCCACATGTCGGACCCTGCAGTGTGTACAAGGATGGCCACAAGTGGGACCATGCTGGGTATACAAGGATGGCCACATGTCGGACCCTGTTGGGTATACAAGGATGGTCACATGTCGGACCCTGCTGGGTATACAAGGATGGTCACATGTCGGACCATGCTGGGTATACAAGGATGGCCACATGTCGGACCCTGCTGGGTATACAAGGATGGCCACACGTGGGACCATGCTGGATATACAAGGATGGCCACATGTAGGACCATGCTGGGCATACAAGGATGGTCACATGTCGGACCCGGCTGGGTATACAAGGATGGCCACATGTGGGACCATGCTGGGTATACAAGGATGGCCACATGTGGGACCATGCTGGGCATACAAGGATGGCCACATGTCGGACCCTGCTTAGCATACAAGGATCGTAACATGTGGGACCATGCTGGATATACAAGGATGGCCACACGTGGGACCATGCTGGGTATACAAGGATGGCCACATGTCGGACCCTGCTGGGTATACAAGGATGGCCACATGTGGGACCATGCTGGGTATACAAGGATGGCCACATGTGGGACCCTGCTGGGTATACCAGGATGGCCACATGTAGCACCATGCTGGGTATACAAGGATGGCCACATGTGGGACCCTGCTGGGTATACAAGGATGGCCACATGTGGGACCATGCTGGGTATACAAGGATGGCCACATGTCGGACCCTGCTGGGTATAAAAGGATGGCCACATGTGGGACCATGCTGGGTATACAAGGATGGCCACATGTGGGACCCTGCTGGGTATACAAGGATGGCCACATGTAGGACCATCCTGGGCATACAAGGATGGCCACATGTGGGACCATGCTGGGCATACAAGGATGGCCACATGTCGGACCCTGCTTAGCATACAAGGATGGTCACATATGGGACCATGCTGGATATACAAGGATGGCCACATGTGGGACCATGCTGGGTATACAAGGATGGCCACATGTCGGACACTGTTGGGTATACAAAGATGGTCACATGTCGGACCCTGCTGGGTATACAAGGATGGCCACATGTCGGACCCTGCTGGGTATACAAGGATGGCCACATGTCGGACACTGTTGGGTATACAAAGATGGTCACATGTCGGACCCTGCTGGGTATACAAGGATGGTCACTTGTCGGACCATGCTGGGTATACAAGGATGGCCACATGTCGGACACTGTTGGGTATACAAAGATGGTCACATGTCGGACCCTGCTGGGTATACAAGGATGGTCACTTGTCGGACCATGCTGGGTATACAAGGATGGCCACATGTGGGACCATGCTGGGTATACACAGATGGCCACATGTGGGACCATGCTGGGCATACAAGGATGGCCACATGTCGGACCCTGCTTAGCATACAAGGATGGTCACATGTGGGACCATGCTGGATATACAAGGATGGCCACATGTGGGACCATGCTGGGTATACAAGGATGGCCACATGTCGGACCCTGCTGGGTATACAAGGATGGCCACATGTGGGACCATGCTGGGTATGCAAGGATGGCCACATGTGGGACCCTGCTAGGTATACAAGGATGGCCACATGTAGCACCATGCTGGGCATACATGGATGGTCACATGTCGGACCCTGCTGGGTATACAAGGATGGCCACATGTGGGACCATGCTGGGTATACAAGGATGGCCACATGTAGGACCATGCTGGGTATACAAGGATGGTCACATGTCGGACCCTGCTGGGTATACTAGGATGACCACATGTGGGACCATGCTGGGTATACAAGGATGGCCACATGTCGGACCCTGCTGGGTATACAAGGATGGCCACATATGGGACAATGCTGGGCATACAAGGATGGCCACATGTCGGACCCTGCTGGGTATACAAGGATGGCCACATGTCGGACCCTGCTGGGTATACAAGGATGGCCACATGTCGGACCCTGCTGGGTATACAAGGATGGCCACATGTCGGACCCTGCTGGGTATACAACGATGGCCACATGTCGGACCCTGCAGTGTGTACAAGGATGGCCACAAGTGGGACCATGCTGGGTATACAAGGATGGCCACATGTCGGACCCTGTTGGGTATACAAGGATGGTCACATGTCGGACCCTGCTGGGTATACAAGGATGGTCACATGTCGGACCATGCTGGGTATACAAGGATGGCCACATGTCGGACCCTGCTGGGTATACAAGGATGGCCACACGTGGGACCATGCTGGATATACAAGGATGGCCACATGTAGGACCATGCTGGGCATACAAGGATGGTCACATGTCGGACCCGGCTGGGTATACAAGGATGGCCACATGTGGGACCATGCTGGGTATACAAGGATGGCCACATGTGGGACCATGCTGGGCATACAAGGATGGCCACATGTCGGACCCTGCTTAGCATACAAGGATCGTCACATGTGGGACCATGCTGGATATACAAGGATGGCCACACGTGGGACCATGCTGGGTATACAAGGATGGCCACATGTCGGACCCTGCTGGGTATACAAGGATGGCCACATGTGGGACCATGCTGGGTATACAAGGATGGCCACATGTGGGACCCTGCTGGGTATACCAGGATGGCCACATGTAGCACCATGCTGGGCATACATGAATGGTCACATGTCGGACCCTGCTGGGTATACAAGGATGGCCACATGTGGGACCATGCTGGGTATACAAGGATGGCCACATGTAGGACCATGCTGGGTATACAAGGATGGTCACATGTCGGACCCTGCTGGGTATACTAGGATGACCACATGTGGGACCATGCTGGGTATACAAGGATGGCCACATGTGGGACCATGCTGGGCATACAAGGATGGCCACATGTCGGACCCTGCTTAGCATGCAAGGATGGTCACATGTGGGACCATGCTGGGTATACAAGGATGGCCACATGTCGGACCCTGCTGGGCATACAAGGATGGCCACATATGGGACAATGCTGGGCATACAAGGATGGCCACATGTCGGACCCTGCTGGGTATACAAGGATGGCCACATGTCGGACCCTGCTGGGTATACAAGGATGGCCACATGTCGGACCCTGCTGGGTATACAAGGATGGCCACATGTCCGACCCTGCTGGGTATACAAGGATGGCCACATGTCGGACGCTGCTGGGTATACAAGGATGGCCACATGTCGGACCCTGCAGTGTGTACAAGGATGGCCACAAGTGGGACCATGCTGGGTATACAAGGATGGCCACATGTCGGACACTGTTGGGTATACAAGGATGGTCACATGTCGGACCCTGCTGGGTATACAAGGATGGTCACTTGTCGGACCATGCTGGGTATACAAGGATGTCCACATGTCGGACCCTGCTGGGTATACAAGGATGGCCACATGTGGGACCATGCTGGGTATACAAGGATGGCCACATGTCGGACCCTGCTGGGTATACAAGGATGGCCACATGTGAGACCATGCTGGGTATACAAGGATGGCCACATGTAGGACCATGCTGGGCATACAAGGATGGCCACATGTGGGATTATGCTGGGTATACAAGGATGGCCACATGTGGGACCATGCTGGCCATACAAGGATGGCCAAATGTCGGACACTGCTGGGTATACAAGGATGGCCACATGTCGGACCCTGCTGGGTATACAATGATGGCCACATGTGGGACCATGCTGGGTATACAAGGATGGCCACATGTGGGACCCTGCTGGGTATACAAGGATGGCCACATGTCGGACCATGCTGGGTATACAAGGATGGCCACATGTCCGACCCTGCTGGGTATACAAGGATGGCCACATGTCGGACCCTGCTGGGTATACAAGGATGGTCACATGTGGGACCCTGCTGGGTATACAAGGATGGTCACATGTCGGACCACGCTGGGTATACAAGGATGGCCACATGTGGGACCCTGCTAGGTATACAAGGATGGCCACATGTGGGGCCATGCTGGGTATACAAGGATGGCCACATGTAGGACCATGCTGGGTATACAAGGATGGCCACATGTCGGACCGTGCTGGGTATACAAGGATGGCCACATGTGGGACCATGCCGGGTATACAAGAATGGCTACATGTCGGACCCTGCTGGGAATACAAGGATGGCCACATGTGGGACCATGCCGGGTATACAAGGATGGCCACATGTAGGACCATGCTGGGCATACAAGGATGGCCACATGTGGGACCATGCTGGGTATACAAGGATGGCCACATGTGGGACCATGCTGGGCATACAAGGATGGCCACATTTCGGACCCTGCTGGGTATACAAGGATGATCACATGTGGGACCCTGCTGGGTATACAAGGATGGTCACATGTGGGACCATGCTGGATATGCAAAGATGGCCACATGTGGGACCATGGTGGGTATACAAGGATGGCCACATGTCGGACCCTGCTGGGTATACAAGGATGGCCACATGTGGGACCATGCTGGGTATACAAGGATGGTCACATGTCGGACCCTGCTGGGTATACAAGGATTGCCACATATGGGACAATGCTGGGCATACAAGGATGGCCACATGTCGGACCCTGCTGGGTATACAAGGATGGTCCTATTTTGGGCCCTGCTGGGTATACAAGGATGGCCACATGTCGGACCCTGCTGGGTATACAAGGATGGTCACATGTCGGACCATGCTGGGTATACAAGGATGGTCACATGTCGGACCCTGCTGGGTATACAAGGATGGTCACATGTCGGACCATGCTGGGTATACAAGGATGGCCACATGTCGGACCCTGCTGGGTATACAAGGAGGGCCACATGTGGGACCATGCTGGGTATACAAGGATGGCCACATGTCGGAACCTGCTGGGTATACAAGGATGGCCACATGTGGGACCATGCTGGGTATACAAGGATGGCCACATGTGGGACCATGCTGGGTATACAAGGATGGCCACATGTAGGACCATGCTGGGCATACAAGGATGGCCACATGTGGGACCATGCTGGGTATACGAGGATGGCCACATGTGGGACCATGCTGGGCATACAAGGATGGCCACATGTCAGACCCTGCTGGGTATACAAGGATGGTCACATGTGGTACCCTGCTGGGTATACAAGGATGGTCACATGTCGGACCATGCTGGGTATACAAGGATGGCCACATGTCGGACCCTGCTGGGTATACAAGGATGGCCACATGTGGGACCCTACTGGGTATACAAGGATGGCCATATGTAGGACCCTGCTGGGTATGCAAGGATGGTCACATGTCGGACCATGCTGGGTATACAAGGATAGCCACATGTGGGACCATGCTGGGTATACAAGGATGGTCACATGTCGGACCCTGCTGGGTATACAAGGATGGCCACATGTGGGACCATGCTGGGTATACAAGGATGGCCACATGTGGGACCATGCTGGGCATACAAGGATGGCCACATGTCGGACCCTGCTTAGCATACAAGGATGGTCACATATGGGACCATGCTGGATATACAAGGATGGCCACATGTGGGACCATGCTGGGTATACAAGGATGGCCACATGTCGGACCCTGCTGCGTATAAAAGGATGGCCACATGTGGGACCATGCTGGGTATACAAGGATGGCCACATGTGGGACCCTGCTGGGTATACAAGGATGGCCACATGTAGGACCATCCTGGGCATACAAGGATGGCCACATGTGGGACCATGCTGGGCATACAAGGATGGCCACATGTCGGACCCTGCTTAGCATACAAGGATGGTCACATATGGGACCATGCTGGATATACAAGGATGGCCACATGTGGGACCATGCTGGGTATACAAGGATGGCCACATGTCGGACACTGTTGGGTATACAAAGATGGTCACATGTCGGACCCTGCTGGGTATACAAGGATGGCCACATGTCGGACCCTGCTGGGTATACAAGGATGGTCACATGTCGGACACTGTTGGGTATACAAAGATGGTCACATGTCGGACCCTGCTGGGTATACAAGGATGGTCACTTGTCGGACCATGCTGGGTATACAAGGATGGCCACTTGTCGGACACTGTTGGGTATACAAAGATGGTCACATGTCGGACCCTGCTGGGTATACAAGGATGGTCACTTGTCGGACCATGCTGGGTATACAAGGATGGCCACATGTGGGACCATGCTGGGTATACACAGATGGCCACATGTGGGACCATGCTGGGCATACAAGGATGGCCACATGTCGGACCCTGCTTAGCATACAAGGATGGTCACATGTGGGACCATGCTGGATATACAAAGATGGCCACATGTGGGACCATGCTGGGTATACAAGGATGGCCACATGTCGGACCCTGCTGGGTATACAAGGATGGCCACATGTGGGACCATGCTGGGTATGCAAGGATGGCCACATGTGGGACCCTGCTGGGTATACAAGGATGGCCACATGTAGCACCATGCTGGGCATACATGGATGGTCACATGTCGGACCCTGCTGGGTATACAAGGATGGCCACATGTGGGACCATGCTGGGTATACAAGGATGGCCACATGTAGGACCATGCTGGGTATACAAGGATGGTCACATGTCGGACCTTGCTGGGTATACTAGGATGACCACATGTGGGACCATGCTGGGTATACAAGGATGGCCACATATGGGACAATGCTGGGCATACAAGGATGGCCACATGTCGGACCCTGCTGGGTATACAAGGATGGCCACATGTCGGACCCTGCTGGGTATACAAGGATGGCCACATGTCGGACCCTGCTGGGTATACAAGGATGGCCACATGTCGGACCCTGCTGGGTATACAACGATGGCCACATGTCGGACCCTGCAGTGTGTACAAGGATGGCCACAAGTGGGACCATGCTGGGTATACAAGGATGGCCACATGTCGGACCCTGTTGGGTATACAAGGATGGTCACATGTCGGACCCTGCTGGGTATACAAGGATGGTCACATGTCGGACCATGTTGGGTAAACAAGGATGGCCACATGTCGGACCCTGCTGGGTATACAAGGATGGCCACACGTGGGACCATGCTGGGTATACAAGAATGGCCACATGTAGGACCATGCTGGGCATACAAGGATGGTCACATGTCGGACCCTGCTGGGTATACAAGGATGGCCACATGTGGGACCATGCTGGGTATACAAGGATGGCCACATGTGGGACCATGCTGGGCATACAAGGATGGCCACATGTCGGACCCTGCTTAGCATACAAGGATCGTCACATGTGGGACCATGCTGGATATACAAGGATGGCCACACGTGGGACCATGCTGGGTATACAAGGATGGCCACATGTGGGACCCTGCTGGGTATACAAGGATGGCCACATGTGGGACCATGCTGGGTATACAAGGATGGCCACATGTGGGACCCTGCTGGGTATACATGAATGGTCACATGGAGGACCCTGCTGGGTATACAAGGATGGCCACATGTGGGACCATGCTGGGTATACAAGGATGGCCACATGTAGGACCATGCTGGGTATACAAGGATGGTCACATGTCGGACCCTGCTGCGTATACTAGGATGAGCACATGTGGGACCATGCTGGGTATACAAGGATGGCCACATGTGGGACCATGCTGGGCATACAAGGATGGCCACATGTCGGACCCTGCTTAGCATGCAAGGATGGTCACATGTGGGACCATGCTGGGTATACAAGGATGGCCACATGTCGGACCCTGCTGGGCATACAAGGATGGCCACATATGGGACAATGCTGGGCATACAAGGATGGCCACATGTCGGACCCTGCTGGGTATACAAGGATGGCCACATGTCGGACCCTGCTGGGTATATAAGGATGGCCACATGTCGGACCCTGCTGGGTATACAAGGATGGCCACATGTCCGACCCTGCTGGGTATACAAGGATGGCCACATGTCGGACGCTGCTGGGTATACAAGGATGGCCACATGTCGGACCCTGCAGTGTGTACAAGGATGGCCACAAGTGGGACCATGCTGGGTATACAAGGATGGCCACATGTCGGACACTGTTGGGTATACAAGGATGGTCACATGTCGGACCCTGCTGGGTATACAAGGATGGTCACTTGTCGGACCATGCTGGGTATACAAGGATGTCCACATGTCGGACCCTGCTGGGTATACAAGGATGGCCACATGTGGGACCATGCTGGGTATACAAGGATGGCCACATGTCGGACCCTGCTGGGTATACAAGGATGGCCACATGTGAGACCATGCTGGGTATACAAGGATGGCCACATGTAGGACCATGCTGGGCATACAAGGATGGCCACATGTCGGACCATGCTGGGTATACAAGGATGGCCACATGTGGGACCATGCTGGCCATACAAGGATGGCCACATGTCGGACCCTGCTGGGTATACAAGGATGGCCACATGTCGGACCCTGCTGGGTATACAAGGATGGCCACATGTGGGACCATGCTGGGTATACAAGGATGGCCACATGTGGGACCCTGCTGGGTATACAAGGATGGCCACATGTGGGACCATGCTGGGTATACAAGGATGGCCACATGTCCGACCCTGCTGGGTATACAAAGATGGCCACATGTCGGACCCTGCTGGGTATACAAGGATGGTCACATGTGGGACCCTGCTGGGTATACAAGGATGGTCACATGTCGGACCACGCTGGGTATACAAGGATGGCCACATGTGGGACCCTGCTAGGTATACAAGGATGGCCACATGTGGGGCCATGCTGGGTATACAAGGATGGCCACACGTGGGACCATGCTGGGTATACAAGGATGGCCACATGTTGGACCGTGCTGGGTATACAAGGATGGCCACATGTGGGACCATGCCGGGTATACAAGAATGGCTACATGTCGGACCCTGCTGGGAATACAAGGATGGCCACATGTGGGACCATGCCGGGTATACAAGGATGGCCACATGTAGGACCATGCTGGGCATACAAGGTTGGCCACATGTGGGACCATGCTGGGTATACAAGGATGGCCACATGTGGGACCATGCTGGGCATACAAGGATGGCCACATTTCGGACCCTGCTGGGTATACAAGGATGGTCACATGTGGGACCCTGCTGGGTATACAAGGATGGTCACATGTCGGACCATGCTGGGTATGCAAGGATGGCCACATGTCGGACCCTGCTGGGTATACAAGGTTGGCCACATGTGGGACCATGCTGGGTATACAAGGATAGCCACATGTGGGACCATGCTGGGCATACAAGGATGGTCAAATGTCGGACCATGCTGGGTATACAAGAATGGCCACATGTGGGACCATGCTGGGCATACAAGGATGGCCACATGTCGGACCCTGCTTAGCATACAAGGATGGTCACATGTGGGACCATGCTGGATATACAAAGATGGCCAAATGTGGGACCATGGTGGGTATACAAGGATGGCCACATGTCGGACCCTGCTGGGTATACAAGGATGGCCACATGTGGGACCATGCTGGGTATACAAGGATGGTCACATGTCGGACCCTGCTGGGTATACAAGGATGGCCACATATGGGACAATGCTGGGCATACAAGGATGGCCACATGTCGGACTCTGCTGGGTATACAAGGATGGTCCCATTTTGGGCCCTGCTGGGTATACAAGGATGGCCACATGTCGGGCCCTGCTGGGTATACAAGGATGGCCACATGTCGGACCCTGTTGGGTATACAAGGATGGCCACATGTCGGACCCTGCTGGGTATACAAGGATGGCCACATGTCGGACCCTGCAGTGTGTACAAGGATGGCCACAAGTGGGGCCCTTCAGTGTGTACAAGGATGGCCACAAGTGGGGCCCTGCAGTGTGTACAAGGATGGCCACAAGTGGGGCCCTGTAGTGTGTACAAGGATGGCCACAAGTGGGGCCCTGCAGTGTGTACAAGAATGGCCACAGGTGGGGCCCTGCAGTGTGTACAAGGATGGCCACAAGTGGGGCCCTGCAGTGTGTACAAGGATGGCCACAAGTGGGGCCCTGCAGTGTGTACAAGGATGGGTACAAGTGGGGCCCTGTAGTGTGTACAAGGATGGCCACAAGTGGGGCCCTGCAGTGTGTACAAGGATGGGTACAAGTGGGGCCCTGTAGTGTGTACAAGGATGGCCACAAGTGGGGCCCTGCAGTGTGTACAAGGATGGCCACAAGTGGGGCCCTGCAGTGTGTACAAGGATGGGTACAAGTGGGGCCCTGCAGTGTGTACAAGGATGGCCACAAGTGGGCGGCCGGGGGTCGTCGAGGATTTAAAACCTCAAAATGTAACAAACGCTACATTATGGGAGATAATTGCGTTTGTTCGGCAAGGGGGTGAACCACCGAGCCCCTTGAGGCCACATGCCCATCAGGCCACACAGGACCACACTCAGCGGGAAGTCACCGGGGCTGTGAGGGGAGTGAGGGGGAGTGTGGCAACATTGGGAGGTGGTAATGGGGGCGGGGGGGGGGTGGAGAGACATACCACAGTCGACCTCGTCCGAGCCGTCGAGGCAGTCCCGGCGGAAGTCGCACCAGAGACTGGGCGGCAGGCACTGGCCGCTCCTCGCACACCGCATGCGGCCGGGGGGACACGCGAAGGTGGCTGCACGGTGGAGGACAGTTCAAAGTTAACGAGATATCGATCAACAAATATAGATATCGTAGAGAGATCTAACATTCTATAAGTCACGGCTGTTAATGTTTTATATCTTCCGTTTGCGCACATAAACATCGTGCTTTGTTTCTGATATCCCTATGATATGTATCTGGTATTTCCATGAGTTGATACCCGTCACTCCCACTACTGGCAGTCGATGACGCCATAATGCTAACCCCATTGATACCCGTCACTCATACTGCTGACAGTCGATGACGTCATCACGCTAACCCCATTGACACCCGTCACTCATACTGCTGACAGTCGATGACGTCATCGTACTAACCCCATTGACACCCTTCACTCATACTGCTGACAGTCGATGACGTCATCATGCTAACCCCATTGACACCCGTCATTCATACTGCTGACAGTCGATGACGTCATCATGCTAACCCCATTGACACCCTTCACTCATACTGCTGACAGTCGATGACGTCATCATGCTAACCCCATTGACACCCGTCACTCATACTGCTGACAGTCGATGACGTCATCATGCTAACCCCATTGACACCCGTCACTCATACTGCTGACAGTCGATGACGTCATCATGCTAACCCCATTGATACCCGTCACTCATACTGCTGACGGTCGATGACGTCACCATAGTAACCCCACTGTTACCCGTCACTCATACTGAGTTACTGTTGCCATAGAGACAAGGCTACTGACCGCAGTGAGTCTCGTCACTCATGTCGTGGCAGTGGTTGACGCCGTCACAGCGCGCGGTCACGTCCACACACTGCCCACTGCGGCAGGCAAACTGCGTCTCAGGGGCACACGGCGGCTTGTCTGCAGCACGATAAACATCACAAGTCACTCGCTGGGTTCTCACGTGTTCAGTAAGCATTGCTCGGAGATGGATCCGAACTGGTGAATCAGTTCAGTCACTGAAATATTCCCTCTAAGGTCGTCAAACACTATTTTTCTACCTATCATGCATTGCTAAACTGTTCAAATACAGATCAATTTGCGTTCATTCCCTCCGACAGCCATCAGTTGCCCGGTTGGGTGGGTGTTGAGGTCAATAATAGACTTGAGATGTAGCATAACACAGACTGATTGGTGGTTGTGTTATCAGAAGACGGCGGCAGTCAGACCGGCCAACACAAACAGTCTACTTAAAAACAGACAATTTTCTTGATGGATGTCATTTGGTTTCCTCCACGTAGCACAACCAAGGGGCTGTGTTGTGGAGGAGGCTGTGGGGCTGAGGGGGGTGCGAGTGGAGGAGGCTGTGGGGCTGAGGGGTGTGCGAGTGGAGGAGGGTGTGGGGCTGAGGGGGGTGCGAGTGGAGGAGGCTGTGTTGTGGAGGGGGCTGTGGGGCTGAGGGGGGTGGGGTGGAGGAGGCTGTGTTGTGGAGGAGGCTGTGTTGTGGAGGGGGCTGAGGGGCTGAGGGGAGTGCGAGTGGAAGAGGCTGTGGGGCTGAGGGGGGTGCGAGTGGAGGAGGCTATTTTGTGGAGGGGGCTGTGGGGCTGAGGGTGGTGCGAGTGGAGGAGGCTGTGGGGCTGAGGGGGGTGCGAGTGGAGGAGGCTGTGTTGTGGAGGGGGCTGTGGGGCTGAGGGGGGTGCGAGTGGAGGAGGGGGCGTTGTGGAGGGGGCTGTGGGGCTGAGGGGGGTGCGAGTGGAGGAGGCGGTGTTGTGGAGGGGGCTGTGGGGCTAAGGGGGGTGCGAGTGGAGGAGGCTGTGTTGTGGAGGGGGCTGTGGGGCTGAGGGGGGTGCGAGTGGAGGAGGCTGTGTTGTGGAGGGGGCTGTGGGGCTGAGCGGGGTGGGGTGGAGGAGGCTGTGTTGTGGAGGAGGCTGTGTTGTGGAGGGGGCTGTGGGGCTGAGGGTGGTGCGAGTGGACGAGGCTGTGGGGCTGAGGGGGGTGCGAGTGGAGGAGGCTGTGTTGTGGAGGAGGCTGTGGGGCTAAGGGGGGTGCGAGTGGAGGAGGCGGTGTTGTGGAGGGGGCTGTGGGGCTAAGGGGGGTGCGAGTGGAGGAGGCTGTGTTGTGGAGGGGGCTGTGGGGCTGAGGGGGGTGCGAGTGGAGGAGGCTGTGTTGTGGAGGGGGCTGTGGGGCTGAGCGGGGTGGGGTGGAGGAGGCTGTGTTGTGGAGGAGGCTGTGTTGTGGAGGGGGCTGTGGGGCTAAGGGTGGTGCGAGTGGACGAGGCTGTGGGGCTGAGGGGGGTGCGAGTGGAGGAGGCGGTGTTGTGGAGGGGGCTGTGGGGCTGAGGGGGGTGCGAGTGGAGGAGGCGGTGTTGTGGAGGGGGCTGTGGGGCTAAGGGGGGTGCGAGTGGAGGAGGCTGTATTGTGGAGGGAGCTGTGGGGCTGAGGGGGGTGCGAGTGGAGGAGGCTGTGTTGTGGAGGGGGCTGTGGGGCTGAGGGGGGTGCGAGTGGAGGAGGCGGTGTTGTGGAGGGGGCTGTGGGGCTAAGGGGGGTGCGAGTGGAGGGGGCTGTGGGGTGGAGGGAGCTGTGGGGCTGATGGGGGTGCGAGTGGAGGAGGCTGTGGGGCTGAGGGGGGTGCGAGTGGAGGGGGCTGTGGGGTGGAGGAGGCTGTGGGGCTGAGGGGGGTGCGAGTGGAGGAGGCTGTGTTGTGGAGGGGGCTGTGGGGCTGAGAGGGGTGCGAGTGGAGGAGGCTGTGTTGTCGAGGGGGCTGTGGGGCTGAGGGGGGTGCGAGTGGAGGAGGCTGTGTTGTGGAGGGGGCTGTGGGGCTGAGGGGGGTGCGAGTGGAGGGGGCTGTGGGGTGGAGGGGCTGTGGGGTGGAGGGGCTGTGGGGTTGAGGGGGATGCGAGTGGAGGGGGGTGCGAGTGGAGGAGGCTGTGTTGTGGAGGGGGCTGTGGGGCTGAGGGGGTGCGAGTGGAGGCGCTGTGGGGTGGAGGGGGCTGTAGGGCTGATGGGGGTGTGAGTGGAGGAGGCTGTGGGGCTGAGGGGGGTGCGAGTGGAGGAGGCGGTGTTGTGGAGGGGGCTGTGGGGCTGAGGGGGCTTTGGCGCTGATGGGGGTGCGAGTGGAGGGGGCTGTGGGGTGGAGGGGCTGTGGGGTGGAGGGGCTGTGGGGTTGAGGGGGATGCGAGTGGAGGGGGGTGCGAGTGGAGGAGGCGGTGTTGTGGAGGGGGCTGTGGGGTGGAGGGGCTGTGGGGTGGAGGGGCTGTGGGGTTGAGGGGGATGCGAGTGGAGGGGGGTGCGAGTGGAGGAGGCGGTGTTGTGGAGGGGGCTGTGGGGCTAAGGGGGGTGCGAGTGGAGGAGGCTGTGTTGTGGAGGGGGCTGTGGGGCTGAGGGGGGTGCGAGTGGAGGAGGCTGTGTTGTGGAGGGGGCTGTGGGGCTGAGCGGGGTGGGGTGGAGGAGGCTGTGTTGTGGAGGAGGCTGTGTTGTGGAGGGGGCTGTGGGGCTGAGGGTGGTGCGAGTGGAGGAGGCTGTGGGGCTGAGGGGGGTGCGAGTGGAGGAGGCTGTGTTGTGGAGGAGGCTGTGGGGCTAAGGGGGGTGCGAGTGGAGGAGGCGGTGTTGTGGAGGGGGCTGTGGGGCTGAGGGGGGTGCGAGTGGAGGAGGCGGTGTTGTGGAGGGGGCTGTGGGGCTAAGGGGGGTGCGAGTGGAGGAGGCTGTATTGTGGAGGGAGCTGTGGGGCTGAGGGGGGTGCGAGTGGAGGAGGCTGTGTTGTGGAGGGGGCTGTGGGGCTGAGGGGGGTGCGAGTAGAGGAGGCTGTGTTGCGGAGGGGGCTGTGGGGATGAGGGGGGTGCGAGTGGAGGGGGCTGTGGGGTGGAGGGAGCTGTGGGGCTGATGGGGGTGCGAGTGGAGGAGGCTGTGGGGCTGAGGGGGGTGCGAGTGGAGGGGGCTGTGGGGTGGAGGAGGCTGTGGGGCTGAGGGGGGTGCGAGTGGAGGAGGCTGTGTTGTGGAGGGGGCTGTGGGGCTGAGAGGGGTGCGAGTGGAGGAGGCTGTGTTGTCGAGGGGGCTGTGGGGCTGAGGGGGGTGCGAGTGGAGGAGGCTGTGTTGTGGAGGGGGCTGTGGGGCTGAGGGGGGTGCGAGTGGAGGGGGCTGTGGGGTGGAGGGGCTGTGGGGTGGAGGGACTGTGGGGTTGAGGGGGATGCGAGTGGAGGGGGGTGCGAGTGGAGGAGACTGTGTTGTGGGGCTGAGGGGGTGCGAGTGGAGGCGCTGTGGGGTGGAGGGGGCTGTAGGGCTGATGGGGGTGTGAGTGGAGGAGGCGGTGTTGTGGAGGGGGCTGTGGGGCTGAGGGGGCTTTGGGGCTGATGGGGGTGCGAGTGGAGGGGGCTGTGGGGTGGAGGGGCTGTGGGGTGGAGGGGCTGTGGGGCTGATGGGGGTGCGAGTGGAGGAGGCTGTGGGGCTGAGGGGGGTGCGAGTGGAGGGGGCTGTGGGGTGGAGGAGGCTGTGGGGCTGAGGGGGGTGCGAGTGGAGGAGGCGGTGTTGTGGAGGGGGCTGTGGGGCTGAGGGGGCTTTGGGGCTGATGGGGGTGCGAGTGGAGGGGGCTGTGGGGTGGAGGGGCTGTGGGGTGGAGGGGCTGTGGGGTTGAGGGGGATGCGAGTGGAGGGGGGTGCGAGTGGAGGAGGCTGTGTTGTGGAGGGGGCTGTGGGGCTGAGGGGGGTGCGAGTGGAGGGGGCTGTGGGGCTGAAAGGGGTGCGATTGGAGGAGGCTGTGTTGTGGAGGGAGCTGTGGGGTGTAGGGGGCTGTGGGGCTGAGGGGGGTGCGAGTGGAGGGGGCTGTGTTGTGGAGGGGGCTGTGGGGCTGAGGGGGGTGCGAGTGGAGGAGGCTGTGTTGTGGAGGGGGCTGAGGGGGCTGTGGGGCTGAGAGGGGTGCGAGTGCAGGGGGCTTTGGGGTGGAGGGGCTGTGGGGTGGAGGGGCTGTGGGGTTGAGGGGGATGCGAGTGGAGGGGGTGCGAGTGGAGGAGGCTGTGTTGTGGAGGGGGCTGTGGGGCTGAGGGGGGTGCGAGTGGAGGGGGCTGTGGGGCTGATGGGGGTGTGAGTGGAGGAGGCTGTGGGGCTGAGGGGGGTGCGAGTGGAGGAGGCTGTGTTGTGGAGGGGGTTGTGGGGCTGAGGGGGGTGCGAGTGGAGGGGGCTGTGGGGTGGAGGGGTTGTGGGGTGGAGGGGGCTGTGGGGTTGAGGGGGATGCGAGTGGAGGGGGGTGCGAGTGGATGAGGCTGTGTTGTGGAGGGGGCTGTGGGGCTGAGGGGGGTGCGAGTGGAGGAGGCTGTGGGGCTGAGGGAGGTGCGAGTGGAGGAGGCTGTGTTGTGGAGGGGGCTGTGGGGCTGAGGGGGCTGTGGGGCTGAGAGGGGTGCGAGTGGAGGGGGCTTTGGGGTGGAGGGGCTGTGGGGTGGAGGGGCTGTGGGGTTGAGGGGGATGCGAGTGGAGGGGGTGCGAGTGGAGGAGGCTGTGTTGTGGAGGGGGCTGTGGGGCTGAGGGGGGTGCGAGTGGAGGGGGCTGTGGGGCTGATGGGGGTGTGAGTGGAGGAGGCTGTGGGGCTGAGGGGGGTGCGAGTGGAGGAGGCTGTGTTGTGGAGGGGGCTGTGGGGCTGAGGGGGGTGCGAGTGGAGGGGGCTGTGGGGTGGAGGGGCTGTGGGGTGGAGGGGGCTGTGGGGTTGAGGGGGATGCGAGTGGAGGGGGGTGCGAGTGGATGAGGCTGTGTTGTGGAGGGGGCTGTGGGGCTGAGGGGGGTGCGAGTGGAGGAGGCTGTGGGGCTGAGTGAGGTGCGAGTGGAGGAGGCTGTGTTGTGGATGGGGCTGTGGGGCTGAGGGGGCTTTGGGGCTGATGGGGGTGCGAGTGGAGGGGGCTGTGGGGTGGAGGGGCTGTGGGGTGGAGGGGCTGTGGGGTTGAGGGGGATGCGAGTGGAGGGGGGTGCGAGTGGAGGAGGCTGTGTTGTGGAGGGGGCTGTGGGGCTGAGGGGGGTGCGAGTGGAGGGGGCTGTGGGGCTGAAAGGGGTGCGATTGGAGGAGGCTGTGTTGTGGAGGGAGCTGTGGGGTGTAGGGGGCTGTGGGGCTGAGGGGGGTGCGAGTGGAGGGGGCTGTGTTGTGGAGGGGGCTGTGGGGCTGAGGGGGGTGCGAGTGGAGGAGGCTGTGTTGTGGAGGGGGCTGAGGGGGCTGTGGGGCTGAGAGGGGTGCGAGTGCAGGGGGCTTTGGGGTGGAGGGGCTGTGGGGTGGAGGGGCTGTGGGGTTGAGGGGGATGCGAGTGGAGGGGGTGCGAGTGGAGGAGGCTGTGTTGTGGAGGGGGCTGTGGGGCTGAGGGGGGTGCGAGTGGAGGGGGCTGTGGGGCTGATGGGGGTGTGAGTGGAGGAGGCTGTGGGGCTGAGGGGGGTGCGAGTGGAGGAGGCTGTGTTGTGGAGGGGGTTGTGGGGCTGAGGGGGGTGCGAGTGGAGGGGGCTGTGGGGTGGAGGGGTTGTGGGGTGGAGGGGGCTGTGGGGTTGAGGGGGATGCGAGTGGAGGGGGGTGCGAGTGGATGAGGCTGTGTTGTGGAGGGGGCTGTGGGGCTGAGGGGGGTGCGAGTGGAGGAGGCTGTGGGGCTGAGGGAGGTGCGAGTGGAGGAGGCTGTGTTGTGGAGGGGGCTGTGGGGCTGAGGGGGCTGTGGGGCTGAGAGGGGTGCGAGTGGAGGGGGCTTTGGGGTGGAGGGGCTGTGGGGTGGAGGGGCTGTGGGGTTGAGGGGGATGCGAGTGGAGGGGGTGCGAGTGGAGGAGGCTGTGTTGTGGAGGGGGCTGTGGGGCTGAGGGGGGTGCGAGTGGAGGGGGCTGTGGGGCTGATGGGGGTGTGAGTGGAGGAGGCTGTGGGGCTGAGGGGGGTGCGAGTGGAGGAGGCTGTGTTGTGGAGGGGGCTGTGGGGCTGAGGGGGGTGCGAGTGGAGGGGGCTGTGGGGTGGAGGGGCTGTGGGGTGGAGGGGGCTGTGGGGTTGAGGGGGATGCGAGTGGAGGGGGGTGCGAGTGGATGAGGCTGTGTTGTGGAGGGGGCTGTGGGGCTGAGGGGGGTGCGAGTGGAGGAGGCTGTGGGGCTGAGTGAGGTGCGAGTGGAGGAGGCTGTGTTGTGGATGGGGCTGTGGGGTGTAGGGGGCTGTGGGACTGAGGGGGGTGCGAGTGGAGGGGGCTGTGGGGTGGAGGGGGCTGTGGGGTGTAGAGGGCTGTGGGGCAGAGGGGGGTGCGAGTGGAGGAGGCTGTGTTGTGGAGGGGGCTGTGGGGCTGAGGGGGGTGCGAGTGGAGGAGGCTGTGTTGTGGAGGGGGCTGTGGGGCTGAGGGGGGTGCGAGTGGAGGTGGCTGTGGGGTGGAGGGGGCTGTGGGGCTGATGGGGGTGCGAGTGGAGGAGGCTGTGGGGCTAAGGGGGGTTCGAGTGGAGGGGGCTGTGGGGTGGAGGAGGCTGTGGGGCTGAGGGGGGTGCGAGTGGAGGAGGCTGTGGGGTTGAGGGGGATGCGAGTGGAGGAGGCTGTGGGGCTGAGAGGGGTGCGAGTGGAGGAGGCTGTGTTGTGGAGGGGGCTGTGGGGTGGAGGGGCTGTGGGGTTGAGGGGGATGCGAGTGGAGGCGGGTGCGAGTGGAGGAGACTGTGTTGTGGAGGTGGCTGCGGGGCTGAGGGGGGTGCGAGTGGAGGGGGCTGTGTTGTGGAGGGGGCTGCGGGGCTGATGGGGGTGCGAGTGGAGGAGGCCGTGTTGTGGAGGGGGCTGTGGGGCTGAGGGGGGTGCGAGTAGAGGAGGCTGTGCTGTGAAGGGGGATGTGGGGTGTAGGGGGCTGTGGGGCTGAGGGGGGTGCGAGTGGAGGGGGCTGTGGGGTGGAGGGGGCTGTGGGGTGTAGAGGGCTGTGGGGCTGAGGAGGGTGCGAGTGGAGGAGGCTGTGTTGTGGAGGGGGCTTTGGGGCTGAGGGGGGTGCGAGTGGAGGAGGCGGTGTTGTGGAGGGGGCTGTGGGACTGAGGGGGGTGCGAGTGGAGGAGGCTGTGTTGTGGAGGGGGCTGTGGGGCAGAGGGGGGTGCGAGTGGAGGAGGCTGTGTTGTGGAGGGGCTGTGGGGCTGAGGGGGGTGCGAGTGGAGGAGGCTGTGTTGTGGAGGTGGCTGAGGGGCTGAGGGGGGTGCGAGTGGAGGGCGCTGTGTTGTGGAGGGGGCTGTGGGGCTGAGGCGGGTACGAATGGAGGAGGCCGTGTTGTGGAGGGGGCTGTGGGGCTGAGGGGGGTGCGAGTGGAGGAGGCTGTGTTGTGAAGGGGGCTGTGGGGCTGAGGGGGGTGCGAGTGGAGGGGGCTGTGGGGTGGAGAGGGCTGTGGGGCTGATGGGGGTGCGAGTGGAGAAGGCTGTGGGGCTGAGGGGGTGCGAGTGGAGGGGGCTGTGGGGTGGAGGAGGCTGTGGGGCTGAGGGGAGTGCGAGTGCAGGAGGCTGTGTTGTGGAGGGGGCTGTGTGGCTGAGGGGGGTGCGAGTGGAGGAGGCTGTGTTGTGGAGGGGGCTGTGGGGCTGAGGGGGGGGTGGGGCGAGTGGAGGAGGCTGTGGGGCTGAGGGGGGTGCGAGTGGAGGAGGCTGTGTTGTGGAGGGGGCTGTGGGGCTGAGGGGGCTGTGGGGCTGAGGGGGGTGCGAGTGGAGGGGGCTTTGGCGTGGAGGGGCTGTGGGCTGGAGGGGGCTGTGGGACTGATGGGGGTGTGAGTGGAGGAGGCTGTGGGGCTGAGGGGGGTGCGAGTGGAGGAGGCGGTGTTGTGGAGGGGGCTGTGGGGCTGAGGGGGCTGTGGGGCTGAGGGGGGTGCGAGTGGAGGGGGCTGTGGGGTGGAGGGGCTGTGGGGTGGAGGGGCTGTGGGGTTGAGGGGGATGCGAGTGGAGGGGGGTGCGAGTGGAGGAGGCTGTGTTTCGGAGGGGGCTGTGAGGCTGAGCGGGGTGCGAGTGGAGGGGGCTGTGGGGCTGAGGGGGGTGCGAGTGGAGGAGGCTGTGTTGTGGAGGGGGCTGTGGGGTGTAGGGGGCTGTGGGGCTGAGGGGGGTGCGAGTGGAGGGGGCTGTGGGGTGGAGGAGGCTGTGGGGCTGAGGGGGGTGCGAGTGGAGGAGGCTGTGTTGTGGAGGGGGCTGTGGGGCTGAGGGGGGTGCGAGTGGAGGAGGCTGTGTTGTGGAGGGGGCTGTGGGGCTGAGCGGGGTGCGAGTGTAGGAGGCTGTGGGGCTGAGGGGGGTGCGAGTGGAGGAGGCTGTGTTGTGGAGGGGGCTGTGGGGCTGAGGGGGCTGTGGGGCTGAGAGGGGTGCGAGTGGAGGGGGCTGTGGGGTGGAGGGGCTGTGGGGTGGAGGGGCTGTGGGGTGGAGGGGCTGTGGGGTGGAGGGGCTGTGGGGTTGAGGGGGATGCGAGTGGAGGGGGGTGCGAGTGGAGGAGGCTGTGTTGTGGAGGGGGCTGTGGGGCTGAGGGGGGTGCGAGTGGAGGGGGCTGTGGGGTGGAGGGGGCTGTGGGGCTGATGGGGGTGTGAGTGGAGGAGGCTGTGGGTCTGAGGGGGATGCGAGTGGAGGGGGGTGCGAGTGGAGGAGGCTGTGTTGTGGAGGGGGCTGTGGGGCTGAGGGGGGTGCGAGTGGAGGAGGCTGTGTTGTGGAGGGGGCTGTGGGGCTGAGGGGGATGCGAGCGGAGGGGGGTGCGAGTGGAGGAGGCTGTGTTGTGGAGGGGGCTGTGGGGCTGAGGGGGGTGCGAGTGGAGGAGGCTGTGTTGTGGAGGGGGCTGTGGGGCTGAGGGGGGTGCGAGTGCAGGGGGCTGTGGGGTGGAGGGGGCTGTGGGGCTGAGGCGGGTGCGAGTGGAGGGGGCTGTAGGGTGGAGGGGGCTGTGGGGTGTAGAGGGCTGTGGGGCTGAGGGGGGTGCGAGTGGAGGAGGCTGTGTTGTGGAGGGGGCTTTGGGGCTGAGGGGGGTGCGAGTGGAGGAGGTGGTGTTGTGGAGGGGGCTGTGGGGCTGAGGGGGGGTGCGAGTGGAGGAGGCGGTGTTGTGGAGGGGGCTGTGGGGCTGAGGGGGGTGCGAGTGGAGGAGGCTGTGTTGTGGAGGGGGCTGTGGGGCTGAGGGGGGTGCGAGTGGAGGAGGCTGTGTTGTGGAGGGGGCTGCGAGTGGAGGAGGCTCTGTTGTGGAGGGGGCTGTGGGGCTGAGGGGGGTGCGAGTGGAGGGGGCTGTGGGGTGGAGGGGTCTGTGTGGCTGATGGGGGTGCGAGTGGAGGAGGCTGTGGGGCTGAGGGAGGTGCGAGTGGAGGAGGCTGTGTTGTGGAGGGAGCTGTGGGGCAGAGGGGGGTGCGAGTGGAGGAGGCTGTGTTGTGGAGGGGGCTGTGGGGCTGAGGGGGCTGTGGGGCTGAGGGGGGTGCGAGTGGAGGAGGCTGTGTTGTGGAGGGGGCTGTGGGGCTGAGGGGGCTGTGGGGCTGAGGGGGGTGCGAGTGGAGGGGGCTTTGGCGTGGAGGGGCTGTGGGCTGGAGGGGCTGTGGGGTTGAGGGGGATGCGAGTGGAGGGGGGTGCGAGTGGAGGAGGCTGTGTTGTGGAGGGGGCTGTGGGGCTGAGGGGGGTACAAGTGGAGGGGGCTGTGGGGTGGGGGGGGCTGTGGGACTGATGGGGGTGTGAGTGGAGGAGGCTGTGGGGCTGAGGGGGGTGCGAGTGGAGGAGGCGGTGTTGTGGAGGGAGCTGTGGGGCTGAGGGGGCTGTGGGGCTGAGGGGGGTGCGAGTGGAGGGGGCTGTGGGGTGGAGGGGCTGTGGGGTGGAGGGGCTGTGGGGTTGAGGGGGATGCGAGTGGAGGGGGGTGCGAGTGGAGGAGGCTGTGTTTCGGAGGGGGCTGTGAGGCTGAGCGGGGTGCGAGTGGAGGGGGCTGTGGGGCTGAGGGGGGTGCGAGTGGAGGAGGCTGTGTTGTGGAGGGGGCTGTGGGGTGTAGGGGGCTGTGGGGCTGAGGGGGGTGCGAGTGGAGGGGGCTGTGGGGTGGAGGAGGCTGTGGGGCTGAGGGGGGTGCGAGTGGAGGAGGCTGTGTTGTGGAGGGGGCTGTGGGGCTGAGCGGGGTGCGAGTGTAGGAGGCTGTGGGGCTGAGGGGGGTGCGAGTGGAGGAGGCTGTGTTGTGGAGGGGGCTGTGGGGCTGAGGGGGCTGTGGGGCTGAGAGGGGTGCGAGTGGAGGGGGCTGTGGGGTGGAGGGGCTGTGGGGTGGAGGGGCTGTGGGGTGGAGGGGCTGTGGGGTGGAGGGGCTGTGGGGTTGAGGGGGATGCGAGTGGAGGGGGGTGCGAGTGGAGGAGGCTGTGTTGTGGAGGGGGCTGTGGGGCTGAGGGGGGTGCGAGTGGAGGGGGCTGTGGGGCGGAGGGGGCTGTGGGGCTGATGGGGGTGTGAGTGGAGGAGGCTGTGGGTCTGAGGGGGATGCGAGTGGAGGGGGGTGCGAGTGGAGGAGGCTGTGTTGTGGAGGGGGCTGTGGGGCTGAGGGGGGTGCGAGTGGAGGAGGCTGTGTTGTGGAGGGGGCTGTGGGGCTGAGGGGGATGCGAGTGGAGGGGGGTGCGAGTGGAGGAGGCTGTGTTGTGGAGGGGGCTGTGGGGCTGAGGGGGGTGCGAGTGGAGGAGGCTGTGTTGTGGAGGGGGCTGTGGGGCTGAGGGGGGTGCGAGTGGAGGGGGCTGTGGGGTGGAGGGGGCTGTGGGGCTGAGGCGGGTGCGAGTGGAGGGGGCTGTAGGGTGGAGGGGGCTGTGGGGTGTAGAGGGCTGTGGGGCTGAGGGGGGTGCGAGTGGAGGAGGCTGTGTTGTGGAGGGGGCTTTGGGGCTGAGGGGGGTGCGAGTGGAGGAGGTGGTGTTGTGGAGGGGGCTGTGGGGCTGAGGGGGGGTGCGAGTGGAGGAGGCGGTGTTGTGGAGGGGGCTGTGGGGCTGAGGGGGGTGCGAGTGGAGGAGGCTGTGTTGTGGAGGGGGCTGTGGGGCTGAGGGGGGTGCGAGTGGAGGAGGCTGTGTTGTGGAGGAGGCTGCGAGTGGAGGAGGCTCTGTTGTGGAGGGGGCTGTGGGGCTGAGGGGGGTGCGAGTGGAGGGGGCTGTGGGGTGGAGGGGTCTGTGTGGCTGATGGGGGTGCGAGTGGAGGAGGCTGTGGGGCTGAGGGAGGTGCGAGTGGAGGAGGCTGTGTTGTGGAGGGAGCTGTGGGGCAGAGGGGGGTGCGAGTGGAGGAGGCTGTGTTGTGGAGGGGGCTGTGGGGCTGATAGGGGTGTGAGTGGAGGAGGTTGTGGGGCTGAGGGGGATGTGAGTGGAGGAGGCTGTGAGGCTGAGGGGGGTGCGAGTGGAGGAGGCTGTGTTGTGGAGGGGGCTGCGGGGCTGAGGGGGGTGCGAGTGGAGGGGGCTGTGTTGTGGAGGGAGCTGTGGGGCTGAGGGGGGTGCGAGTGGAGGGGGCTGTGTTGTGGAGGGGGCTGTGGGGATGAGGGGGGTGCGAGTGGAGGGGGCTGTGGGGTAGAGGGGGCTGTGGGGCTGATGGGGGTGCGCGTGGAGGAGGCTGTGGGGCTGAGGGGGGTGCGAGTGGACGGGGCTGTGGGGTGGAGGAGGCTGTGGGGCCGAGGGGGGTGCGAGTGGAGGAGACAGTGTTGTGGAGGGGGCTGTGGGGCTGAGGGGGGTGCGAGTGGAGGAGGCTGTGTTGTGGAGGGGGCTGTGGGGCTGAGGGGGGTGCGAGTGGAGGAGGCTGTGTTGTGGCGGGGGCTGTGGGGCTGAGGGGGGTGCGAGTGGAGGGGGCTGTGGGGTGGAGGGGCTGTGGGGTGGAGGGGCTGTGGGGTTGAGGGGGATGCGAGTGGAGGGGGGTGCGAGTGGAGGACGCTGTGTTTCGGAGGGGGCTGTGGGGCTGAGGGGGGTGCGAGTGGAGGGGGCTGTGGGGTGGAGGAGGCTGTGGGGCTGAGGGGGGTGCGAGTGGAGGAGGCTGTGTTGTGGAGGGGGCTGTGGGGCTGAGGGGGGTGCGAGTGGAGGAGGCTGTGTTGTTGCGGGGGCTGTGGGGCTGAGCGGGGTGCGAGTGTAGGAGGCTGTGGGGCTGAGGGGGGTGCGAGTGGAGGAGGCTGTGTTGTGGAGGGGGCTGTGGGGCTGAGGGGGCTGTGGGGCTGAGAGGGGTGCGAGTGGAGGGGGCTGTGGGGTGGAGGGGCTGTGGGGTGGAGGGGCTGTGGGGTTGAGGGGGATGCGAGTGGAGGGGGGTGCGAGTGGAGGAGGCTGTGTTGTGGAGGGGGCTGTGGGGCTGAGGGGGGTGCGAGTGGAGGGGGCTGTGGGGTGGAGGGGGCTGTGGGGCTGATGGGGGTGTGAGTGGAGGAGGCTGTGGGGCTGAGGCGGATGCGAATGGAGGAGGCTGTGTTGTGGAGGGGGCTGTGGGGCTGAGGGGGATGCGAGTGGAGTGGGGTGCGAGTGGAGGAGGCTGTGTTGTGGAGGGGGCTGTGGGGCTGAGGGGGGTACGAGTGGAGGAGGCTGTGTTGTGGAGGGGGCTGTGGGGCTCAGGGGGGTGCGAGTGGAAGGGGTTGTGGGGTGGAGGGGGCTGTGGGGCTGATGGGGGTGCGAGTGGAGGAGGCTGTGGGGCTGAGGGGGTGCGAGTGGAGGGGGCTGTGGGGTGGAGGAGGCTGTGGGGCTGAGGAGAGTGCGAGTGCAGGAGGCTGTGTTGTGGAGGGGGCTGTGGGGCTGAGAGTGGAGGAAGGTGTGTTGTGGAGGGGGCTGTGGGGCTGAGGGGGGGGGGGCGAGTGGAGGAGGCTGTGGGGCTGAGGGGGGTGCGAGTGGAGGAGGCTGTGTTGTGGAGGGGGCTGTGGGGCTGAGGGGGCTGTGGGGCTGAGGGGGGTGCGAGTGGAGGGGGCTTTGGCGTGGAGGGGCTGTGGGGTGGAGGGGCTGTGGGGTTGAGGGGGATGCGAGTGGAGGGGGGTGCGAGTGGAGGAGGCTGTGTTGTGGAGGGGGCTGTGGGGCTGAGGGGGGTGCAAGTGGAGGGGGCTGTGGGGTGGAGGGGGCTGTGGGGCTGATGGGGGTGTGAGTGGAGGAGGCTGTGGGGCTGAGGGGGGTGCGAGTGGAGGAGGCGGTGTTGTGGAGGGGGCTGTGGGGCTGAGGGGGCTGTGGGGCTGAGGGGGGTGCGAGTGGAGGGGGCTGTGGGGTGGAGGGGCTGTGGGGCTGAGGGGGGTGCGAGTGGAGGGGGCTGTGGGGTGTAGGGAGCTGTGGGGCTGAGGGGGGTGCGAGTGCAGGAGGCTGTGTTGTGGAGGGGGCTGTGGGGCTGAGGGGGGTGCGAGTGGAAGAGGCTGTGTTGTGGAGGGGGCTGTGGGGTGTAGGGAGCTGTGGGGCTGATAGGGGTGCGAATGGAGGGGGCTGTGTTGTGGAGGGGGCTGTGGGGTGTAGGGGGCTGTGGGGCTGAGGGGGGTGCGAGTGGAGGAGGCTGTGTTGTGGAGGGGGCTGTGGGGCTGAGGGGGGTGCGAGTAGAGGGGGCTGTGGGGTGTAGGGGGCTGTGGGGCTGAGCGGGGTGCGTGTGGAGGAGGCTGTGTTGTGGAGGGGGCTGTGGGGCTGAGGGGGGTGCGAGTGGAGGGGGCTGTGGGGTGTAGGGGGCTGTGGGGCTGAGGGGGGTGCGGGGTGGAAGAGGCTGTGGGGTGGAGGGGGCTTCGGGGTGGAGGGGGCTGTATGGTGGAGGGGGTGCGAGTGGTGGATGTGGGGTGCGAATGGAGAGGGCTGTGGGGTGGAGGGGGTTGTGGGGTGGAGGGGGCTGTGGGGTGGAGGGGGCTGCGGGGTGGAAGAGGCTGTGGGGTGGAGGGGGCTGCGGGTTGAGGGGGCTGTGTGGTGGAGGGGGGTGCGAGTGGAGGGGGCTGTGGGGTGTAGGGGGTTGTGGGGTGGAGGTGATGTGGGTGGAGGTGGCGCTTGGCCTGTTTTCCCCACGAAATAGCTATACCTCAGAGTCGTTTTACATGCCATTTATTGTCAATAAGGTTTGTCTGTTAAACGTGTGATATTACATGTCGGAAGCCCGGGGAAGAGACCCCTGGCGGTGAGAGTGTTTGTCGTCACCTGGGCAGTTCTCTGCTTCCCGACCGTCAATGCACTGCGGGAAGTGATCACACAGGTAGTCGGCGCCAACACACACCCCTTCCGCACAGAGTACACCGGGCGGTGGGCACTCATGGTCGTCAGCAACTGCAGGTAGTGTAACAGTAATGTAACAGTGATGTAACAGTAATGTAACAGTAATGTAACAGTAATGTAACAGTAATGTAACGGTAATGTAATAGTAATGTAACAGTAATGCAACAATAATGTGACAGTAGTGTAACAACAGTAACAGTAGTGTAACAACAGCAACAGTAGTGTAACAACAGTAATGTAATTGCAATGTAACAGTAAAGTAATAGTAATGTAACAGTAATATAACAGTAATGCAATGTAGCAAAATATAACAATTCATATTTTATCAATATAGTAGTAATATAACTGTACTGCAACAGTAATGTGACAGTAATGTAATGTAACAATAATGAAACAATTAATATAGTGGTAATGCAGTAGTAATATAGCTGTATTGTAACAATCAGTATACTATTAATGTAGTAGTAATATAGCTGTAATGTAACAGTAATGTATCAGTAATGTAACAGTAATGTATCAGTAATGCAACAGTAATTTATCAGTAATGTAACAGTAATGTATCAGTAATGTAACAGTAATGTATCAGTAATGTAACAGTAATGTATCAGTAATGTAACAAATAATGTAATATAAATCCAACACGGACGTGTGAGAGGTGACCCACCGCAATGGTACTCGTCGTGACCTGCCAGGCTGTCCCAGCAGTCGTTATGGCCGTCACACACGTACTGCGCCTGGATACAGCGGCCCGACCCCCGGCACAGGAAGACCCCCGGCCCGACACACGGCACGCCGCCTGCAAGGGAACACGTGGCGGCACGTCAGCACGCTATGGCTACAAACACCACGTGGCGGCACGTCAGCACGCTATGGCTACACACACCACGTGGCGGCACGTCATCACACTCAGGCTAGACACACCACGTGGCGGCACGTCAGCACGCTATGGCTAGACACACCACGTGGCGGCACGTCAGCACGCTATGGCTACACACACCACGTGGCGGCACGTCAGCACGCTATGGCTACACACACCACGTGGCGACACGTCAGCACGCTATGGCTAGACACACCACGTGGCGGCACATCCGCACGCTAAGGCTACACACACCACGTGGCGGCACGTCAGCACGCTATGGCTAGACACACCACGTGGCGGCACGTCAGCACGCTATGGCTAGACACACCACGTGGCGGCACGTCATCACACTATGGCTAGACACACCACGTGGCGGCACGTCAGCACGCTATGGCTAGACACACCACGTGGCCGCACGTCAGCACGCTATGGCTACACACACCACGTGGCGGCACGTCATCACACTATGGCTAGACACACCACGTGGCGGCACGTCAGCACGCTATGGCTAGACACACCACGTGGCGGCACGTCATCACACTAAGGCTAGACACACCACGTGGCGGCACGTCATCACACTATGGCTAGACACACCACGTGGCGGCACGTCATCACACTAAGGCTAGACACACCACGTGGCGGCACGTCATCACGCTATGGCTAGACACACCACGTGGCGGCACGTCAGCACGCTATGGCTAGACACACCACGTGGCGGCACGTCAGCACGCTATGGCTAGACATACCACGTGGCGGCACGTCAGCACGCTATGGCTAGACACACCACGTGACGGCACGTCAGCACGCTATGGCTACACACACCACGTGGCGGCACGTCAGCACGTTATGGCCAGACACACCACGTGGCGGCACGTCAGCACGCTGTGGCTACACACCACGTGGCGGCACGTCAGCACGTTATGGCTGGACATACTACGTGGCCGCACCTCAGCACCTTATGGCTAGACACCCCACGTGGCGGCACGTCAGCACGATATGGTTACACACCACGTGGCGGCACGTCAGCAAGCTATGGCTAGACACACCACGTGGCGGCACGTCAGCACGCTATGGCTAGACACACCACTTGGCGGCACCTCAGAAGGTTATGGCTGGACACACCACGTGGTGTCACATCATCACGCTATGGCTAGACACACCACGTGGTGGCACGTCAGCACGCTATGGCTAGACACACAACGTGGCGGCACGTCAGCACGCAAAGGCTACACACACCACGTGGCGGCACGTCAGCACGCTATGGCTACACACACCACGTGGTGGCACGTCAGCACGCTAAGGCTAGACACACCACGTGGCGGCACGTCAGCACGTTATGGCTAAACACACCACGTGGCGGCACGTCAGCACGCTATGGCTAGACACACCATGTGGCGGCACGTCAGCACGCTATGGCTACACACACCACGTGGCGGCACGTCAGCACGCTATGGCTAGACACACCACGTGGCGGCACGTCATCACGCTAAGGCTAGACACACCACGTGGCGGCACGTCAGCACGCTATGGCTACACACACCACGTGGCGGCACGTCATCACGCTAAGGCTAGACACACCACGTGGCGGCACGTCATCACGCTAAGGCTAGACACACCACGTGGCGGCACGTCAGCACGCTAAGGCTAGACACACCACGTGGCGGCACGTCAGCACGCTAAGGCTAGACACACCACGTGGCGGCACGTCATCACGCTAAGGCTAGACACACCACGTGGCGGCACGTCATCACGCTAAGGCTAGACACACCACGTGGCGGCACGTCAGCACGCTATGGCTAGACACACCACGTGGCGGCACGTCATCACGCTAAGGCTAGACACACCACGTGGCGGCACGTCAGCACGCTAAGGCTACACACACCACGTGGCGGCACGTCAGCACGCTATGGCTAGACACACCACGTGGCGGCACGTCATCACGCTAAGGCTAGACACACCACGTGGTGGCACGTCAGCACGCTAAGGCTAGACACACCACGTGGCGGCACGTCATCACGCTAAGGCTAGACACACCACGTGGCGGCACGTCAGCACGCTAAGGCTAGACACACCACGTGGCGGCACGTCATCACGCTAAGGCTAGACACACCACGTGGCGACACGTCAGCACGCTATGGCTAGACACACCACGTGGCGGCACGTCATCACGCTAAGGCTAGACACACCACGTGGTGGCACGTCATCACGCTAAGGCTAGACACACCACGTGGCGGCACGTCATCACGCTAAGGCTAGACACACCGCGTGGCGGCACGTCAGTACGCTATGGCTAGACACACCACGTGGCGGCACGTCAGCACGCTATGGCTAGACACACCACGTGGCGGCACGTCAGCACGCTAAGGCTACACACACCACGTGACGGCACGTCAGCACGCTATGGCTAGACACACCACGTGGCGGCACGTCAGCACGCTGTGGCTACACACACCACGTGGCGGCACGTCAGCACGCTAAGGCTACACACACCACGTGGCGGCACGTCAGCACGCTGTGGCTACACACCACGTGGCGGCACGTCAGCACGTCATGGCTGGACACACCACGTGGTGGCACGTCAGCACGCTATGGCTACACACACCACGTGGCGGCACGTCAGCACGTTATGGCTGGACACACCACGTGGTGGCACGTCAGCGCGCTATGGCTACACACACCACGTGGCGGCACGTCAGCACGCTATGGCTAGACACACCACGTAGCGGCACGTCAGCACGCTATGGCTAGAGACACCACTTGGCGGCACGTCCGCACGCTAAGGCTACACACACCACGTGGCGGCACGTCAGCACGCTATGGCTAGACACACCACGTGGCGGCACGTCAGCACGCTAAGGCTACACACACCACGTGGCGGCACGTCAGCACGCTGTGGCTACACACCACGTGGCGGCACGTCATCACGCTATGGCTAGAGACACCACTTGGCGGCACGTCCACACGCTAAGGCTACACACACCACGTGGCGGCACGTCAGCACGCTATGGCTAGACACACCACGTGGCGGCACGTCAGCACGCTATGGCTACACACACCACGTGGCGGCACGTCAGCCCGCTATGGCTGGGTTACGGCGACCTGCAGGGGAGGGTCGCGAACGAAAGTCCATCTGGTGAACCAAATATATATTCGTCGACCACTTTGACCTCTGTCCCGAGTAACTATCCCATCGTCATGACATGCGCCGATATTTAGCAGGCCGTTAACAGTTAAAGCAATATACTTACATGCGCCATCTTAGATATTTTACATTTTAGAATCAAGACCAAAGTATCTCAACATTATGATGCATATATGTTTATATCTCTGACAGTCTGTAAAACAACAATTTCAACATAAAACTGCGCGGGTTATTTATGTCGCGCGCGGACGTGATAGCGAGCCGCGGTCGACATCACACACAAAATACCGAACAGCGAATAGGCGCGCATGGATATAAAGCCGGCCACCAACTTCTGCTCCGGTGACCAAATTGCTTCTCTCCAGATAGCCCACAAGCTTTCAGGATTTGAATTAAAGACAGAATATACTTATTTGACATGGAGAAGAGGTTGGTAATACACAAAATTACAGAATATATTGCTTTAACCAACTTAACACTGATGGAATACATACTGCATGAGAGTTCGTCGTCGCATGTGACGTCACAGTCGCACACCCCATCGCAGTGGTTGGATGCCCGGATGCAGCGTCCGTTGTTACACTGGTACTGTGTCTGGGTGCAGGCGCCACCTGGTGGCACACGTAATGGTCTCCGATAATGACGCGTTCACATGGATAACGCCGGTTGACCGTTAACACTGATTGACCGTTAACTCTGATTGACCTTTAACTCTGATTGACAGCTAACACTGGTTGACGGCTAACACTGGTTGACGGATAACTCTGATTGGCCGTTAACTCTGATTGACCGTTAACACTGATTGACGGCTAACACTGGCTGACGGATAACTGATTGGCCGTTAACTCTGATTGACCTTTAACTCTGATTGACGGCTAACTCCGGTTGACGGTTAACTGATTAACGGTACAATTTTAATAACGTCTAACTCTGATTGACGGCTAACTCTGATTGACGGTTAACTCTGATTGACCGTTAACACTGATTGACCGTTAACTCTGATTGACCTTTAACTCTGATTGACGGCTAAAACTGGTTGACGGCTAACACTGGTTGACGGCTAACTCTTATTGGCCGTTAACTCTGATTGACCGTTAACACTGATTGACGGCTAACTCTGTTTGACGGTTAACTGATTAACGGTTAACTTTGATTGACGGCTAACTCTGATTGACCGTTAACACTGATTGACCGTTAACTCTGATTGACCTTTAACTCTGATTGACGGCTAACTCTGATTGGCGGTTAACTGATTAACGGTTAACTTTGATTGACGGCCAACTCTGATTGACGGTTAACTCTGATTGACCGTGAACACAGATTGATGGCTAACACTGATTAACGGTTAACACTGGTTGCCGATTAACACTGATTTATGGTTAACACTGACCTATACACCTTGATATTTCTTATTGATTTACGAACCCTATGAGTGACAGAGGGCCACAACAGTTTCAGACAATATTATTACTTTATCGAAATATCCCACAAGCGCCTATATGTCTTGATCTATATGCTGTAGAGGATACAATCACATGGCGATTATTTGTGGCGCTGTGTGCCTTACAGTTCAGTTCGTCGTCCTGGGAGTGGATGCAGTCCGTCCAGCCGTCACAGCCGTGGGACTCAGACACATACAGCCCATTGGCACACTGTATATGCTCATCTGCAACAGAACAATATTGCAAAGTTGCTGAGCCAGAACGCTTAGTTTAGGATTGGACTAGGCGCCTTGGAAGGCTGGGTGGAGTGACGCAGGGCAACAACAAAGAACACATCAGTCCCGGCTTTAAAATGAAGTGAAAAGTGTCCCTGTAATGTAAACGGCTCTGGCAGTCCCGGCTTTAAAGTAAGAAGTAACACTGTAATGAAATCAGGAGACAGTGATATCAGTTCATGCCCAATGAGCCAGTGAGAGGCCCACACCACTTACCGCAGCGACTCTCGTCCGAGCCGTCTTCACAGTCCTCGTTGCCGTCACACAGGTAGGAGCTGAGGATGCACTGGGCGTTGTCACACTGCCACTCGGTGCCATAGCAACCTCTGTAGGCTGCCAGGAAACAGGTACAACATAGTGCATATCAGCAACTACTCTCTAGTAATATGTTCAGTAATCTTTGTATTAGATGCGAACCGTTTATGTTATATTCGTTATTACTGACACTTATGCTGCGGGTTAAGTATGTGTTCATAGAGACAATGCTGTAGAGGGTGCGTTAAGCCTGCCACAGGATAGCTGTAGATAGTGCGTAAACCTACCACAGGATAGTTGTAGAGGGTGTGTAAGCCTACCTAAGAATAGCTGTAGAGGGTGCGTAAGCCAACCACATGATAGCTGTAGAGGGGGTGCGTAAGCCTACCACAGGATAGCTGTAGAGGGTTGTAAACCTACCACAGGATAGCTGTAGATAGTGCGTAAGCCTACCACAAGTTTAGCTGTAGAGTGTGTAAGCCTACCACAGGATAGCTGTACAGGGTGTGTAAGCCTACCACAGGATAGCTGTAGAGAGTGCGTAAGCCTACCACAGGATAGCTGTAGAGGGTGCGTAAGCCTACCATAGATAGCTGTAGATATTGTGCGTAAGCCTACCATGTGATAGCTGAAAAGAGTATGCGTAAGCCTACCACAGGATAGAGGGTGTGCTATAGAGGGTGTGCTATAGAGGGTGTGCTATAGGGGGTGTGCTATAGAGGGCGTGCTATAGAGGGTGTCCTATAGAGATTGTGCTATAGAGGGTGTGCTATAGAGGGTGCGCTATACAGGGTGTGCTATAGAGGGCGTGTTATAGAGGGTGTCATATAGAGATTGTGCTATAGATGGGGTGCTGTAGAGGGCGTGCTATAGAGGGTGTGCTATAGAGGGCGTGATATAGATGGGGTGCTATAGAGGGTGTGATATAAAGAGTGTTCTACAGAGATTGTGCTATCGAGGGCATGCTATAGGGAGTGTGCCATAGAGGGTGTGCCATAGAGGGTGTGCTATGGAGGGCGTGCTATACAGGGTGAGTTAAGTCTACCACAGGATAGCTGCAGAGAGTGTGCTATAGAGGGTGTGCTTTAAAGGCTGTGCTATAGAGGGTGTGCTATAGAGGATGTGCTGTAGAGGGCGTGCTATAGAAGGTGTGCTATAGAGGGTACGCTATAGAGGGTGTGATATAGAGGGTGTGTTAAATCTACCACAGGGTAGGTGCAGAGGGTGTGCTATAGAGGGTGTGCTGATGAGGGTGTGCTGTGGAGGGTGTGATATAGAGGGTGTGTTAAGTCTACCACAGGATAGCTGCACAGGGTGTGCTATAGAGGGTGTGCTGATGAGGGTGTGCTGTGGAGGGTGTGATATAGAGGGTGTGTTAAGTCTACCACAGGATAGCTGCACAGGGGTGTGTTACAGAGGGTCTGCTATAGAGGGTGTGCTATAGAGGTTATGCTATAGAGGGCGTGCTATTGAGGATGTGCTATAGAGGGTGTGACATAGAGGGTGTGATATAGAGGGTGTGATATAAAGGGTGTGCTATAGAGGTTATGCTATACAGGGCGTGCTATTGATATAGAGGGTGTGCTAAGTCTACCACATGGTAGCTGCAGAGGGTGTGATATAGAGGGTGTGTTAATTCTATCACAGGATATCTGCAGAGGGTGTGCTATAGAGGGTGTGCTGTAGAGGGTGTGCCGTAGAGGGTGTGATATAGAGGGTGTGTCAAGTATACCACAGGATAGCTGCAGACAGTGTGCTATAGAGGGTGTGCTATAGAGGGTGTGTTAAGCTTACCACAGGACGCCTCGTCCGAGTTGTCGCCGCAGTCATCCCGGAAGTTGCATTGGTGGCCACGCGGTACGCAAAAATCGTTATTGCACTTGAATTGACTCCGCAGGCAGGAGTGGGTCTCTATTGGATCAACAGCATCGTATGAGTGGTCAACACAGAAAAACACCCTGGAATAGTTTGTGATAAAACGAATAGCGCTCCGACAAATAACAACGTTGTTTGATATGGACGTTATAAACAGCATTAATAACATTCGTCCTTACCCTGAACGACCCCTACCCCGACCCTCACCCCACGTACTATTGTTCAGCAGTGGGGTAAGAGGCTCCAACGTCACCGCCACTCTGACCAGACTTAATATAGCGGCAAACTCAATTTTGTTGTCTGCGAAAATGACTTATATTTGTGTCCAATACAAACTTGCGAGAGGAAGTGACGGGCGTAACTGATCTTGCGCCATGAAACCCGTTACTCTCGGCGCTGCTCGTAAATGGCCAGGCCTTAGAAATATAGGCGTCGTTATAGCCACTAGTTGCCCCAGCAATGGGCAAATAAGGCCGGCGAGTGGCGGCAGGTGACGACCCGGGTGCAGCGTGAAGGGCCAGCAGTGGTAGCAACGTGCTTCAACGATTCCATACACTCGACTCGCGTAAAGCTTGCCCGGATAATAAATGTCGTTATAACTTGCTCGCGTCCCACGGCGTAGAGTGGTCATCCACCTCTAGTGGCGGTGTCACATGTCTCACTGCGTAGGGCGGTCATCCACCCCTAGTGGCGATGTCACATGTCTCACTGCGTAGGTCGGTCATCCACCTCTAATGGCGGTGTCACATGTCTCACTGCGTAGGACGGTGTCACATGTCTCACTGTGTAGGGCGGTCATCCACCTCTAGTGGCGGTGTCACATGTCTCACTGCGTAGGACGGTGTCACATGTCTCACTGTGTAGGGCGGTCATCCACCTCTAGTGGCGGTGTCACATGTCTCACTGCGTAGGACGGTGTCACATGTCTCACTGTGTAGGGCGGTCATCCACCTCTAGTGGCGGTGTCACATGTCTCACTGCGTAGGGCGGTCATCCACCTCTAGTGGCGGTGTCACATGTCTCACTGCGTAGGGCGGTCATCCACCTCTAGTGGCGATGTCACATGTCTCACTGCGTAGGTCGGTCATCCACCTCTAATGGCGGTGTCACATGTCTCACTGCGTAGGACGGTGTCACATGTCTCACTGTGTAGGGCGGTCATCCACCTCTAGTGGCGGTGTCACATGTCTCACTGCGTAGGACGGTGTCACATGTCTCACTGTGTAGGGCGGTCATCGACCTCTAGTGGCGGTGTCACATGTCTCACTGCGTAGGACGGTGTCACATGTCTCACTGTGTAGGGCGGTCATCCACCTCTAGTGGCGGTGTCACATGTCTCACTGCGTAGGACGGTGTCACATGTCTCACTGTGTAGGGCGGTCATCCACCTCTAGTGGCGGTGTCACATGTCTCACTGCGTAGGGCGGTCATCCACCTCTAGTGGCGATGTCACATGTCTCACTGCGTAGGTCGGTCATCCACCTCTAATGGCGGTGTTTAGCGGCCGAATGTTGATGACGTAGTACACTTGAATGCACACTTACCCACACAAGAAGCAGCAGTTTGGTAAAAAAACAGAGGTTTAACAATGTCCTTTAATTCATTGCCAACAACATATGTGTTTTAATGCACCGGGAACGTCATTATCACCCAAACTATCTCCAAGGCTTCTCATTGACATAATGCTGCTGGACTAGCTGTAACATACACACCGCAGTCCATACTGCTGCTGGACTAGCTGTAACATACACACCGCAGTCCATACTGCTGCTGGACTAGCTGTAACATACACACCGCAGTCCATACTGCTGCTGGACTAGCTGTAACATACACACCGCAGTCCATTTCGTCTGAGCCGTCCTCGCAGTCTCGCCAGGTGTCGCAGCGGCGCACCATGTCGATACACACAGTGCTGTTACACTGGAACTCTCCAACCGGACACCCTGGCGGCGAGAAGGAGAATCACCGCAAGTTACGCCTGTTTTCCCTTTACTCGTTTTCTTTCGCATAGTATTTTTAAACACAAATTGTAGCGGAGTAACATTATATAAGATATCCTTGTGGTGATTATTCAATTAATGATGCCGTACGTCATAGTCGCAGACAGAGGTTCGCGCAAGTCTACACAAGACACTTTGTAACCTAGATCTACTTGTGGATATTTGACCCTCGTAATTGCGGGGACTATCACATGAAGCACTGACCACGTGGCAGTGGGCGCGCTGGGTCAAGGGTTTAGATATATAGCAGTTACATAGCATGAGGGCACTGGCAAAGCTACGATGGTCGGGATAGCCCTGTGTACACGAGGGAACACTGTGCCAAGGAGCCTCATAGGACAGGGTGAGAGGATTCACAGCTCGAGATACTGACATAGCCTCCCAAGACGTGACTTAGACGTGTTGGTCACGTGCGGATCCAGGGCGGATCCAGAGCGGAACCAGGGGGCAGGGGGTTCCAAGGAGTCCGGGTCCCTCGTTTTCTTGAGGAAGACTGCTGTTCTTCAATGCAAAATTTAGGCTATCTGAAGCGTGGACTCCCCCCCCCCCCCCTCTCCGGTCGCTTTCAGTAAACCCCCCTCCCCCCTGTCGTCAAAAAATAGGTGGATCCCCCGGTCGCAATTTTTGTTAGAGCCCCCCCCCCCCCCCCATTTTCAAATTCCTGGATCCGCCCCTGGAACCTAAAGGTCACGTGATATGTGGGGTCAGCAAGTAACTAGCGAAACGAAATGGATCTCAGGATCCCGCGTGATGACGACGGGATGTGGCTGGATACTGCTCACGTTCTCCTGGCAGATCTCGAGGTGTCTCGCGGAAGAACGGGAAGAATGGCGAGGGTACGGGATAAGGAAGGCTCCAAGGTCAGCCGTAGCACCCGCGGAGTAGGGTCACTCCAGCGAGAGCCACTGGAGTGTTTGGCTTACAGACAGGCCGCCCCATCACACACACACACACTCGCAGCCCTCCATGGCGACGAGACAAGGAGGCTGGCCCACGACTTCACGTTATTGGTCTCAGCCCAGCCATTACCCGGTGTTTGTCTTACTCTCTGGGCCGCGCCTCCCGCCGCACCGCTGCACAATGCAATCCACGAGAGCAAGCATTCATCTGGTAGCTTCTATGCCGTAAATGTGGGGATGGTTTACCCAGGGACCACGTGTCTCAACACAACATACCCAGGGTGTATAGTGATGCATAAACCACACGTGTACACACTATACGGCAGGCATCTATACAGCGCGTTTGTCAGCATGCACTCTATTGCGAAGGACTGCATATGCAGGTAAAGGATAAACTGACAAATTATGTGGCGTTTCATTGTTAGATATATTCTATAATTATATGAGCACACAAGAGGGCCACAGTTTGTTGCTTACCGCAGACTGCTATGCTTTCATCCACCCCGTTGAGGCACTCGCTTACTCCGTTACAGGAGACATCATTTCCGACACACTGGTGCTCGTCGCACCGGAAGTGTCCTTCCAGCTTGCAGGGATCCTCAATCTCGTTCACAGCTGGTTCAGCCCACAGGAAACCTGAAATAATGCCAACACAGGAAACCTGAAATAATGCCAACACAGGAAACCGGAAATAATGCTAACACAAGAAACCTGAAATAATTTCAACACAGGAAACCGGAAATAATGCCAACAACAGAAACCTGAAATAATGCCAACACAAGAAACCTGAAATAATGCCAACACAAGAAACCTGAAATAATGGCAACACAAGAAACCTGAAATAATGCCAACACAAGAAACCTGAAATAATGCCAACACAAGAAACCTGAAATAATGCCAACACGAGAAACCTGAAATAATGCCAACACGAGAAACCTGAAATAATGCCAACACAAGAAACCTGAAATAATGCCAACATATGAAACCTGAAATAATTCCAACACAGGAAACCGGAAATAATGCCAACACAAGAAACCTGAAATAATTCCAACACAGGAAACCGGAAATAATGCCAACACAAGAAACCTGAAATAATGCCAACACAAGAAACCTGAAATAATGCCAACACAAGAAACCTGAAATAATGCCAACACGAGAAACATGAAATAATGCCAACACAAGAAACCTGAAAAAATTCCAACACAGGAAACCGGAAATAATGCCAACACAAGAAACCTGAAATAATGCCAACACAAGAAACCTGAAATAATGCCAACACAAGAAACCTGAAATAATGCCAACACAAGAAACCTGAAATAATGCCAACACGAGAAACCTGAAATAATGCCAACACGAGAAACCTGAAATAATGCCAACACAAGAAACCTGAAATAATGCCAACATATGAAACCTGAAATAATTCCAACACAGGAAACCGGAAATAATGCCAACACAAGAAACCTGAAATAATTCCAACACAGGAAACCGGAAATAATGCCAACACAAGAAACCTGAAATAATGCCAACACAAGAAACCTGAAATAATGCCAACACAAGAAACCTGAAATAATGCCAACACGAGAAACCTGAAATAATGCCAACACAAGAAACCTGAAAAAATTCCAACACAGGAAACCGGAAATAATGCCAACACAAGAAACCTGAAATAATGCCAACACAAGAAACCTGAAATAATGCCAACACAAGAAACCTGAAATAATGGCAACACAAGAAACCTGAAATAATGGCAACACAAGAAACCTGAAATAATGCCAACACAAGAAACCTGAAAAAATTCCAACACAGGAAACCGGAAATAATGCCAACACAAAAACCTGAAATAATGCCAACACAAAAAACCCTGAAATAAGGTCAATATCAGAAACCCGAAATAATGCCAACACGAGAAACCTGAAATAATGCCAACGCGAGAAACTTGAAATAATGCCAACACGAGAAACCTGAAATAATGCCAACACAAGAAGCCTGAAATAATGCCAACACAAGAAACCTGAAATAATTCCAACACAGGAAACCTGAAATAATGCCAACACAAGAAACCTGAAATAATGCCAACACAAGAAACCTGAAATAATTCCAACACAAGAAACCTGAAATAATGCCAACACAAAAACCCTGAAATAATGGCAACACAAGAAACCTGAAATAATGCCAACACAAGAAACCTGAAATAATGCCAACACGAGAAACCTGAAATAATGCCAACACAAGAAACCTGAAAAAATTCCAACACAGGAAACCGGAAATAATGCCAACACAAGAAACCTGAAATAATGCCAACACAAAAAAAACTGAAATATGGTCAATATCAGAAACCCGAAATAATGCCAACGCGAGAAACCTGAAATAATGCCAACACGAGAAACCTGAAATAATGCCAACACGAGAAACCTGAAATAATGCCAACACAAGAAACCTGAAATAATGCCAACACAAGAAACCTGAAATAATGCCAACACAAGAAACCTGGAATAATGCCAACACAAGAAACCTGAAATAACTCCAACACAGGAAACCGGAAATAATGCCAACACAAGAAACCTGAAACAATGCCAACACAAAAAAAACTGAAATATGGTCAATATCAGAAACCCGAAATAATGCCAACGCGAGAAACCTGAAATAATGCCAACACGAGAAACCTGAAATAATGCCAACACGAGAAACCTGAAATAATGCCAACACGAGAAACCTGAATTCATTCCAACACAGGAAACCTGAAATAATGCCAACACAAGAAACCTGAAATAAGGTCAACACGAGAAACCTGAAATAATGCCAACACGAGAAACCTGAAATCATTCCAACACAGGAAACCTGAAATAATGCCAACACGAGAAACCTGAAATAATGCCAACGCGAGAAACCTGAAATAATGCCAACACGAGACACCTGAAATAAACACGAGAAACCTGAAATCATTCCAACACAGGAAACCTGAAATAATGCCAACACAAGAAACCTGAAATAATGCCAACACAAAAAACCCTGAAATAAGGTCAATATCAGAAACCCGAAATAATGCCAACACGAGAAACCTGAAATAATGCCAACGCGAGAAACTTGAAATAATGCCAACAGGAGAAACCTGAAATAATGCCAACACAAGAAACCTGAAATAATGCCAACACAAGAAACCTGAAATAACTCCAACACAGGAAACCGGAAATAATGCCAATACAAGAAACCTGAAATAATGCCAACACAAGAAACCGGAAATAATTCCAACACAAGAAACCTGAAATAATGCCAACACAAGAAACCTGAAATAATGGCAACACAAGAAACCTGAAATAATGCCAACACAAGAAACCTGAAATAATGCCAACACAAGAAACCTGAAATAATGCCAACACGAGAAACCTGAAAAAATTCCAACACAGGAAACCGGAAATAATGCCAACACAAGAAACCTGAAATAATGCCAACACAAAAAACCCTGAAATAAGGTCAATATCAGAAACCCGAAATAATGCCGACACGAGAAACCTGAAATAATGCCAACGCAAGCAACTTGAAATAATGCCAACACGAGAAACCTGAAATAATGCCAACACAAGAAACCTGAAATAATTCCAACACAGGAAACCAGAAATAATGCCAACACAAGAAACCTGAAATAATGCCAACAGAAAAAAAACTGAAATATGGTCAATATCAGAAACCCGAAATAATGCCAACGCGAGAAACCTGAAATAATGCCAACACAAGAAACCTGAAATAATTCCAACACAAGAAACCTGAAATAATGCCAACACAAGAAACCTGAAATAATGGCAACACAAGAAACCTGAAATAATGCCAACACAAGAAACCTGAAATAATGCCAACACGAGAAACCTGAAATAATGCCAACACAAGAAACCTGAAATAATGCCAACACAGGAAACCGGAAATAATGCCAACACAAGAAACCTGAAATAATGCCAACACAAAAAACCCTGAAATAAGGTCAATATCAGAAACCCGAAATAATGCCAACACGAGAAACCTGAAATAATGCCAACGCAAGAAACTTGAAATAATGCCAACACGAGAAACCTGAAATAATGCCAACACAAGAAACCTGAAATAATGCCAACGCAAGAAACCTGATAAATTCCAACACAGGAAACCGGAAATAATGCCAACACAAGAAACCTGAAATAATGCCAACACAAAAAAAACTGAAATATGGTCAATATCAGAAACCCGAAATAATGCCAACGCGAGAAACCTGAAATAATGCCAACACGAGAAACCTGAAATAATGCCAACACGAGAAACCTGAAATAATGCCAACACAAGAAACCTGAAATAATGCCAACACAAGAAACCTGAAATAATGCCAACACAAGAAACCTGAAATAATGCCAACACAAGAAACCTGAAATAACTCCAACACAGGAAACCGGAAATAATGCCAACACAAGAAACCTGAAATAATGCCAACACAAAAAAAACTGAAATATGGTCAATATCAGAAACCCGAAATAATGCCAACGCGAGAAACCTGAAATAATGCCAACACGAGAAACCTGAAATAATGCCAACACGAGAAACCTGAAATAATGCCAACACGAGAAACCTGAAATCATTCCAACACAGGAAACCTGAAATAGTGCTAACACAAGAAACCTGAAATAATATCAACACAAGAAACCTCAAATAATTCCAACACAGGAAACCTGAAATAATGCCAACACAAGAAACCTGAAATAAGGTCAACATCAGAAACTTGAAATAATGCCAGCACAAAAAACCTGAACTAATGCCAACACGAGTAACCGGACATCCACCATCATCATGTCATATGAACGTTCCTTAAACGTTGTCAGAACGTTAGCCTGAAAACAAGACGTTACTGTCGTTAATGTCATCTGTTTACGTTCGCATAATGTCAGGAAAACTTTCCCAGATAACGTCCTCTGAATGTTCTAGCTACACGTCCCCCTTTCCACGAATGTTATTTTGTTAGCTGGGTATTCTCTGACTTACAACTCGGTGCGCCCCACCTGCTATAAAATGTCATCCCTCGCTTGCAAAATCAAGTAGCTAACAGAAACCGGTTCATCTTCCATCTCAAGACCTGCGAAACGTGTAGCAAATGTTAGGTGTTAGTCAGGAATGAACTATGATGCTACAATAGTGCGCCAAAGAACGACAGAGATCGATATGGATCGTGCAAAGTATTAGGTACCAACAAGTTTGTAGCGAAATATATAGCGACAGAGTTGGAAAACGATGGACATCACGTTTATTGTGTTGTTAAGGGATATGAGTATTGTAGGATTTACAAAAATCTTATTATTCTCAAGTGCGATTACTGAAGGATGTAATGGAAATGTCGCTATGTACTAGCGTAACACATTACATCTAATCTCAATTTGAGAATCTGTGCTCTAGTTTTGTTCCAAGTATGTATTTGTTGTGCCAGATTGCCAGTATATTGCGTAATGCAGACCGTGGGTCTTATGCCTCTGATCGGTCTTTTAGGAGTCGACTTTGTTCCACCCTAGGCTGGGCGTCAAATGTTGCTCACTTCTAAATAAGTAGAAAAGTACAGCTTCTTTTTCGTCACCAAGGTGTATCGACGGCAAATAGGATTTTGTGCACACGACGATGAAGGATGAATAAATGAAATATGCCCCAGTGACCAGGATTCGAACCCGGACCTATTCATCTGCGGTCTATTGAGCACCCCCCCCCCCCCCACGCCTCCCACGGCAAATAGATCATGGGCACGAAATCAGGCCCTTTAGGCAGCATTACACACCAAATCATTTAATTTAAACCACGAACAATGTTATATTCAATGATCACGCAGTCAGAGAGAGAGTTGATCCATATGTTATCTGTCATTGACTATGGTCGCTCTGTGTCTCCTTACCGCGCAGAGGAACCCACGCCGAACTGAGGATGGGTGGAGATGGGGGTGGCAAAGAAAAGTGCACCAGAGTGTATCCAGCGCGTATCGAGGGTATAGCCTGCGTACAACCGTGGTTCATTCTGTGTACATCATATGTATCCAACATGTATCCAGGGTGTATCCAGCATGTATCCGGCATGTATCTAGGGTGTATTCGGCATGTATCCAGGGTGTATCCGGCATGTCACCAGGGTGTATCCGGCATGTATCCGGCATGTATCTAGGGTGTATTCGGCATGTATCCAGGGTGTATCCGGCATGTCACCAGGGTGTATCCGGCATGTATCCGGCATGTATCCAGGGTGTATTCGGCATGTATCCATGATATATCCAGGATGTATGGTATGGTGCTATACGAATAACAAGATCGTGTGTCCTCCGTGTATCGAACCCATATGACATATTGTTCCATTAATCCGGATAACCCACTCCAGCTCAATCATTTCTCATATCCTCACTGATTCGGGGTTGTATTTGGCTCCTATCCGGGGATGTCTAGCTGCACTCATGTCGCCAACCATTTCGCAAACAAAGACCACAGTAGTGTCATTCGATCATCCCGAACTAAAGTACTGTTATGACGTCATCCTATTGTCTAAACTGTACACTAATTTTCAAGAATGCACTGTTTTAGCGAGCGGATAAATTGCGATTGACTCAAGGAGACCAACATATTTTCATGTTGAACAATATTCCTTCTGTTACGAAATCGACAATCGCAGTCAATGGCAATCATGGGCAATAAGTGAGCTTATCTGAAAGAAGTCACAACCATAATGGATGATAAACTGGAAGCTTTACGCCCGATGGCAAGCTTCAGCAAAAACAAAATCCATTTGTATGTAATATGTAATATGATCATATGTAATTCGTATGCAAAATACATACTGACATTTCCTTAGATCCTATATTCGCACTAGAAATAATTGTTCTTCCTCGTGAATGTCACGAAACTCATATTTGCAAAGCGTATCCTATCCATCAACAACGCACTGGGTGTTCCTGGTTTCAGACACCATCGCAACATCGCTGCCTATCATATTCCTTTAGTATCCGATAATTTGAACGATTGTATCATGTTCCACATTCAGATGACAAGTATAAGGACACATAATCCATGTGAAGTAGCCCACGCGCATTGATGCGAAACACGACATCCCTCCTGCAATCGGTAGATGAACTAAACTGACTTGTGGCTGCAGAGTCCGACCTTCTTCTATGTTAAGGCGAACCGCTGTTTCAGCTTAGCTTACGTATGACTCAAGCCTACCATTGCTACAATAATACATTTCGTGGGCTCTAAGGTGGAAGATGGACCGACTTCAGTCAGCTATTGTATTGGTTTCGAAAGCTCGAGATGCAACGTACATCTTGAAATAACTCCTACTCACGCTACGGAGAACAGATGAGGCTCACCGTACCTTAAAGTCCATCTCTTATGTCCTATGTTACTTTGCATATATTTGATCCATTTGCACTATATTAACGAAATTCCATATGCACTGAATATATTCGCCACCAATATAAACAATATTAGCCATTTTATCACATACCTACGCAAAAAAGTACAAGATAGACAAGGGCAATTTTTTCACTGATTCGTGACGTCACAAGATGAACCGGTTTTGTTGCGCAATACGGTAAGCGCGTCTTTTCAGCATGGCGTCTATAGGAGGGTCAGCGTCCTTCCGCACCGATCGGGATGCAGCGATGTCAGCACAATTATTTGGAATAAATGATAGTGAGGGTGAGAAGTGGAGGAATCCAGGCAACCGGAGCATGTATTCTGCCGCCGTACGTATCGCTTCGACCCACCTCGACTGAAGACTGCAGATCGCTAAGGAACTGTAAACGTTGAAAACCTCGAAACGCCGTTCGCAAAACAGTATTTTCGGAAGAAGTGCGAACGCTTCATTCATAAAAAGCGATGCTTATTATATCATGGGATCTGGATCAAAAACCTGCAAATATGCCTTGTAATAATATAAAATATTAATTCGGCGACCAGCAGACAAATTGGTGAAAGCTACTTAGTTGTTTGTCCCAAACGGATTTGGTTGGTTGGTTAATCAGGACGCTTTAACCACTTTTGGTCATATCGCGTCAATGGGAGAAGGAAGGGAGAGTGGAGCCATGTGCCCGGGGCTAACCCCCTACTCTTTACGAAGAAAGACATGGGATCTTTATCCTGCGACCACACAGACATGGCCACAGCAGGGCTCGAACCACCGACCCACGTGCCGTTAGGCTCTCAGTTGACCAGAGCACTCAATGCGAGCGCTCTAGCCCACTGAGCTATCGGGCCGGCCCCTTGTCCCAACCGGACACCATAACGTTCGGGTGTCCACAAGTATTACTATAAAAGGTACGTGATGAAGCATATTACTAGATGTACGCTGCGTATGCTTTTTAAGCTGGGCCGATAAATGCCGTCCTCCCTCCCTTCTGATCTTCATGAACAACTTCTTTTACATACATTTCGTTTAACCCTTACCAGCGCTGGCATAAAGGCCAGAGTGGACAGCTTGCTGAAAGCCAACAATCGTGATAGTTGGGATAAAATTTACAAAAAGCTTAATTATGTCATGTGTTTGTCCCCTATATATTAATACCTGCCTAACTGAAAACCTTTTATAATTCAAAAATATCTGTCTAATAGTCCCAGTGACTCCTGTAAAAGACTCAGCGCTCATTTTTGTCAGAGCACCCTGTCGCAAGGATTGTTTTCGACCGCCATTGCCGTTGTGCTCTGAAGTCCAAAGTGGCAAATGTTAGTGGCCCCACTCCGTGTAGCACATGGGGTCTTCAATTGCCTGCTTTCAGGCCCACGAAAAAAGTCACTTTGACCAACCTTTTAAAACAATCATGGCGCCTAAGCGGTCTGCGTAGACGTTGTGCTCTCGTTATGAACCCCAGCGATTCGCACATAAGACATTTATTTGCACAAAAGCAAGGTACAAATGTAAATGGAACAACGATCGGAAAAAGGAACTCATAAAGGGGACTTGATGGCACTATTACGATTAATACATGTAAACTGATGGGAAGTCTAAAAGTAGACCGATGCACACTCCGACACTAAGCCCCACGCACGCTGGAGTCCATCTTCCTCAATCGTGAGCATGACATTAGTACAAGTGAGCAGTACTCATCTCTAAAACTGACAACAAAGCGACATGATGCTTTGTTCATCCGACTTTGACATAACGCACGTGGAAAACTGTTTTTCATCAGACGATAGGATAAAAGCTAGCTTTGACATCAAAACCCATACCTACAAGTTTAGATTTTTGATTAGTTGCATATCATTTCCCTGTAGCAGCCATTTAGAAGTAAATATGGAAAAAAAGTTCTTTATTAGAAGGATAGTGACATACCCTTTCTGAATTTTTGAGTGTCATTCTCCCAAAGTGGTAAATATGCTGAGTTCTATCCCTAACAGAATTGACAGTAAAAATTAATTTGTGTCATGAAACATGTAGACACCTTCAGTGCAGCAGCCATGTTGATTTGTCAATAATGACACCAAAGAGAGGCACTGCATCCCCAAATACAGAAAGAAGAAAAAGTAAAGATAAATGTCTTTGATTTATTAATGATAAATGGCTATAACTTATATTGCTAATAAATAAATGGCACATTAGCATGCTACATATAATGTCATAAGCAGATAAGTAAAGAATGAAATAAAGGTAAGCCTGTATTTTTACATTTGATATTGATTGATTTTCTCTAATTGATAAGTTTATGCCACTTCTTGAACAAATATCATTTGCCTTTACTTTTCTCTCTTTCCGTATTTGGGAATGCAGTGATAGATAGATAGCTTTATTGTTTCGAGGCCATCAGGCCTACAGAACATGTACATCAATGGCATATAACATAGTTACACTGGTTCAAGTAAACACGCCTGGACTATCCTACCGGGTACATTTAAGTGTTGAATTGGACATACTCGGTTCTCTTACGTAAAGCTTTATAGATAAAGATTGACACATTTTGGAGAGTCAGTTGCTCTTCCGATACCATTAATTCCATAAACTTTTCATATGTTGGCTGATTCCAATACATCGGGTCTAAATACACTCGTCGAAATTCTATATATAATGGGCAGACTAATAAAAAGTGGTACTCATCCTCTAAAACAGTGGTATCGCGCATTTCACAAATAGGACAAATTCTGTTTTCTATTGGGGTGCCGTCGTGTCTTCCCTTTTCTATTGCTAGAGCGTGTGCAGAACATCTGAACTTAGCAAGAGTGGTGCGAAACTTTCTTATGTTGACACAACACAGGTACTTCTCCTGCTGTAAGTTATCTTTGTATGTTGCATAGACACTTAATTTTGGGGAGTCGTTTACACTGCTATACCACTCCTGGGTTAAAATATCCTTCAGCCGGATCTTAAATTCATTGAGAAACGCCCGGTTGTCTTCGACTGTCTGCTGAGTCCACACGAGTCCAAATCCGAGTTTTACAAGAATATTCTTAACATCTGTTGCCCATGTTTGCCTGCCGTGTTCGCTTAGGGTATATAACATGTTAAAACAAGCTTTTGGATATCGAGCGTCGGACATGTTCGACAGCTTTAACCAATACGAAATACATCTGGTTATATAATTGTAGGCCAGTGGTAACCTACCACATTCTCCCAGTACTGCCTCGTTGCAGGTTCTTGAGGGGACACCGAGCACATATTTACAGAAATGAACTTGAACCTTTTCGATCTGTTTGTATTGTCGGCAACCCCATATTTCAGACCCATACAGTAAGATTGGGAGAGCAACCGCATCGAATAATTTAAAGGCAGACTTAACAGGGAGGCCGTTACATTGCTGTGAGAGACATATCCTATTTGTTGCCCTTCTGGCCTGTACAGACAGTGTTTGCGTTGCTCTTGACCAGTTGAGAAATGCAGAGAACACAATACCTAGATACTTGTAACACGGAACAACTTCTAACCTTGTTTCGCCATATTTACAGTTAGTCCCCATTTTGTACAGAACATTTCCAATACATTAATCATCTCTTGTAGTCTCCCTACAGTGTCGCTATTTTCTGTAATATCATCTGCATACATAAGATTCATAATATTTGGCGCGTCTTCGTTCACGTAAACACCTTTACAACCGTGTTTTTTCAGTTCACAGGTTAGTTCATCCATGTAGAATGCGAACATTAATGGGCTAAGGAGGCAGCCTTGACGGGTGCCGACGACACATTCGAAATAATCAGTTATGTTAACTCCAAACTTGACGGCCGTTTTCAGCTTATCATACATAGACTTTAAGACAGTCAAGATATTACCATGCACTCCTATTTGTAGCAGTCTGTAGAAAAGTAAGTCATGGGAAATACAGTCGAATGCTTTGGAAAAGTCTACAAAGATAACGTAAAAACTACCCTGTTTTTTACTTGTATACTTTTGGATAAGGCTTTGCAAAACAAACATATTGTCAACTGTGCTATAACCTTTGCGGAATCCTGCTTGCTCTTCTTGGCGCAGTCCCGCTGTCTCTGTCTCTGCCCACGAGGTTAGTCTTAGTTAGGAATGCAGTGCCTCTCTTTGGATATCATTATTGACAAGTCAACATGGCTGCTGCACTGAAGGTGTCTACATGTGTCATGACACAAATTAACTTGTACTCTCAATTATGTTAGGGATAGAACTCAGCATATTTACCACTTTGGGAGAATGACACTCAAAGATTCAGAAAGGGTATGTCACTATCCTTCTAATAAAGAACTTTTTTCCGTATTTACTTTTAAATGACTGCTACAGGGAAATGATATGCAACTAATCAAAACCCTAACCTTGTAGGTATGGGTTTTGATGTCAAAGCTAGATAAAAGCGAGAGCGACGTTTGGATCGGTTGATTGACGCCTGGATCGGTCTATTGCCAATAGGTGACATGTTTTAAGTAAGAGAAAACACTCGAAAGTTGTTGATTTCGTTGTTCAGAATCCACTCGGCTAACACCTTGTGTATTCTGAACTACGAATTAACACTTTCTCGGGCTTTCTTCTTACCAGAAGCTATCACAGACAAATTGTGTTCTGTTTAATATTTTATTTTAATCCATGCATCTACGTTAAGTATACACGCTTTGTCCCACCTAAAATATCGAGCTATGCGGCTTGTCGGGCTGGACTGGGCAAATGGGCTCATGCAAATGAGAGGTATTTTCCTTCATGCCTATTTCTAGTACTATGGGTTGTATTAATAAAACTAGACTTCCAGAAACAAGTTTTCCAAATAATCTTCTCCTCACATCAGAAATTGTGTCAATCGTGTCTTACCTGACGCGTTCCGTGTATTAAGTGCATTCTCCGTGACGACTGATAAATTACTTTTGTGACAGATTTCTATGTTTAGGCCGGGGCCGTTACAACGCATAGTGTTATTATTGTACGCGGATTACGAAACATATATGACGGGGGCTCTTCCTGTGAAATAGCAATGCACATGGTCGTTTTTTTGTACGAAACAAGAAACACACAAAGTTACAACGTTATTAACTACATCATTAATTACGTTACTAATTACGTCATCAATTACGTCATTACGTTTCACCACTATGTCGCTTGGTTCAGTTATACATCTGTTGGTCATAACGTTCGTAATTTGGTTTAATTTCTTCGCACTAATGTTGTTCAAACGGTGGCGGTTATTGTTGTGAAAATATGATCAGAAGGATTTAAGGTGTTCAGCACACAAGGACAGATGTTAAGGTCAAGGTCATCCCCGAAACGAAATCATTTTACAATTCCCACCGTTTGCTTGGTATTGTTTGTAGAGCGATGCGTCATAACTTGGGATTGTTTGTAGAGCGATGCGTCATAACTTGGGGACACAGCGTTATAATGGCTAATAGATGTCTTCGCGTAGGACCCATTTTGCGTAAAATGAAGTCCTACTTCATTGCGTCAGTCTGTGGAAAAAATGCAAGATGTTTTCCCACTTGCTTTATGGACAACTGATCTCGTGAGACTCACTGTCGGGTCAGGAGGCAAGATGCAGATCCGAGCTCCTAAGAGTTTATTAATTAAACAACAATTACCTAATCCACTTTTACCACCAAAGTACGATATATTTACCAATGTGAATTTTCATGTTAGAGCCACATATATGATGTGGTGGGGAATGAAGGCAGGCCTCATCCTACGGAAACAATTCGGTCCAGTCGAACGAAATGCCATTTATATCAAGAAAAGGGCAACAGGAACAGCGATCGCACGTCATTTCGTTTCCATGGCAACAGAAAACTAGCCCAATGATAATGAAAAAAATTGTCGGCGAAATGAATTTCCCCATAAGTGAAGGAATAACTGATTTATCACTGTCGTCCGTAAATCTATATTTGCTGAACGTTATTCTCTGCCATTATGCTTTGTAGCGGCTTGGTGTCATATTTCTTATCCGGGGATAAATTCTGCCATGCTTAACCGTTATTGTGGTCAGGGAGCGTGTTTACCATAGTTAAGGAAATTGTGGAATTGTTTTCATAAATTTTGTCTAATGTAAGGCTCTAATTTGTTATTCAATTGACGAGCGGAACATGGTGATGTCGTTGTCAGGAGTCACCCCAATTCACCCCCACTCCCCGCCCCTCCCCCCGCCCCCACACCTTTAACGGGGATGCCGACTCGCGGCTCTTGTCGGTTGGAATGGCCAACGCCCGCTTAATATGGACGCTAGAGATTTGGAACCGGGTGGGAAAGACTGACTTCGGTGGGGATTTCGCCCTCGCCTTACTCCTGGGATGTTTAGTGGGCTCCATAGGGAACCTCCACCCTCCGCACCCTTACTTGCAAATGATGGGTGTGGGCCATGGATTAGGCCGCCAGCGGCTTAATAATGAACGTCGGTGGCCGATCGACGTCATTCAATGTGAGCGTCACGATGACGTTCATCTGTCACTTGTAATGATTATATACAACGGTAAATTATATGATAGGTGACGCCAGCAACACGTGCGGGTCATCACTATAATAGGACACGTGCGGGTCATCGCTATAACAGGACATGGGCGGGTCATCTCTATAACACGACATGGGCGGTTCATCGCTTCAATAGGACATGTGCGGGTCATCGCGATAATAGGACACGTGCGGGTCATCGCTATAACAGGACATGGGCGGGTCATCGCTATAACAGGACATGGGCGGGTCATCTCTATAACAGGACATGTGCGGGTCATCGCTATAACAGGACATGGGCGGGTCATCTCTATAACAGGACATGGGCGGGTCATCTCTATAACAGGACATGTGCGGGTCATCTCTATAACAGGACATGGGCGGGTCATCGCTATAACAGGACATGTGCGGGTCATCGCTTCAATAGGACATGTGCGGGTCATCGCTATAATAGGACATGTGCGGGTCATCGCTTCAATAGGACACGTGCGGGTCATCACTATAACAGGACATGTGCGGGTCATCGCTATAATAGGACATGTGCGGGTCATCGCTTCAATAGGACATGTGCGGGTCATCACTATAACAGGACATGTGCGGGTCATCGCTATAATAGGACATGTGCGGGTCATCGCTTCAATAGGACATGTGCGGGTCATCACTATAATAGGACATGTGCGGGTCATCGCTTCAATAGGACACGTGCGGGTCATCGCTTCAATAGGACACGTGCGGGTCATCACTATAACAGGACATGTGCGGGTCATCGCTTCAATAGGACATGTGCGGGTCATCACTATAACAGGACATGTGCGGGTCATCGCTTCAATAGGACACGTGCGGGCCATCGCTTCAAAAGGAAACGTGCGGGTCATCGCGATAATAGGACACGTGCGGGTCATCGCTATAACAGGACATGTGCGGGTCATCGCTTCAATAGGATATGTGCGGGTCATCGCTATAATAGGACACGTGCGGGTCATCGCTATAACAGGACATGTGCGGGTCATCGCTTCAATAGGACATGTGCGGGTCATCGCTATAATAGGACACGTGCGGGTCATCGCTTCAATAGGACATGTGCGGGTCATCGCTATAACAGGACATGTGCGGGTCATCGCTATAATAGGGCACGTGCGGGTCATCACTATAACAGGACACGTGCGGGTCATCGCTTCAATAGGACATGTGCGGGTCATCGCTATAACAGGACATGTGCGGGTCATCGCTTCCATAGGACATGTGCGGGTCATCGCGATAATAGGACACGTGCGGGTCATCGCTATAACAGGACATGTGCGGGTGATCGCTTCAATAGGACATGTGCGGGTCATCGTGATAATAGGACACGTGCGGGTCATCGCTATAACAGGACACGTGCGGGTCATCGCTTCAATAGGACATGTGCGGGTCATCGCTTCAATAGGACATGTGCGGGTCAACTCTTCAATATGACATGTGCGGGTCAACTCTTCAATATGACATGTGCGGGTCAACTCTTTAATGTGACATGTGCGGGTCAACTCTTTAATATGACATGTGCGGGTCAACTCTTTAATGTGACATGTGCGGGTCAACTCTTTAATGTGACATGTGCGGGTCAACTCTTTAATGTGACATGTGCGGGTCAACTCTTTAATATGACATGTGCGGGTCAACTCTTTAATGTGACATGTGCGGGTCAACTCTTCAATATGACATGTGCGGGTCCCGTATCATGTCCCATATCATGTCCCATATCATGTCCCATGTCATGTCCCATATCGTGTCCCATGTCAGTGATTGCTAGCCAGCTCCTTTGCCACAGACCTGCTGAAGCGATGTGTGGGCTGAGCATGAAAGAAAACATTGAGCTTTCCATTCTGCCCCTTGTGGTTCACCTCCTTTAATAAGTCCCCTGTACCCTGTAACTACACGCGTAGGTGGCGCGGCGCGCTGCAGAGCGCCTCAACTCGGGAATCCCTCTGCTGGGCGATACAAGTGACGATCAAAGGCGCCCGCTCGCTTTGTTGCACGCCTTGTAGGCAGGGCTTAGCGCGAACCATAGATCAAAACTTAATGCTCTGTCGGTAGATCACATAAAGAGTTTACCGCCTACTACATCATTATCAGCTGCCCAGTACACACGCTCACATTACCCATAACGGTCTTCTTTTCTTCCATGTTATATATATCTCCGTGCCCACAATGGTGTAGGTGCTTCAGTCAGTGTGCCGCCTACAGTGTTACGGCCGCCTACGTCACGTGAGGTACATAGCCTACAATAGAGAAGATAGGCTGACTGAAAGTAGGCTAAACGACGAATGACCGACACGTGTGTTCAGCCAAGACCTCCTTATTAAGACGGGCGTGCCGAACAGTGTCCGAGGTAAAGACAACTGTCCCGAACAGCGTCCGAGGTAAAGACAACTATCCCGAACAGTGTCCGAGGTAAAGACAACAGTCCCGAGCGGTGTCCGAGTTAAAGACAACAATCCCGAACAGTGTCCGAGGTAAATACAACTGTCCCGAACAGCGTCCGAGGTAAAGACAACTGTCCCGAGCAGTGTCCGAGGTAAAGACAACAATCCCGAACAGTGTCCGAGGTAAAGACAACTGTCCCGAACAGCGTCCGAGGTAAAGACAACAGTCACGAACAATGTCCGAGGTAAAGACAACAGCCCCGAACAATGTCCGAGGTAAGGATGACAGACTCGAACAATGTCCGAGGTAAAGGCAACAGTCCCGAACAGTGTCCGAGGTAAAGACAACAGACCCGAACAGTGTCCGAGGTAAGGACGACAGACTCGAACAATGTCCGGGGTAAAGGCAACAGTCCCGAACAGTGTCCCAGGTAAAGGCAACAGTCCCAAGCAGTGTCCGAGGTAAAGACAACAGTCCCATTGGCCATCCTAGGTGTGGATACCCCCCCCCCCCTTTGAGCGAGTGCACTGCACACTGTGCGCCATCCTAGGTGTGGATACTCCCACCCCCCCCCCTCTCCCCCTTTGAGCGAGTGCACGGCACACTGTGGGCCATCCTAGGTGTGGATACCCCTCCCTTTGAGCGAGTGCACTGCACACTGTTCGCCATCCTAGGTGTGGATATCTCTCCCTTTGAGCGAGTGCACGGCACACTGTGCGCCATTCTAGGTGTGGAAACCCCTCCCTTTGAGCGAGTGCACGGCACACTGTGCGCCATTCTAGGTGTGGAAACCCCTCCCTTTGAGCGAGTGCACGGCACACTGTGCGCCATCCTAGGTGTGGATAGCCCCCCGCTTGAGCGAGTGCACGGCACACTGTGCGCCATTCTAGGTGTGGAAACCCCTCCCTTTGAGCGAGTGCACGGCACACTGTGCGCCATCCTAGGTGTGGACACTCCCTCCTTTTGAGCGAGTGCACGGCACACTGTGCGCCATCTTAGGTGTGGATACTCCCCCCCCCCTTTGAGCGAGTGCACTGCACACTGTTCGCCATCCTAGGTGTGGATAGCCCCCCGCTTGAGCGAGTGCACGGCACACTGTGCGCCATCCTAGGTGTGGACACTCCCTCCCTTTGAGCGAGTGCACGGCACACTGTGCGCCATCCTAGGTGTGGATACCCCCTCCCTTTGAGCGAGTGCACGGCACACCGTGGGCCATCCTAGGTGTGGACCCACCTCCCTTTGAGCGAGTGGACGGCAAAATGTGCGCCATCCTAGGTATGGATACCCCTCCCTTTGAGCGAGTGCACGGCACACTATGGGCCATCCTAGGTGTGGACCCACCTCCCTTTGAGCGAGTGCACTGCACACTGTGCGCCATCCTATGTGTAGATACTCCCTCCCTTTGAGCGAGTGCACGGCACACTGTGCGCCATCCTAGGTGTGGACACCACCTCCATTTGAGCGAGTGCACTGCACACTGTGCGCCAGCCTAGGTGTGGACCCACCTCCCTTTGAGCGAGTACACGGCACACTGTGCGCCATCCTAGGTGTGGATACCCCTCCCTTTGAGCGAGTGCACAGCACACTGTGCGCCATCCTAGGTGTGGATACCCCTCCCTTTGAGCTAGTGCACTGCACACTGTGGGCCATCCTAGGTGTGGATACCCCTCCCTTTGAGCAAGTGCACTGCACACTGTGGGCCATCCTAGGTGTGGATAGCCCTCCCTTTGAGCAAGTGCACTGCACACTGTGCGCCATCCTAGGTGTGGATACCCCTCCCTTTGAGCGTGTGCACTGCACACTGTGGGCCATCCTAGGTGTGGATACCCCTTCCTTTGAGCAAGTGCACTGCACACTGTTCGCCATCCTAGGTGTGGATAGCCCTCCCTTTGAGCTAGTGCACTGCACACTGTTCGCCATCCTAGGTGTGGATAGCCCTCCCTTTGAGCTAGTGCACTGCACACTGTTCGCCATCCTAGGTGTAGATACCCCCTCCCTTTGAGCGAGTGCACGGGACACTGTGCGCCATCCTAGGTGTGGATACCCCCTCCCTTTGAGCTAGTGCACTGCACACTGTGCGTCATCCTAGGTGTGGATAGCCCTCCCTTTGAGCTAGTGCACTGCACACTGTTCGCCATCCTAGGTGTGGATACCCCCTCCCTTTGAGCGATTGCACTGCACACTGTGCGCCATCCTAGGTGTAGATACTCCCTCCCTTTGAGCGAGTGCACTGCACACTGTTCGCCATCCTAGGTGTGGATACCCCCTCCCTTTGAGCAAGTGCACTGCACACTGTTCGCCATCCTAGGTGTGGATACCCCATCTCTTTGAGCGAGTGCACGACACACCGTGCGCCATCCTAGGTGTGGACCCACCTCCCTTTGAGCGAGTGCACTGCACACTGTGCGCTATCCTAGGTGTGGATACCCTATCTCTTTGAGCGAGTGCACGGCACACTGTGCGCCATCCTAGGTGTAGATACTCCCTCCCTTTGAGCGAGTGCACGGCACACTGTGCGCCATCCTAGGTGTGGACACCACCTCTCTTTGAGCAAGTGCACTGCACACTGTGCGCCATCCTAGGTGTAGATACTCCTTCCCTTTGAGCGAGTGCACGGCACACTGTGCGCCATCCTAGGTGTGGGGACCTCCCTTTGAGCGAGTGCACTGCACACTGTGCGCCATCCTAGGTGTGGATACCCCCTCCCTTTGAGCGAGTGCACGGCACACTGTGCGCCATCCTAGGTGTAGATACTACCTCCTGTTGAGCGAGTGCACGGCACACTGTGCGCCATCCTAGGTGTGGACACCACCTCTCTTTGAGCGAGTGCACTGCACACTGTGCGCCATCCTAGGTGTGGACATCCCCTCCCTTTGAGCGAGTCCACGGCACACTGTGGGCATCCTAGGTGTGGATACCCCCTCCCTTTGAGCGAGTGCACTGCACACTGTGGGCCATCCTAGGTGTGGATAGCCCTCCCTTCGAGCGAGTGCACTGCACACTGTGCGCCATCCTAGGTGTGGATACCCCCTCCCTTTGAGCGAGTGCACGGCACACTGTGCGCCATCCTAGGTGTAGATACTACCTCCTGTTGAGCGAGTGCACGGCACACTGTGCGCCATCCTAGGTGTAGATACTACCTCCTGTTGAGCGAGTGCACGGCACACTGTGGGCCATCCTAGGTGTGGATAACCCTCCCTTTGAGCGAGTGCACGGCACACTATGGGCATCCTAGGTGTGGATAACCCTCCCTTTGAGCGAGTGCACGGCACACTATGGGCATCCTAGGTGTGGATAACCCTCCCTTTGAGCGAGTGCACGGCACACTATGGGCATCCTAGGTGTGGATAACCCTCCCTTTGAGCGAGTGCACGGCACACTATGGGCCATCCTAAGTGTAGACATCCTCTCCCTTTGAGCGGGTGCACTGCACACTGTGGGCCATCCTAGGTGTGGATAGCCCCTCCCTTTGAGCGAGTGCACGGCACACTATGGGCCATCCTAAGTGTAGACATCCTCTCCCTTTGAGCGGGTGCACTGCACACTGTGGGCCATCCTAGGTGTGGATAGCCCCTCCCTTTGAGCGAGTGCACGGCACACTATGGGCCATCCTAAGTGTAGACATCCTCTCCCTTTGAGCGGATGCACTGCACACTGTGCGCCATCCTAGGTGTGGACATCCTCTCCCTTTGAGCGGGTGCACTGCACACTGTGGGCCATCCTAGGTGTGGACATCCCCTCCCCCGCCACACCTCCCCTGATTATTACAGCATCACTTTTCCATCACGCGTATTTAAGCCAAACATGCAATGTGACGACCGCTGGGTTAAGAAGGTAGCATTAACATATGGCATGTATACACTTCAATGGTAGCGACGATGGCGGCGCGGGGCCTTGCCTTGCAGGTCTGGCGCTGGTCTCCCAGAGGTCTGGCGCTGGTCTCCCAGAGGTCTGGCGCTGGTCTCCCAGAGGTCTGGCGCTGGTCTCCCAGAGGTCTGGCGCTGGTCTCCCAGAGGTCTGGCGCTGGTATCCTAGAGGTCTGGCGCTGGTCTCCTAGAGGTCTGGGGCTGGTCTCCCCGAGGTCTGGCGCTGGTCTCCTAGAGGTCTGGAGTATGTCGGTACCTGATGTCCGCACACATGGCGCGTTAAGCGAACTGCCATCGAAGAGTGTAATATAACAAGAGGGCGCCCTCTGACCAAAACCCGTGCTCTCTGCGATCGGCGGCCCAGTTCGAAGTACAGATCAGCCGTGGCGGGCAAGTGGGCTTGGCGTTCACGTGCTAAAGGTCATATTGTGCTGGCATTAACTGCGTCAACAACTCCAGATCGAATACGATCTTTAGTTTCTTCAGGTTTCCAACAGTTAGGAGTAGATGAGAAAGACTTGTTGATTAAATATGAGCAAATGGAGGCAATCATTTAGCCAATCTCGCTTAGCATACTCCCTGCCTAAAAAAATGCACAAATGCCGTTGAGTCACGTTTCGGTCCATATTTTCACCGAAATGGCCGCGATCGCCCTGAATTCAGTGACGCGAGTGAACAAGGCGTGGCAATTTTAGTGATACCAAACCTACGTTTGTACAGCGAATTTATCCTTTGTTTATGAGACAAACAATATTTCTTCATGCTACCGCTCCACTAACAGCAGACGGTCTGTCGCAAACATACTAAAACCCGGGGGGGTGGGGCGCTGTCATACAAATATGGCGTGGTGGTTTATCCGGTGCCTTGATGCCTGAGAGAGCGGTCAGTGATAACCAAAAAAATCACAGATAAACTAATAAACTTTTATACAAATATATATAAACTATATGCGAATGACACAGGGTATGAAAATTATAATACAATGGTTGGGTTCATCTTAGCCCTGGTACATGCCTCTCTTACCACGCCCGTAAACGGAGCAAGGGTGAGAGCCATGCCGCTGACACGGCCGAAAACAAGAAATCGCGGACCGGTGGCTCAAGTTCAAAACAGAATAAATATGCAGTGCCTACCCGTCAAGTGGCTCCATTAGATTCCTGAAGCTTTCATGACTTTCGTCGGACAGTCATTTCTTTGGTCGGTAGTGTATCTTCTTGTAATCTGGGCGATTTGTGTCCTCTTTCGCTTCGTTTTGAATGCTCCGCCGCTCGCCGGAAGTAAACAAACGCCGCCTGGCAGCGAGTGCTCACGCTAAAATTGTCCCTGACCTCTATTTCACATTTGTTTTTCACTGCGCGCGAACATATTCGCTGCGACTTCATAACAACTGAGTGCACATTTATTCGCAGCCGCTAGATGGCGCTTTACAGAGCGCGCCACAATGCAACGAATAGGGTTGTACAGTCACTTCGGGATCTTATCGAGACCCCACGAGACAGGGATACCTATGCTCTGCGTCAATGCCTAGCATCAACGGCCTGTACGTGTTGCCTACCTTCCGGTTGTTTGCCTTCACTCGCCTCACACACAAGATCCGCTAAAGCTGTCCTTGGAAGCACAACTAACCACTGAAGTTCTGTGCATATTCGAATTATAACCATCCGAGTAAATTTATGTAATGTATGAGCGGTTAGGCAGTTGATAAACCAGAATGCGGCTGTCTCATGAATGACTGTCAGCGTCAGGCGATCTAATGTGCTGCGCGGGGTTTTCCATGTCGTATGACGTAATAATCATCATGACACGCGTGTCTGCGCGCGGTATCTATGGTTACGTAACAACGCTCCTTATATGGACTGAGCGGGTGAGGACAATGGTGCTCTTTTTGTCGTAGAACTGTAAAAATCGATGATTTGGCTCAAAATACAACGCTTCCAACAGTCTCATCGAACGGACCACATGCATTATGGAGAGATAAATGTCTTGTCTTTAACTATATTATGGTTTTATAGTTAACAATGCCTGAACCAAAGCAAGCAAAAAATAGTTTCACACCCACTCGATTCTTTAGGCACAAACCGCGCAGCTGGCCGGTTCCCAACACTAAAACGTTGACTACAATGAGTGCGCGTCACGCAGTTGCAGCAAGGCACCAGCGTGATGCGCACTCGTTCTAAGAGCACGTGTTTTTTTGTTGGTCCCCAAAAGCCCTAAACCGGAAATAGAACCCGCGAGAACTGTACAGCCCTATAGGAAATGCACCTTCTTGTTGTATTACACTCTTTGCTGTCGTAACAAACATGTATTGAACCTATCGTGATAATGTGGAACCCATAGGCGACACATAGCGGACATACCAGATGTCTTAGGCGACCCATAGCGGACAGACCAGATGTCTTAAGCGACCCATAGCGGATCTACGAGGCTGTGCCTTAGGCGACCCATAGCTGGTTAGTTACATGTACTGATTAGTTGTGTGTACAACCCTCAATGGTTAGTGGCATGTACCGCCTTCACTGGTTAGTGGTATGTACCGCCTTCACTGGTTAGTGGCATGTACAGCCTTCACTAGTTAGTGGCATGTACAGCCTTCACTGGTTAATGGTATGTACAGCCTTCACTGGTTAGTGGCATGTACAGCCTTCACGGGTTAGTGGCATGTACAACCTTCACTGGTTAGTGGCATGTACAGCCTTCACTGGTTAGTGGCATGTACAGCCTTCACTGGTTAGTGGTATGTACAGCCTTCACCGGTTAGTGGCATGTACAGCCTTCACTGGTTAGTGGCATGTACAGCCTTCACTGGTTAGTGGTATTTTCAGCCTTCACTGGTTAGTGGCATGTACAGCCTTCACTGGTTAGTGGCATGTACAGTCTTCACTGGTTAGTGGCATGTACAACTCTCACTGGTTAGTGGTATGTACAGCCTTTACTGGTTAGTGGTATTTACAGCCTTCACTGGTCAGTGGCATGTACAGCCTTCACTGGTTAGTGGCATGTACAGTCTTCACTGGTTAGTGGCATGAACAGCCTTCACTGGTTAGTGGTATGTACAACCTTCACTGGTTAATGGCGTGTACAGCATTCACTGGTTAGTGTCATGTACAGCCTTCACTGGTTAGTGGCATGTACAACCTTCACTGGTTAATGGCATGTACAGCCTTCACTGGTTAGTGACATGTACAGCCTTCACTGGTTAGTGGCATGGACAGCCTTCATTGGTTAGTGGCATGTACAGCCTTCACTGGTTAGTGGCATGAACAGCATTACTGGTTAATGGCATGTACAGTCTTCACTGGTTAGTGGTATGTACAGCCTTCACTGGTTAGTGGCATGTACAGCCTTCACTGGTTAGTGGTATGTACAGCCTTCACTGCTTAGTGGTATTTACAGCCTTCACTGGTTAGTGGCATGTACAGTCTTCACTGGTTAGTGGTATGTACAGCCTTCACTGGTTAGTGGTATGGACAGCCTTCACTGCTTAGTGGTATGTACAGCCTTCACTGGTTAGTGGCATGTACAGCCTTCACTGGTTAGTGGTATGGACAGCCTTCACTGGTTAGTGGCATGAACAGCATTACTGGTTAGTGGCATGTACAGCCCTCACTGGTTAGTGGCATGTACAACCTTCACTGGTTAGTGGCATGTACAGCCTTCACTGGTTAGTGGTATGTACAGCCTTCACTGGTTAGTGGCATGGACAGCCTTCACTGGTTAGTGGCATGTACAGCCTTCACTGGTTAGTGGCATGAACAGCATTACTGGTTAGTGGCATGTACAGCCTTCACTGGTTAGTGGTATGTACAGCCTTCACTGGTTAGTGGTATATACAGCCTTCACTGGTTAGTGGCATGTACAGCCTTCACTGGTTAGTGGCATGTACAACCTTCACTGGTTAGTGGCATGTACAGCCTTCACTGGTTAATGGTATATACAGCCTTCACTGGTTAATGGTATATACAGCCTTCACTGGTTAGTGGCATGTACAGCCTTCACTGGTTAGTGGCATGTACAACCTTCACTGGTTAGTGGCATGTACAGCCTTCACTGGTTAGTGGTATATACAGCCTTCACTGGTTAGTGGCATGTACAACCTTCACTGGTTAGTGGCATGTACAGCCTTCACTGATTAGTGGTATGTACAGCCTTCACTGGTTAGTGGTATGTACAGCCTTCACTGGTTAGTGGCATGTACAGCCTTCACTGGTTAGTGGCATGTACAACCTTCACTGGTTAGTGGCATGTACAGCCTTCACTGGTTAGTGGTATGTACAGCCTTCACTGGTTAGTGGCATGTACAGCCTTCACTGGTTAGTGGCATGGACAGCCTTCACTGGTTAGTGGCATGTACAGCCTTCACTGGTTAGTGGCATGTACAGCATTACTGGTTAGTGGCATGTACAGCCTTCACTGGTTAGTGGTATGTCCAACCTTCACTGGTTAGTGGTATGGACAGCCTTCACTGGTTAGTGGTATGTACAACCTTCACTGGTTAGTGGCATGTACAGCCTTCACTGGTTAGTGGCATGTACAGTCTTCACTGGTTAGGGGCATGAACAGCATTACTGGTTAGTGGCATGTACAACCCTCACTGGTTAGTGGCATGTACAGCCTTCACTGGTTAGTGGCATGTACAGTCTTCACTGGTTAGTGGTATGTACAACCTTCACTGGTTAGTGGTATGGACAGCCTTCACTGCTTAGTGGTATGTACAGCCTTCACTGGTTAGTGGCATGTACAGCCTTCACTGGTTAGTGGTATGGACAGCCTTCACTGGTTAGTGGCATGAACAGCATTACTGGTTAGTGGCATGTACAGCCCTCACTGGTTAGTGGCATGTACAACCTTCACTGGTTAGTGGCATGTACAGCCTTCACTGGTTAGTGGTATGTACAGCCTTCACTGGTTAGTGGTATGTACAACCTTCACAGGTTAGTGGTATGTACAGCCTTCACTGGTTAGTGGCATGTACAGCCTTCACTGGTTAGTGGCATGAACAACCCTGACTGGTTAGTGGCATGTACAGCCCTCACTGGTTAGTGGCATGTACAGCCTTCACTGGTTGGTGGTATGGACAGCCTTCACTGGTTAGTGGCATGAACAGCCTTCACTGGTTAGTGGCATGTACAGCATTACTGGTTAGTGGCATGTACAGTCTTCACTGGTTAGTGGTATGTACAGCCCTCACTGGTTAGTGGCATGTACAGCCTTCACTGGTTAGTGGCATGAACAACCCTGACTGGTTAGTGGCATGTACAGCCCTCACTGGTTAGTGGCATGTACAGTCTTCACTGGTTAGTGGCATGTACAGCATTACTGGTTAGTGGCATGTACAGCCTTCACTGGTTAGTGGCATGTACAGCCTTCACTGGTTAGTGGCATGAACAACCCTGACTGGTTAGTGGTATGTACAGCCCTCACTGGTTAGTGGCATGTACAGTCTTCACTGGTTAGTGGCATGTACAGCATTACTGGTTAGTGGCATGTACAGCCTTCACTGGTTAGTGGCATGAACAACCCTGACTGGTTAGTGGCATGTACAGCCCTCACTGGTTAGTGGCATGTACAGTCTTCACTGGTTAGTGGCATGTACAGCCTTCACTGGTTAGTGGCATGTACAGCCTTCACTGGTTAGTGGTATGGACAGCCTTCACTGGTTAGTGGCATGAACAGCCTTCACTGGTTAGTGGCATGTACAGCATTACTGGTTAGTGGCATGTACAGCCTTCACTGGTTAGTGGTATGGACAGCCTTCACTGGTTAGTGGCATGTACAGCCTTCACTGGTTAGTGGTATGTACAGCCCTCACTGGTTAGTGGCATGTACAGTGGGAGAATAAAATCTATCCCCCTTCCCCGTTCTATATGGACGCTTCCACAGTTGCTACCACCGGGTATTCAACAGGTTCACCCTCCGATTGGCCGTTGTTAGTTCATCGTTAGCAAGCGGGACCATTTGACAAGGATGAGATAGAAAGAAAGAAACACAAAAAAACAGCGACATCCCATACCGTTTGTGCCGCTAAATTGATCCTTCCTGGTTCGTTAGATAAAATACAAGGCGTTTTGTTCAGGAGGAAGATCACCATTTCTTCATGGGAATCACAGACATTGCACTCAGGCGGCAAAAACGTTAGCGCACAACCAGCCGGTCACCCATTCATCCACCCAGCCATCCAGCCAGCCATCCAGCCACCCATCCAGCCAGCCATCCAGCCACCCATCTAGCCAGCCATCCACCCACCCATCCAGCCACCCATCCAGCCAGCCATCCAGCCACCCATCCAGCCAGCCACCCAGCCATCCAGCCACCCATCCAGCCAGCCATCCAGCCACCCATCTAGCCAGCCATCCACCCACCCATCCAGCCACCCATCCATCCAGCCACCCATCTAGCCACCCATCCACCCACCCATCCAGCCAGCCATCCAGCCACCCATCCAGCCAGCCACCCAGCCACCCATCCAGCCACCCAGTCACCCAGGTAGCCATCCACACAGCCATCCAGCCACCCATCCAGCCACCCATCCAGCCACCCAGTCACCCAGGTAGCCATTCACACAGCCATCCAGCCACCCATCCAGCCAGCCATCCAGCCACCCATCCAGCCAGCCATCCAGCCACCCATCCAGCCACCCAGTCACCCAGGTAGCCATCCACACAGCCATCCAGCCACCCATCCAGCCACCCATCCAGCCACCCAGTCACCCAGGTAGCCATTCACACAGCCATCCAGCCACCCATCCAGCCAGCCATCCAGCCACCCATCTAGCCAGCCATCCAGCCACCCATCCAGCCACCCAGTCACCCAGGTAGCCATTCACACAGCCATCCAGCCACCCATCCAGCCAGCCATCCAGCCACCCATCCAGCCAGCCACCCAGCCACCCATCCAGCCACCCAGTCACCCAGGTAGCCATTCACACAGCCATCCAGCCACCCATCCAGCCAGCCATCCAGCCACCCATCTAGCCAGCCATCCAGCCACCCATCCAGCCACCCAGTCACCCAGGTAGCCATTCACACAGCCATCCAGCCACCCATCCAGCCAGCCATCCAGCCACCCATCCAGCCAGCCACCCAGCCACCCATCCAGCCACCCAGTCACCCAGGTAGCCATTCACACAGCCATCCAGCCACCCATCCAGCCAGCCATCCAGCCACCCATCCAGCCAGCCACCCAGCCACCCATCCAGCCACCCAGTCACCCAGGTAGCCATTCACACAGCCATCCAGCCACCCATCCAGCCAGCCATCCAGCCACCCATCCAGCCAGCCATCCAGCCACCCATCCAGCCAGCCACCCAGCCACCCATCCAGCCACCCAGCCATCCAGGTAGCCATTTACACAGCCACGTAGCCACCCATCCAGCCACCCAGCCACCCAGGTAGCCATTCACACAGCCACCCATCCCACTCAGCTGTGCGCTTCCGCGACCCGTTTAACGGGTAGTAAAACTGTGTTCGGCCGCTTAATTCACAAAAAGCCAACACAATGAGCCGGAGAAAACACATGTTGGGTAGGCGACGAAAGGTTAGCCCCAAAGGTCGTGTTTGCCCGGGGTGTCCCGCTGGTCCTGGCGACGAGAGGCCCTGGGGTAGTGGTGCAGTGATCCGGCGCGGCGTCAGGAGCCAGTCCTCACGGTCCCATACACTTCACCCCCTTCCATAATAGGTGTACCGCATGTCCTTCCATAATAGGTGTACCGCATGGATTCCTTCCCCAATCGGTGTACCCCAAGGATTCCTTCCCCAATCGGTGCCCCAAGAATTCCTTCCCCAATCGGTGTACCGCATAGATTCCTTCCCCAACCGGTGTACCGCAAGGATTCCTTCCCCAATTGGTGTACCGCAAGGATTCCTTCCCCAATTGGTGTACCGCATGGATTCCTTCCCCAACCGGTGTACCGCAAGGATTCCTTCCCCAATTGGTGTACCGCAAGGATTCCTTCCCCAATTGGTGTACCGCATGGATTCCTTCCCCAATTGGTGTACCGCATGGATTCCTTCTTCAATCGGTGTACCGCATGGATTCCTTCTTCAATCGGTGTACCGCATGGATTCCTTCCCCAATAAGTGTACCGCAAGGATTCCTTCCCCAATTGGTGTACCGCATGGATTTCTTCCCCAATTGGTGTACCACAAAGATTCCTTCCCCATTCGGTGCACCGCAAGGATTCCTTCCCCAATCGGTGTACCGCAAAGATTCCTTCCCCAATAAGTGTACCGCAAGGATTCCTTCCCCAACCGGTGTACCGCATGGATTTCTTCCCCAATCGGTGTACCGCAAGAATTCCTTCCCCAATTGGTGTACCACAAAGATTCCGTCCCCAATCGGTGTACCGCATGAAATTCCTTCCCAAATTGGTGTACCGCATGGATTCCTTCCCCAATCGGTGTACTGCAAGGATTCTTTCCCCAATTGGTGTACCACAAAGATTCCTTCCCCATTCGGTGTACCGCAAGGATTCCTTCCCCAATCGGTGTACCGGCCGCAAGGATTCCTTCCCCAATAGGTGTACCGCATGGATTCCTTCCCCAATCGGTGTACCGCAAGGATTCCTTCCCCAATCAGGGTACCGCAAGGATTCCTTCCCCAATCGGTGTACCGCATGGATTCCTTCCCCAATCGGTGTACCGCAAGGATTCCTTCCCCAATCGGTGTACGGCAAGGATTCCTTCCCCAATCGGTGTACTGCAAGGATTCTTTCCCCAATTGGTGTACCACAAAGATTCCTTCCCCAATCGGTGTACCGCAAGAATTCCTTCCCCAACCGGTGTACCGCAAGGATTCCTTCCCCAATCGGTGTACCGCAAGAATTCCTTCCCAACCGGTGTACCGCAAGGATTCTTTCCCCAATCGGTGTACCGCAAGGATTCCTTCCCTAATCGGTGTACCGCATAGATTCCTTCCCCAGTCGGTGTACCGCATGGATTCCTTCCTCAATCGGCGTACCGCAACGATTCCTTCCCCAATCGGTGTACCGCAAGGATTCCTTCCCCAACCGGTGTACCGTAAGGATTCCTTCCCAAATTGGTGTACCGCATGGATTCCTTCCCCAATAGGTGTACCGCAAGGATTCCTTCCCCAATCGGTGTACCGCAAGGATTCCTCCCCCAATCAGTGTACCGGACTGCCTCCCCATTTGGTGTACCGCCTAAAATTATGTCCCAAACAGTTCACTGCACAGATGTCTTTTCCAATCGGTGTACCGCCTCTTCCTTGAATGGGCGATAGCACACTGAAGTCATTATAATAACCACATTACTCATTGCACTGGGACTCGCTTAATGCTGAGCTACCATCTCCACATCGACAAGTATTGCCAATTTTCGCGCTACCTTTGAACAGCTTTTCGGTGGAGAATCGGGTGGTGCGACATCGACCTTCAACCTTCGGTGTACCACGTGTCAACTGACGTGACTTCTATTTCTAGGATACATAAACCAGTTTTTGGAAATGTGTTTTTCGATATGGCGGTAACCCAACCATATTTAAAATGAAATGTGAAACGGCGTTTCGAGCAAGTAAGTACAACCCATTAATCTGCCGTGTAATTGGCTGATATCAATTCCTCTGCAACTAGGTGCCTGGTGTGGCATCGAGTAGTACTCAGTTTCACAGCAAGACGGATCGGGCATCATCAAATCTGTCGAATGACAAAGGTGTAATAAAATGGTGTCACATAGGAAATGTGTTAATCCCTTGTACATGTATATCAAACACTGACACATCATAAATCTTAAAGCAGGTTGCGCGTAACACGCTGGTACCCGCTCGTGTGGCGGTACGCTGGTACCCGTGTGGCGGTACGCTGGTACCAGCTCGTGTGGCGGTACGCTGGTACCCGTGTGGCGGTACGCTGGTACCCGCTCGTGTGGCGGTACGCTGGTACCGGCTAGTGTGGCGGTACGCTGGTACCCGCTCGTGTGGCGGTACGCTGGTGCCCGCTCGTGTGGCGGTACGCTGGTACCGGCTCGTGTGGCGGTACGCTGGTACCAGCTCGTGTGGCGGTACGCTGGTACCCACTCGTGTGGCGGTACGCTGGTACCCGCTCGTGTGGCGGTACGCTGGTACCCGTGTGGCGGTACGCTGGTACCCGCTCGTGTGGCGGTACGCTGGTACCGGCTAGTGCGGCGGTACGCTGGTACCCGCTCGTGTGGCGGTACGCTGGTGCCCGCTCGTGTGGCGGTACGCTGGTACCGGCTCGTGTGGCGGTACGCTGGTACCAGCTCGTGTGGCGGTACGCTGGTACCCGCTCGTGTGGCGGTACGCTGGTACCCACTCGTGTGGCGGTACGCTGGTACCCGCAGGTACCCGCTCGTGTTGCGGTACGCTGGTACCCGCTGGTACCCGCTCGTGTGGCGGTACGCTGGTGCCCGCTCGTGTGGCGGTACGCTGGTACCCGCTCGTGTGGCGGTACGCTGGTGCCCGCTCGGGTGGCGGTACGCTGGCACCCGTGTGGCGGTACGCTGGTACCCGCTCGTGTGGCGGTACGCTGGTGCCCGCTCGTGTGGCGGTACTCTGGTACCCGCTCGTGTGGCGGTACGCTGGTACCCACTCGTGTGGCGGTACGCTGGTACCCGCTCGTATGGCGGTACGCTGGTACCCGCTCGTGTGGCGGTACGCTGGTACCCGCTCGTGTGGCGGTACGCTGGTACCCGCTCGTGTGGCGGTACGCTGGTACCCGCTCGTGTGGCGGTACGCTGGTACCCGCTCGTGTGGCGGTACGCTGGTACCCGCTCGTGTGGCGGTACGCTGGTACCCGCTCGTGTGGCGGTACGCTAGTACCAACTCGTGTGGCGGTACGCTGGTACCCGCTGGTACCCGCTCGTGTTGCGGTACGCTGGTACTCGCTGGTACCCGCTCGTGTGGCGGTACGCTGGTACCCGCTCGTGTGGCGGTACGCTGGTAGCCGCTCGTGTGGCGGTACGCTGCTACCCGCTCGTGTGGCGGTACGCTGGTGCCCGCTCGTGTGGCGGTACGCTGGTGCCCGCCCGTGTGGCGGTACGCTGGTACCCGCTCGTGTGGCGGTACGCTGGCGCCCGCTCGTGTGGCGGTAGGCTGGTACCCGCTCGTGTAGCGGTACGCTGGTACCCGCTCGTGTGACGGTACGCTGGTGCCCGCTAGTGTGGCGGTACGCTGGTACCCGTGAGGCGGTACGCTGGTGCCCGCTCGTGTGGCGGTACGCTGGTCGTGTGGCGGTACGCTGGTACCCGCTCGTGTAGCGGTACGCTGGTGCCCGCTCGTGTGGCGGTACGCTGGTGCCCGCTCGTGTGGCGGTACGCTGGTACCCGCTCGTGTGGCGGTACGCTGGTGCCAGCTCGTGTGGCAGTACGCTGGTACCAGTGTGGCGGTACGCTGGTGCCCGCTCGTGTGGCGGTACGCTGGTACCCGCTCGTGTGGCGGTACGCTGGTGCCCGCTCGTGTAGCGGTACGCTGGTGCCCGCTCGTGTGGCGGTACGCTGGTACCCGCTCGTGTGGCGGTACGCTGGTACCCGCTCGTGTGGCGGTACGCTGGTGCCCGCTCGTGTGGCGGTACGCTGGTGCCCGCTCGTGTGGCGGTACGCTGGTACCCGCTCGTGTGGCGGTACGCTGGTGCCAGCTCGTGTAGCAGTACGCTGGTACCAGTGTGGCGGTACGCTGGTGCCCGCTCGTGTGGCGGTACGCTGGTACCCGCTCGTGTGGCGGTACGCTGGTACCCGCTCGTGTGGCGGTACGCTGGTGCCCGCTCGTGTGTCGGTACGCTGGTACCCGCTCGTGTGGCGGAACTCTGGTGCCCGCTCGTGTGGCGGTACGCTGGTACCAGTGTGGCGGTACGCTGGTGCCCGCTCCTGTGGCGGTACGCTGGTACCCGCTGGTACCCGCTCGTGTGGCGGTACGCTGGTACACGCTCGTGTGGCGGTACGCTGGTACCGGTGTGGCGGTACGCTGGTACCCTCTCGTGTGGCGGTACGCTGGTGCCCGCTCGTGTGGGGATACGCTGGTGCCCGCTGGTACCCGCTCGTGTGGCGGTACGCTGGTGCCCGCTCGTGTGGCGGTACGCTGGTACCCGCTCGTGTGGCGGTACGCTGGTACCCGCTCGTGTGGCGGTACGCTGGTGCCCGCTCGTGTGGCGGTACGCTGGTACCAGTGTGGCGGTACGCTGGTGCCCGCTCGTGTGGCGGTACGCTGGTACCAGTGTGGCGGTACGCTGGTACCCGCTCGTGTGGCGGTACGCTGGTACCCGCTCGTGTGGCGGTACGCTGGTGCCCGCTCGTGTGGCGGTACGCTGGTAGCCGCTCGTGTGGCGGTACGCTGGTGCCCACTCGTGTGGCGGTGCGCTGGTACCCGCTCGTGTGGCGGTACGCTGGTGCCCGCTCGTGTGGCGGTACGCTGGTACCAGTGTGGCGGTACGCTGGTACCCGCTCGTGTGGCGGTACGCTGGTACCCGCTCGTGTGGCGGTACGCTGGTACCCGCTCGTGTGGCGGTACGCTGGTGCCCGCTCGTGTAGCGGCACGCTGGTACCAGTGTGGCGGTACGCTGCTGCCCGCTCGTGTGGCGGTACGCTGGTGCCCGCTCGTGTGGCGGTACGCTGGTACCCGCTCGTGTGGCGGTACGCTGGTACCCGCACGTGTAGCGGTACGCTGGTACCCGCTCGTGTGGCGGTACGCTGGTGCCCGCTCGTGTGGCGGTACGCTGGTGCCCGCTCGTGTGGCGGTACGCTGGTGCCCGCTCGTGTGGCGGTACGCTGGTACCCGCTCGTGTGGCGGTACGCTGGTACCCACTCGTGTGGCGGTACGCTGGTACCCGCTCGTGTGGCGGTACGCTGGTGCTCGCTCGTGTGGCGGTACGCTGGTGCCCGCTCGTGTGGCGGTACGCTGGTACCAGTGTGGCGCTACGCTGGTGCCCGCTCGTGTGGCGGTACGCTGGTGCCCGCTCGTGTGGCGGTACGCTGGTGCCCGCTCGTGTGGCGGTACGCTGGTACCCGCTCGTGTGGCGGCACGCTGGTACCAGTGTGGCGGTACGCTGCTGCCCGCTCGTGTGGCGGTACGCTGGTGCCCGCTCGTGTGGCGGTACGCTGGTACCCGCTCGTGTGGCGGTACGCTGGTACCCGCACGTGTAGCGGTACGCTGGTACCCGCTCGTGTGGCGGTACGCTGGTGCCCGCTCGTGTGGCGGTACGCTGGTGCCCGCTCGTGTGGCGGTACGCTGGTGCCCGCTCGTGTGGCGGTACGCTGGTACCCGCTCGTGTGGCGGTACGCTGGTACCCACTCGTGTGGCGGTACGCTGGTACCCGCTCGTGTGGCGGTACGCTGGTGCTCGCTCGTGTGGCGGTACGCTGGTGCCCGCTCGTGTGGCGGTACGCTGGTACCAGTGTGGCGCTACGCTGGTGCCCGCTCGTGTGGCGGTACGCTGGTGCCCGCTCGTGTGGCGGTACGCTGGTGCCCGCTCGTGTGGCGGTACGCTGGTGCCCGCTCGTGTGGCGGTACGCTGGTGCCCGCTCGTGTGGCGGTACGCTGGTGCCCGCTCGTGTGGCGGTACGCTGGTGCCCGCTCGTGTGGCGGTACGCTGGTACCCGCTCGTGTGGCGGTACGTGAATAACGACATAACTGGCTGCTTCGACAAACTCTTATTGAAACACATTCCTATTTGTTTATCTCCCATAAACAAAGCTAACTTGGAGCTAAAGAAGTTGTGGCCCCGACACTTTAACTGACACGACGGCCTAGCGCGCACAATCAGTATGAAGGTTTTGAATTTATGAATTTTAAAGACAAATGACGTATCATAACGGGATATGACGGAATGGAATACGGGGGCAACATTTGAATCGGCGCTCTGGTCTAAACCAACAGATTAATTATCTACGAAATGGTAAGCTTAGTTCAATGTAATAGTAGTCATGGTCATTTTGCATTATTTAAAAATGTATTTAAAATTCTGTGCATGTGTTGTCATGATATATCCTGACTTAAAGTCAGGTGCATGCCCTAATATAATGGAGCGGAATACAAGACATGACTGAACTGGTACATTTGAAAGGAAATTGTTGTTTCAGGCCGCTTTTGTGCACACATTGACTAACAGAGCCATGGGCCTCCCGGGCCGATGAGGGATGCCCGGATGACACATGCCCGAGATTACCTGCCCAGAGCCGGGATTCGAACCCACAATCTATATTCTCATATTAACATGTTCTATGTTGCTATGTTAAACTATCCATGTCGGGACTCCATCGATTGTCATATAACTGGATCGACTCGATCACCGTTCAACTTCGTATTGTTATTTACTGTGAACTGTTATAAACTTTTAGCGATTCTTGCTATAGATAACAGCAAGAAAGCATTTAGCACGCACCCACACGATGAACAGGCTACCTACCGAGTGCCAGTAGGCTGAGGATGAGGCGGGCGGCGATGGGTGTATCCATTGCGTATCAAGGGGCCTCGGACAGTCGGTTACGGTACGCGGGGGTCGAATACCTTGCCGGAAGCTGCCAGTCAGGACAACCCCCCGGGATTGGTAGATCCACACACCCCCATGGCGTCCGGGCGAGGCTGGCGGGGGCTGAGGGACAGACAGGTATCGCGCCGAACATCGATGCCTCTCCGCGGGCCACACCCACACAACTACATCAGCAAAGGCCAGGTGTGAAGCGTGGTCTGTTAGACGTAGGCGACGTCAGTCACTCAGTCTTCTGGCTCCTCTGAGATCTGATAGCAGCTGGCGCTCACGCTGACACCCGGGCTTCCACTGGTCCTGGGTCCCGGGTCTCCACTTGTCCTGGGTCCCGGGCCTCCAATGGTCCTGGGTCCCGGGCCTCCACTGGTCCTGGGTCCCGGGCCTCCACTGGCCCTGGGCCTGGACGTCAGTGATCTCGGGTGGTCAGTGTATCGACACAGCCTGGTGGCCACCACCGTCTGACCCAGGCGTCTCCATGCTCATCAGTCTTACCACGGTTAATACTATCGCGAATTGCACGATGATGTTTGCTGAAGTGTGTGAAGATATCCACCGCACGGTACAGATAGCGAGTGTGTGTGAGAGAGTGCAAGTGATGGGGGGGGGGGGGGAGAAGACAAGGGCCCCTGGAGTTTTTACAAGGATCCGATTTTCTTCGTTATGAATGGTTTGCAGTACAACTTCACGTTAGCATGACGACAACTGGGAGTAACCAGAGCGCGACGTCCTGAGCCCCCAGAGGCGTGGTGTGGGTGCGGGTCACCCTGGCGGAGATCTGGCGGACCCTCGATGGGGTGCGGGTCGCACGGCAAGTCAGACTCGCTTCCTCTTGTCACTCGCGTGCAACACGAATTCCGATATTTCTTCACCCGGAATAACACCCCTGGTTGGACATCACTTGGCCATTGCGAGTGGCTCTCCCAGACGCCGGAGCGAGGCCGCCATGTGGTCACTGCGGCCCGCAATAAGTGGCCTAACAAACATCCAATAAAGGTGACTGACTATTTGAACTGATATCCGGCGAGTGACTGTTATCAAGTAAATCACACGGCATGACACGTGGTTACAGTGTCCCCGCGACGGGTGACAGTCCCGGCAGCCCCGCTGAGGCCCGCGTCCCCGCGAGGCGAGGCGGGCGGCAGGCGTCCTCAGCACAGCCGCCCGTGGCCAAGGTGCCAATCAGCGAGGCAGTCACGCATCTTTACGGGGCCAGGGGCTGTGCGTTAGCCGCGGCGGTGACGGGAAGCTGTCTGTCGGCCGCTCGCCCCGCTCACACCTCGCCCGCCAGTCAACCAGCCTTTAAACGGCGCTGAAGTTCGTCTCCATATAGCGGCTTCCGGCTTGATGGAAGAGGCGCTAAGTTACTCGGTGTCCCGTGACAAGGACCTAAAGCAGATAACCCGCCTCGCCAGGGGCCTGGGGGTGGGGGTCGACTACGCAGGGGGCGGGCCGAGCGGCCGCAGGAGGTCGGGCAGCGGCGGGGGGTCGGGCGCGGCGGGGGGTCGGGAGGTGGCGGGGGCCGGGGAGAGGCTGGGGGCCGGCGGCGGGTGGTCGGGAGATGGCGGGGGCCGGGGGGCCGCTGGGGGCGGGGGGGGGTCGGGCGGCGGCGGGGGGTCGGGAGGCGGCGGGGGGGGGGTCGGGCAGCGGCGGCGGGGATGGCTTAGACCGGGGCAGGGTGGGAGAGGCTAACGGGGGGTGTGGAGGCGGACGGGGAGTGGAAGCTGGCTGGGCTGAGTCTTTGTGTTTAGCAAATGATAAGGGTGGTGCTTTGTACAAGGAGCGAGAGGAGAGCGCGCCATTGGCTGGCGGCCGCAGGGCCTCCCTCCCGCTCTCTTCCACGAGGGCTGCCGTCGCGAGAACTTGCCGTCGGTTCCAGCAGCAGCCCGGCAAGGGTGGATGGAGCGCCACTTGCAAGGCACTGTGTCAAACAAACGCTTTCCCTGAGTTTATGTCCTTCAGAGGAGGGCGTGGAGGGCGGCGGGGCGTGTAGCGGGGGGTCGTGGCGCACCCGATAACGGGTACAAGGTTGTGGGGTGAAGGGCTGTGGTTGTAGGCGGCGATGGATGGGGAGCGGCACGGTGAAAACTAATGGGCCGTGCAGGTTATCTCACGCTGCAGTACGCACGGGAAGTGCCGCGGCCCGAGTAATTGTTCTGGAGGCCGATCTAACGTGAAGGTGACCAAGGCGTTTGTTAGACGAGCGCCATTTGCGCCTGCCGGTTGCATGTCGTGATAACCTGCTATCTGGCTGGTCTCGCAACAGCGCCACCACGCACTTACTATCACCGCCCATCATCACCCCGACCTGCCTATAGCACGGCGACTGCCAACAGCCCCCTCCCCCCATCCCCTCTGCCCCGCCAAGCAACCCTATAGCGCGGCCCGTTCATTAGCGGCTGACCCCGAGTCCTCCAAGTCTCAATGCGCAGTGTGTGCCGGCCACACAGGGCGCTGACCTGCCCCAGGGGAGGGCTGCCTGATGACGGCCTCCCTATATAGCCGCCCAGTCGGCAGCCCTTCCCCGATTGCCCATTGTCGTTGAGTGGCGTTGATCGCCTATTTTCTCCAAAGCCTTCTACGTGCCGCAGTGTCTATGATGCCCTACGTTGATTGGTTGTTGCCTGGCAGACGTTTTCACATCACATTGTCTACGTTATGCCTATTGTTTCCTGTGCATGGCCCCTGTTAAATGGCAAATCAAAATCGGTTGATTGGCTATTTCCCATGACCCCTATTAAATGGCACATTGTCTGTCATAATGTTCTGATTGGCTCTTGCTCATGGACCTTGTTAATGGCACTCTACAATGTTCTGTTAATTGGCTATTGCCACTGAGCGATGGTCGCCGCACATTGTCTATAATGTTCCGTTGTCTGTTGTCCTGTCTCTATTCTGTTGTCCTGTCTCTCGGTTGTCCTGTCTCTCGGTTGTTGTCCTGTCTCTCGGCTGTTGTCCTGTCTCTCGGCTGTTGTCCTGTCTCTCGGCTGTTGTCCTGTCTCTCGGCTGTTGTCCTGTCTCTCGGCTGGTGTCCTGTCTCTATTCTGTTGTCCTGTCTCTCGGTTGTCCTGTCTCTCGGCTGTTGTCCTGTCTCTCGGCTGTTGTCCTGTCTCTCGGTTGTTGTCCTGTCTCTCGGCTGTTGTCCTGTCTCTCGGTTGTTGTCCTGTCTCTCGGCTGTTGTCCTGTCTCTCGGCTGTTGTCCTGTCTCTCGGCTGTTGTCCTGTCTCTCGGCTGTTGTCCTGTCTCTCGGCTGTTGTCCTGTCTCTCGGCTGTTGTCCTGTCTCTCGGCTGTTGTCCTATCTCTCGGCTGTTGTCCTGTCTCTCGGCTGTTGTCCTGTCTCTCGGCTGTTGTCCTGTCTCTCGGTTGTTGTCCTGTCTCTCGGTTGTTGTCCTGTCTCTCGGCTGTTGTCCTGTCTCTCGGCTGTTGTCCTGTCTCTCGGCTGTTGTCCTGTCTCTCGGTTGTTGTCCTGTCTCTCGGCTGTTGTCCTGTCTCTCGGCTGTTGTCCTGTCTCTCGGCTGTTGTCCTGCCTCTCGGCTGTTGTCCTGTCTCTCAGTTGTTGTCCTGTCTCTCGGCTGTTGTCCTGTCTCTCGGCTGTTGTCCTGTCTCTCGGCTGTTGTCCTGTCTCTCGGCTGTTGTCCTGTCTCTCGGCTGTTGTCCTGTCTCTCGGCTGTTGTCCTGTCTCTCGGCTGTTGTCCTGTCTCTCGGCTGTTGTCCTGTCTCTCGGCTGTTGTCCTGTCTCTCGGTTGTTGTCCTGTCTCTCGGCTGTTGTCCTGTCTCTCGGCTGTTGTCCTGTCTCTCGGTTGTTGTCCTGTCTCTCGGCTGTTGTCCTGTCTCTCGGCTGTTGTCCTGTCTCTCGGTTGTTGTCCTGTCTCTCGGCTGTTGTCCTGCCTCTCGGCTGTTGTCCTGTCTCTCAGTTGTTGTCCTGTCTCTCGGCTGTTGTCCTGTCTCTCGGCTGTTGTCCTGTCTCTCGGCTGTTGTCCTGTCTCTCGGCTGTTGTCCTGTCTCTCAGTTGTTGTCCTGTCTCTCGGCTGTTGTCCTGTCTCTCGGCTGTTGTCCTGTCTCTCGGCTGTTGTCCTGTCTCTCGGCTGTTGTCCTGTCTCTCGGCTGTTGTCCTGTCTCTCGGCTGTTGTCCTGTCTCTCAGTTGTTGTCCTGTCTCTCGGCTGTTGTCCTGTCTCTCGGCTGTTGTCCTGTCTCTCGGCTGTTGTCCTGTCTCTCGGCTGTTGTCCTGTCTCTCGGCTGTTGTCCTGCCTCTCGGCTGTTGTCCTGTCTCTCAGTTGTTGTCCTGTCTCTCGGCTGTTGTCCTGTCTCTCGGCTGTTGTCCTGTCTCTCGGCTGTTGTCCTGTCTCTCGGCTGTTGTCCTGTCTCTCGGTTGTTGTCCTGTCTCTCGGCTGTTGTCCTGTCTCTCGGCTGTTGTCCTGTCTCTCGGCTGTTGTCCTGCCTCTCGGCTGTTGCACTGTCTCTCAGTTGTTGTCCTGTCTCTCGGCTGTTGTCCTGTCTCTCGGCTGTTGTCCTGTCTCTCGGTTGTTGTCCTGTCTCTCGGCTGTTGTCCTGTCTCTCAGTTGTTGTCCTGTCTCTCGGTTGTTGTCCTGTCTCTCGGCTGTTGTCCTGTCTCGCGGTTGTTGTCCTATCTCTCGGCTGCTGTCCTGTCTCTCAGTTGTTGTCCTGTCTCTCGGTTGTTGTCCTGTCTCTCGGCTGTTGTCCTGTCTCTCGGTTGTTGTCCTGTCTCTCGGCTGTTGTCCTGTCTCTCAGTTGTTGTCCTGTCTCTCGGCTGTTGTCCTGTCTCTCGGCTGTTGTCCTGTCTCTCGGTTGTTGTCCTGTCTCTCGGCTGTTGTCCTGTCTCTCGGTTGTTGTCCTGTCTCTCGGCTGTTGTCCTGTCTCTCGGTTGTTGTCCTGTCTCTCGGCTGTTGTCCTGTCTCTCGGCTGTTGTCCTGTCTCTCGGCTGTTGTCCTGTCTCTCGGCTGTTGTCCTGTCTCTCGGCTGTTGTCCTGTCTCTCGGCTGTTGTCCTGTCTCTCGGCTGTTGTCCTGTCTCTCGGTTGTTGTCCTGTCTCTCGGCTGTTGTCCTGTCTCTCGGTTGTTGTCCTATCTCTCGGCTGTTGTCCTGTCTCTCGGCTGTTGTCCTGTCTCTCGGCTGTTGTCCTGTCTCTCGGCTGTTGTCCTGTCTCTCGGTTGTTGTCCTGTCTCTCGGCTGTTGTCCTGTCTCTCGGTTGTTGTCCTGTCTCTCGGTTGTTGTCCTGTCTCTCGGTTGTTGTCCTGTCTCTCGGCTGTTGTCCTGTCTCTCGGCTGTTGTCCTGTCTCTCGGCTGTTGTCCTGTCTCTCGGCTGTTGTCCTGTCTCTCGGCTGTTGTCCTGTCTCTCGGTTGTTGTCCTGTCTCTCGGTTGTTGTCCTGTCTCTCGGCTGTTGTCCTGTCTCTCGGCTGTTGTCCTGTCTCTCGGCTGTTGTCCTGTCTCTCGGCTGTTGTCCTGTCTCTCGGTTGTTGTCCTGTCTCTCGGCTGTTGTCCTGTCTCTCGGCTGTTGTCCTGTCTCTCGGCTGTTGTCCTGTCTCTCGGCTGTTGTCCTGTCTCTCGGTTGTTGTTCTGTCTCTCGGCTGTTGTCCTGTCTCTCGGCTGTTGTCCTGTCTCTCGGCTGTTGTCCTGTCTCTCGGTTGTTGTCCTGTCTCTCGGCTGTTGTCCTGTCTCTCGGCTGTTGTCCTGTCTCTCGGCTGTTGTCCTGTCTCTCGGCTGTTGTCCTGTCTCTCAGTTGTTGTCCTGTCTCTCGGCTGTTGTCCTGTCTCTCGGCTGTTGTCCTGTCTCTCGGCTGTTGTCCTGTCTCTCGGCTGTTGTCCTGTCTCTCGGCTGTTGTCCTGTCTCTCGGCTGTTGTCCTGTCTCTCGGTTGTTGTCCTGTCTCTCGGCTGTTGTCCTGTCTCTCGGCTGTTGTCCTGTCTCTCGGCTGTTGTCCTGTCTCTCGGTTGTTGTCCTGTCTCTCGGCTGTTGTCCTGTCTCTCGGCTGTTGTCCTGTCTCTCGGCTGTTGTCCTGTCTCTCGGCTGGTGTCCTGTCTCTCGGCTGTTGTCCTGTCTCTCGGTTGTTGTCCTGTCTCTCGGCTGTTGTCCTGTCTCTCGGTTGTTGTCCTGTCTCTCGGCTGTTGTCCTGTCTCTCGGCTGTTGTCCTGTCTCTCAGTTGTTGTCCTGTCTCTCGGCTGTTGTCCTGTCTCTCGGCTGTTGTCCTGTCTCTCGGTTGTTGTTCTGTCTCTCGGCTGTTGTCCTGTCTCTCGGCTGTTGTCCTGTCTCTCGGCTGTTGTCCTGTCTCTCGGTTGTTGTCCTGTCTCTCGGCTGTTGTCCTGTCTCTCGGCTGTTGTCCTGTCTCTCGGCTGTTGTCCTGTCTCTCGGCTGTTGTCCTGTCTCTCAGTTGTTGTCCTGTCTCTCGGCTGTTGTCCTGTCTCTCGGCTGTTGTCCTGTCTCTCGGCTGTTGTCCTGTCTCTCGGCTGTTGTCCTGTCTCTCGGCTGTTGTCCTGTCTCTCGGCTGTTGTCCTGTCTCTCGGTTGTTGTCCTGTCTCTCGGCTGTTGTCCTGTCTCTCGGCTGTTGTCCTGTCTCTCGGCTGTTGTCCTGTCTCTCGGTTGTTGTCCTGTCTCTCGGCTGTTGTCCTGTCTCTCGGCTGTTGTCCTGTCTCTCGGCTGTTGTCCTGTCTCTCGGCTGGTGTCCTGTCTCTCGGCTGTTGTCCTGTCTCTCGGTTGTTGTCCTGTCTCTCGGCTGTTGTCCTGTCTCTCGGTTGTTGTCCTGTCTCTCGGCTGTTGTCCTGTCTCTCGGCTGTTGTCCTGTCTCTCAGTTGTTGTCCTGTCTCTCGGCTGTTGTCCTGTCTCTCGGCTGTTGTCCTGTCTCTCGGCTGTTGTCCTGTCTCTCGGTTGTTGTCCTGTCTCTCGGCTGTTGTCCTGTCTCTTGGCTGTTGCCCTGTCTCTCGGCTGTTGTCCTGTCTCTCGGCTGTTGTCCTGTCTCTCGGTTGTTGTCCTGTCTCTCGGCTGTTGTCCTGTCGCTCTTCTGTTGCCTTGTCTCTCGGCTGTTGTCCTGTCTCTCGGCTGTTGTCCTGTCTCTCGACTGTTGTCCTGTAGCTTGTTTAACGACTCATTGTTTTCCTTTCAGATGGTCTTCAAGGCGATGGGTGGATGTTATTTTAGCGATATTGTTGGTGGCGCATGTTGCTAGTGAGTGCTAGTTTTTGTCACCAAATACTATGTGTTGCTAGCGAACTAATTAAACAATCCATGTAATATTTTATGTTTATTGTGCGTTGATTCCGGCGAATTAGTTTCAATGGATTGCGCTCTAAATTATTTCTGCGTTTTCCGAGGATGTCCAAACTAAATGAATGTCAATTAAAAAAGAGGATAAACCTTTTTCCATTGACTTCACTGTCAGTTTCAGGCCTTCGAAATATCTATGTTTCATTTATGCGTCAAACAACATGTCTACCCATGATATTGAAAAGATATATTTAGAAACAATATCCTTCTATTCCAAAACCCTCCTCTCTTTTTCAAGTACTTAAACGAGGAGAGTCAGTGTTGCCATACCGGTCTGACGGATGACTCGGACAAATACTTTGCCTCTCGCCTTGTTTTTGCCATATCTGTGGCCAGGACTGTGTGCTTGCATAAGTTATCATTCCCTCTTATTAATGTGTCCTGTCTCAACCCCCTTTTGCTCGACTTCACATGCATTTTTCACATTGTTTACCTTCGAATCTATCCCGGCGCTTCCCCGGCACAATTTATAGGTCCCCGGCAGCTCCTCCATGTATACCAGCCCCCCGCGGAAGCCAAGATAAAAATACGGGGCAGGAAGCTGGACCGATCCCGTCGCTACCGACCAGCGAGGGGGAAGATTTCTGGAGCAAATAGACAGTGTGGCTGATGAGGGCTGCAGCTGGCGGCCACGGGGCGCGGGGCGCGGGCGCGGGGCGGGGGCCAGACCCTGCCGTATCCCCCATGGATTACCTCTCCTTGTTGACATCTGACTGGTAACAATCTCCAAGCAGGGGTGGCAACGCGCCGTCGCGATGACGTCACGAGCAGCGTGATGGACGACATTGCCGTGGCGTATTGTCGTTTCATAAGTAAAGCGCCCTCTGGAGATCAGTCCATGCATCAAGCTTGGCCACAACTATTGAGTACAACATTTTTAATTCGATTTCGCTATTTGGGATGTTGGCTGCAGAATTTAATTCCAAAGTTGTTCGTGAGATCAGTCATGTTCTAGCTGTTGAATCACCGAAAATACTTGTTAAAGTTCTGCAAGAGGCAGCTTCATAGAAAGATGAGAGGGAAGGCACGGTGAGAGGGAAGGCACGGTGAGAGGGAAGGCAGGGTTAGAGGGAAGGCACGGTGAGAGGGAAGGCGCGGTGAGAGAGGAGGCACGGTGAGAGGGAAGGTGCGGTGAGAGGGAAGGCGCGGTGAGAGGGAAGGCACGGTAGGAGGGAAGGCACGGTGAGAGGGAAGGCACGGTGAGAGGGAAGGCACGGTGAGAGGGAAGGCGCGGTGAGAGGAAAGGCACGGTGAGAGGGAAGGCGCGGTGAGAGGGAAGGCACGGTGAGAGGGAAGGCACGGTGAGAGGGAAGGCGCGGTGAGAGAGGCGGGACGGTGAGAGGAAAGGCACGGTGAGAAGGAAGGCACGGTGAGAGGGAAGGCACGGTGAGAGGGAAGGCACGGTGAGAGGGAAGGCGCGGTGAGAGGGAAGGCACGGTGAGAGGGAAGGCACGGTGAGAGGGAAGGCGCGGTGAGAGAGGCGGGACGGTGAGAGGAAAGGCACGGTGAGAGAGGAGGGCCGGTGAGAGGGAAGGCACGGTGAGAGAGAAGGCACGGTGAGAGAGGAGGGAAGGCAGGGTGGGAGGGAAGGCACGGTGAGAGGGAAGGCACGGTGAGAGGGAAGGCACGGTGAGAGGGAAGGCACAGTGAGCGACGAGGCACGGTGAGAGAGAAAGGCCGGTGAGAGGGAAGGCACGGTGAGAGGGAAGGCACGGTGAGAGAGGCGGGACGGTGAGAGGGAAGGCACGGTGAGAGAGGCGGGACGGTGAGAGGGAAGGCACGGTGAGAGGGAAGTCACGGTGAGAGGGAAGGCACGGTGAGAGGGAAGGCGCGGTGAGAGGGAAGGCACGGTGAGAGAGGAGGGCCGGTGAGAGGGAAGGCACGGTGAGAGGGCAGGCACGGTGAGAGAGGAGGGCCGGTGAGAGGGAAGGCACGGTGACAGAAGGGGGCCGGTGAGAGGGAAGGCACGGTGAGAGGGAAAGCACGGTGCGAGGGAAGGCACGGTGAGAGGGAAGGCGCAGTGAGAGGAAAGGCACGGTGAGAGGAAAGGTACGGTGAGAGGGAAAGGTACGGTGAGAGGGAAAGCACGGGGCGAGGGAAGGCACGGTGAGAGGGAAGGCGCGGTGAGAGGGAAGGCACACTGAGAGGGAAAGCACTGTGAGAGGGGAGGGAGGGCACTGTGAGAGGGAAGGCACGGTGAGAGGGAAGGCACGGTGAGAGGGAAGGCACGTTGAGAGGGAAGGCACTGTGAGAGGGAATGCACGGTGAGTGGGAAGGCACGGCACGGTGAGAGAGAAGGCACTGTGAGAGGCGGAGGCACGGTGAGAGAGGAGGGACGGTGAGAGGGAAGGCACGATGAGAGGGGAGGCACGGTGAGAGGGAAGGCACTGTGAGAGAGAAAGCACGGTGAGAGGGGAGGCACGGTGAGTGGGAAGGCACGGTGAGAGAGGAGGGACGGTGAGAGGGAAGGCACGGTGAGAGGGAAGGCACGGTGAGAGAGAAGGCACAGTGAGGGGGAAGGCACGGTGAGAGAGAAGGCACGGTGAGTGGCAAGGCACGGTGAGAGAAAAGGCACGGTGAGAGAGAAGGCACGGTGAGAGGGAAGGCACGGTGAGAGAGGAGGGACGGTGAGAGGGAAGGCACGGTGAGAGAGAAGGCACGGTGAGAGGGAAGGCACGGTGAGAGAAAAGGCACGGTGAGAGAGAAGACGCGGTGAGAGAGAAGGCACGGTGAGAGGGAAGGCACGGTGAGAGGGAAGGCACGGTGAGAGGGAAGGCACGGTGAGAGGGAAGGCATGGTGTGAGGGAAGGCACGGTGAGAGGGAAGGCACGGTGAGAGAGGAGGGACGGTGAGAGGGAAGGCACGGTGAGAGAGAAGGCACGGTGAGAGGGAAGGCACGGTGAGAGAGAAGGCACGGTGAGAGAGAAGACGCGGTGAGAGAGAAGGCACGGTGAGAGGGAAGGCACGGTGAGAGGGAAGGCACGGTGAGAGGGAAGGCGCGGTGAGAGAGAAGGGACGGTGAGAGGGAAGGCACGGTGATAGGGAAGGCATGGTGTGAGGGAAGGCACGGTGGGAGGGGAGGGAAGGCACGGTGAGAGGGAAGGCATGGTGAGAGGGGAGTGAAGGCACGGTGAGAGGGGAGGCACGGTGAGAGGGGAGTGAAGGCACGGTGAGAGGGAAGGCACGGTGAGAGACAAGGCACGGTGAGAGGGAAGGCACGGTGAGAGAGAAGGCACGGTGAGCGAGAAGGCACGGTGAGAGAGAAGGCACGGTGAGGGGGAAGGCACGGTGAGAGAGAAGGCACGGTGAGTGGGAAGGCACGGTGCGAGAGAAGGCACGGTGAGAGAGAAGGCACGGTGAGAGGGAAGGCACGGTGAGAGAGGAGGGACGGTAAGAGGGAAGGCACGGTGAGAGAGAAGGCACGGTGAGAGGGAAGGCACGGTGAGAGGGAAGGCACGGTGAGAGGGAAGGCACGGTGAGAGAGGAGGGACGGTGAGAGGGAAGGCACGGTGAGAGAGAAGGGACGGTGCAAGAGAAGGCACGGTGAGAGAGAAGGCACGGTGAGAGGGAAGGCACGGTGAGAGAGGAGGGACGGTGAGAGGGAAGGCACGGTGAGAGAGAAGGCACGGTGAGAGGGAAGGCACGGTGAGAGGGAAGGCACGGTGAGAGGGGAGGCACGGTGAGAGGGAAGGCACGGTGAGAGAGAAGACGCGGTGAGAGGGAAGGCACGGTGAGAGGGAAGGCACGGTGAGAGAGAAGACGCGGTGAGAGGGAAGGCACGGTGAGAGGGAAGGCACGGTGAGAGGGAAGGCACGGTGAGAGGGAAGGCACGGTGAGAGGGAAGGCACGGTGATAGGGAAGGCATGGTGTGAGGGAAGGCACGGTGAGAGAGAAGGCACGGTGAGAGGGGAGGCACGGTGAGAGGGAAGGCACGGTGAGAGGGAAGGCACGGTGAGAGGGAAGGCATGGTGTGAGGGAAGGCACGGTGAGAGAGGAGGGACGGTGAGAGGGGAGGCACGGTGAGAGAGAAGGCACGGTGAGAGGGAAGGCACGGTGAGAGGGAAGGCACGGTGAGAGGGAAGGCGCGGTGAGAGAGAAGGGACGGTGAGAGGGAAGGCACGGTGATAGGGAAGGCGTGGTGTGAGGGAAGGCACGGTGAGAGGGGAGGCATGGTGAGAGGGGAGTGAAGGCACGGTGAGAGGGAAGGCACGGTGAGAGGGAAGGCACGGTGAGAGGGAAGGCACGGTGAGAGGGAAGGCACGGTGAGAGGGAAGGCATGGTGTGAGGGAAGGCACGGTGAGAGAGGAGGGACGGTGAGAGGGGAGGCACGGTGAGAGAGAAGGCACGGTGAGAGGGAAGGCACGGTGAGAGGGAAGGCACGGTGAGAGGGAAGGCGCGGTGAGAGAGAAGGGACGGTGAGAGGGAAGGCACGGTGATAGGGAAGGCGTGGTGTGAGGGAAGGCACGGTGAGAGGGGAGGGAAGGCACGGTGAGAGGGAAGGCATGGTGAGAGGGGAGTGAAGGCACGGTGAGAGGGGAGGCACGGTGAGAGGGGAGTGAAGGCACGGTGAGAGGGAAGGCACGGTCAGAGGGAAAGCACGGTGAGATGGCAGGGAAGGCACGGTGAGAGGGGAGGGAAGGCACGGTGAGAGGGAAGGCACGGTGAGAGGGAAGGCACGCTGAGAGGGAAAGCACGGTCAGAGGGGAGGGAAGGCACGGTGAGAGGGAAGGCACGGTGAGAGAAGGCACGGCGAGAGGGAAGGCACGGTGAGAGGGAAGGCACGGTGATAGCGAAGGTATGGTGTGAGGGAAAGCACGGTGAGAGGGGAGGGAAGGCACGGTGAGAGGGAAGGCATGGTGAGAAGGGAGTGATGGCACGGTGAGAGGGGAGGCACGGTGAGAGGGGAGTGAAGGCACGGTGAGAGGGAAGGCACGGTCAGAGGGAAAGCACGGTGAGATGGGAGGGAAGGCACGGTGAGAGGGGAGGGAAGGCACGGTGAGAGCGAAGGCATGGTGCGAGGGGAGTGAAGGCACGGTGAGAGGGGAGGCACGGTGAGAGGGGAGTGAAGGCACGGTGAGAGGGAAGGCACGGTCAGAGGGAAAGCACGGTGAGATGGGAGGGAAGGCACGGTGAGTGGGGAGGGAAGGCACGGTGAGAGGGAAGGCACGGTGAGAGGGAAGGCACGCTGAGAGGGAAAGCACGGTCAGAGGGGAGGGAAGGCACGGTGAGAGGGAAGGCACGGCGAGAGGGAAGGCACGGTGAGAGGGAAGGCACGGTGTGAGGGAAGGCACGGTGAGAGGGAAGGCACGGTGAGTGGGAAGGCACGGCACGGTGAGAGAGAAGGCCCTGTGAGAAGGGAGGCACGGTGAGAGAGTAGGCACGGTGAGAGGGAAGGCACGGTGAGAGGGAAGGCACGGTGATAGGGAAGGCATGGTGTGAGGGAAGGCACGGTGAGAGGGGAGAGAAGACACGGTGAGAGGGAAGGCATGGTGAAAGGGGAGTGATGGCACGGTGAGAGGGGAGGCACGGTGAGCGGGGAGTGAAGGCACGGTGAGAGGGAAGGCACGGTGAGAGGGAAAGCACGGTGAGATGGGAGGGAAGGCACGGTGAGAGGGGAGGGAAGGCACGGTGAGAGGGAAGGCACGGTGAGAGGGAAGGCACGGTGAGAGGGAAGGCACACTGAGAGGGAAAGCACGGTGAGAGGGGAGGGAAGGCACGGTGAGAGGGAAGGCACGGTGAGAGGGAAGGCACGGTGAGAGGGAAGGCACGTTGAGAGGGAGGGCACTGTGGGAGGGAAGGCACGGTGAGTGGGAAGGCACGGCACGGTGACAGAGAAGGCACTGTGAGAGGGAAGGCACGGTGAGAGAGAAGGCACGGTGAGAGGGAAGGCACGGTGAGAGGGAAGGCACGGTGAGAGGGAAGGCAGGGTGAGAGAGAAGGGACGGTGAGAGGGAAGGCACGGTGAGAGAGAAGGCACGGTGAGATAGAAGGCACGGTGAGAGGGAAGGCACCGTGAGAGAGGAGACACGGTGAGAGGGAAGGCCCGGTGAGAGGGAAGGCACGGTGAGAGGGGAGGTACGGTGAGAGGGAAGGCACCGTGAGAGAGGAGGGACGGTGACAGGGAAGGCACGGTGAGAGAGAAGGCACGGTGAGAAGGTAGGCACTGTGAGAGGGAAGGCACGGTGAGAGGGAAGGCACGGTGAGAGAGAAGGCACGGTGAGAGGGAAGGCACGGTGAGAGACAAGGCACGGTGAGAGGGAAGGCACGGTGAGAGAGAAGGCACGGTGAGCGAGAAGGCACGGTGAGAGAGAAGGCACGGTGAGGGGGAAGGCACGGTGAGAGAGAAGGCACGGTGAGTGGGAAGGCACGGTGAGAGAAAAGGCACGGTGATAGAGAAGGGACGGTGCGAGAGAAGGCACGGTGAGAGAGAAGGCACGGTGAGAGGGAAGGCACGGTGAGAGAGGAGGGACGGTGAGAGGGAAGGCACGGTGAGAGAGAAGGCACGGTGAGAGAGAAGGCACGGTGATTGGGAAGGCACGGTGAGAGGGAAGGCACGGTGAGAGGGAAGGCACGGTGAGAGAGAAGGCACGGTGAGAGAGCAGGCACGGTGAGAGGGAAGGCACGGTGAGAGGGAAGGGACGGTGAGAGGGAAGGCACGGTGAGAGTGAAGGCACGGTGAGAGGGAAGGCACGGTGAGAGGGAAGGCGCGGTGAGAGAGAAGGCACGGTGAGAGGGAAGGCACGGTGAGAGAGGAGGGACGGTGAGAGGGAAGGCACGGTGAGAGGGAAGGCACGATGAGAGGGAAGGCACGGTGAGAGGGGAGGCACGGTGAGAGGGGAGGCACGGTGAGAGGGGAGGCACGGTGAGAGGGAAGGCACGATGAGAGGGAAGGCACGGTGAGAGGGAAGGGACGGTGCGAGAGAAGGCACGGTGAGAGAGAAGGCACGGTGAGAGGGAAGGCACGGTGAGAGAGGAGGGACGGTGAGAGGGAAGGCACGGTGAGAGAGAAGGCACGGTGAGAGGGAAGGCACGGTGAGAGGGAAGGCACGGTGAGAGAGAAGGCACGGTGAGAGAGAAGGCACGGTGAGAGGGAAGGCACAGTGAGAGGAAAGGCACGGTGAGAGAGAAGACGCGGTGAGAGGGAAGGCACGGTGAGAGGGAAGGCACGGTGAGAGGGAAGGCACGGTGAGAGGGAAGGCACGGTGATAGGGAAGGCATGGTGTGAGGGAAGGCACGGTGAGAGGGGAGGGAAGGCACGGTGAGAGGGAAGGCATGGTGAGAGGGGAGTGAAGGCACGGTGAGAGGGAAGGCACGGTGAGAGAGGAGGGACGGTGAGAGGGAAGGCACGGTGAGAGAGAAGGCACGGTGAGAGGGAAGGCACGGTGAGAGGGGAGGCACGGTGAGAGAGAAGGCACGGTGAGAGGGAAGGCACGGTGAGAGGGAAGGCACGGTGAGAGGGAAGGCACGGTGAGAGGGAAGGCACGGTGATGGGGAAGGCATGGTGTGAGGGAAGGCACGGTGAGAGGGGAGGGAAGGCACGGTGAGAGGGAAGGCATGGTGAGAGGGGAGTGAAGGCACGGTGAGAGGGAAGGCACGGTGAGAGAGGAGGGACGGTGAGAGGGAAGGCACGGTGAGAGGGAAGGCACGGTGAGAGGGAAGGCACGGTGAGAGGGAAGGCACGGTGAGAGGGAAGGCACGGTGAGAGGGAAGGCGCGGTGAGAGAGAAGGGACGGTGAGAGGGAAGGCACGGTGAGAGGGAAGGCACGGTGAGAGGGAAGGCGCGGTGAGAGAGAAGGGACGGTGAGAGGGAAGGCACGGTGATAGGGAAGGCATGGTGTGAGGGAAGGCACGGTGAGAGGGGAGGGAAGGCACGGTGAGAGGGAAGGCATGGTGAGAGGGGAGTGAAGGCACGGTGAGAGGGGAGGCACGGTGAGAGGGGAGTGAATGCACGGTGAGAGGGAAGGCACGGTCAGAGGGGAGGCACGGTGAGAGGGGAGGCACGGTGAGAGAGAAGGCACGGTGAGAGGGAAGGCACGGTGAGAGGGAAGGCACGGTGAGAGGGAAGGCGCGGTGAGAGAGAAGGGACGGTGAGAGGGAAGGCACGGTGATAGGGAAGGCATGGTGTGAGGGAAGGCACGGTGAGAGGGGAGGGAAGGCACGGTGAGAGGGAAGGCATGGTGAGAGGGGAGTGAAGGCACGGTGAGAGGGGAGGCACGGTGAGAGGGGAGTGAATGCACGGTGAGAGGGAAGGCACGGTCAGAGGGAAAGCACGGTGAGATGGCAGGGAAGGCACGGTGAGAGGGGAGGGAAGGCACGGTGAGAGGGAAGGCACGGTGAGAGGGAAGGCACGCTGAGAGGGAAAGCACGGTCAGAGGGGAGGGAAGGCACGGTGAGAGGGAAGGCACGGTGAGAGAAGGCACGGCGAGAGGGAAGGCACGGTGAGAGGGAAGGCACGGTGATAGGGAAGGTATGGTGTGAGGGAAGGCACGGTGAGAGGGGAGGGAAGGCACGGTGAGAGGGAAGGCATGGTGAGAAGGGAGTGATGGCACGGTGAGGGGGAGGCACGGTGAGAGGGGAGTGAAGGCACGGTGAGAGGGAAGGCACGGTCAGAGGGAAAGCACGGTGAGATGGGAGGGAAGGCACGGTGAGAGGGGAGGGAAGGCACGGTGAGAGCGAAGGCATGGTGCGAGGGGAGTGAAGGCACGGGGAGAGGGGAGGCACGGTGAGAGGGGAGTGAAGGCACGGTGAGAGGGAAGGCACGGTCAGAGGGAAAGCACGGTGAGATGGGAGGGAAGGCACGGTGAGTGGGGAGGGAAGGCACGGTGAGAGGGAAGGCACGGTGAGAGGGAAGGCACGCTGAGAGGGAAAGCACGGTCAGAGGGGAGGGAAGGCACGGTGAGAGGGAAGGCACGGCGAGAGGGAAGGCACGGTGAGAGGGAAGGCACGGTGTGAGGGAAGGCACGGTGAGAGGGAAGGCACGGTGAGTGGGAAGGCACGGCACGGTGAGAGAGAAGGCCCTGTGAGAAGGGAGGCACGGTGAGAGAGTAGGCACGGTGAGAGGGAAGGCACGGTGAGAGGGAAGGCACGGTGATAGGGAAGGCATGGTGTGAGGGAAGGCACGGTGAGAGGGGAGAGAAGACACGGTGAGAGGGAAGGCATGGTGAAAGGGGAGTGATGGCACGGTGAGAGGGGAGGCACGGTGAGCGGGGAGTGAAGGCACGGTGAGAGGGAAGGCACGGTGAGAGGGAAAGCACGGTGAGATGGGAGGGAAGGCACGGTGAGAGGGGAGGGAAGGCACGGTGAGAGGGAAGGCACGGTGAGAGGGAAGGCACGGTGAGAGGGAAGGCACACTGAGAGGGAAAGCACGGTGAGAGGGGAGGGAAGGCACGGTGAGAGGGAAGGCACGGTGAGAGGGAAGGCACTGTGAGAGGGAAGGCACGTTGAGAGGGAGGGCACTGTGGGAGGGAAGGCACGGTGAGTGGGAAGGCACGGCACGGTGACAGAGAAGGCACTGTGAGAGGAGAGGCACGGTGAGAGAGAAGGCACGGTGAGAGGGAAGGTACGGTGAGAGGGAAGGCACGGTGAGAGGGAAGGCAGGGTGAGAGAGAAGGGACGGTGAGAGGGAAGGCACGGTGAGAGAGAAGGCACGGTGAGATAGAAGGCACGGTGAGAGGGAAGGCACCGTGAGAGAGGAGACACGGTGAGAGGGAAGGCCCGGTGAGAGGGAAGGCACGGTGAGAGGGGAGGTACGGTGAGAGGGAAGGCACCGTGAGAGAGGAGGGACGGTGACAGGGAAGGCACGGTGAGAGAGAAGGCACGGTGAGAAGGTAGGCACTGTGAGAGGGAAGGCACGGTGAGAGGGAAGGCACGGTGAGAGAGAAGGCACGGTGAGAGGGAAGGCACGGTGAGAGACAAGGCACGGTGAGAAGGAAGGCACGGTGAGAGAGAAGGCACGGTGAGCGAGAAGGCACGGTGAGAGAGAAGGCACGGTGAGGGGGAAGGCACGGTGAGAGAGAAGGCACGGTGAGTGGGAAGGCACGGTGAGAGAAAAGGCACGGTGATAGAGAAGGGACGGTGCGAGAGAAGGCACGGTGAGAGAGAAGGCACGGTGAGAGGGAAGGCACGGTGAGAGAGGAGGGACGGTGAGAGGGAAGGCACGGTGAGAGAGAAGGCACGGTGAGAGAGAAGGCACGGTGATTGGGAAGGCACGGTGAGAGGGAAGGCACGGTGAGAGGGAAGGCACCGTGAGAGAGAAGGCACGGTGAGAGAGAAGGCACGGTGAGAGGGAAGGCACGGTGAGAGGGAAGGGACGGTGAGAGGGAAGGCACGGTGAGAGAGAAGGCACGGTGAGAGGGAAGGCACGGTGAGAGGGAAGGCGCGGTGAGAGAGAAGGCACGGTGAGAGGGAAGGCACGGTGAGAGAGGAGGGACGGTGAGAGGGAAGGCACGGTGAGAGGGAAGGCACGATGAGAGGGAAGGCACGGTGAGAGGGGAGGCACGGTGAGAGGGGAGGCACGGTGAGAGGGGAGGCACGGTGAGAGGGAAGGCACGGTGAGAGGGAAGGCACGGTGAGAGGGAAGGCAAGAGGTATTCTATCAGCCATTACTTGGCGCCGATCATGCTGCGTGAAGCCCGTTGTTCACATGCCCAATGAGCGCCGCAGACATGAATACATCACGTGGTCATGCACGGAGAGTCGTCCTACCGTCTGTCGGGTCTTCCTCTCCACCATCGCCTTGTTAACCTTTCAGTCCGCCATCTAACTCGTCGCTCTGTGGTGTCTTAGCGGCATGTTGGTAAACACGCGTTTTATGACAACCTTTCTAATGCAATATTACGAGAAGAAGCGGACTGAGAAGTCGGTTGTGAGTTATTATATAATAACCAGGTATGTTGATCTTCTTTCTACTCAGGTTTCGGGTCCGCCGGCAGAGGGAGCTCGTTCCGCACATCACCGCAGCACCCCGTAACCGCCAACACGGTTGAATTCAACGGAGCTGGGGTCACGACTATTAGAGGGTTGTTTGGGTTGAATTTTGTACTTTTGATATAGAATTTGAAAAAAATAACGACCTTATATGTTACAATAACATGGGGTTCAAAGCGGTTCACGCTTTTGACCCCGATAGAACTCTAAATGGATGCGGTTTAAGAGTGCATCGTATGTAAATGTGATGGGGTTTAAGAGTACATCGTATGTAAATGTGACGGGGTTTCTCCAAAGATGGCATCTAGCTAGTTTGACAAAATGGTACTGCCAATACTCACGTATGCAAGTACAAATAGTACAAATAAAATAACTGAAAATTTATCCTTGGTGTATCCAGCAGTACAAGTAATGTCGCTGTCTTAGGAGAATGCGGACGTAAACCGCTGTATATTCACCATTTTGTAAGGTGTGATAAATACTGGTTAAAACTCACTCGTATGGACAATGGTCGACTCGCAAATCTGTGTGTAATATACTTCTTTGTCAAGATGAACAGGGTAAGCGTAACTGGGTATCAGAAGTGAGGCTGCTATTGTCTAGATATGGATTTGGTGAGGTATTTATATATCAGGGAGTTAATGATATTGATTTATTGATGAATGCCTTTTCACAGCGCCTATCAGATTGTGCAAATCAAGAATGAGTCAGTAGTATTAATGAACAATTTAAGCTAAGGTCATATTCTGCTTAGTAGACACTGTTAGAACCTGAAATCCACCTATATATCATTACTATTAGAACATATTTGGTTGCCTTAACTAAATTTAGATGTTCAGATCATGACTTAGCAATTGAAGTTGGAAGACGCACATGAATCACAGTATGCCTAAGAATTTGTAATTTTTGTTCACTTCATGAAGTAGAAGGTGTTGTAGAAGACGAATTTCATTTTATCTGTGAATGCCCAGAATACCAGGAGCTTAGAAGTCGATATCTTCCTAATGCTAACGCGACATAGTCATATTTCGTAAATCTAATGAAAGCAAAAAACCAAGATACTCTCCATAAATTAAGTTGTTATAAGCTTATATACTATGCTCTGCTTCTGCGACGAACAATGTTAACTTTATGTCACTGAGGCCATTTGGTTATAAATAAACTAAACCTAGAAAAACCTATTCTATCGCTCACTTGACTGCAGCCGATTATGACTTGAGGTCCGTCAGTCATCTCGCATAAAGTCCTCTCGCGTTTTGCGACTGGACATTTTAGAACATGGCGGTTCGTCACCTCCCAGGGTCAATATTACTGAAGTGCGTGCTCGTGCGCGATAGCTTTTGTTCAGCACAAGTCTCCCATACCATGTCCTAGACAAGGACAGAGTACGGGATACTTTTGTTGATATAAACTCGAACCAGTGCCATGTGCACATCTGGCTTTGTCAATGATGCAGTTCCTTCTTCTATTGTGCCTGGAAAATAGTAAATATCGCATCTCCGAGCGACAGACCCCCATTGACCACTCGCTCGTAAACACATCAATGCCGACGAAACTAGAAACGTTCCCTGAATGATGCATGACCCCCTCCGGCATATCCACAGCTAAAGCCCTGCCACACCATTCTGTCCGCGACCGACAGTCTCAGTCAACCAATTTGCCAAGTCGATATTGAGGCTATTGTGAAATACCGTCAGACGACTGTGTGATCACTTCTGATCACCTTTCTGGCTGTGCGACCGCTGTGGCCCTGAGGCACCGAAGGCGGGGACCCGGCCCGGGGCTTAGACCAGCTACTGCTGGTGGTGGAGGACCCGGCCCGGGGCTTAGACCAGCTACAGCTGGTGGCGCGAGGACCCGGCCCGGGGCTTAGACCAGCTACAGCTGGTGGCGCGAGGACCCGGCCCGGGGCTTAGACCAGCTACAGCTGGTGGGGCGAGGACCCGGCCCGGGGCTTAGACCAGCTACAGCTGGTGGGGCGAGGACCCGGCCCGGGGCTTAGACCTGGTGCAGCTGGTGGTGGAGGACCCGGCCCGGGGCTTAGACCTGCTACAGCTGGTGGGGTGAGGACCCGGCCCGGGGCTTAGACCAGCTACCGCTGGTGGGGCGAGAACCCGGCCCGGGGCTTAGACCTGCTACAGCTGGTGGTGGAGGACCCGGCCCGGGGCTTAGACCAGCTACTGCTGGTGGTGGAGGAACCGGTCCGTGGCTTAGACCAGCTACAGCTGGTGGGGCGAGGACCCGGCCCGGGGCTTAGACCTGCTACAACTGGTGGTGGAGGACCCGGCCCGGGGCTTAGACCAGCTACCGCTGGTGGGGCGAGAACCCAGCCCGGGGCTTAGACCAGCTACAGCTGGTGGGGCGAGGACCCGGCCCGGGGCTTAGACCTGGTGCAGCTGGTGGTGGAGGACCCGGCCCGGGGCTTAGACCTGCTACAGCTGGTGGGGTGAGGACCCGGCCCGGGGCTTAGACCAGCTACCGCTGGTGGGGCGAGAACCCGGCCCGGGGCTTAGACCTGCTACTGCTGGTGGTGGAGGACCCGGTCCGTGGCTTAGACCAGCTACAGCTGGTGGGGCGAGGACCCGGCCCGGGGCTTAGACCAGCTGCAGCTGGTGGGGCGAGGACCCGGCCCGGGGCTTAGACCTGCTACAACTGGTGGTGGAGGACCCGGCCCGGGGCTTAGACCAGCTACCGCTGGTGGGGTGAGAACCCGGCCCGGGGCTTAGACCAGCTACAGCTGGTGGGGCAAGGACCCGGGCCGGGGCTTAGACCTGCTACAGCTGGTGGTGGAGGACCCGGCCCGGGGCTTAGACCTGCTACAGCTGGTGGGGTGAGGACCCGGCCCGGGGCTTAGACCAGCTACCGCTGGTGGGGCGAGAACCCGGCCCGGGGCTTAGACCTGCTACAGCTGGTGGTGGAGGACCCGGCCCGGGGCTTAGACCTGCTACAGCTGGTGGGGTGAGGACCCGGCCCGGGGCTTAGACCAGCTACTGCTGGTGGTGGAGGACCCGGTCCGTGGCTTAGACCAGCTACAGCTGGTGGGGCGAGGACCAGGCACGGGGCTTAGACCTGCTACAACTGGTGGTGGAGGACCCGGCCCGGGGCTTAGACCAGCTACCGCTGGTGGGGCGAGAACCCGGCCCGGGGCTTAGACCAGCTACAGCTGGTGGGGCGAGGACCCCGCCCGGGGCTTAGACCTGGTGCAGCTGGTGGTGGAGGACCCGGCCCGGAACTTAGACCTGCTACAGCTGGTGGGGTGAGGACCCGGCCCGGGGCTTAGACCAGCTACCGCTGGTGGGGCGAGAACCCGGCCCGGGGCTTAGACCTGCTACAGCTGGTGGTGGAGGACCCGGCCCGGGGCTTAGACCAGCTACTGCTGGTGGGGCGAGAACCCGGCCCGGGGCTTAGACCTGCTACAGCTGGTGGTGGAGGACCCGGCCCGGGGCTTAGACCAGCTACTGCTGGTGGTGGAGGAACCGGTCCGTGGCTTAGACCAGCTACAGCTGGTGGGGCGAGGACCCGGCCCGGGGCTTAGACCTGCTACAACTGGTGGTGGAGGACCCGGCCCGGGGCTTAGACCAGCTACCGCTGGTGGGGCGAGAACCCGGCCCGGGGCTTAGACCAGCTACAGCTGGTGGGGCGAGGACCCGGCCCGGGGCTTAGACCTGGTGCAGCTGGTGGTGGAGGACCCGGCCCGGGGCTTAGACCTGCTACAGCTGGTGGGGTGAGGACCCGGCCCGGGGCTTAGACCAGCTACCGCTGGTGGGGCGAGAACCCGGCCCGGGGCTTAGACCTGCTACAACTGGTGGTGGAGGACCCGGCCTGGTGCTTAGACCTGCTACAGCTGGCGGTGGAGGACCCGCGCCAGGGCTTAGACCTGCTACAGCTGGTGGGTCGAGGACCCGGCCCGGGGCTTAGACCTGCTAGAGCTGGTGGTGGTGGACCCGGCCCGGGGCTTAGACCTGCTACAGCTGGTGGTGGAGGACCCGGCCCGGGGCTTAGACCTTCTGCAGCTGGTGGTGGAGGACCCGGCCCGGGGCTTAGACCTGCTACAGCTGGTGGGGCGAGGACCCGGCCCGGGGCTTAGACCTGCTACAACTGGTGGTGGAGGACCCGGCCCGGGGCTTAGACCAGCTACCGCTGGTGGGGCGAGAACCCGGCCCGGGGCTTAGACCAGCTACAGCTGGTGGGGCGAGGACCCGGCCCGGGGCTTAGACCTGGTGCAGCTGGTGGTGGAGGACCCGGCCCGGGGCTTAGACCTGCTACAGCTGGTGGGGTGAGGACCCGGCCCGGGGCTTAGACCAGCTACCGCTGGTGGGGCGAGAACCCGGCCCGGGGCTTAGACCAGCTACAGCTGGTGGGGCGAGGACCCCGCCCGGGGCTTAGACCTGGTGCAGCTGGTGGTGGAGGACCCGGCCCGGAACTTAGACCTGCTACAGCTGGTGGGGTGAGGACCCGGCCCGGGGCTTAGACCAGCTACAGCTGGTGGTGGAGGACCCGGCCCGGAACTTAGACCTGCTACAGCTGGTGGGGCGAGAACCCGGCCCGGGGCTTAGACCTGCTACAGCTGGTGGTGGAGGACCCGGCCCGGGGCTTAGACCAGCTACTGCTGGTGGGGCGAGAACCCGGCCCGGGGCTTAGACCTGCTACAGCTGGTGGTGGAGGACCCGGCCCGGGGCTTAGACCAGCTACTGCTGGTGGTGGAGGAACCGGTCCGTGGCTTAGACCAGCTACAGCTGGTGGGGCGAGGACCCGGCCCGGGGCTTAGACCTGCTACAACTGGTGGTGGAGGACCCGGCCCGGGGCTTAGACCAGCTACCGCTGGTGGGGCGAGAACCCGGCCCGGGGCTTAGACCAGCTACAGCTGGTGGGGCGAGGACCCGGCCCGGGGCTTAGACCTGGTGCAGCTGGTGGTGGAGGACCCGGCCCGGGGCTTAGACCTGCTACAGCTGGTGGGGTGAGGACCCGGCCCGGGGCTTAGACCAGCTACCGCTGGTGGGGCGAGAACCCGGCCCGGGGCTTAGACCTGCTACAACTGGTGGTGGAGGACCCGGCCTGGTGCTTAGACCTGCTACAGCTGGCGGTGGAGGACCCGCGCCAGGGCTTAGACCTGCTACAGCTGGTGGGTCGAGGACCCGGCCCGGGGCTTAGACCTGCTAGAGCTGGTGGTGGTGGACCCGGCCCGGGGCTTAGACCTGCTACAGCTGGTGGTGGAGGACCCGGCCCGGGGCTTAGACCTTCTGCAGCTGGTGGTGGAGGACCCGGCCCGGGGCTTAGACCTGCTACAGCTGGTGGTGGAGGACCCGGCCCGGGGCTTAGACATGCTACAGCTGGTGGTGGAGGACCCGACCCGGGGCTTAGGCCTGCTACAGCTGGTGGTGGAGGACCCGGCCCGGGGCTTAGACCTGCTACAGCTGGTGGCTCGAGGACCCGGTCCGGGGCTTAGACCTGCTACAGCTGGTGGGGCGAGGACCCGGCCCGGGGCTTAGACCTGCTACAACTGGTGGTGGAGGACCCGGCCCGGGGCTTAGACCAGCTACCGCTGGTGGGGCGAGAACCCGGCCCGGGGCTTAGACCAGCTACAGCTGGTGGGGCGAGGACCCGGCCCGGGGCTTAGACCTGGTGCAGCTGGTGGTGGAGGACCCGGCCCGGGGCTTAGACCTGCTACAGCTGGTGGGGTGAGGACCCGGCCCGGGGCTTAGACCAGCTACCGCTGGTGGGGCGAGAACCCGGCCCGGGGCTTAGACCTGCTACAACTGGTGGTGGAGGACCCGGCCTGGTGCTTAGACCTGCTACAGCTGGCGGTGGAGGACCCGCGCCTGGGCTTAGACCTGCTACAGCTGGTGGGTCGAGGACCCGGCCCGGGGCTTAGACCTGCTAGAGCTGGTGGTGGTGGACCCGGCCCGGGGCTTAGACCTGCTACAGCTGGTGGTGGAGGACCCGGCCCGGGGCTTAGACCTTCTGCAGCTGGTGGTGGAGGACCCGGCCCGGGGCTTAGACCTGCTACAGCTGGTGGTGGAGGACCCGGCCCGGGGCTTAGACATGCTACAGCTGGTGGTGGAGGACCCGACCCGGGGCTTAGGCCTGCTACAGCTGGTGGTGGAGGACCCGGCCCGGGGCTTAGACCTGCTACAGCTGGTGGCTCGAGGACCCGGTCCGGGGCTTAGACCTGCTACAGCTGGTGGGTCGAGGACCCGGTCCGGGGCTTAGACCTGCTACAGCTGGTGGGTCGAGGACCCGGCCCGGGGCTTAGACCTGCTACAGCTGGTGGTGGAGGACCCGGCCCGGGGCTTATCCTCCACCCTTCCCGATGTCATCCTCCACTCTCCCTGATATCATCCTCCATTCTTCCTGATGTCACCCTCCACTTTTCCTGGTGTCATCCTCCACTGTTCCCGATGTCATCCTCCATTCTTCCTGATGTCATCCTCCATTCTTCCTGATGTCATCCTCCATTCTTCCTGATGTCATCCTCCACTCTTCCTGATGTCATCCTCAACTCTTCCTGATATCATCCTCCACTCGTCCAGATGTCATCCTCCACTCCTCCTGATGTCATCCTCCACTCTTCCTGATGTCATCATCTACTCTTCCCGATGTCATCCTCCACTCTTCCTGATGTCATCCTCCATTCTTCCTGATGTCATCCTCCACTCTTCCAGATGTCATCCTCCACTCTTCCCGATGTCATCTTCCATTCTTCCTGATGTCATCCTCGATTCTTCCTAATGACATCCTCCGCTCTTCCAGATGTCATCCTCCACTCTTCCTGATGTCATCCTCCGCTCTTCCAGATGTCATCCTCCACTCTTCCTGATGTCATCCTCCATTCTTCCAGATGTCATCCTCAACTCTTCCTGATATCATCCTCCACTCGTCCAGATGTCATCCTCCACTCCTCCTGATGTCATCCTCCACTCTTCCTGATGTCATCATCTACTCTTCCCGATGTCATCCTCCACTCTTCCTGATATCATCCTCCACTCTTCCCGATGTCATCCTCCACTCTTCCCGATGTCATCCTCCACTCTTCCCGATGTCATCCTTCATTCTTCCTGATGTCATCCTCGATTCTTCCTAATGACATCCTCCGCTCTTCCATATGTCATCCTCCACTCTTCCTGATGTCATCCTCCATTCTTCCAGATGTCATCCTCCACTCTTCCTGATGTCATCCTCCATTCTGCCTGATGTCATCCTCCACTCTTCCTGATGTCATCCTCCATTCTTCCAGATGTCATCCTCCACTCTTCCTGATGTCATCCTCCATTCTTCCAGATGTCATCCTCCACTCTTCCTGATGTCATCCTCCATTCTTCCTGATGTCATCCTCTACTCTTCCGATGTCATCCTCCACTCTTCCTGATGTCATCCTCCATTCTTCCTGATGTCATCCTCCACTCTTCCTGATGTCATCCTCCATTCTTCCTGATGTCATCCTCTACTCTTCCGATGTCATCCTCCATTCTTCCAGATGTCATCCTCCACTCTTCCTGATGTCATCCTCCATTCTTCCAGATGTCATCCTCTACTCTTCCTGATGTCATCCTCCATTCTTCCTGATGTCATCCTCCACTCTTCCTGATGTCATCCTCCGCTCTTCCTGATATCATCCTCCACTCTTCCCGATGTCATCCTCCATTCTTCCTGATGTCATCCTCCACTCTTCCTGATGTCATCCTCCGCTCTTCCTGATATCATCCTCCACTCTTCCCGATGTCATCCTCCATTCTTCCTGATGTCATCCTCCATTCTTCCAGATGTCATCCTCCACTCTTCCTGATGTCATCCTCCACTGTTCCCGATGTCATCCTCCATTCTTCCTGATGTCATCCTCCATTCTTCCTGATGTCATCCTTCACTCTTCCTGATGTCATCCTCCATTCTTCCTGATGTCATCCTCTACTCTTCCGATGTCATCCTCCATTCTTCCAGATGTCATCCTCCACTCTTCCTGATGTCATCCTCCACTGTTCCCGATGTCATCCTCCACTCTTCCTGATGTCATCCTCCATTCTTCCTGATGTCATCCTCCACTCTTCCTGATGTCATCCTCCATTCTTCCTGATGTCATCCTCCGCTCTTCAAGATGTCATCCTCCACTCTTCCTGATCTCATCTTCCACTCTTCCAGATGTCATCCTCCACTCTTCCTAATTGCCCCCCCCCCACCTTCCCCATACACACTTACTGTCCACAGACTTGTAATAAAACTTGCAATATCTATTTATGCATCCAACAAATATAGCCGTCCAATGCGATTCCGAATGAGAGGAGCTTGTTCCGGGTCATCATTGGACCGGAACAGTGATGATGAGTGGCGCCCCCTGTGGTGCGGAGTGGGGGCTGGGCACGGGAACCCGCCGGTGGCCATGGCGGGGGTAATCCATCAGACCATTGTGAGAAGGATGGTTAGCAGCCCGGGCAAGTTTTCCCCTGGATCATCGGGTGCACAATGATCACTCATTCCCCAGAGGGCGCTATACAATCGTAGCGTGTCCGCGGCGAAGAGTAGCTTTGAAGACCTGATCAATGACATATTCATCGAGCAGCCCTGGTCTGCCCCCGTGAGGCCCAGTGGGTGGCCAGGGTGGCCAGGGTGGCACCAGTCATCGCTTCCAGCTTTATCTCTCCGTCTCTTTTATATATCCCTCTCGCTCTATCAATCGACCTCAATCTCCTATACTCCCCCTCCCATCAACGCGTCATTTCTTTGTCTGCACACTCCGTCTGCTTCTGTTTCATCTCCATCCGTGTTGCTTAATTCTCGCCACCTGTATATCTCGGCATCTTCCTCTGCCACAACGTGTGAAGGTTGATATATATGCTGCTAGTGTGGCTCACACCCTTGGTCCGGTCACGTGGCACCCCTTCCATCAAAGGAGCGATAATACGGGAATACGCGGTGCCGATGCACACATCCCGTAGAAAACAGATACCGCCAGGCGGCGTTTAAAGCTATTCACACAGGTTTTTCTCGCCAAAAGCATGTCAGGATTTTAAATTAAATATTATGGTTCGATTAGAGTAAATATTATCTATTCTTATCATTCAATTATACATGAAACACATTGCCTGGAGCCCGCGCAACATCCCTGAAATGGTGTGATAAAGCGACCTTACATTTCAGTAGCCCATTGTTTTTTTTGGCGGGAAATAGCTCTTTAAATGGCTCACTGGCGACCTAGATATTTTATTCACCATCGCTTTTGAGCTGGTTATATATTTCGGGCGCACATTGACACTTAAAAAACAACTTAACCATTTATCAGACCATATTCTGTATCTGTCATGAAATCAGTATATATATGTATATATTAGGTCGGTTGGTTGATTATTCAGGACGCTTTGACCACTTTGGTCATATCGCGTCAATGGGAGAAGGAAGGGAGAGTGGAGCCATGTCTCCAGGGGGTTACCCCCTACTCTTTACGAAGAAAGACATGGGATCTTTATCCTGCGACCACACATACATGCCCACAGCGGGGTTCGAACCACCGACCCACGTGCCGTTAGGCTCTCAGATGATTCATGTTCGCCAGTAATAGGAAATAAACCGATGCGCCACTGCGCCGCACAGACCCGTTATCACTCGTTAGTTGTACTGGTAGCTTGGTAGCGCTTCAACGATACGGGTTATTTTACGAGGAAGCAGCGGTCAATGTTTGGTAGTTAACCGTTCTCTCTCCGTGTTGGCTGTTGCGGGTGGCTGCATCGTCGCAGTCTCTAGCTACGAACTGGCCCTGGCCCCGCCTCTGGCCTGGCCAAGCCTCTGGCCTGGCCAAGCCTCTGGCCTGCTGGGCCGGCCCGGTAGCTCAGTGGGTTAGAGCGCTCGCATTGAGTGCTCTGGTCGCCTAGCGGCACGTGGGTCGGTGGTTCGAGCCCCGCTGGGACCATGCCTGTGTGGTCGCAAAGAGTAGGGGGTTGCCCCAGGGGACATGGCTCAACTCTCCCTTCCTTCTCCCATGGACGCGATATGACCAAAGTGGTTATTGCGTCTTGAATATACAACCAGCCCCGCCTCTGGCCACTCCTCCGGCCTTGCCTCTGGCCCCGCATCTGGCCACTCCTCCGGCCTTGCCTCTAGCCCCGCATCTGGCCTGGTCCCGCCTCTGGCCCCGCCTCTGGCCCAGCCTCTGGCCACTCCTCTGGCCACTCCTCTGGCCTTGCCTCTGGCCCCGCATCTGGCCCAGCCTCTGGTGCCGCCTATGGCCCCGCCTCTGGCCACGCCTCTGGCCTCTGGCCTCGCCTCTGGCCATTCTTCTGGCCTGGCCCCGCCTCTGGCCAGGCCCTGACGCTATACTGGCCTGGCCCCGCCTCTGGCCTTGCCTGGCGCCGCCTCTGGCCTAGCCCCGGCCCTGACCACTCCTCTCCACTCCACCCCGCCTTTTTTCGGCCGCTGGCCCCTCCTCTGGCCCTGCCTTTGGCCCTTTCTGCGGCCACTCCTCCGGCCTTGCCTCTGGCCCCGCATCTGGCCTGGTCCCGCCTCTGGCCCCGCATCTGGCCTGGCCCCGCCTCTGGCCCAGCCTCTGGTGCCGCCTATTGCCCCGCCTCTGGCCACGCCTCTGGCCACTCCTCTGGTCTCGCCTCTGGCCACTCTTCTGGCCTGGCCCCGCCTCTGGCCAGGCCCTGACGCTAGCCTGGCCTGGCCCCGCCTCTGGCCTTGCCTGGCGCCGCCTCTGGCCTAGCCTAGGCCCTGACCACTCCTCTCCACTCCACCCCGCCTTTTTTCGGCCGCTGGCCCCTCCTCTGGCCCTGCCTTTGGCCCTTTCTGTGGCCACTCCTCCGGCCTTGCCTCTGGCCCCGCATCTGGCCTGGTCCCGCCTCTGGCCCCGCCTCTGGCCCAGCCTCTGGCCACTCCTCTGGCCACTCCTCTGGCCTTGCCTCTGGCCCCGCATCTGGCCTGGTCCCGTCTCTGGCCCAGCCTCTGGTGCCGCTTATGGCCCCGCCTCTGGCCACTCCTCTGGCCACTCCTCTGGCCTCGCCTCTGGCCACTCTTCTGGCCTGGCCCCGCCTCTGGCCAGGCCCTGACGCTAGCCTGGCCTGGCCCCGCCTCTGGCCTTGCCTGGCGCCGCCTCTGGCCTAGCCCCGGCCCTGACCACTCCTCTCCACTCCACCCCGCCTTTTTTCGGCCGCTGGCCCCTCCTCTGGCCCTGCCTTTGGCTCTTTCTGTGGCCACTCCTCCGGCCTTGCCTCTGGCCCCGCATCTGGCCTGGTCCCGCCTCTGGCCCCGCCTCTGGCCCAGCCTCTGGCCACTCCTCTGGCCACTCCTCTGGCCTTGCCTCTGGCCCCGCATCTGGCCTGGTCCCGTCTCTGGCCCAGCCTCTGGTGCCGCTTATGGCCCCGCCTCTGGCCACTCCTCTGGCCACTCCTCTGGCCTCGCCTCTGGCCACTCTTCTGGCCTGGCCCCGCCTCTGGCCAGGCCCTGACGCTAGCCTGGCCTGGCCCCGCCTCTGGCCTTGCCTGGCGCCGCCTCTGGCCTAGCCCCGGCCCTGACCACTCCTCTCCACTCCACCCCGCCTTTTTTCGGCCGCTGGCCCCTCCTCTGGCCCTGCCTTTGGCTCTTTCTGTGGCCACTCCTCCGGCCTTGCCTCTGGCCCCGCATCTGGCCCAGCCTCTGGCCACTCCTCTGGCCACTCCTCTGGCCTTGCCTCTGGCCCCGCATCTGGCCTGGTCCCGTCTCTGGCCCAGCCTCTGGTGCCGCTTATGGCCCCGCCTCTGGCCACTCCTCTGGCCACTCCTCTGGCCTCGCCTCTGGCCACTCTTCTGGCCTGGCCCCGCCTCTGGCCAGGCCCTGACGCTAGCCTGGCCTGGCCCCGCCTCTGGCCTTGCCTGGCGCCGCCTCTGGCCTAGCCCCGGCCCTGACCACTCCTCTCCACTCCACCCCGCCTTTTTTCGGCCGCTGGCCCCTCCTGTGGCCCTGCCTTTGGCCCTTTCTGTGGCCCCTCCTGTGGCCCTGCCTTTGGCCCTTTCTGTGGCCTCTCCTGTGGCCCTGCCTTTGGCTCTTTCTGTGGCCTCTCCTGTGGCCCTGCCTTTGGCCCTTTCTGTGGCCTCTCCTGTGGCCCTGCCTTTGGCCCTTTCTGTGGCCTCTCCTGTGGCCCTGCCTTTGGCCCTTTCTGTGGCCTCTCCTGTGGCCCTGCCTTTGGCCCTTTCTGTGGCCTCTCCTGTGGCCCTGCCTTTGGCCCTTTCTGTGGCCTCTCCTGTGGCCCTGCCTTTGGCTCTTTCTGTGGCCTTTTTCTGTGGCCACCGCCTCTAGCCCCCCCCAACGCCGGCCAGGTTTCCACCGTGGTCCGCCATATTGCAGCCGCTCCAGCATAGGCAAAAAAGCCTCCAAGATAAGATAAACGGCGGAGGGCCCTCCCTTGCTGGATACTCCATAGACAGAGCTTCTTTAGATACATGTTATTCCGTAGTCAGATATGTGCTTTCCCTAGAGAGAAGAGATAAAAGGATTGGAACGAAGAATACTTTTTTTCCGTCCTACACTCTCACGCATTGCCTCCAACCACGCCCGATCTGTCTCCGTCGTCCCCATTATTTCCTTCCCTGTGTTATCGGTGCCGCTGATTGAGCAGCCATGCTGTGACTATCAATCTATCCCCTTGGGGTGACCAACGCCAGTCTGGCAAGTGGCAAGGCCAAGCGGAATGATACTCCCCGTCTGAGGCAGTGTGGAATAAAGTCAAATGTTCTCATCATCGACATCCCACCGTACATATGGCGATATGTATGGCGAAGTAATAGCTTGCAACGCTCCCAAAGGCCACACGGACGAAGAGTTTAAACGTTTTGGCCTTTAACCATTCTCCAAATCAATGGGGAAAAAGAGGGGGACGAGCCGGGCGCGGGGGGGGGGGGGGCAGGGGGAACGTTGAATGCACCACCACTCTGTTGAAGTCGGGGAACGATCGATAAAGAAAAACTGCCTTTTTCTTGCCAAGAATTTGTCAATTTCGTGACTGTTCATTGAACGCTGAGCCGACAACGAGATTTAGAAGACTATAACTATAACTATGGCAAGCCAATATGTCATTTAATAGAGTATTTGCACATATGTTCAATATTTGCACATATGTCCAAATGAATTAATGATATCATTAATTTAAATGAATTAATAATATCATTGATTCAAATGAAATAATGTTGTCATTAATTCAAATGAAGGTCCGTGGTGGAGGTGGAGGTGGAGGTGGAGGTGGAGGTGGAGGTGGAGGTGGAGGTGGGGATGGATGTGGAGGTGGAGGTGGCGGTGGAGGTGGCGGTGGAGGTGGAGGTGAAGGTAGAGGTGGGGGTGGAGGTGGAGGTGGAGGTGGAGGTGGAGGTGGAGGTGGAGGTGGAGGTGGAGGTAAAGGTGGAGGTGGAGGTGGAGGTGGAGGTGGAGGTGGAGGTGGTGGAGAGGTGTAGACCAACCGGGACCCCTGATGGAGGTGGAGGTGGAGGTGGAGGTGGAGGTGGAGGTGGAGGTGGAGGTGGAGGAGGAGTAGGTGGGGATGGATGTGGAGGTGGAGGTGGAGGTGGAGGTGGCGGTGGAGGTGGAGGTGAAGGTGGAGGTGGAGGTGGAGGTGGAGGTGGTGGTGGTGGTGGTGGTGGTGGTGGTGGTGGAGGTGGAGGTGGAGATGGAGGTGAATGTGGAGGTGGAGGTGGAAGTGGAGGTGGAGTTGGAGGTGGAGGTGGCGGTGGAGGTGGAGGTGAAGGTAGAGGTGGGGGTGGAGGTGGAGGTGGAGGTGGAGGTGGAGGTGGAGGTGGAGGTGGAGGTAAAGGTGGAGGTGGAGGTGGAGGTGGAGGTGGAGGTGGAGGTGGTGGAGAGGTGTAGACCAACCGGGACCCCTGACCCGGGCCCTTGGAGGTGTAGACCAACCGGGACCCTGACCCCCGCCCTTAGAGGTGTAGACCAACCGTGACCCTGACCCCCGCCCTTAGAGGTGTAGATCAACTGATACCCTGACCTCCGCCCTTAGAGGTGTAGACCAACTGATACCCTGACCCCCGCCCTTAGAGGTGTACACCAACCGGGACCCTGACCCCCGCCCTTAGAGGTGTAGACCAACCGGGACCCTGACCCCCGCCCTTAGAGGTGTAGACCAACTGATACCCTGACCCCCGCCCTTAGAGGTGTACACCAACCGGGACCCTGACCCCCGCCCTTAGAGGTGTAGACCAACCGGGACCCTTACCCCCGCCCTTAGAGGTGTAGACCAACCGTGACCCTGACCCCCGCCCTTAGAGGTGTAGATCAACTGATACCCTGACCTCCGCCCTTAGAGGTGTACACCAACCGGGACCCTGACCCCCGCCCTTAGAGGTGTAGACCAACCGGGACCCTTACCTCCGCCCATAGAGGTGTAGACCAACCGTGACCCTAATCCCCGCCCTTAGAGGTGTAGACCAACAGGGACCCTGACCCCCGCACTTAGAGGTGTGGATCAGCCGAGACACTGACCCCCGGCCTTAGAGGTGTAGACCAACCGGGACCCTGACCCCCGCCCTTAGAGATGTACACCAACCGGGACCCTGACCCCCGCCCTTAGAGGTGTACACCAACCGGGACCCTGACCCCCGCCCTTAGAGGTGTAGACCAACCGGGACCCTTACCTCCGCCCATAGAGGTGTAGACCAACCGTGACCCTAATCACCGCCCTTAGAGGTGTAGACCAACAGGGACCCTGACCCCCGCCCTTAGAGGTGTACACCAACCGGGACCCTGACCCCCGCCCTTAGAGGTGTAGACCAACCGTGACCCTGACCCCCGCCCTTAGAGGTGTAGACCAACTGATACACTGACCCCCGCCCTTAGAGGTGTAGACCAACCGTGACCCTGACCCCCGCCCTTAGAGGTGTAGACCAACTGATACACTGACCCCCGCCCTTAGAGGTGTAGACCAACCGGGAACCTGACCCCCGCCTTTAGAGGTGTAGACCAACCGTGACCCTGACCCCCGACCTTAGAGGTGTAGACCAACTGTGACCCTGACCTCCGCACTTAGAGGTGTACACCAACCGGGACCCAGACCCCAGCCCTTAGAGGTGTAGACCAACCGGGACCCAGACCCCAGCCCTTAGAGGTGTAGACTAACCGGGACCCTGAATCCCGCCCTTAGAGGTGTAGACCAACCGTCCCCCTGACCCCCGCCCTTAGAGATGTAGACTAAACGTGCCCCTGACCCCCGCCCTTAGAGGTGTACACCAACCGGGACCCTGACCCCCGCCCTTAGAGGTGTACACCAACCGTCCCCCTGACCCCAACCCTTAGAGGTGTAGACCAACCGTGACCCTGACCCCCGCCCTTAGAGGTGTAAACCAACTGATACCCTGACCCCCACCCTTAGAGGTGTACACCAACCGGGACCCTGACCCCCGCCCTTAGAGGTGTAGACCAACCGGGACCCTGACCCCCGACCTTAGAGGTGTAGACCAACTGATACCCTGACCCCCACCCTTAGAGGTGTACACCAACCGGGACCCTGACCCCCGCCCTTAGAGGTGTAGACCAACCGGGACCCTTACCTCCGCCCATAGAGGTGTAGACCAACGGAGACCCGGACTCCCGCCCTTGGAGGTCTAGACCAACCGGGACCCTGACCCCCGCCCTTAGAGGGGTAGACCAACCGAGACACTGACCCCAACCCTTAGAGGTGTAGACCAACCGAGACCTTGACTCCCGCCCTTGGAGGTCTAGACCAACCGGGACCCTTACCTCCGCCCTTAGAGGTGTAGACCAACCGAGACCCTGACTCCCGCCCTTGGAGGTCTAGACCAACCGGGACCCTGACCCCCGCCCTTAGAGGTGTACACCAACGGTGCCCCTGACCGCCGCCCTTAGAGGTGTAGACCAACCGAGACCCTTACCCGGGCCCTTGGAGGTGCACACCAACCGTCCCTCTGACCCCAACCCTTAGATGTGTAGACCAACTGTGACCCTGACCCCAACCCTTAGAGGTGTAGACTAACCGTGCCCCTGACCCCCGCCCTTAGAGGTGTACACCAACCAGGACCCTGACCCCCGCCCTTAGAGGTGTACACCAACCGTCCCCCTGACCCCAACCCTTAGAGGTGTAGACCAACCGTGACCCTGACCCCCGCCCTTAGAGGTGTAGACCAACTGATACCCTGACCCCCACCCTTAGAGGTGTACACCAACCGGGACCCTGACCCCCGCCCTTAGAGGTGTAGACCAACCGGGACCCTGACCCCCGACCTTAGAGGTGTAGACCAACTGATACCCTGACCCCCACCCTTAGAGGTGTAGACCAACCGGGACCCTGACCCCCGACCTTAGAGGTGTACACCAACCGGGACCCTGACCCCCGCCCTTAGAGGTGTACACCAACCGGGACCCTGACCCCCGCCCTTAGAGGTGTAGACCAACCGGGACCCTGACTCCCGCCCTTGGAGGTCTAGACCAACCGGGACCCTGACCCCCGCCCTTAGAGGGGTAGACCAACCGAGACACTGACCCCAACCCTTAGAGGTGTAGACCAACCGAGACCTTGACTCCCGCCCTTGGAGGTGTAGACCAACTGATACCCTGACCCCCACCCTTAGAGGTGTAGACCAACCGGGACCCTGACCCCCGACCTTAGAGGTGTACACCAACCGGGACCCTGACCCCCGACCTTAGAGTTGTACACCAACCGGGACCCTGACCCCCGACCTTAGAGTTGTACACCAACCGGGACCCTGACCCCCGACCTTAGAGTTGTACACCAACCGGGACCCTTACCTCCGCCCTTAGAGGTGTAGACCAACCGAGACCCTGACTCCCGCCCTTGGAGGTCTAGACCAACCGGGACCCTGACCCCCGCCCTTAGAGGTGTACACCAACGGTGCCCCTGACCGCCGCCCTTAGAGGTGTAGACCAACCGAGACCCTTACCCGGGCCCTTGGAGGTGTACACCAACCGTCCCTCTGACCCCAAACCTTAGATGTGTAGACCAACTGTGACACTGACCCCAACCCTTAGAGGTGTAGACCAACCGAGACCTTGACTCCCGCCCTTGGAGGTCTAGACCAACCGGGACCCTTACCTCCGCCCTTAGAGGTGTAGACCAACCGGAAACCCTGACCCCCGCCCTTAGAGGTGTAGATCAACTGATACCCTGACCTCCGCCCTTAGAGGTGTACACCGACCGGGACCCTGACCCCTGCCCTTAGAGGTGTAGACCAACTGATACCCTGACCCCCGCCCTTAGAGGTGTACACCAACCGGGACCCTGACCCCCGCCCTTAGAGGTGTAGACCAACCGGAAACCCTGACCCCCGCCCTTAGAGGTGTAGATCAACTGATACCCTGACCTCCGCCCTTAGAGGTGTACACCAACCGGGACCCTGACCCCCGCCCTTAGAGGTGTAGACCAACCGGAAACCCTGACCCCCGCCCATAGAGGTGTAGACCAACTGATACCCTGACCCCCGCCCTTAGAGGTGTACACCAACCGGGACCTTGACCCCCGCCCTTAGAGGTGTAGACCAACCGGAAACCCTGACCCCCGCCCTTAGAGGTGTAGATCAACTGATACCCTGACCTCCGCCCTTAGAGGTGTACACCAACTGTCCCCCTGACTCCAACCCTTAGAGGTGTAGACCAACCGTGACCCTGACCCCCGCCCTTAGAGGTGTACACCAACCGGGACCCTGACCCCCGCCCTTAGAGGTGTAGATCAACCGAGACCCCTGACCCCCGACCTGGGAGGTGTGGACCAACCGAGACCATGACCCCCGCCCTTAGAGGTGTAGACCAACCGGGACCCTTACCCGGGCTCTTAGAGGTGTAGACCAACCGAGACCCTGAACCCCGCCCGTAGAGGTGTAGACCAACCAGGACCCTGAGGAACCCCGCCCTTAGAGGTGTAGACCAACTGGGACCATTACCCGGGCCCTTAGACGTGTAGACCAACCGAGACCCTGACCCCCGCCCTTAGAGGTGTAGACCAACCGGGACCCTGACCCCCGCCCTTAGAGGTTAGACCAACCGTGACCCTGACCCCCGTCCTTAGAGGTGTAGACCAACCGTCCCCCTGACCCCCGCCCTTAGAGGTGTAGACCAACCGGGACCCTGACCCCCGCCCTTAGAGGTGTAGACCAACCGTGACCTTGACCCCCGCCCTTAGAGGTGTAGACCAACCGGGACGCTGACCCCCGCCCTTAGAGGTCTAGACCAACCGGGACCTTGACCGCCGCCCTTAGAGTTGTACACCAACCGGGACCCTGACCCCCGCCCTTAGAGGTGTACAGCAACCGTCCCCCTGACCCCCGCCCTTAGAGGTCTAGACCAACCGGGACCTTGACCGCCGCCCTTAGAGGTGTAGACCAATCGTGACCCTGACCCCCGTCCTTAGAGGTGTAGACCAACCGGGACCTTGACCCCCGCCCTTAGAGGTGTACAGCAACCGTCCCCCTGACCCCCGCCCTTAGAGGTGTAGACCAACCGGGACCCTGACCCCCGCCCTTAGAGGTGTAGACCAACCGTGACCCTGACCCCCGTCCTTAGAGGTGTAGACCAACCGGGACCTTGACCCCCGTCCTTAGAGGTGTAGACCAACCGGGACCCCGACCCCCGACCTTAGAGTTGTACACCAACCGGGACCCTGACCCCCGACCTTAGAGTTGTACACCAACCGGGACCCTGACCCCCGACCTCAGAGTTGTACACCAACCGGCACCCTGACCTCCGGCCTTAGAGGTATAGACCAATCCGGACCCTGACCCCCGCCCTTAGAGGTCTAGACCAACCGGGACCCTGACCCCCGCCCTTAGGGGTCTAGACCAACCGAGACCCTGACCGCCGCCCTTAGAGGTGTAGACCAGCCGGGACCCTGACCCCCGCCCTTAGAGGTCTAGACCAACCGGGACCCTGACCGTCGCCCTTAGAGGTGTAGACCAACCGGGACCCTGACCCCCGCCCTTAGGGGTCTAGACCAACCGGGACCCTGACCGCCGCCCTTAGAGGTGTAGACCAACCGGGACGCTGACCCCCGCCCTTAGAGATCTAGACCAACCGGGACCCTAACCGTCGCCCTTAGAGGTGTAGACCAACCGGGACCCTGACCCCCGCCCTTAGAGGTGTAGACCAACCGGGACCCTGACCCCCGCCCTTAGAGGTGTAGACCAACCGGGACCCTGACCCCCGCTCTTAGAGGTGTAGATCAACCGTGCCCCTGACCCCCGCCCTTAGAGGTGTAGACCAACTGAGACCCTTACCTGGGCCCTTAGAGGTGTACACCAACCGGGACCCTGACCCCGACTCTCAGAGGTGTAGACCAACTGGGACCCTGACCTCCGTCCTTAGAGGTGTAGACCAACCGGCACCCTGACCCCCGCCCTTAGAGGTGTAGACCAACTGATACCCTGACCCCCGCCCTTAGAGTTGTAGACCAACCGGGACTCTGACCCCCGCCCTTAGAGTTGTAGACCAACCGGGACCCTGACCCCCGCCCTTAGAGGTGTAGACCAACCGGCACCCTGACCCCCGCCCTTAGAGGTGTAGACCAACTGATACCCTGACCCCCGCCCTTAGAGTTGTAGACCAACCGGGACTCTGACCCCCGCCCTTAGAGTTGTAGACCAACCGGGACCCTGACCCCCGCCCTTAGAGGTGTAGATCAACCGAGACCCTGACCCCCGCCCTTAGAGGTGTAGACCAACCGGGACCCTTTCCCGGGCTCTTAGAGGTGTAGACCAACCGAGACCCTGACCCCCGCCCTTAGAGGTGTAGACCAACCAGGACCCTGAGGAACCCCGCCCTTAGAGGTGTAGACCAACTGGGACCATTATCCGGGCCCTTAGACGTGTAGACCAACCGAGACCCTGACCCCCGCCCTTAGAGGTGTAGACCAACCGTGACCCTGACCCCCGTCCTTAGAGGTGTAGACCAACCGTCCCCCTGACCCCCGCCCTTAGAGGTGTAGACCAACCGGGACCCTGACCCCCGCCCTTAGAGGTGTAGACCAACCGTGACCTTGACCCCCGCCCTTAGAGGTGTACAGCAACCGTCCCCCTGACCCCCGCCCTTAGAGGTCTAGACCAACCGGGACCTTACCGCCGCCCTTAGAGTTGTACACCAACCGGGACCCTGACCCCCGCCCTTAGAGGTGTACAGCAACCGTCCCCCTGACCCCCGCCCTTAGAGGTCTAGACCAACCGGGACCTTGACCGCCGCCCTTAGAGGTGTAGACCAATCGTGACCCTGACCCCCGTCCTTAGAGGTGTAGACCAACCGGGACCTTGACCCCCGACCTTAGAGGTGTACAGCAACCGTCCCCCTGACCCCCGCCCTTAGAGGTGTAGACCAACCGGGACCCTGACCCCAGCCCTTAGAGGTGTAGACCAACCGTGACCCTGACCCCCGTCCTTAGAGGTGTAGACCAACCGGGACCTTGACCCCCGCCCTTAGAGGTGTACAGCAACCGTCCCCCTGACCCCCGCCCTTAGAGGCCTAGACCAACCGGGACCTTGACCCCCGTCCTTAGAGGTGTAGACCAACCGGGACCCCGACCCCCGACCTTAGAGTTGTACACCAACCGGGACCCTGACCCCCGACCTTAGAGTTGTACACCAACCGGGACCCTGACCCCCGACCTCAGAGTTGTACACCAACCGGCACCCTGACCTCCGCCCTTAGAGGTGTAGACCAATCCGGACCCTGACCCCCGCCCTTAGAGGTCTAGACCAACCGGGACCCTGACCCCCGCCCTTAGGGGTCTAGACCAACCGGGACCCTGACCGCCGCCCTTAGAGGTGTAGACCAACCGGGACCCTGACCCCCGCCCTTAGAGGTCTAGACCAACCGGGACCCTGACCGTCGCCCTTAGAGGTGTAGACCAACCGGGACCCTGACCCCCGCCCTTAGGGGTCTAGACCAACCGGGACCCTGACCGCCGCCCTTAGAGGTGTAGACCAACCGGGACCCTGACCCCCGCCCTTAGAGGTGTAGACCAACCGGGACCCTGACCCCCGCCCTTAGAGGTCTAGACCAACCGGGACCCTGACCGTCGCCCTTAGAGGTTTAGACCAACCGGGACCCTGACCCCCGCCCTTAGAGGTGTACAGCAACCGTCCCCCTGACCCCCGCCCTTAGAGGTGTAGACCAACCGGGACCCTGACCCCAGCCCTTAGAGGTGTAGACCAACCGTGACCCTGACCCCCGTCCTTAGAGGTGTAGACCAACCGGGACCTTGACCCCCGCCCTTAGAGGTGTACAGCAACCGTCCCCCTGACCCCCGCCCTTAGAGGCCTAGACCAACCGGGACCTTGACCCCCGTCCTTAGAGGTGTAGACCAACCGGGACCCCGACCCCCGACCTTAGAGTTGTACACCAACCGGGACCCTGACCCCCGACCTTAGAGTTGTACACCAACCGGGACCCTGACCCCCGACCTCAGAGTTGTACACCAACCGGCACCCTGACCTCCGCCCTTAGAGGTGTAGACCAATCCGGACCCTGACCCCCGCCCTTAGAGGTCTAGACCAACCGGGACCCTGACCCCCGCCCTTAGGGGTCTAGACCAACCGGGACCCTGACCGCCGCCCTTAGAGGTGTAGACCAACCGGGACCCTGACCCCCGCCCTTAGAGGTCTAGACCAACCGGGACCCTGACCGTCGCCCTTAGAGGTGTAGACCAACCGGGACCCTGACCCCCGCCCTTAGGGGTCTAGACCAACCGGGACCCTGACCGCCGCCCTTAGAGGTGTAGACCAACCGGGACCCTGACCCCCGCCCTTAGAGGTGTAGACCAACCGGGACCCTGACCCCCGCCCTTAGAGGTCTAGACCAACCGGGACCCTGACCGTCGCCCTTAGAGGTTTAGACCAACCGGGACCCTGACCCCCGCCCTTAGAGGTGTAGACCAACCGGGACCCTGACCCCCGCCCTTAGAGGTGTAGACCAACCGTGACCCTGACCCCCGCCCTTAGAGGTGTAGACCAACCGGGACCCTGACCCCCGCTCTTAGAGGTGTAGATCAACCGTGCCCCTGACCCCCGCCCTTAGAGGTGTAGACCAACTGAGACCCTTACCTGGGCCCTTAGAGGTGTACACCAACCGGGACCCTGACCCCGACTCTCAGAGGTGTAGACCAACTGGGACCCTGACCTCCGTCCTTAGAGGTGTAGACCAACCGGCACCCTGACCCCCGCCCTTAGAGGTGTAGACCAACTGATACCCTGACCCCCGCCCTTAGAGTTGTAGACCAACCGGGACTCTGACCCCCGCCCTTAGAGTTGTAGACCAACCGGGACCCTGACCCCCCCCCCCCCTTAGAGGTGTACACCCACCGGGACCCTGACCCCCGCCCTTAGAGGTGTAGACCAACCGTGACCCTGACCCCCGCCCTAAGAAGTGTAGACCAACCGAGAGCCTTACCCGGGCCCTTAGAGGTGTACACCAACCGGGACCCTGACCCCGACTCTCAGAGGTGTAGACCAACTGGGACCCTGACCTCCGTCCTTAGAGGTGTAGACCAACCGGCACCCTGACCCCCGCCCTTAGAGGTGTAGACCAACTGATACCCTGACCCCCGCCCTTAGAGTTGTAGACCAACCGGGACTCTGACCCCCGCCCTTAGAGTTGTAGACCAACCGGGACCCTGACCCCCCCCCTTAGAGGTGTACACCCACCGGGACCCTGACCCCCGCCCTTAGAGGTGTAGACCAACCGTGACCCTGACCCCCGCCCTAAGAAGTGTAGACCAACCGAGAGCCTTACCCGGGCCCTTAGAGGTGTAGACCAACCGAGAACCTGACCCATGCCCCTAGAGGTTAGACCAACCGTGAGTCTGACCCCCGCCCTTAGAGGTTAGACCAACCGGGACCCTGACCCCGGCCCTTAGAGGTGTAGACCAACCGGGACCCTGATTACGCAACCACTTTGGCATCATTTTTTTTTCATCACCTTTTAGATGATTACTAATCTTGGTTGTATTCATTATTTCCATTTACCATGCGGCACTCCATCAACGGCGAAGAGGTGCGTGGTACAAGCTCACTGCCTGCCTCAGCCCAGTGCTTGTGGGGTTCGCGACTCCACTGAATAACCAGGTGCTGGTGTCACCGATGTGTTGACACGCGGTTCTGAAGCAGCTAAGTCTGCGACTATTGGTTACCTCGTCCCATAACCTAGGTTATATGCAATCACACTATGCTAATTGGCCGTGAACGAGGTCGTTCATATCCCTCGGCAGCAGTGACAACCGTGATAAACCACTGCAGGCCACGTGGTCTGAGTATGAGGCAATGGGGGACCAAACACTGCGCATACGGGACTTGCAGCAGGTTTTGTGCCACACATCACAGCCTCCGGTCCCACGCGCATGCCAATCGGCCGTGAACACAAACACCACCATTTTGTGGCTCGCCACTTGATCCGAGCTTAGATTTACTGTTTTCTGAAATTGCCTTTGTTAAGTTTTGCTGGTGAGTGGGTTGGATGGGCTTGTTGCAAGGAGGGACCAAGGCTCTAAGGTTAATCCTCATGAAACCCTGGCGAGCGAAAAGTCGGATAAGTTGTCACACAGATCAACATGAGATTTTGTGATTGTTTTAGAAAGGTAACTTGTGTCTAAGTAGTGTTTTCCATTGAGTATTTTCCATTGGGTATTAACTTGGCGTTACCCTGGTGTTGCCCTGCTGTTACCCTGGTATTACCCTGGTTTTAATTTAGTGTTACCTGGTGTTACCCCGCTGTTACCCTGGTATTACCCTGGTAATGGTGTGAGGTAATGGCGTGAGGTAATGGCGTGAGGCAATGGCGTGAGGCAATGACGTGAGATAATGGTGTGAAGTAATGTCGTGAGGTAATGACGTGAGGTAATGACGTGAGGTAATGGCGTGAGGTAATGGTGTGAAGTAATGGCGTGAGGTAATGACGTGAGGTAATGGCGTGAGGTAATGGCTTGAGGTAATGGTGTGAAGTAATGGCGTGAGGTAATGACGTGAGGTAATGGCGTGAGGTAATGGTGTGAAGTAATGGCGTGAGGTAATGACGTGAGGTAATGGCGTGAGGTAATGGCGTGAGGTAATGGCGTGAGGTAATTGCGTGAGATAAGAGCCTGAGGTCATGGCGTGAGGTAATATTACCCTGGTCTTACCCTGGGGTTACCTTGGTGTTACCTATGTGTTTACTTGGTGTTACCATGGTGTTACCGCACTGTTACCGTGGTGCTACCCTGGTGTTGTGTGCCCGGTGAGGGCGCACGGTGGGAGTGCGCATTGAAGGGGCACGGTGAGGGTGCAGGGTGAGGGTGCTGGTTGAGGGTGCAGGGTGAGGGTGCAGGGTGAGGGTGCAGGGTGAGGGTGCAGGGTGAGGGTGCAGGGTGAGGGTGCAGGGTGAGGGTGCAGGGTGAGTGCAGGGTGAGGGTGAAGGTGCAGGGTGAGGGTGCAGGGTGAGGGTACAGGGTGAGGGTGCAGGGTGAGGATACAGGGTGAGGGTGCAGGGTGAGGGTGCAGGGTGAGGGTGCAGGGTGAGTTCAGGGTGAGGGTGAAGGTGCAGGGTGAGGGTGCAGGGTGAGGGTGCTGGTTGAGGGTGCAGGGTTAGGGTGCAGGGTGAGGGTGCAGGGTGAGTTCAGGGTGAGGGTGAAGGTGCAGGGTGAGGGTGCAGGGTGAGGGTGCTGGTTGAGGGTGCAGGGTGAGGGTGCAGGGTGAGGGTGCAGGGTGAGAGTGCAGGGTGAGTGCAGGGTGAGGGTGAAGGTGCAGGGTGAGGGTGCAGGGTGAGGGTGCACGGTGAGGGTGCAGGGTTAGGAGGCACGGTAAGGGTACAGGGTGAGGGTGTACGGTGAGGGCGCAGGGTTAGGAGGCACGGTAAGGGTGCAGGGTGAGGGTGTACGGTGAGGGTGCACGGCGAGGGTGCATGGTGAGGGTGCACGGGGAGGGGCACGGTGAGGATTTAGGGTGAGGGTACAGGGTGAGGGTGCACGGTCAGGAGGCACGGTGAGGGTGCGCGGTGAGGGTGCAGGGTGAGGGTACAGGATGAGGGTGCAGGGTGAGGGTGCACGGTGAAGGTGAGTGTGCAGAGTGAGGATGCACGGTGAGGGGCACAGTGAGGGTGCACGGTGAGTGTGCAGGGTGAGGGTGCACGGTGAGGGTGCAGGGTGAGGGTGCGCGGTGAGGGTGCAGGGTGAGGGTACAGGATGAGGATGCAGGGTGAGGGTGCACGGTGAAGGTGAGTGTGCAGGGTGAGGGTGCACGGTGAGGGGCACAGTGAGGGTGCACGGTGAGTGTGCAGGGTGAGGGTGCACGGTGAGGGTGCAGGGTGAGGGTGTAGGGTGAGGGTGCACGGTGAGGGTGTAGGGTGAGGGTGCAGGGTTAGGAGGCACGGTAAGGGTACACGGTGAGTGTGCACGGTGAGGGTGCACTGTGAGGGTGCACGGTAAGAATGTAGGGTGAGGGTGCACGGTGAGGGTGTAGGGTGAGGGTGCAGGGTTAGGAGGCACGGTAAGGGTGCAGGGTGAGGGTGCACGGTGAGTGTGCACGGTGAGGGTGCACTGTGAGGGTGCACGGTGAGGGTGTAGGGTGAGGGTGCAGGGTTAGGAGGCACGGTAAGGGTGCAGGGTGAGGGTGCACGGTGAGGGTGTAGGGTGAGGGTGCAGGGTGAGGAGGTACGGTGAGCGTGTAGGGTGAGGGTGCACGGTGAGGGTGCACTGTGAGGGTGCACGGTGAGGGAGCACGGTGAGGAGGCATGGTGAGGGTGCAGGGTGAGGGTGCGCGGTGAGGGTGTAGGGTGAGGGTGCAGGGTTAGGAGGCACGGTAAGGGTGCAGGGTGAGGGTGCACGGTGAGTGTGCACGGTGAGGGTGCACTGTGAGGGTGCACGGTGAGGGTGTAGGGTGAGGGTGCAGGGTGAGGAGGCACGGTGAGGGTGCGCGGTGAGGGAGCACGGTGAGGAGGCATGGTGAGGGTGCAGGGTGAGGGTGCGCGGTGAGGGTGCACGGGGAGGGGCACGGTGAGGGTGCACTCCACTCCCCAGCGACTGGCCAAGGCGTGTGCCCGCTCGTCCATCACAGTGTGTGGTGGCTGTGGGCCGTGCCGGGCTGTGAATGGCTGCTGTGCTGGAGTAACTGTCCCGTGGCCGCGGCAGTCGCCGTTGTTATCTTGGTCCTTCCCTGCAAGGTCTGCATAAATCAGCACCTTGATGGACCAGGCGGACGCTGGCTTCACAGTCGGGCAGCGTGTAGCGGGATTTTCCCACGGACCAAATTTAACGTTATTCAAAATGGCTCATCGCATATCATGCAGAAAAGGCTGACAAGAGGGAAGTTAATTATGGGACTGGCAGGCTAAGAGTTCAAGCGGCATAATCCTACAGCCCCCCCCCCAGACCCCCCCCCCTCATCCTCTCTCTCTCCCTCCCTCCCTGTGACGTAACTCATGGCCGCAAGTTAAATTCACTCTCCTTAGTATACATTTGGGAAATAAAGGCTCAAACAAGGAAATAAGGTAATATTATTCTAGCGTGCTTGAGAGGCACATGGCTTCATGTGCCTGCCGACTGGCGAAAGTCATATTACTCTATGAACTGACTCCATGCAGTCTCACCCTCTGTTTTCACCCTGTTCATCCTTTTGGGGTTTGCAGTCTCCTAGACATCGCCTCGCATCTCTCCATACGTATGGCTGACTGCTGCTAGCAGTTATCACGAGGAGTGCGTCGTTAGACAATTTGCCAAATTATAAAATACTGACTTGACAAAACTTATCAATTAATTCAAGCGGTGTCGTAAAATTCCCCGTGCCCTTCACTTTCTGTCAGCAAAATGAGTCGAACGCAATATAATCTAAATTAAATGTTCTTTACGATGTGCACATAGGATTCAGACGATGGCTGGGTGAGCGTGAAGGCCTGGGCCATGTAAACACAGGGTTCAGACGATGGCTGGGTGAGCGTGAAGGCCTGGGCCATGTAAACACAGGGCAATACCACGGAGGGCACGTCGATACTGCTGGCGACGGCGGCACGACGCGGCATCAGATAGAGACTGGTCCCTGGAGTCTCGACAGTGTGGACGTGTCTCCCCACAGACATCGGGAAGGTAACACCAACATAAGTATGCAGACGGTCTTTCCTTGAGCACTGATTATTAGAATACGAAAGATGAACATTTCGCTTATAACTGGGAACGAATAACGTCAGTGATGACGCTTTTTTATAGCAAGAAAATCAATCTATAACAGTTGTGAGCCATTCTCAACATTACTTCACGCCCTTACCTCACGCCATTACCTCACGCCATTACCTCACACCATTACCTCGCGCCATTACCTCACGCCATTACCTCACGCCATTACCCCAGGCTCTTGCCTCACGGGATTACCTCACGCCATTACCTCAGGCTCTTATCTCACGAAATTACCCCACGCCATTAGCTCAGGCTCTTACCTCCCGCCATTACCTCAAGCCATTACCTCACGCCATTACCTCACGCCATTACCTCACGCCATTACCTCACGCCATTACCTCACGCCATTACCTAACACCATTACCTCACGCCACTACCTCACGCCATTACCTCACGGCCATTACCCCAGGCTCTTACCTCAGGCCATTGCCGCACGCCATTACCTCAGGCTCTTACCTCACGCCATTACCTCACGCCATTACCTCACGCCATTACCTCACGTCATTACCTAACACCATTACCTCACGCCATTACCTCACGCCATTATCTCACACCATTACCTCACGCCATTACCTAACGATATTACCTCACGTCATTACCTCACGCCATTACCTCACACCATTACCTCACGCCATTACCTCAGGTTCTTACCTTACGCCATTACCTCACGCCATTACCCCAGGCTCTTGCCTCACGCCATTACCTCACGCCATTACCTCCCGCCATTACCTCACGCCATTACCTAACACCATTATCTCACGCCATTACCTCACGCCATTCCCTCACGCCATTAACTCGCGCCATTACCCCAGGCTCTTACCTCACGCCATTACCTCACGCCATTACCTCAGGCTCTTATCTCACGCGATTACCTCACGCATTACCTCAGGCTCTTACCTCACGCCATTACCTCACGCCATTACCTCACGCCATTACCTCACGCCATTACCTCACACAATTACCTCACGCCATTACCTCAGGCTCTTACCTCACGCCATTACCTCACGCCATTACCTAACGTCATTACCTCACGTCATTACCTCACGCCATTACCTCACGCCATTACCTCACGCCATTACCTCACGCCATTACCTCACGTCATTACCTCACGTTATTACCTCACACCATTACCTCACGCCATTACCTCACGCCATTACCTCACACCATTACCTCACGCCATTTCCTCACGCCATTATCTCACGCCATTACCTCACACCATTGTCTCACGCCATTACCTCACGCCATTACCTCACGCCATTACCTCACGCCATTACCTAACGTCATTACCTCACGTCATTACCTCACGCCATTACCTCACGCCATTACCTCACCCCATTACCTCACGTCATTACCTCACGCCATTACTTCACACCATTACCTCACGTCATTACCTCACGCCATTGCCTCACACCATTACCTCACGCAATTACCTCACACCATTACCTCAAGCCATTACCTCACGCTATTACCTCACGCCATTACCTCACACAATCACCTCACGCCATTACCTCACACCATTACCTCACACTCTTACGTAACGCCATTACCTCACGCCATTACCTCACGCCATTACCTCACCCCATTACCTCACGCCATTACCTAACATCATTAACTCACGCCCATACCTCACACTATTACCTCACGCCATTACCTCACGCCATTAACTCACGCCCATACCTCATACCATTACCTCACGCTATTACCTCACGCCATTACCTCACACAATTACTTCACGCCATTACCTCACACCATTACCTCACACTCTTACGTCACGCCATTACCTCACGCCATTACCTCACGCCATTAAGTCACCCCATTACCTCACGCCATTACCTAACGTCATTACCTCACGCCATTACCTCACACTATTACCTCACGCCATTACCTTACGCCATTAACTCACGCCCATACCTCATACCATTACCTCAAGCCATTACCTCACGCCATTACCTCACGCCATTACCTCACCCCATTACCTCACGTCATTACCTCACACAATTACCTCACGCCATTACCTCACACAATTACCGCACACTCTTACGTCACGCCATTACCTCACGTCATTACCTCACGCCATTGCCTCACACCATTACCTCGCGCAATTACCTCACACCATTACCTCAAGCCATTACCTCACGATATTACCTCACGCCATTACCTCACACAATTACCTCACGCCATTACCTCACACCATTACCTCACGCTCTTACGTCACGCCATTACCTCACGCCACAACCTCACGCCATTACCCCACGCCATTAACTAACACCATTACCTCACGCCTTTACCTCACGCCATTACCTCACGCCATTACCTCAGGCTCTTATCTCACGCGATTACCTCACGCATTACCTCAGGCTCTTACCTCACGCCATTACCTCACACAATTACCTCACGCCATTACCTCAGGCTCTTACCTCACGCTATTACCTCACGCCATTACCTCACGCCATTACCTCACGCCATTACCTCACTCAATTACCTCACGCCATTACTTCACACCATTACCTCACATCATTACCTCACGCCATTGCCTCACCCCATTACCTCACGCGATTACCTCACGCCATTACCTCTCACAATTACCTCACGCCATTACCTCACACCATTACCTCACACTCTTACGTCACGCCATTACCTCACGCCATTACCTCACGCCATTACCTCACCCCATTACCTCAGGCCATTACCTAACGTCATTACCTCACGCCATTACCTCACACTGTTACCTCACGCCATTACCTCACGCCATTAACTCACGCCCATACCTCATACCATTACCTCACGCCATTACCTCACGCCATTACCTCACCCCATTACCTCACGCCATTACCTAACGTCATTACCTCACGCCATTACCTCACACTATTACCTCACGCCATTACCTCACGCCATTAACTCACGCCCATACCTCATACCATTACCTCACGCTATTACCTCACGCCATTACCTCACACAATTACTTCACGCCATTACCTCACACCATTACCTCACACTCTTACGTCACGCCATTACCTCACGCCATTACCTCACGCCATTAAGTCACCCCATTACCTCACGCCATTACCTAACGTCATTACCTCACGCCATTACCTCACACTATTACCTCACGCCATTACCTTACGCCATTAACTCACGCCCATACCTCATACCATTACCTCAAGCCATTACCTCACGCCATTACCTCACGCCATTACCTCATCCCATTACCTCACGTCATTACCTCACACAATTACCTCACGCCATTACCTCACACAATTACCTCACACTCTTACGTCACGCCATTACCTCACGTCATTACCTCACGCCATTGCCTCACACCATTACCTCGCGCAATTACCTCACACCATTACCTCAAGCCATTACCTCACGATATTACCTCACGCCATTACCTCACACAATTACCTCACGCCATTACCTCACACCATTACCTCACGCTCTTACGTCACGCCATTACCTCACGCCACAACCTCACGCCATTACCCCACGCCATTAACTAACACCATTACCTCACGCCTTTACCTCACGCCATTACCTCACGCCATTACCTCAGGCTCTTATCTCACGCGATTACCTCACGCATTACCTCAGGCTCTTACCTCACGCCATTACCTCACACAATTACCTCACGCCATTACCTCAGGCTCTTACCTCACGCCATTACCTCACGCCATTACCTCACGCCATTACGTCACACTATGACCTCACGCCATTACCTATCGTCATTACCTCACGTCATTACCTCACGCCATTACCTCACGCCATTACCTCACGCCATTACCTCACGCCAATACCTCACGTCATTACCTCACGTTATTACCTCACACCATTATCTCAAGCCATTACCTCACGCCATTACCTCACACCATTACCTCACGCCATTTCCTCACGCCCTTACCTCACGCCATTACCTCACACCATTAACTCAAGCCATTACCTCACGCCATTACCTCACGCCATTACCTCTCGCCATTACCTCACGCCATTACCTCACCCCATTACCTCACGTCATTACCTCACGCCATTACCTCACACAATTACCTCACGCCATTACCTCACACCATTATCTCACACTCTTACGTCACGCCATTACCTCACGCCATTACCTCACACCATTACCTCACGCCATTACCTCACGCCATTACCTAACGTCATTACCTCACGCCATTACCTCACGCCATTACCTCACGCCATTACCTCACTCAATTACCTCACGCCATTACCTCACACCATTACCTCACGCTCTTACGTCACGCCATTACCTCACGTCACAACCTCAAGCCATTACCCCACGCCATTACCTCACACCATTACCTCACGCCTTTACCTCACGCCATTACCTCAGGCCATTACCCCAGGCTCTTACCTCACGCCATTACCTCACGCCATTACCTCAGGCTCTTATCTCACGCGATTACCTCACGCATTACCTCAGGCTCTTACCTCACGCCATTACCTCACACAATTACCTCACGCCATTACCTCAGGCTCTTACCTCACGCCATTACCTCACGCCATTACCTCACACCATTACCTAACGTCATTACCTCACGCCATTACCTTACAACATTAAATCACGCCATTACCTCATACCATTACCTTACACCATTACCTCACACCATTACCTCACACCATTACCTCACGTCATTACCTCATACCAGTACCTTGCACCATTACTTCACACCGTTACCTCACACTATTACCTCAGACCATTACCTCACGTTCTTACCTCACACCATTACCTCACGCCATTACCTAACATTATTACCTCACGCCATTATCTTACAACATTACATCACGCCATTACCTCATACCATTACCTCATGCCTTTACCTCACGCCATTACCTCACACCACTACCGCACGCCATTACCTCGCGCCATTACCTCACACCATTACCTTACACCATTACCTCACACCATTACCTCACACCATTACCTCACGTCATTACCTCATACCAGTACCTTGCACCATTACTTCACACCATTACCTCACACTATTACCTCAGACCATTACCTCACGTTCTTACCTCACACCATTACCTAACATTATTACCTCACGCCATTATCTTACAACATTACATCACGCCATTACCTCATACCATTACCTCATGCCTTTACCTCACGCCATTACCTCACACCACTACCGCACGCCATTACCTCACGCCATTACCTCACACCATTACCTCACACCATTACCTCACGCCATTACCTCACGTCATTACCCCACGCCATTACCTCACGCCATTACCTCACGCCATTACCTCACGCCATTACCTCACACCATTACCTCACACCATTACCTGACGCCATTACCTCACACCATTACCTCACACCATTACCTCACGTCATTACCTCACGCCATTGCCTCACACCATTACCTCGCGCAATTACCTCACACCATTACCTCAAGCCATTACCTCACGATATTACCTCACGCCATTACCTCACACAATTACCTCACGCCATTACCTCACACCATTACCTCACGCTCTTACGTCACGCCATTACCTCACGCCACAACCTCACGCCATTACCCCACGCCATTAACTAACACCATTACCTCACGCCTTTACCTCACGCCATTACCTCACGCCATTACCCCAAGCTCTTACCTCACGCCATTACCTCACCCCATTACCTCAGGCTCTTACCTCACGCCATTACCTCACGCCATTACCTCACACTATTACCTCACGCCATTACCTCACGCCATTAACTCACGCCCATACCTCATACCATTACCTCAAGCCATTACCTCACCCCATTACCTCACGCCATTACCTTACACCATTACCTCACGTCATTACCTCACGCCATTGCCTCACACCATTACCTCACGCAATTACCTCACACCATTACCTCACGCAATTACCTCACGCCATTACCTCACGCCATTACCTCACGCCATTACCTCACACCATTAACTCAAGCCATTACCTCACGTCATTACCTCACGCCATTACCTCACGCCATTACCTCACGCCATTACCTCACGCCAATACCTCACGTCATTACCTCACGTTATTACCTCACACCATTATCCCAAGCCATTACCTCACGCCATTACCTCACACCATTACCTCACGCCATTTCCTCACGCCCTTACCTCACGCCATTACCTCACACCATTAACTCAAGCCATTACCTCACGCCATTACCTCACGCCATTACCTCTCGCCATTACCTCACGCCATTACCTCACCCCATTACCTCACGTCATTACCTCACGCCATTTCCTCACGCCCTTACCTCACGCCATTACCTCACACCATTAACTCAAGCCATTACCTCACGCCATTACTTCACACCATTACCTCACATCATTACCTCACGCCATTGCCTCACCCCATTACCTCACGCAATTACCTCACACCATTACCTCAAGCCATTACCTCACGCGATTACCTCACGCCATTACCTCACACAATTACCTCACGCCATTACCTCACACCATTACCTCACACTCTTACGTCACGCGATTACCTCACGCCATTACCTCACGCCATTACCTCACCCCATTACCTCAGGCCATTACCTAACGTCATTACCTCACGCCATTACCTCACACTATTACCTCACGCCATTACCTCACGCCATTAACTCACGCCCATACCCCATACCATTACCTCACGCCATTACCTCACGCCATTACCTCACCCCATTACCTCACGCCATTACCTAACGTCATTACCTCACGCCATTACCTCACACTATTACCTCACGCCATTACCTTACGCCATTAACTCACGCCCATACCTCATACCATTACCTCAAGCCATTACCTCACGCCATTACCTCACGCCATTACCTCACCCCATTACCTCACGTCATTACCTCACGCCATTACTTCACACCATTATCTCACACTCTTACGTCACGCCATTACCTCACGCCATTACCTCACGCCATTACCTCACCCCATTACCTCACGCCATTACCTAACGTCATTACCTCACGCCATTACCTCACACTATTACCTCACACCATTACCTCACGCCATTACCTCACGCCATTACCTAACGTCATTAGCTCACGCCATTACCTCACACCATTACCTCACGCCATTACCTCACTCAATTACCTCACGCCATTACCTCACACCATTACCTCACGCTCTTACGTCACGCCATTACCTCACGTCACAACCTCACGCCATTACCGCACGCCATTACCTCACACCATTACCTCACGCCTTTACCTCACGCCATTACCTCAGGCTCTTATCTCACGCCATTACCTCACGCCATTACCTCAGGCTCTTATCTCACGCGATTACCTCACGCATTACCTCAGGCTCTTACCTCACGCCATTACCTCACACAATTACCTCACGCCATTACCTCAGGCTCTTACCTCACGCCATTACGTCACGTCATTACCTCACGCCATTACCTCACGTCATTACCTCACGCCATTACCTCACGCCATTACCTAACGTCATTACCTCACGCCATTACCGCATACCATTACCTTACACCATTACCTCACACCATTACCTCACACCATTACCTTACACCATTACCTCACGCCATTACCTCACGCCATTACCTTACACCATTACCTCACACCATTACCTCACACCATTAACTCACCCCATTACCTCACGTCATTACCTCACGCCATTACTTCACACCATTACCTCACGTCATTACCTCACGCCATTGCCTCACACCATTACCTCACGCAATGACCTCACACCATTACCTCAAGCCATTACCTCATACCATTACCTCATGCCTTTACCTCACGCCATTACCTCACACCACTACCGCACGCCATTACCTCGCGCCATTACCTCACACCATTACCTTACACCATTACCTCACACCATTACCTCACACCATTACCTCACGTCATTACCTCATACCAGTACCTTGCACCATTACTTCACACCATTACCTCACACTATTACCTCAGACCATTACCTCACGTTCTTACCTCACACCATTACCTAACATTATTACCTCACGCCATTATCTTACAACATTACATCACGCCATTACCTCATACCATTACCTCATGCCTTTACCTCACGCCATTACCTCACACCACTACCGCACGCCATTACCTCACGCCATTACCTCACACCATTACCTCACACCATTACCTCACGCCATTACCTCACGTCATTACCCCACGCCATTACCTCACGCCATTACCTCACGCCATTACCTCACGCCATTACCTCACACCATTACCTCACACCATTACCTGACGCCATTACCTCACACCATTACCTCACACCATTACCTCACGTCATTACCTCACGCCATTGCCTCACACCATTACCTCGCGCAATTACCTCACACCATTACCTCAAGCCATTACCTCACGATATTACCTCACGCCATTACCTCACACAATTACCTCACGCCATTACCTCACACCATTACCTCACGCTCTTACGTCACGCCATTACCTCACGCCACAACCTCACGCCATTACCCCACGCCATTAACTAACACCATTACCTCACGCCTTTACCTCACGCCATTACCTCACGCCATTACCCCAAGCTCTTACCTCACGCCATTACCTCACCCCATTACCTCAGGCTCTTACCTCACGCCATTACCTCACGCCATTACCTCACACTATTACCTCACGCCATTACCTCACGCCATTAACTCACGCCCATACCTCATACCATTACCTCAAGCCATTACCTCACCCCATTACCTCACGCCATTACCTTACACCATTACCTCACGTCATTACCTCACGCCATTGCCTCACACCATTACCTCACGCAATTACCTCACAACATTACCTCACGCAATTACCTCACGCCATTACCTCACGCCATTACCTCACGCCATTACCTCACACCATTAACTCAAGCCATTACCTCACGTCATTACCTCACGCCATTACCTCACGCCATTACCTCACGCCATTACCTCACGCCAATACCTCACGTCATTACCTCACGTTATTACCTCACACCATTATCCCAAGCCATTACCTCACGCCATTACCTCACACCATTACCTCACGCCATTTCCTCACGCCCTTACCTCACGCCATTACCTCACACCATTAACTCAAGCCATTACCTCACGCCATTACCTCACGCCATTACCTCTCGCCATTACCTCACGCCATTACCTCACCCCATTACCTAACGTCATTACCTCACGCCATTTCCTCACGCCCTTACCTCACGCCATTACCTCACACCATTAACTCAAGCCATTACCTCACGCCATTACTTCACACCATTACCTCACATCATTACCTCACGCCATTGCCTCACCCCATTACCTCACGCAATTACCTCACACCATTACCTCAAGCCATTACCTCACGCGATTACCTCACGCCATTACCTCACACAATTACCTCACGCCATTACCTCACACCATTACCTCACACTCTTACGTCACGCGATTACCTCACGCCATTACCTCACGCCATTACCTCACCCCATTACCTCAGGCCATTACCTAACGTCATTACCTCACGCCATTACCTCACACTATTACCTCACGCCATTACCTCACGCCATTACCTCACGCCATTACCTAACGTCATTAGCTCACGCCATTACCTCACACCATTACCTCACGCCATTACCTCACTCAATTACCTCACGCCATTACCTCACACCATTACCTCACGCTCTTACGTCACGCCATTACCTCACGTCACAACCTCACGCCATTACCCCACGCCATTACCTCACACCATTACCTCACGCCTTTACCTCACGCCATTACCTCAGGCTCTTATCTCACGCCATTACCTCACGCCATTACCTCAGGCTCTTATCTCACGCGATTACCTCACGCATTACCTCAGGCTCTTACCTCACGCCATTACCTCACACAATTACCTCACGCCATTACCTCAGGCTCTTACCTCACGCCATTACGTCACGTCATTACCTCACGCCATTACCTCACGTCATTACCTCACGCCATTACCTCACGCCATTACCTAACGTCATTACCTCACGCCATTACCGCATACCATTACCTCACACCATTACCTCACGCCATTACCTCACTCAATTACCTCACGCCATTACCTCACACCATTACCTCACGCTCTTACGTCACGCCATTACCTCACGTCACAACCTCACGCCATTACCCCACGCCATTACCTCACACCATTACCTCACGCCTTTACCTCACGCCATTACCTCAGGCTCTTATCTCACGCCATTACCTCACGCCATTACCTCAGGCTCTTATCTCACGCGATTACCTCACGCATTACCTCAGGCTCTTACCTCACGCCATTACCTCACACAATTACCTCACGCCATTACCTCAGGCTCTTACCTCACGCCATTACGTCACGTCATTACCTCACGCCATTACCTCACGTCATTACCTCACGCCATTACCTCACGCCATTACCTAACGTCATTACCTCACGCCATTACCGCATACCATTACCTTACACCATTACCTCACACCATTACCTCACACCATTACCTTACACCATTACCTCACGCCATTACCTCACGCCATTACCTTACACCATTACCTCACACCATTACCTCACACCATTAACTCACCCCATTACCTCACGTCATTACCTCACGCCATTACTTCACACCATTACCTCACGTCATTACCTCACGCCATTGCCTCACACCATTACCTCACGCAATGACCTCACACCATTACCTCAAGCCATTACCTCACGCCATTGCCTCACCCCATTACCTCACGTCATTACCTCACGCCATTACTTCACACCATTACCTCACATCTTTACCTCACGCCATTGCCTCACCCCATTACCTCACGCAATTACCTCACACCATTACCTCAAGCCATTACCTCACGCGATTACCTCACGCCATTACCTCACACAATTACCTCACGCCATTACTTCACACCATTACCTCACACTCTTACGTCACGCCATTACCTCACGCCATTACCTCACGCCATTACCTCACGCCATTAACTCACGCCCATACCTCATACCATTACCTCAAGCCATTACCTCACGCCATTACCTCACGCCATTACCTCACACAATTACCTCACGCCATTACCTCACACCATTATCTCACACTCTTACGTCACGCCATTACCTCACGCCATTACCTCACGCCATTACCTCAGGCTCTTATCTCACGCGATTACCCCACGCATTACCTCAGGCTCTTACCTCACGCCATTACCTCACGCCATTACCTCACGCCATTACCTCACGCCATTACGTCACACTATGAACTCACGCCATTACCTCACGCCCTTACCTCACGTCATTACCTCACGCCATTACCTCACGTCATTACCTCACGCCATTACCTCACGCCATTACCTAACGTCATTACCTCACGCCATTACCGCATACCATTACCTTGCACCATTAACTCACGCCATTACCTCACACCATTACCTAACGTCATTACCTCACGCCATTACCTTACAACATTAAATCACGCCATTACCTCATACCATTACCTTACACCATTACCTCACACCATTACCTCACACCATTACCTCACGTCATTACCTCATACCAGTACCTTGCACCATTACTTCACACCGTTACCTCACACTATTACCTCAGACCATTACCTCACGTTCTTACCTCACACCATTACCTCAAGCCATTACCTCACGCGATTACCTCACGCCATTACCTCACACAATTACCTCACGCCATTACCTCACACCATTACCTCACACTCTTACGTCACGCGATTACCTCACGCCATTACCTCACGCCATTACCTCACCCCATTACCTCAGGCCATTACCTAACGTCATTACCTCACGCCATTACCTCACACTATTACCTCACGCCATTACCTCACGCCATTAACTCACGCCCATACCTCATACCATTACCTCACGCCATTACCTCACGCCATTACCTCACCCCATTACCTCACGCCATTACCTAACGTCATTACCTCACGCCATTACCTCACACTATTACCTCACGCCATTACCTTACGCCATTAACTCACGCCCATACCTCATACCATTACCTCAAGCCATTACCTCACGCCATTACCTCACGCCATTACCTCACCCCATTACCTCACGTCATTACCTCACGCCATTACTTCACACCATTACCTCACGTCATTACCTCACGCCACTGCCTCACACCATTACCTCACGCCATTACCTCACACCATTACCTCACGCCATTACCTCACTCAATTACCTCACGCCATTACCTCACACCATTACCTCACGCTCTTACGTCACGCCATTACCTCACACCATTACCTCACGCTCTTACGTCACGCCATTACCTCACGCCATTACCTCACACTATTACCTCACGCCATTACCTCACGCCATTAACTCACGCCCATACCTCATACCATTACCTCACGCCATTACCTCACGCCATTACCTCACCCCATTACCTCACGCCATTACCTAACGTCATTACCTCACGCCATTACCTCACACTATTACCTCACGCCATTACCTTACGCCATTAACTCACGCCCATACCTCATACCATTACCTCAAGCCATTACCTCACGCTATTACCTCACGCCATTACCTCACACAATTACCTCACGCCATTACCTCACACCATTATCTCACACTCTTACGTCACGCCATTACCTCACGCCATTACCTCACGCCATTACCTCACCCCATTACCTCACGCCATTACCTAACGTCATTACCTCACGCCATTACCTCACACTATTACCTCACACCATTACCTCACGCCATTACCTCACGCCATTACCTAACGTCATTACCTCACGCCATTACCTCACACCATTACCTCACGCCATTACCTCACTCAATTACCTCACGCCATTACCTCACACCATTACCTCACGCTCTTACGTCACGCCATTACCTCACGTCACAACCTCACGCCATTACCCCACGCCATTACCTAACACCATTACCTCACGCCTTTTACCTCACGCCATTACCTCACACCATTACCTCAAGCCATTACCTCACGCGATTACCTCACGCCATTACCTCACACAATTACCTCACGCCATTACCTCACACCATTACCTCACACTCTTACGTCACGCCATTACCTCACGCCATTACCTCACGCCATTACCTCACCCCATTACCTCAGGCCATTACCTAACGTCATTACCTCACGCCATTACCTCACACTATTACCTCACGCCATTACCTCACGCCATTAACTCACGCCCATACCTCATACCATTACCTCACGCCATTACCTCACGCCATTACCTCACCCCATTACCTCACGCCATTACCTAACGTCATTACCTCACGCCATTACCTCACACTATTACCTCACGCTATTACCTTACGCCATTAACTCACGCCCATACCTCATACCATTACCTCACGCCATTACCTCACGCCATTACCTCACCCCATTACCTCACGCCATTAACTAACGTCATTACCTCACGCCATTACCTCACACTATTACCTCACGCCATTACCTTACGCCATTAACTCACGCCCATTCCTCATACCATTACCTCAAGCCATTACCTCACGCCATTACCTCACGCCATTACCTCACCCCATTACCTCACGTCATTACCTCACGCCATTACTTCACACCATTACCTCACGTCATTACCTCACGCCATTGCCTCACACCATTACCTCACGCAATTACCTCACACCATTACCTCAAGCCAATACCTCACGCTATTACCTCACGCCATAACCTCACACAATTACCTCACGCCATTACCTCACACCATTATCTCACACTCTTACGTCACGCCATTACCTCACGCCATTACCTCACGCCATTACCTCACCCCATTACCTCACGCCATTACCTAACGTCATTACCTCACGCCATTACCTCACACTATTACCTCACACCATTACCCCACGCCATTACCTAACACCATTACCTCACGCCTTTACCTCACGCCATTACCTCACGCCATTACCCCAGGCTCTTACCTCACGCCATTACCTCACGCCATTACCTCAGGCTCTTATCTCACGCGATTACCTCACGCATTACCTCAGGCTCTTACCTCACGCCATTACCTCACGCCATTACCTCAGGCTCTTATCTCACGCGATTACCTCACGCATTACCTCAGGCTCTTACCTCACGCCATTACCTCACGCCATTACCTCACGCCATTACCTCACGCCATTACGTCACACTATGAACTCACGCCATTACCTCACGCCCTTACCTCACGTCATTACCTCACGCCATTACCTCACGTCATTACCTCACGCCATTACCTCACGCCATTACCTAACGTCATTACCTCACGCCATTACCGCATACCATTACCTTGCACCATTAACTCACGCCATTACCTCACACCATTACCTAACGTCATTACCTCACGCCATTACCTTACAACATTAAATCACGCCATTACCTCATACCATTACCTTACACCATTACCTCACACCATTACCTCACACCATTACCTCACGTCATTACATCATACCAGTACCTTGCACCATTACTTCACACCGTTACCTCACACTATTACCTCAGACCATTACCTCACGTTCTTACCTCACACCATTACCTCACACTCTTACGTCACGCGATTACCTCACGCCATTACCTCACGCCATTACCTCACCCCATTACCTCAGGCCATTACCTAACGTCATTACCTCACGCCATTACCTCACACTATTACCTCACGCCATTACCTCACGCCATTAACTCACGCCCATACCTCATACCATTACCTCACGCCATTACCTCACGCCATTACCTCACCCCATTACCTCACGCCATTACCTAACGTCATTACCTCACGCCATTACCTCACACTATTACCTCACGCCATTACCTTACGCCATTAACTCACGCCCATACCTCATACCATTACCTCAAGCCATTACCTCACGCCATTACCTCACGCCATTACCTCACCCCATTACCTCACGTCATTACCTCACGCCATTACTTCACACCATTACCTCACGTCATCACCTCACGCCATTGCCTCACACCATTACCTCACGCAATTACCTCACACCATTACCTCAAGCCAATACCTCACGCTATTACCTCACGCCATTACCTCACACAATTACCTCACGCCATTACCTCACACCATTATCTCACACTCTTACGTCACGCCATTACCTCACGCCATTACCTCACGCCATTACCTCACCCCATTACCTCACGCCATTACCTAACGTCATTACCTCACGCCATTACCTCACACTATTACCTCACACCATTACCTCACGCCATTACCTCACGCCATTACCTCACGTCACAACCTCACACCATTACCTCACCCCATTACCTCACGCCATTACCTCACGTCATTACCCCACGCCATTACCTCACGCCATTACCTCACGCCATTACCTCGCGCCATTACCTCACACCATTACCTCACACCATTACCTGACGCCATTACCTCACACCATTACCTTACACCATTACCTCACGCCATTACCTCACGCCATTACCTTACAGCATTACCTCACACCATTACCTCACACCATTACCTCACGCCATTACCTCACACCATTACCTCACACCATTTCCTCACCCCATTACCTCACGCCATTACCTCACACCATTAACTCAAGCCATTACCTCACGCCATTACCTCACGCCATTACCTCGCGCCATTACCTCACGCCATTACCTCACCCCATTACCTCACGTCATTACCTCACGCCATTACTTCACACCATTACCTCACGTCATTACCTCACGCCATTGCCTCACACCATTACCTCACGCAATTACCTCACACCATTACCTCAAGCCATTACCTCACGCCATTGCCTCACCCCATTACCTCACGTCATTACCTCACGCCATTACTTCACACCATTACCTCACATCATTACCTCACGCCATTGCCTCACCCCATTACCTCACGCAATTACCTCACACCATTACCTCAAGCCATTACCTCACGCGATTACCTCACGCCATTACCTCACACAATTACCTCACGTCATTACCTCACACCATTATCTCACACTCTTAAGTCACGCCATTACCTCACGCCATTACCTCACGCCATTACCTCACGCCATTACCTCACCCCATTACCTCACGCCATTACCTAACGTCATTACCTCACGCCATTACCTCACACTATTACCTCACGCCATTACCTTACGCCATTAACTCACGCCCATACCTCATACCATTACCTCAAGCCATTACCTCACGCTATTACCTCACGCCATTACCTCACACAATTACCTCACGCCATTACCTCACACCATTATCTCACACTCTTACGTCACGCCATTACCTCACGCCATTACCTCACGCCATTACCTCACCCCATTACCTCACGCCATTACCTAACGTCATTACCTCACGCCATTACCTCACACTATTACCTCACACCATTACCTCACGCCATTACCTCACGCCATTACCTAACGTCATTACCTCACGCCATTACCTCACACCATTACCTCACGCCATTACCTCACTCAATTACCTCACGCCATTACCTCACACCATTACCTCACGCTCTTACGTCACGCCATTACCTCACGTCACAACCTCACGCCATTACCCCACGCCATTACCTAACACCATTACCTCACGCCTTTACCTCACGCCATTACCTCACGCCATTACCCCAGGCTCTTACCTCACGCCATTACCTCACGCCATTACCTCAGGCTCTTATCTCACGCGATTACCTCACGCATTACCTCAGGCTCTTACCTCACGCCATTACCTCACGCCATTACCTCACGCCATTACGTCACACTATGAACTCACGCCATTACCTCACGCCCTTACCTCACGTCATTACCTCACGCCATTACCTCACGTCATTACCTCACGCCATTACCTCACGCCATTACCTAACGTCATTACCTCACGCCATTACCGCATACCATTACCTTGCACCATTAACTCACGCCATTGCCTCACACCATTACCTAACGTCATTACCTCACGCCATTACCTTACAACATTAAATCACGCCATTACCTCATACCATTACCTTACACCATTACCTCACACCATTACCTCCCACCATTACCTCACGTCATTACCTCATACCAGTACCTTGCACCATTACTTCACACCGTTACCTCACACTATTACCTCAGACCATTACCTCACGTTCTTACCTCACACCATTACCTCACGCCATTACCTAACATTATTACCTCACGCCATTATCTTACAACATTACATCACGCCATTACCTCATACCATTACCTCATGCCTTTACCTCACGCCATTACCTCACACCACTACCGCACGCAATTACCTCACGCCATTACCTCACACCATTACCTCACACCATTACCTCACGCCATTACCTCACGTCATTACCCCACGCCATTACCTCACGCCATTACCTCACGCCATTACCTCGCGCCATTACCTCACACCATTACCTCACACCATTACCTGACGCCATTACCTCACACCATTACCTTACACCATTACCTCACGCCATTACCTCACGCCATTACCTTACACCATTACCTCACACCATTACCTCACACCATTACCTCACGCCATTACCTTACACCATTACCTCACACCATTACCTCACACCATTACCTCACGCCATTACCTCACGCCATTACCTCAGGCTCTTACCTCACGCCATTACCTCACGCCATTACCTCACACCATTACCTAACGTCATTACCTCACGCCATTACCTTACAACATTAAATCACGCCATTACCTCACGCCATTACCTCACACCATTACCTCACGCCATTACCTCACGTCATTACCCCACGCCATTACCTCACGCCATTACCTCACGCCATTACCTCGCGCCATTACCTCACACCATTACCTCACACCATTACCTGACGCCATTACCTCACACCATTACCTTACACCATTACCTCACACCATTACCTCACACCATTACCTCACGCCATTACCTCACGCCATTACCTCAGGCTCTTACCTCACGCCATTACCTCACGCCATTACCTCACACCATTACCTAACGTCATTACCTCACGCCATTACCTTACAACATTAAATCACGCCATTACCTCATACCATTACCTTACACCATTACCTCACACCATTACCTCACACCATTACCTCACGTCATTACCTCATACCAGTACCTTGCACCATTACTTCACACCGTTACCTCACACTATTACCTCAGACCATTACCTCACGTTCTTACCTCACACCATTACCTCACGCCATTACCTAACATTATTACCTCACGCCATTATCTTACAACATTACATCACGCCATTACCTCATACCATTACCTCATGCCTTTACCTCACGCCATTACCTCACACCACTACCGCACGCCATTACCTCACGCCATTACCTCACACCATTACCTTACACCATTACCTCACACCATTACCTCACACCATTACCTCACGTCATTACCTCATACCAGTACCTTGCACCATTACTTCACACCATTACCTCACACTATTACCTCAGACCATTACCTCACGTTCTTACCTCACACCATTACCTCACGCCATTACCTAACATTATTACCTCACGCCATTATCTTACAACATTACATCACGCCATTACCTCATACCATTACCTCATGCCTTTACCTCACGCCATTACCTCACACCACTACCGCACGCCATTACCTCACGCCATTACCTCACACCATTACCTCACACCATTACCTCACGCCATTACCTCACGTCATTACCCCACGCCATTACCTCACGCCATTACCTCACGCCATTACCTCACGCCATTACCTCACACCATTACCTCACACCATTACCTGACGCCATTACCTCACACCATTACCTCACACCATTACCTCACGATATTACCTCACGCCATTACCTCACGCTCTTACGTCACGCCATTACCTCACGCCACAACCTCACGCCATTACCCCACGCCATTAACTAACACCATTACCTCACGCCTTTACCTCACGCCATTACCTCACGCCATTACCCCAAGCTCTTACCTCACGCCATTACCTCACGCCATTACCTCAGGCTCTTATCTCACGCGATTACCTCACGCATTACCTCAGGCTCTTACCTCACGCCATTACCTCACACAATTACCTCACGCCATTACCTCAGGCTCTTACCTCACGCCATTACCTCACGCCATTACCTCACGCCATTACGTCACACTATGACCTCACGCCATTACCTCACGCCATTACCTCACGCCAATACCTCACGTCATTACCACACGTTATTACCTCACACCATAATCTCAAGCCATTACCTCACGCCATTACCTCACACCATTACCTCACGCCATTTCCTCACGCCCTTACCTCACGCCATTACCTCACACCATTAACTCAAGCCATTACCTCACGCCATTACCTCACGCCATTACCTCTCGCCATTACCTCACGCCATTACCTCACCCCATTACCCCACGTCATTACCTCAGGCCATTTCCTCACGCCCTTACCTCACGCCATTACCTTACACCATTAACTCAAGCCATTACCTCACGCCATTACTTCACACCATTACCTCACATCATTACCTCACGCCATTGCCTCACCCCATTACCTCACGCAATTACCTCACACCATTACCTCAAGCCATTACCTCACGCGATTACCTCACGCCATTACCTCACACAATTACCTCACGCCATTACCTCACACCATTACCTCACACTCTTACGTCACGCGATTACCTCACGCCATTACCTCACGCCATTACCTCACCCCATTACCTCAGGCCATTACCTAACGTCATTACCTCACGCCATTACCTCACACTATTACCTCACGCCATTACCTCACGCCATTAACTCACGCCCATACCTCATACCATTACCTCACGCCATTACCTCACGCCATTACCTCACCCCATTACCTCACGCCATTACCTAACGTCATTACCTCACGCCATTACCTCACACTATTACCTCACGCCATTACCTTACGCCATTAACTCACGCCCATACCTCATACCATTACCTCAAGCCATTACCTCACGCCATTACCTCACGCCATTACCTCACCCCATTACCTCACGTCATTACCTCACGCCATTACTTCACACCATTACCTCACGTCATTACCTCACGCCATTGCCTCACACCATTACCTCACGCAATTACCTCACACCATTACCTCAAGCCAATACCTCACGCTATTACCTCACGCCATTACCTCACACAATTACCTCACGCCATTACCTCACACCATTATCTCACACTCTTACGTCACGCCATTACTTCACGCCATTACCTCACGCCATTACCTCACCCCATTACCTCACGCCATTACCTAACGTCATTACCTCACGCCATTACCTCACACTATTACCTCACACCATTACCTCACGCCATTACCTCACGCCATTACCTAACGTCATTAGCTCACGCCATTACCTCACACCATTACCTCACGCCATTACCTCACTCAATTACCTCACGCCATTACCTCACACCATTACCTCACGCTCTTACGTCACGCCATTACCTCACGTCACAACCTCACGCCATTACCCCACGCCATTCCCTCACACCATTACCTCACGCCATTACCCCAGGCTCTTACCTCACGCCATTACCTCACGCCATTACCTCAGGCTCTTATCTCACGCGATTACCTCACGCATTACCTCAGGCTCTTACCTCACGCCATTACCTCACACAATTACCTCACGCCATTACCTCAGGCTCTTACCTCACGCCATTACCTCACGCCATTACCTCACGCCATTACGTCACACTATGACCTCACGCCATTACCTCACGCCCTTACCTCACGTCATTACCTCACGCCATTACCTCACGTCATTACCTCACGCCATTACCTCACGCCATTACCTAACGTCATTACCTCACGCCATTACCGCATACCATTACCTTACACCATTACCTCACACCATTACCTCACACCATTACCTCACGTCATTACCTCACGCTATTACCTCACGCCATTACCTCACGCCATTACCTCACACCATTACCTCACACCATTACCTCACGCCATTACCTCACGTCATTACCCCACGCCATTACCTCACACCATTACCTGACGCCATTACCTCACACCATTACCTTACACCATTACCTCACGCCATTACCTGACGCCATTACCTTACACCATTACCTCACACCATTACCTCACACCATTACCTCACGCCATTACCTCACGCGATTACCTCACGCCATTACCTCACACAATTACCTCACGCCATTACCTCACACCATTACCTCACACTCTTACGTCACGCCATTACCTCACGCCATTACCTCACGCCATTACCTCACCCCATTACCTCAGGCCATTACCTAACGTCATTACCTCACGCCATTACCTCACACTATTACCTCACGCCATTACCTCACGCCATTAACTCACGCCCATACCTCATACCATTACCTCACGCCATTACCTCACGCCATTACCTCACCCCATTACCTCACGCCATTACCTAACGTCATTACCTCACGCCATTACCTCACACTATTACCTCACGCCATTACCTTACGCCATTAACTCACGCCCATACCTCATACCATTACCTCAAGCCATTACCTCACGCTATTACCTCACGCCATTACCTCATACAATTACCTCACGCCATTACCTCACACCATTATCTCACACTCTTACGTCACGCCATTACCTCACGCCATTACCTCACGCCATTACCTCACCCCATTACCTCACGCCATTACCTCACGCCATTACGTCACACTATGAACTCACGCCATTACCTCACGCCCTTACCTCACGTCATTACCTCACGCCATTACCTCACGTCATTACCTCACGCCATTACCTCACGCCATTACCTAACGTCATTACCTCACGCCATTACCGCATACCATTACCTTGCACCATTAACTCACGCCATTACCTCACACCATTACCTAACGTCATTACCTCACGCCATTACCTTACAACATTAAATCACGCCATTACCTCATACCATTACCTTACACCATTACCTCACACCATTACCTCACACCATTACCTCACGTCATTACATCATACCAGTACCTTGCACCATTACTTCACACCGTTACCTCACACTATTACCTCAGACCATTACCTCACGTTCTTACCTCACACCATTACCTCACACTCTTACGTCACGCGATTACCTCACGCCATTACCTCACGCCATTACCTCACCCCATTACCTCAGGCCATTACCTAACGTCATTACCTCACGCCATTACCTCACACTATTACCTCACGCCATTACCTCACGCCATTAACTCACGCCCATACCTCATACCATTACCTCACGCCATTACCTCACGCCATTACCTCACCCCATTACCTCACGCCATTACCTAACGTCATTACCTCACGCCATTACCTCACACTATTACCTCACGCCATTACCTTACGCCATTAACTCACGCCCATACCTCATACCATTACCTCAAGCCATTACCTCACGCCATTACCTCACGCCATTACCTCACCCCATTACCTCACGTCATTACCTCACGCCATTACTTCACACCATTACCTCACGTCATCACCTCACGCCATTGCCTCACACCATTACCTCACGCAATTACCTCACACCATTACCTCAAGCCAATACCTCACGCTATTACCTCACGCCATTACCTCACACAATTACCTCACGCCATTACCTCACACCATTATCTCACACTCTTACGTCACGCCATTACCTCACGCCATTACCTCACGCCATTACCTCACCCCATTACCTCACGCCATTACCTAACGTCATTACCTCACGCCATTACCTCACACTATTACCTCACACCATTACCTCACGCCATTACCTCACGCCATTACCTCACGTCACAACCTCACACCATTACCTCACCCCATTACCTCACGCCATTACCTCACGTCATTACCCCACGCCATTACCTCACGCCATTACCTCACGCCATTACCTCGCGCCATTACCTCACACCATTACCTCACACCATTACCTGACGCCATTACCTCACACCATTACCTTACACCATTACCTCACGCCATTACCTCACGCCATTACCTTACAGCATTACCTCACACCATTACCTCACACCATTACCTCACGCCATTACCTCACACCATTACCTCACACCATTTCCTCACCCCATTACCTCACGCCATTACCTCACACCATTAACTCAAGCCATTACCTCACGCCATTACCTCACGCCATTACCTCGCGCCATTACCTCACGCCATTACCTCACCCCATTACCTCACGTCATTACCTCACGCCATTACTTCACACCATTACCTCACGTCATTACCTCACGCCATTGCCTCACACCATTACCTCACGCAATTACCTCACACCATTACCTCAAGCCATTACCTCACGCCATTGCCTCACCCCATTACCTCACGTCATTACCTCACGCCATTACTTCACACCATTACCTCACATCATTACCTCACGCCATTGCCTCACCCCATTACCTCACGCAATTACCTCACACCATTACCTCAAGCCATTACCTCACGCGATTACCTCACGCCATTACCTCACACAATTACCTCACGCCATTACCTCACACCATTATCTCACACTCTTAAGTCACGCCATTACCTCACGCCATTACCTCACGCCATTACCTCACGCCATTACCTCACCCCATTACCTCACGCCATTACCTAACGTCATTACCTCACGCCATTACCTCACACTATTACCTCACGCCATTACCTTACGCCATTAACTCACGCCCATACCTCATACCATTACCTCAAGCCATTACCTCACGCTATTACCTCACGCCATTACCTCACACAATTACCTCACGCCATTACCTCACACCATTATCTCACACTCTTACGTCACGCCATTACCTCACGCCATTACCTCACGCCATTACCTCACCCCATTACCTCACGCCATTACCTAACGTCATTACCTCACGCCATTACCTCACACTATTACCTCACACCATTACCTCACGCCATTACCTCACGCCATTACCTAACGTCATTACCTCACGCCATTACCTCACACCATTACCTCACGCCATTACCTCACTCAATTACCTCACGCCATTACCTCACACCATTACCTCACGCTCTTACGTCACGCCATTACCTCACGTCACAACCTCACGCCATTACCCCACGCCATTACCTAACACCATTACCTCACGCCTTTACCTCACGCCATTACCTCACGCCATTACCCCAGGCTCTTACCTCACGCCATTACCTCACGCCATTACCTCAGGCTCTTATCTCACGCGATTACCTCACGCATTACCTCAGGCTCTTACCTCACGCCATTACCTCACGCCATTACCTCACGCCATTACGTCACACTATGAACTCACGCCATTACCTCACGCCCTTACCTCACGTCATTACCTCACGCCATTACCTCACGTCATTACCTCACGCCATTACCTCACGCCATTACCTAACGTCATTACCTCACGCCATTACCGCATACCATTACCTTGCACCATTAACTCACGCCATTGCCTCACACCATTACCTAACGTCATTACCTCACGCCATTACCTTACAACATTAAATCACGCCATTACCTCATACCATTACCTTACACCATTACCTCACACCATTACCTCCCACCATTACCTCACGTCATTACCTCATACCAGTACCTTGCACCATTACTTCACACCGTTACCTCACACTATTACCTCAGACCATTACCTCACGTTCTTACCTCACACCATTACCTCACGCCATTACCTAACATTATTACCTCACGCCATTATCTTACAACATTACATCACGCCATTACCTCATACCATTACCTCATGCCTTTACCTCACGCCATTACCTCACACCACTACCGCACGCAATTACCTCACGCCATTACCTCACACCATTACCTCACACCATTACCTCACGCCATTACCTCACGTCATTACCCCACGCCATTACCTCACGCCATTACCTCACGCCATTACCTCGCGCCATTACCTCACACCATTACCTCACACCATTACCTGACGCCATTACCTCACACCATTACCTTACACCATTACCTCACGCCATTACCTCACGCCATTACCTTACACCATTACCTCACACCATTACCTCACACCATTACCTCACGCCATTACCTTACACCATTACCTCACACCATTACCTCACACCATTACCTCACGCCATTACCTCACGCCATTACCTCAGGCTCTTACCTCACGCCATTACCTCACGCCATTACCTCACACCATTACCTAACGTCATTACCTCACGCCATTACCTTACAACATTAAATCACGCCATTACCTCACGCCATTACCTCACACCATTACCTCACGCCATTACCTCACGTCATTACCCCACGCCATTACCTCACGCCATTACCTCACGCCATTACCTCGCGCCATTACCTCACACCATTACCTCACACCATTACCTGACGCCATTACCTCACACCATTACCTTACACCATTACCTCACACCATTACCTCACACCATTACCTCACGCCATTACCTCACGCCATTACCTCAGGCTCTTACCTCACGCCATTACCTCACGCCATTACCTCACACCATTACCTAACGTCATTACCTCACGCCATTACCTTACAACATTAAATCACGCCATTACCTCATACCATTACCTTACACCATTACCTCACACCATTACCTCACACCATTACCTCACGTCATTACCTCATACCAGTACCTTGCACCATTACTTCACACCGTTACCTCACACTATTACCTCAGACCATTACCTCACGTTCTTACCTCACACCATTACCTCACGCCATTACCTAACATTATTACCTCACGCCATTATCTTACAACATTACATCACGCCATTACCTCATACCATTACCTCATGCCTTTACCTCACGCCATTACCTCACACCACTACCGCACGCCATTACCTCACGCCATTACCTCACACCATTACCTTACACCATTACCTCACACCATTACCTCACACCATTACCTCACGTCATTACCTCATACCAGTACCTTGCACCATTACTTCACACCATTACCTCACACTATTACCTCAGACCATTACCTCACGTTCTTACCTCACACCATTACCTCACGCCATTACCTAACATTATTACCTCACGCCATTATCTTACAACATTACATCACGCCATTACCTCATACCATTACCTCATGCCTTTACCTCACGCCATTACCTCACACCACTACCGCACGCCATTACCTCACGCCATTACCTCACACCATTACCTCACACCATTACCTCACGCCATTACCTCACGTCATTACCCCACGCCATTACCTCACGCCATTACCTCACGCCATTACCTCACGCCATTACCTCACACCATTACCTCACACCATTACCTGACGCCATTACCTCACACCATTACCTCACACCATTACCTCACGATATTACCTCACGCCATTACCTCACGCTCTTACGTCACGCCATTACCTCACGCCACAACCTCACGCCATTACCCCACGCCATTAACTAACACCATTACCTCACGCCTTTACCTCACGCCATTACCTCACGCCATTACCCCAAGCTCTTACCTCACGCCATTACCTCACGCCATTACCTCAGGCTCTTATCTCACGCGATTACCTCACGCATTACCTCAGGCTCTTACCTCACGCCATTACCTCACACAATTACCTCACGCCATTACCTCAGGCTCTTACCTCACGCCATTACCTCACGCCATTACCTCACGCCATTACGTCACACTATGACCTCACGCCATTACCTCACGCCATTACCTCACGCCAATACCTCACGTCATTACCACACGTTATTACCTCACACCATAATCTCAAGCCATTACCTCACGCCATTACCTCACACCATTACCTCACGCCATTTCCTCACGCCCTTACCTCACGCCATTACCTCACACCATTAACTCAAGCCATTACCTCACGCCATTACCTCACGCCATTACCTCTCGCCATTACCTCACGCCATTACCTCACCCCATTACCCCACGTCATTACCTCAGGCCATTTCCTCACGCCCTTACCTCACGCCATTACCTTACACCATTAACTCAAGCCATTACCTCACGCCATTACTTCACACCATTACCTCACATCATTACCTCACGCCATTGCCTCACCCCATTACCTCACGCAATTACCTCACACCATTACCTCAAGCCATTACCTCACGCGATTACCTCACGCCATTACCTCACACAATTACCTCACGCCATTACCTCACACCATTACCTCACACTCTTACGTCACGCGATTACCTCACGCCATTACCTCACGCCATTACCTCACCCCATTACCTCAGGCCATTACCTAACGTCATTACCTCACGCCATTACCTCACACTATTACCTCACGCCATTACCTCACGCCATTAACTCACGCCCATACCTCATACCATTACCTCACGCCATTACCTCACGCCATTACCTCACCCCATTACCTCACGCCATTACCTAACGTCATTACCTCACGCCATTACCTCACACTATTACCTCACGCCATTACCTTACGCCATTAACTCACGCCCATACCTCATACCATTACCTCAAGCCATTACCTCACGCCATTACCTCACGCCATTACCTCACCCCATTACCTCACGTCATTACCTCACGCCATTACTTCACACCATTACCTCACGTCATTACCTCACGCCATTGCCTCACACCATTACCTCACGCAATTACCTCACACCATTACCTCAAGCCAATACCTCACGCTATTACCTCACGCCATTACCTCACACAATTACCTCACGCCATTACCTCACACCATTATCTCACACTCTTACGTCACGCCATTACTTCACGCCATTACCTCACGCCATTACCTCACCCCATTACCTCACGCCATTACCTAACGTCATTACCTCACGCCATTACCTCACACTATTACCTCACACCATTACCTCACGCCATTACCTCACGCCATTACCTAACGTCATTAGCTCACGCCATTACCTCACACCATTACCTCACGCCATTACCTCACTCAATTACCTCACGCCATTACCTCACACCATTACCTCACGCTCTTACGTCACGCCATTACCTCACGTCACAACCTCACGCCATTACCCCACGCCATTCCCTCACACCATTACCTCACGCCATTACCCCAGGCTCTTACCTCACGCCATTACCTCACGCCATTACCTCAGGCTCTTATCTCACGCGATTACCTCACGCATTACCTCAGGCTCTTACCTCACGCCATTACCTCACACAATTACCTCACGCCATTACCTCAGGCTCTTACCTCACGCCATTACCTCACGCCATTACCTCACGCCATTACGTCACACTATGACCTCACGCCATTACCTCACGCCCTTACCTCACGTCATTACCTCACGCCATTACCTCACGTCATTACCTCACGCCATTACCTCACGCCATTACCTAACGTCATTACCTCACGCCATTACCGCATACCATTACCTTACACCATTACCTCACACCATTACCTCACACCATTACCTCACGTCATTACCTCACGCTATTACCTCACGCCATTACCTCACGCCATTACCTCACACCATTACCTCACACCATTACCTCACGCCATTACCTCACGTCATTACCCCACGCCATTACCTCACACCATTACCTGACGCCATTACCTCACACCATTACCTTACACCATTACCTCACGCCATTACCTGACGCCATTACCTTACACCATTACCTCACACCATTACCTCACACCATTACCTCACGCCATTACCTCACGCGATTACCTCACGCCATTACCTCACACAATTACCTCACGCCATTACCTCACACCATTACCTCACACTCTTACGTCACGCCATTACCTCACGCCATTACCTCACGCCATTACCTCACCCCATTACCTCAGGCCATTACCTAACGTCATTACCTCACGCCATTACCTCACACTATTACCTCACGCCATTACCTCACGCCATTAACTCACGCCCATACCTCATACCATTACCTCACGCCATTACCTCACGCCATTACCTCACCCCATTACCTCACGCCATTACCTAACGTCATTACCTCACGCCATTACCTCACACTATTACCTCACGCCATTACCTTACGCCATTAACTCACGCCCATACCTCATACCATTACCTCAAGCCATTACCTCACGCTATTACCTCACGCCATTACCTCACACAATTACCTCACGCCATTACCTCACACCATTATCTCACACTCTTACGTCACGCCATTACCTCACGCCATTACCTCACGCCATTACCTCACCCCATTACCTCACGCCATTACCTAACGTCATTACCTCACGCCATTACCTCACACTATTACCTCACACCATTACCTCACGCCATTACCTCACGCCATTACCTCGCGCCATTACCTCACACCATTACCTCACACCATTACCTGACGCCATTACCTCACACCATTACCTTACACCATTACCTCACGCCATTACCTCACGCCATTACCTTACACCATTACCTCACACCATTACCTCACACCATTACCTCACGCCATTACCTCACACCATTACCTCACACCATTTCCTCACCCCATTACCTCACGCCATTACCTCACACCATTAACTCAAGCCATTACCTCACGCCATTACCTCACGCCATTACCTCGCGCCATTACCTCACGCCATTACCTCACCCCATTACCTCACGTCATTACCTCACGCCATTACTTCACACCATTACCTCACGTCATTACCTCACGCCATTGCCTCACACCATTACCTCACGCAATTACCTCACACCATTACCTCAAGCCATTACCTCACGCCATTGCCTCACCCCATTACCTCACGTCATTACCTCACGCCATTACTTCACACCATTACCTCACATCATTACCTCACGCCATTGCCTCACACCATTACCTCACGCAATTACCTCACACCATTACCTCAAGCCATTACCTCACGCGATTACCTCACGCCATTACCTCACACAATTACCTCACGCCATTACCTCACACCATTACCTCACACTCTTACGTCACGCCATTACCTCACGCCATTACCTCACGCCATTACCTCACCCCATTACCTCAGGCCATTACCTAACGTCATTACCTCACGCCATTACCTCACACTATTACCTCACGCCATTACCTCACGCCATTAACTCACGCCCATACCTCATACCATTACCTCACGCCATTACCTCACGCCATTACCTCACCCCATTACCTCACGCCATTACCTAACGTCATTACCTCACGCCATTACCTCACACTATTACCTCACGCCATTACCTTACGCCATTAACTCACGCCCATACCTCATACCATTACCTCAAGCCATTACCTCACGCTATTACCTCACGCCATTACCTCACACAATTACCTCACGCCATTACCTCACACCATTATCTCACACTCTTACGTCACGCCATTACCTCACGCCATTACCTCACGCCATTACCTCACCCCATTACCTCACGCCATTACCTAACGTCATTACCTCACGCCATTACCTCACACTATTACCTCACACCATTACCTCACGCCATTACCTCACGCCATTACCTAACGTCATTACCTCACGCCATTACCTCACACCATTACCTCACGCCATTACCTCACTCAATTACCTCACGCCATTACCTCACACCATTACCTCACGCTCTTACGTCACGCCATTACCTCACGTCACAACCTCACGCCATTACCCCACGCCATTACCTAACACCATTACCTCACGCCTTTACCTCACGCCATTACCTCACGCCATTACCCCAGGCTCTTACCTCACGCCATTACCTCACGCCATTACCTCAGGCTCTTATCTCACGCGATTACCTCACGCATTACCTCAGGCTCTTACCTCACGCCATCACCTCACGCCATTACCTCAGGCTCTTATCTCACGCGATTACCTCACGCATTACCTCAGGCTCTTACCTCACGCCATTACCTCACGCCATTACGTCACACTATGAACTCACGCCATTACCTCACGCCCTTACCTCACGTCATTACCTCACGCCATTACCTCACGTCATTACCTCACGCCATTACCTCACGCCATTACCTAACGTCATTACCTCACGCCATTACCGCATACCATTACCTTGCACCATTAACTCACGCCATTACCTCACACCATTACCTAACGTCATTACCTCACGCCATTACCTTACAACATTAAATCACGCCATTACCTCATACCATTACCTTACACCATTACCTCACACCATTACCTCACACCATTACCTCACGTCATTACCTCATACCAGTACCTTGCACCATTACTTCACACCGTTACCTGAAACTATTACCTCAGACCATTACCTCACGTTCTTACCTCACACCATTACCTCAAGCCATTACCTCACGCGATTACCTCACGCCATTACCTCACACAATTACCTCACGCCATTACCTCACACCATTACCTCACACTCTTACGTCACGCGATTACCTCACGCCATTACCTCACGCCATTACCTCACCCCATTACCTCAGGCCATTACCTAACGTCATTACCTCACGCCATTACCTCACACTATTACCTCACGCCATTACCTCACGCCATTAACTCACGCCCATACCTCATACCATTACCTCACGCCATTACCTCACGCCATTACCTCACCCCATTACCTCACGCCATTACCTAACGTCATTACCTCACGCCATTACCTCACACTATTACCTCACGCCATTACCTTACGCCATTAACTCACGCCCATACCTCATACCATTACCTCAAGCCATTACCTCACGCCATTACCTCACGCCATTACCTCACCCCATTACCTCACGTCATTACCTCACGCCATTACTTCACACCATTACCTCACGTCATTACCTCACGCCATTGCCTCACACCATTACCTCACGCAATTACCTCACACCATTACCTCAAGCCAATACCTCACGCTATTACCTCACGCCATTACCTCACACAATTACCTCACGCCATTACCTCACACCATTATCTCACACTCTTACGTCACGCCATTACCTCACGCCATTACCTCACGCCATTACCTCACCCCATTACCTCACGCCATTACCTAACGTCATTACCTCACGCCATTACCTCACACTATTACCTCACACCATTACCTCACGCCATTACCTCACGCCATTACCTAATGTCATTAGCTCACGCCATTACCTCACACCATTACCTCACGCCATTACCTCACTCAATTACCTTACGCCATTACCTCACGCCATTACCTTACACCATTACCTCACACCATTACCTCACACCATTACCTCACGCCATTACCTCACACCATTACCTCACACCATTTCCTCACCCCATTACCTCACGCCATTACCTCACACCATTAACTCAAGCCATTACCTCACGCCATTACCTCACGCCATTACCTCGCGCCATTACCTCACGCCATTACCTCACCCCATTACCTCACGTCATTACCTCACGCCATTACTTCACACCATTACCTCACGTCATTACCTCACGCCATTGCCTCACACCATTACCTCACGCAATTACCTCACACCATTACCTCAAGCCATTACCTCACGCCATTGCCTCACCCCATTACCTCACGTCATTACCTCACGCCATTACTTCACACCATTACCTCACATCATTACCTCACGCCATTGCCTCACCCCATTACCTCACGCAATTACCTCACACCATTACCTCAAGCCATTACCTCACGCGATTACCTCACGCCATTACCTCACACAATTACCTCACGCCATTACCTCACACCATTACCTCACACTCTTACGTCACGCCATTACCTCACGCCATTACCTCACGCCATTACCTCACCCCATTACCTCAGGCCATTACCTAACGTCAATACCTCACGCCATTACCTCACACTATTACCTCACGCCATTACCTCACGCCATTAACTCACGCCCATACCTCATACCATTACCTCACGCCATTACCTCACGCCATTACCTCACCCCATTACCTCACGCCATTACCTAACGTCATTACCTCACGCCATTACCTCACACTATTACCTCACGCCATTACCTTACGCCATTAACTCACGCCCATACCTCATACCATTACCTCAAGCCATTACCTCACGCTATTACCTCACGCCATTACCTCACACAATTACCTCACGCCATTACCTCACACCATTATCTCACACTCTTACGTCACGCCATTACCTCACGCCATTACCTCACGCCATTACCTCACTCAATTACCTTACGCCATTACCTCACGCCATTACCTCACGCCATTACCTCACCCCATTACCTCACGTCATTACCTCACGCCATTACTTCACACCATTACCTCACGTCATTACCTCACGCCATTGCCTCACACCATTACCTCACGCAATTACCTCACACCATTACCTCAAGCCAATACCTCACGCTATTACCTCACGCCATTACCTCACACAATTACCTCACGCCATTACCTCACACCATTATCTCACACTCTTACGTCACGCCATTACCTCACGCCATTACCTCACGCCATTACCTCACCCCATTACCTCACGCCATTACCTAACGTCATTACCTCACGCCATTACCTCACACTATTACCTCACACCATTACCTCACGCCATTACCTCACGCCATTACCTAATGTCATTAGCTCACGCCATTACCTCACACCATTACCTCACGCCATTACCTCACTCAATTACCTTACGCCATTACCTCACGCCATTACCTTACACCATTACCTCACACCATTACCTCACACCATTACCTCACGCCATTACCTCACACCATTACCTCACACCATTTCCTCACCCCATTACCTCACGCCATTACCTCACACCATTAACTCAAGCCATTACCTCACGCCATTACCTCACGCCATTACCTCGCGCCATTACCTCACGCCATTACCTCACCCCATTACCTCACGTCATTACCTCACGCCATTACTTCACACCATTACCTCACGTCATTACCTCACGCCATTGCCTCACACCATTACCTCACGCAATTACCTCACACCATTACCTCAAGCCATTACCTCACGCCATTGCCTCACCCCATTACCTCACGTCATTACCTCACGCCATTACTTCACACCATTACCTCACATCATTACCTCACGCCATTGCCTCACCCCATTACCTCACGCAATTACCTCACACCATTACCTCAAGCCATTACCTCACGCGATTACCTCACGCCATTACCTCACACAATTACCTCACGCCATTACCTCACACCATTACCTCACACTCTTACGTCACGCCATTACCTCACGCCATTACCTCACGCCATTACCTCACCCCATTACCTCAGGCCATTACCTAACGTCAATACCTCACGCCATTACCTCACACTATTACCTCACGCCATTACCTCACGCCATTAACTCACGCCCATACCTCATACCATTACCTCACGCCATTACCTCACGCCATTACCTCACCCCATTACCTCACGCCATTACCTAACGTCATTACCTCACGCCATTACCTCACACTATTACCTCACGCCATTACCTTACGCCATTAACTCACGCCCATACCTCATACCATTACCTCAAGCCATTACCTCACGCTATTACCTCACGCCATTACCTCACACAATTACCTCACGCCATTACCTCACACCATTATCTCACACTCTTACGTCACGCCATTACCTCACGCCATTACCTCACGCCATTACCTCACCCCATTACCTCACGCCATTACCTAACGTCATTACCTCACGCCATTACCTCACACTATTACCTCACACCATTACCTCACGCCATTACCTCACGCCATTACCTAACGTCATTACCTCACGCCATTACCTCACACCATTACCTCACGCCATTACCTCACTCAATTACCTCACGCCATTACCTCACACCATTACCTCACGCTCTTACGTCACGCCATTACCTCACGTCACAACCTCACGCCATTACCCCACGCCATTACCTCACGCCATTACCTCACACCATTACCTCACGCTCTTACGTCACGCCATTACCTCACGTCACAACCTCACGCCATTACCCCACGCCATTACCTAACACCATTACCTCACGCCTTTACCTCACGCCATTACCTCACGCCATTACCCCAGGCTCTTACCTCACGCCATTACCTCACGCCATTACCTCAGGCTCTTATCTCACGCGATTACCTCACGCATTACCTCACGCCCTTACCTCACGTCATTACCTCACGCCATTACCTCACGTCATTACCTCACGCCATTACCTCACGCCATTACCTAACGTCATTACCTCACGCCATTACCGCATACCATTACCTTGCACCATTAACTCACGCCATTACCTCACACCATTACCTAACGTCATTACCTCAGGCCATTACCTTACAACATTAAATCACGCCATTACCTCATACCATTACCTTACACCATTACCTCACACCATTACCTCACACCATTACCTCACGTCATTACCTCATACCAGTACCTTGCACCATTACTTCACACCGTTACCTCACACTATTACCTCAGACCATTACCTCACGTTCTTACCTCACACCATTACCTCACGCCATTACCTAACATTATTACCTCACGCCATTATCTTACAACATTACATCACGCCATTACCTCATACCATTACCTCATGCTTTTACCTCACGCCATTACCTCACACCACTACCGCACGCAATTACCTCACGCCATTACCTCACACCATTACCTCACACCATTACCTCACGCCATTACCTCACGTCATTACCCCACGCCATTACCTCACGCCATTACCTCACGCCATTACCTCGCGCCATTACCTCACACCATTACCTCACACCATTACCTGACGCCATTACCTCACACCATTACCTTACACCATTACCTCACGCCATTACCTCACGCCATTACCTTACACCATTACCTCACACCATTACCTCACACCATTACCTCACGCCATTACCTCACACCATTACCTCACACCATTACCTCACGCCATTACCTCACGCCATTACCTCACGCCATTACCTCACGCCATTACCTTACACCATTACCTCACACCATTACCTCACACCATTACCTCACGCCATTACCTCACGCCATTACCTCAGGCTCTTACCTCACGCCATTACCTCACGCCATTACCTCACACCATTACCTAACGTCATTACCTCACGCCATTACCTTACAACATTAAATCACGCCATTACCTCATACCATTACCTTACACCATTACCTCACACCATTACCTCACACCATTACCTCACGTCATTACCTCATACCAGTACCTTGCACCATTACTTCACACCGTTACCTCACACTATTACCTCAGACCATTACCTCACGTTCTTACCTCACACCATTACCTCACGCCATTACCTAACATTATTACCTCACGCCTTTATCTTACAACATTACATCACGCCATTACCTCATACCATTACCTCATGCCTTTACCTCACGCCATTACCTCACACCACTACCGCACGCCATTACCTCACGCCATTACCTCACACCATTACCTTACACCATTACCTCACACCATTACCTCACACCATTACCTCACGTCATTACCTCATACCAGTACCTTGCACCATTACTTCACACCATTACCTCACACTATTACCTCAGACCATTACCTCACGTTCTTACCTCACACCATTACCTCACGCCATTACCTAACATTATTACCTCACGCCATTATCTTACAACATTACATCACGCCATTACCTCATACCATTACCTCATGCCTTTACCTCACGCCATTACCTCACACCACTACCGCACGCCATTACCTCACGCCATTACCTCACACCATTACCTCACACCATTACCTCACGCCATTACCTCACGTCATTACCCCACGCCATTACCTCACGCCATTACCTCACGCCATTACCTCACGCCATTACCTCACACCATTACCTCACACCATTACCTGACGCCATTACCTCACACCATTACCTCACACCATTACCTCACGTCATTACCTCACGCCATTGCCTCACACCATTACCTCGCGCAATTACCTCACACCATTATTTCAAGCCATTACCTCACGATATTACCTCACGCCATTACCTCACGCTCTTACGTCACGCCATTACCTCACGCCACAACCTCACGCCATTACCCCACGCCATTAACTAACACCATTACCTCACGCCTTTACCTCACGCCATTACCTCACGCCATTACCCCAAGCTCTTACCTCACGCCATTACCTCACGCCATTACCTCAGGCTCTTATCTCACGCGATTACCTCACGCATTACCTCAGGCTCTTACCTCACGCCATTACCTCACATAATTACCTCACGCCATTACCTCAGGCTCTTACCTCACGCCATTACCTCACGCCATTACCTCACGCCATTACCTCACGCCATTACCTCACGCCATTACCTCACGCCAATACCTCACGTCATTACCTCACGTTATTACCTCACACCATAATCTCAAGCCATTACCTCACGCCATTAGCTCACACCATTACCTCACGCCATTTCCCCACGCCCTTACCTCACGCCATTACCTCACACCATTAACTCAAGCCATTACCTCACGCCATTACCTCACGCCATTACCTCTCGCCATTATCTCACGCCATTACCTCACCCCATTACCTCACGTCATTACCTCACGCCATTTCCTCACGCCCTTACCTCACGCCATTACCTTACACCATTAACTCAAGCCATTACCTCACGCCATTACTTCACACCATTACCTCACATCATTACCTCACGCCATTGCCTCACCCCATTACCTCACGCAATTACCTCACACCATTACCTCAAGCCATTACCTCACGCGATTACCTCACGCCATTACCTCACACAATTACCTCACGTCATTACCTCACACCATTACCTCACACTCTTACGTCACGCGATTACCTCACGCCATTACCTCACGCCATTACCTCACCCCATTACCTCACGCCATTACCTAACGTCATTACCTCACGCCATTACCTCACACTATTACCTCACACCATTACCTCACGCCATTACCTCACGCCATTACCTAACGTCATTAGCTCACGCCATTACCTCACACCATTACCTCACGCCATTACCTCACTCAATTACCTCACGCCATTACCTCACACCATTACCTCACGCTCTTACGTCACGCCATTACCTCACGTCACAACCTCACGCCATTACCCCACGCCATTACCTCACACCATTACCTCACGCCTTTACCTCACGCCATTACCTCACGCCATTACCCCAGGCTCTTACCTCACGCCATTACCTCACGCCATTACCTAACGTCATTAGCTCACGCCATTACCTCACACCATTACCTCACGCCATTACCTCACTCAATTACCTCACGCCATTACCTCACACCATTACCTCACGCTCTTACGTCACGCCATTACCTCACGTCACAACCTCACGCCATTACCCCACGCCATTACCTCACACCATTACCTCACGCCTTTACCTCACGCCATTACCTCACACCATTACCTCACGCCTTTACCTCACGCCATTACCTCACACCATTACCTCAGGCTCTTACCTCACGCCATTACCTCACGCCATTACCTCAGGCTCTTATCTCACGCGATTATCTCACGCATTACCTCAGGCTCTTACCTCACGCCATTACCTCACGCCATTACCTCACGCCATTACCTCACACAATTACCTCACGCCATTACCTCAGGCTCTTACCTCACGCCATTACCTCACGCCATTACCTCACGCCATTACGTCACACTATGACCTCACGCCATTACCTCACGCCATTACCTCACACCATTACCTCACACCATTACCTGACGCCATTACCTCACACCATTACCTTACACCATTACCTCACGCCATTACCTCACGCCATTACCTCACGCCATTACCTCACACAATTACCTCACGCCATTACCTCAGGCTCTTACCTCACGCCATTACCTCACGCCATTACCTCACACAATTACCTCACGCCATTACCTCACGCCATTACCTCACACCATTACCTCACACCATTACCTGACGCCATTACCTCACACCATTACCTTACACCATTACCTCACGCCATTACCTCACGCCATTACCTCACGCCATTACCTCACACAATTACCTCACGCCATTACCTCAGGCTCTTACCTCACGCCATTACCTGACGCCATTACCTCATACCATTACCTTACACCATTACCTCACACCATTACCTCACACCATTACCTCACGTCATTACCTCATACCAGTACCTTGCACCATTACTTCACACCGTTACCTCACACTATTACCTCAGACCATTACCTCACGTTCTTACCTCACACCATTACCTCACGCCATTACCTAACATTATTACCTCACGCCTTTATCTTACAACATTACATCACGCCATTACCTCATACCATTACCTCATGCCTTTACCTCACGCCATTACCTCACACCACTACCGCACGCCATTACCTCACGCCATTACCTCACACCATTACCTTACACCATTACCTCACACCATTACCTCACACCATTACCTCACGTCATTACCTCATACCAGTACCTTGCACCATTACTTCACACCATTACCTCACACTATTACCTCAGACCATTACCTCACGTTCTTACCTCACACCATTACCTCACGCCATTACCTAACATTATTACCTCACGCCATTATCTTACAACATTACATCACGCCATTACCTCATACCATTACCTCATGCCTTTACCTCACGCCATTACCTCACACCACTACCGCACGCCATTACCTCACGCCATTACCTCACACCATTACCTCACACCATTACCTCACGCCATTACCTCACGTCATTACCCCACGCCATTACCTCACGCCATTACCTCACGCCATTACCTCACGCCATTACCTCACACCATTACCTCACACCATTACCTGACGCCATTACCTCACACCATTACCTCACACCATTACCTCACGTCATTACCTCACGCCATTGCCTCACACCATTACCTCGCGCAATTACCTCACACCATTACCTCAAGCCATTACCTCACGATATTACCTCACGCCATTACCTCACGCTCTTACGTCACGCCATTACCTCACGCCACAACCTCACGCCATTACCTCACGCCATTACCTCACCCCATTACCTCACGCCATTACCTAACGTCATTACCTCACGCCATTACCTCACACTATTACCTCACACCATTACCTCACGCCATTACCTCACGCCATTACCTAACGTCATTACCTCACGCCATTACCTCACACCATTACCTCACGCCATTACCTCACTCAATTACCTCACGCCATTACCTCACACCATTACCTCACGCTCTTACGTCACGCCATTACCTCACGTCACAACCTCACGCCATTACCCCACGCCATTACCTAACACCATTACCTCACGCCTTTACCTCACGCCATTACCTCACGCCATTACCCCAGGCTCTTACCTCACGCCATTACCTCACGCCATTACCTCAGGCTCTTATCTCACGCGATTACCTCACGCATTACCTCACGCCCTTACCTCACGTCATTACCTCACGCCATTACCTCACGTCATTACCTCACGCCATTACCTCACGCCATTACCTAACGTCATTACCTCACGCCATTACCGCATACCATTACCTTGCACCATTAACTCACGCCATTACCTCACACCATTACCTAACGTCATTACCTCACGCCATTACCTTACAACATTAAATCACGCCATTACCTCATACCATTACCTTACACCATTACCTCACACCATTACCTCACACCATTACCTCACGTCATTACCTCATACCAGTACCTTGCACCATTACTTCACACCGTTACCTCACACTATTACCTCAGACCATTACCTCACGTTCTTACCTCACACCATTACCTCACGCCATTACCTAACATTATTACCTCACGCCATTATCTTACAACATTACATCACGCCATTACCTCATACCATTACCTCATGCTTTTACCTCACGCCATTACCTCACACCACTACCGCACGCAATTACCTCACGCCATTACCTCACACCATTACCTCACACCATTACCTCACGCCATTACCTCACGTCATTACCCCACGCCATTACCTCACGCCATTACCTCACGCCATTACCTCGCGCCATTACCTCACACCATTACCTCACACCATTACCTGACGCCATTACCTCACACCATTACCTTACACCATTACCTCACGCCATTACCTCACGCCATTACCTTACACCATTACCTCACACCATTACCTCACACCATTACCTCACGCCATTACCTCACACCATTACCTCACACCATTACCTCACGCCATTACCTCACGCCATTACCTCACGCCATTACCTCACGCCATTACCTTACACCATTACCTCACACCATTACCTCACACCATTACCTCACGCCATTACCTCACGCCATTACCTCAGGCTCTTACCTCACGCCATTACCTCACGCCATTACCTCACACCATTACCTAACGTCATTACCTCACGCCATTACCTTACAACATTAAATCACGCCATTACCTCATACCATTACCTTACACCATTACCTCACACCATTACCTCACACCATTACCTCACGTCATTACCTCATACCAGTACCTTGCACCATTACTTCACACCGTTACCTCACACTATTACCTCAGACCATTACCTCACGTTCTTACCTCACACCATTACCTCACGCCATTACCTAACATTATTACCTCACGCCTTTATCTTACAACATTACATCACGCCATTACCTCATACCATTACCTCATGCCTTTACCTCACGCCATTACCTCACACCACTACCGCACGCCATTACCTCACGCCATTACCTCACACCATTACCTTACACCATTACCTCACACCATTACCTCACACCATTACCTCACGTCATTACCTCATACCAGTACCTTGCACCATTACTTCACACCATTACCTCACACTATTACCTCAGACCATTACCTCACGTTCTTACCTCACACCATTACCTCACGCCATTACCTAACATTATTACCTCACGCCATTATCTTACAACATTACATCACGCCATTACCTCATACCATTACCTCATGCCTTTACCTCACGCCATTACCTCACACCACTACCGCACGCCATTACCTCACGCCATTACCTCACACCATTACCTCACACCATTACCTCACGCCATTACCTCACGTCATTACCCCACGCCATTACCTCACGCCATTACCTCACGCCATTACCTCACGCCATTACCTCACACCATTACCTCACACCATTACCTGACGCCATTACCTCACACCATTACCTCACACCATTACCTCACGTCATTACCTCACGCCATTGCCTCACACCATTACCTCGCGCAATTACCTCACACCATTACCTCAAGCCATTACCTCACGATATTACCTCACGCCATTACCTCACGCTCTTACGTCACGCCATTACCTCACGCCACAACCTCACGCCATTACCCCACGCCATTAACTAACACCATTACCTCACGCCTTTACCTCACGCCATTACCTCACGCCATTACCCCAAGCTCTTACCTCACGCCATTACCTCACGCCATTACCTCAGGCTCTTACCTCAGGCTCTTACCTCACGCCATTACCTCACATAATTACCTCACGCCATTACCTCAGGCTCTTACCTCACGCCATTACCTCACGCCATTACCTCACGCCATTACCTCACGCCATTACCTCACGCCATTACCTCACGCCAATACCTCACGTCATTACCTCACGTTATTACCTCACACCATAATCTCAAGCCATTACCTCACGCCATTACCTCACACCATTACCTCACGCCATTTCCTCACGCCCTTACCTCACGCCATTACCTCACACCATTAACTCAAGCCATTACCTCACGCCATTACCTCACGCCATTACCTCTCGCCATTATCTCACGCCATTACCTCACCCCATTACCTCACGTCATTACCTCACGCCATTTCCTCACGCCCTTACCTCACGCCATTACCTTACACCATTAACTCAAGCCATTACCTCACGCCATTACTTCACACCATTACCTCACATCATTACCTCACGCCATTGCCTCACCCCATTACCTCACGCAATTACCTCACACCATTACCTCAAGCCATTACCTCACGCGATTACCTCACGCCATTACCTCACACAATTACCTCACGTCATTACCTCACACCATTACCTCACACTCTTACGTCACGCGATTACCTCACGCCATTACCTCACGCCATTACCTCACCCCATTACCTCACGCCATTACCTAACGTCATTACCTCACGCCATTACCTCACACTATTACCTCACACCATTACCTCACGCCATTACCTCACGCCATTACCTAACGTCATTAGCTCACGCCATTACCTCACACCATTACCTCACGCCATTACCTCACTCAATTACCTCACGCCATTACCTCACACCATTACCTCACGCTCTTACGTCACGCCATTACCTCACGTCACAACCTCACGCCATTACCCCACGCCATTACCTCACACCATTACCTCACGCCTTTACCTCACGCCATTACCTCACGCCATTACCCCAGGCTCTTACCTCACGCCATTACCTCACGCCATTACCTAACGTCATTAGCTCACGCCATTACCTCACACCATTACCTCACGCCATTACCTCACTCAATTACCTCACGCCATTACCTCACACCATTACCTCACGCTCTTACGTCACGCCATTACCTCACGTCACAACCTCACGCCATTACCCCACGCCATTACCTCACACCATTACCTCACGCCTTTACCTCACGCCATTACCTCACACCATTACCTCACGCCTTTACCTCACGCCATTACCTCACACCATTACCTCAGGCTCTTACCTCACGCCATTACCTCACGCCATTACCTCAGGCTCTTATCTCACGCGATTATCTCACGCATTACCTCAGGCTCTTACCTCACGCCATTACCTCACGCCATTACCTCACGCCATTACCTCACACAATTACCTCACGCCATTACCTCAGGCTCTTACCTCACGCCATTACCTCACGCCATTACCTCACGCCATTACGTCACACTATGACCTCACGCCATTACCTCACGCCATTACCTCACACCATTACCTCACACCATTACCTGACGCCATTACCTCACACCATTACCTTACACCATTACCTCACGCCATTACCTCACGCCATTACCTCACGCCATTACCTCACACAATTACCTCACGCCATTACCTCAGGCTCTTACCTCACGCCATTACCTCACGCCATTACCTCACACAATTACCTCACGCCATTACCTCACGCCATTACCTCACACCATTACCTCACACCATTACCTGACGCCATTACCTCACACCATTACCTTACACCATTACCTCACGCCATTACCTCACGCCATTACCTCACGCCATTACCTCACACAATTACCTCACGCCATTACCTCAGGCTCTTACCTCACGCCATTACCTGACGCCATTACCTCATACCATTACCTTACACCATTACCTCACACCATTACCTCACACCATTACCTCACGTCATTACCTCATACCAGTACCTTGCACCATTACTTCACACCGTTACCTCACACTATTACCTCAGACCATTACCTCACGTTCTTACCTCACACCATTACCTCACGCCATTACCTAACATTATTACCTCACGCCTTTATCTTACAACATTACATCACGCCATTACCTCATACCATTACCTCATGCCTTTACCTCACGCCATTACCTCACACCACTACCGCACGCCATTACCTCACGCCATTACCTCACACCATTACCTTACACCATTACCTCACACCATTACCTCACACCATTACCTCACGTCATTACCTCATACCAGTACCTTGCACCATTACTTCACACCATTACCTCACACTATTACCTCAGACCATTACCTCACGTTCTTACCTCACACCATTACCTCACGCCATTACCTAACATTATTACCTCACGCCATTATCTTACAACATTACATCACGCCATTACCTCATACCATTACCTCATGCCTTTACCTCACGCCATTACCTCACACCACTACCGCACGCCATTACCTCACGCCATTACCTCACACCATTACCTCACACCATTACCTCACGCCATTACCTCACGTCATTACCCCACGCCATTACCTCACGCCATTACCTCACGCCATTACCTCACGCCATTACCTCACACCATTACCTCACACCATTACCTGACGCCATTACCTCACACCATTACCTCACACCATTACCTCACGTCATTACCTCACGCCATTGCCTCACACCATTACCTCGCGCAATTACCTCACACCATTACCTCAAGCCATTACCTCACGATATTACCACACGCCATTACCTCACGCTCTTACGTCACGCCATTACCTCACGCCACAACCTCACGCCATTACCCCACGCCATTAACTAACACCATTACCTCACGCCTTTACCTCACGCCATTACCTCACGCCATTACCCCAAGCTCTTACCTCACGCCATTACCTCACGCCATTACCTCAGGCTCTTATCTCACGCGATTACCTCACGCATTACCTCAGGCTCTTACCTCACGTCATTACCTCACATAATTACCTCACGCCATTACCTCAGGCTCTTACCTCACGCCATTACCTCGCGCCATTACCTCACGCCATTACCTCACGCCATTACCTCACGCCATTACCTCACGCCAATACCTCACGTCATTACCTCACGTTATTACCTCACACCATAATCTCAAGCCATTACCTCACGCCATTACCTCACACCATTACCTCACGCCATTTCCTCACGCCCTTACCTCACGCCATTACCTCACACCATTAACTCAAGCCATTACCTCACGCCATTACCTCACGCCATTACCTCTCGCCATTATCTCACGCCATTACCTCACCCCATTACCTCACGTCATTACCTCACGCCATTTCCTCACGCCCTTACCTCACGCCATTACCTTACACCATTAACTCAAGCCATTACCTCACGCCATTACTTCACACCATTACCTCACATCATTACCTCACGCCATTGCCTCACCCCATTACCTCACGCAATTACCTCACACCATTACCTCAAGCCATTACCTCACGCGATTACCTCACGCCATTACCTCACACAATTACCTCACGTCATTACCTCACACCATTACCTCACACTCTTACGTCACGCGATTACCTCACGCCATTACCTCACGCCATTACCTCACCCCATTACCTCAGGCCATTACCTAACGTCATTACCTCACGCCATTACCTCACACTATTACCTCACGCCATTACCTCACGCCATTAACTCACGCCCATACCTCATACCATTACCTCACGCCATTACCTCACGCCATTACCTCACCCCATTACCTCACGCCATTACCTAACGTCATTACCTCACGCCATTACCTCACACTATTACCTCACGCCATTACCTTACGCCATTAACTCACGCCCATACCTCATACCATTACCTCAAGCCATTACCTCACGCCATTACCTCACGCCATTACCTCACCCCATTACCTCACGTCATTACCTCACGCCATTACTTCACACCATTACCTCACGTCATTACCTCACGCCATTGCCTCACACCATTACCTCACGCAATTACTTCACACCATTACCTCAAGCCAATACCTCACGCTATTACCTCACGCCATTACCTCACACAATTACCTCACGCCATTACCTCACACCATTATCTCACACTCTTACGTCACGCCATTACCTCACGCCATTACCTCACGCCATTACCTCACCCCATTACCTCACGCCATTACCTAACGTCATTACCTCACGCCATTACCTCACACTATTACCTCACACCATTACCTCACGCCATTACCTCACGCCATTACCTAACGTCATTAGCTCACGCCATTACCTCACACCATTACCTCACGCCATTACCTCACTCAATTACCTCACGCCATTACCTCACACCATTACCTCACGCTCTTACGTCACGCCATTACCTCACGTCACAACCTCACGCCATTACCCCACGCCATTACCTCACACCATTACCTCACGCCTTTACCTCACGCCATTACCTCACGCCATTACCCCAGGCTCTTACCTCACGCCATTACCTCACGCCATTACCTAACGTCATTAGCTCACGCCATTACCTCACACCATTACCTCACGCCATTACCTCACTCAATTACCTCACGCCATTACCTCACACCATTACCTCACGCTCTTACGTCACGCCATTACCTCACGTCACAACCTCACACCATTACCTCACGTCATTACCTCACGCCATTGCCTCACACCATTACCTCGCGCAATTACCTCACACCATTATTTCAAGCCATTACCTCACGATATTACCTCACGCCATTACCTCACGCTCTTACGTCACGCCATTACCTCACGCCACAACCTCACGCCATTACCCCACGCCATTAACTAACACCATTACCTCACGCCTTTACCTCACGCCATTACCTCACGCCATTACCCCAAGCTCTTACCTCACGCCATTACCTCACGCCATTACCTCAGGCTCTTATCTCACGCGATTACCTCACGCATTACCTCAGGCTCTTACCTCACGCCATTACCTCACATAATTACCTCACGCCATTACCTCAGGCTCTTACCTCACGCCATTACCTCACGCCATTACCTCACGCCATTACCTCACGCCATTACCTCACGCCATTACCTCACGCCAATACCTCACGTCATTACCTCACGTTATTACCTCACACCATAATCTCAAGCCATTACCTCACGCCATTAGCTCACACCATTACCTCACGCCATTTCCCCACGCCCTTACCTCACGCCATTACCTCACACCATTAACTCAAGCCATTACCTCACGCCATTACCTCACGCCATTACCTCTCGCCATTATCTCACGCCATTACCTCACCCCATTACCTCACGTCATTACCTCACGCCATTTCCTCACGCCCTTACCTCACGCCATTACCTTACACCATTAACTCAAGCCATTACCTCACGCCATTACTTCACACCATTACCTCACATCATTACCTCACGCCATTGCCTCACCCCATTACCTCACGCAATTACCTCACACCATTACCTCAAGCCATTACCTCACGCGATTACCTCACGCCATTACCTCACACAATTACCTCACGTCATTACCTCACACCATTACCTCACACTCTTACGTCACGCGATTACCTCACGCCATTACCTCACGCCATTACCTCACCCCATTACCTCACGCCATTACCTAACGTCATTACCTCACGCCATTACCTCACACTATTACCTCACACCATTACCTCACGCCATTACCTCACGCCATTACCTAACGTCATTAGCTCACGCCATTACCTCACACCATTACCTCACGCCATTACCTCACTCAATTACCTCACGCCATTACCTCACACCATTACCTCACGCTCTTACGTCACGCCATTACCTCACGTCACAACCTCACGCCATTACCCCACGCCATTACCTCACACCATTACCTCACGCCTTTACCTCACGCCATTACCTCACGCCATTACCCCAGGCTCTTACCTCACGCCATTACCTCACGCCATTACCTAACGTCATTAGCTCACGCCATTACCTCACACCATTACCTCACGCCATTACCTCACTCAATTACCTCACGCCATTACCTCACACCATTACCTCACGCTCTTACGTCACGCCATTACCTCACGTCACAACCTCACGCCATTACCCCACGCCATTACCTCACACCATTACCTCACGCCTTTACCTCACGCCATTACCTCACACCATTACCTCACGCCTTTACCTCACGCCATTACCTCACACCATTACCTCAGGCTCTTACCTCACGCCATTACCTCACGCCATTACCTCAGGCTCTTATCTCACGCGATTATCTCACGCATTACCTCAGGCTCTTACCTCACGCCATTACCTCACGCCATTACCTCACGCCATTACCTCACACAATTACCTCACGCCATTACCTCAGGCTCTTACCTCACGCCATTACCTCACGCCATTACCTCACGCCATTACGTCACACTATGACCTCACGCCATTACCTCACGCCATTACCTCACACCATTACCTCACACCATTACCTGACGCCATTACCTCACACCATTACCTTACACCATTACCTCACGCCATTACCTCACGCCATTACCTCACGCCATTACCTCACACAATTACCTCACGCCATTACCTCAGGCTCTTACCTCACGCCATTACCTCACGCCATTACCTCACACAATTACCTCACGCCATTACCTCACGCCATTACCTCACACCATTACCTCACACCATTACCTGACGCCATTACCTCACACCATTACCTTACACCATTACCTCACGCCATTACCTCACGCCATTACCTCACGCCATTACCTCACACAATTACCTCACGCCATTACCTCAGGCTCTTACCTCACGCCATTACCTGACGCCATTACCTCATACCATTACCTTACACCATTACCTCACACCATTACCTCACACCATTACCTCACGTCATTACCTCATACCAGTACCTTGCACCATTACTTCACACCGTTACCTCACACTATTACCTCAGACCATTACCTCACGTTCTTACCTCACACCATTACCTCACGCCATTACCTAACATTATTACCTCACGCCTTTATCTTACAACATTACATCACGCCATTACCTCATACCATTACCTCATGCCTTTACCTCACGCCATTACCTCACACCACTACCGCACGCCATTACCTCACGCCATTACCTCACACCATTACCTTACACCATTACCTCACACCATTACCTCACACCATTACCTCACGTCATTACCTCATACCAGTACCTTGCACCATTACTTCACACCATTACCTCACACTATTACCTCAGACCATTACCTCACGTTCTTACCTCACACCATTACCTCACGCCATTACCTAACATTATTACCTCACGCCATTATCTTACAACATTACATCACGCCATTACCTCATACCATTACCTCATGCCTTTACCTCACGCCATTACCTCACACCACTACCGCACGCCATTACCTCACGCCATTACCTCACACCATTACCTCACACCATTACCTCACGCCATTACCTCACGTCATTACCCCACGCCATTACCTCACGCCATTACCTCACGCCATTACCTCACGCCATTACCTCACACCATTACCTCACACCATTACCTGACGCCATTACCTCACACCATTACCTCACACCATTACCTCACGTCATTACCTCACGCCATTGCCTCACACCATTACCTCGCGCAATTACCTCACACCATTACCTCAAGCCATTACCTCACGATATTACCTCACGCCATTACCTCACGCTCTTACGTCACGCCATTACCTCACGCCACAACCTCACGCCATTACCTCACGCCATTACCTCACCCCATTACCTCACGCCATTACCTAACGTCATTACCTCACGCCATTACCTCACACTATTACCTCACACCATTACCTCACGCCATTACCTCACGCCATTACCTAACGTCATTACCTCACGCCATTACCTCACACCATTACCTCACGCCATTACCTCACTCAATTACCTCACGCCATTACCTCACACCATTACCTCACGCTCTTACGTCACGCCATTACCTCACGTCACAACCTCACGCCATTACCCCACGCCATTACCTAACACCATTACCTCACGCCTTTACCTCACGCCATTACCTCACGCCATTACCCCAGGCTCTTACCTCACGCCATTACCTCACGCCATTACCTCAGGCTCTTATCTCACGCGATTACCTCACGCATTACCTCACGCCCTTACCTCACGTCATTACCTCACGCCATTACCTCACGTCATTACCTCACGCCATTACCTCACGCCATTACCTAACGTCATTACCTCACGCCATTACCGCATACCATTACCTTGCACCATTAACTCACGCCATTACCTCACACCATTACCTAACGTCATTACCTCACGCCATTACCTTACAACATTAAATCACGCCATTACCTCATACCATTACCTTACACCATTACCTCACACCATTACCTCACACCATTACCTCACGTCATTACCTCATACCAGTACCTTGCACCATTACTTCACACCGTTACCTCACACTATTACCTCAGACCATTACCTCACGTTCTTACCTCACACCATTACCTCACGCCATTACCTAACATTATTACCTCACGCCATTATCTTACAACATTACATCACGCCATTACCTCATACCATTACCTCATGCTTTTACCTCACGCCATTACCTCACACCACTACCGCACGCAATTACCTCACGCCATTACCTCACACCATTACCTCACACCATTACCTCACGCCATTACCTCACGTCATTACCCCACGCCATTACCTCACGCCATTACCTCACGCCATTACCTCGCGCCATTACCTCACACCATTACCTCACACCATTACCTGACGCCATTACCTCACACCATTACCTTACACCATTACCTCACGCCATTACCTCACGCCATTACCTTACACCATTACCTCACACCATTACCTCACACCATTACCTCACGCCATTACCTCACACCATTACCTCACACCATTACCTCACGCCATTACCTCACGCCATTACCTCACGCCATTACCTCACGCCATTACCTTACACCATTACCTCACACCATTACCTCACACCATTACCTCACGCCATTACCTCACGCCATTACCTCAGGCTCTTACCTCACGCCATTACCTCACGACATTACCTCACACCATTACCTAACGTCATTACCTCACGCCATTACCTTACAACATTAAATCACGCCATTACCTCATACCATTACCTTACACCATTACCTCACACCATTACCTCACACCATTACCTCACGTCATTACCTCATACCAGTACCTTGCACCATTACTTCACACCGTTACCTCACACTATTACCTCAGACCATTACCTCACGTTCTTACCTCACACCATTACCTCACGCCATTACCTAACATTATTACCTCACGCCTTTATCTTACAACATTACATCACGCCATTACCTCATACCATTACCTCATGCCTTTACCTCACGCCATTACCTCACACCACTACCGCACGCCATTACCTCACGCCATTACCTCACACCATTACCTTACACCATTACCTCACACCATTACCTCACACCATTACCTCACGTCATTACCTCATACCAGTACCTTGCACCATTACTTCACACCATTACCTCACACTATTACCTCAGACCATTACCTCACGTTCTTACCTCACACCATTACCTCACGCCATTACCTAACATTATTACCTCACGCCATTATCTTACAACATTACATCACGCCATTACCTCATACCATTACCTCATGCCTTTACCTCACGCCATTACCTCACACCACTACCGCACGCCATTACCTCACGCCATTACCTCACACCATTACCTCACACCATTACCTCACGCCATTACCTCACGTCATTACCCCACGCCATTACCTCACGCCATTACCTCACGCCATTACCTCACGCCATTACCTCACACCATTACCTCACACCATTACCTGACGCCATTACCTCACACCATTACCTCACACCATTACCTCACGTCATTACCTCACGCCATTGCCTCACACCATTACCTCGCGCAATTACCTCACACCATTACCTCAAGCCATTACCTCACGATATTACCTCACGCCATTACCTCACGCTCTTACGTCACGCCATTACCTCACGCCACAACCTCACGCCATTACCCCACGCCATTAACTAACACCATTACCTCACGCCTTTACCTCACGCCATTACCTCACGCCATTACCCCAAGCTCTTACCTCACGCCATTACCTCACGCCATTACCTCAGGCTCTTACCTCAGGCTCTTACCTCACGCCATTACCTCACATAATTACCTCACGCCATTACCTCAGGCTCTTACCTCACGCCATTACCTCACGCCATTACCTCACGCCATTACCTCACGCCATTACCTCACGCCATTACCTCACGCCAATACCTCACGTCATTACCTCACGTTATTACCTCACACCATAATCTCAAGCCATTACCTCACGCCATTACCTCACACCATTACCTCACGCCATTTCCTCACGCCCTTACCTCACGCCATTACCTCACACCATTAACTCAAGCCATTACCTCACGCCATTACCTCACGCCATTACCTCTCGCCATTATCTCACGCCATTACCTCACCCCATTACCTCACGTCATTACCTCACGCCATTTCCTCACGCCCTTACCTCACGCCATTACCTTACACCATTAACTCAAGCCATTACCTCACGCCATTACTTCACACCATTACCTCACATCATTACCTCACGCCATTGCCTCACCCCATTACCTCACGCAATTACCTCACACCATTACCTCAAGCCATTACCTCACGCGATTACCTCACGCCATTACCTCACACAATTACCTCACGTCATTACCTCACACCATTACCTCACACTCTTACGTCACGCGATTACCTCACGCCATTACCTCACGCCATTACCTCACCCCATTACCTCACGCCATTACCTAACGTCATTACCTCACGCCATTACCTCACACTATTACCTCACACCATTACCTCACGCCATTACCTCACGCCATTACCTAACGTCATTAGCTCACGCCATTACCTCACACCATTACCTCACGCCATTACCTCACTCAATTACCTCACGCCATTACCTCACACCATTACCTCACGCTCTTACGTCACGCCATTACCTCACGTCACAACCTCACGCCATTACCCCACGCCATTACCTCACACCATTACCTCACGCCTTTACCTCACGCCATTACCTCACGCCATTACCCCAGGCTCTTACCTCACGCCATTACCTCACGCCATTACCTAACGTCATTAGCTCACGCCATTACCTCACACCATTACCTCACGCCATTACCTCACTCAATTACCTCACGCCATTACCTCACACCATTACCTCACGCTCTTACGTCACGCCATTACCTCACGTCACAACCTCACGCCATTACCCCACGCCATTACCTCACACCATTACCTCACGCCTTTACCTCACGCCATTACCTCACACCATTACCTCACGCCTTTACCTCACGCCATTACCTCACACCATTACCTCAGGCTCTTACCTCACGCCATTACCTCACGCCATTACCTCAGGCTCTTATCTCACGCGATTATCTCACGCATTACCTCAGGCTCTTACCTCACGCCATTACCTCACGCCATTACCTCACGCCATTACCTCACACAATTACCTCACGCCATTACCTCAGGCTCTTACCTCACGCCATTACCTCACGCCATTACCTCACGCCATTACGTCACACTATGACCTCACGCCATTACCTCACGCCATTACCTCACACCATTACCTCACACCATTACCTGACGCCATTACCTCACACCATTACCTTACACCATTACCTCACGCCATTACCTCACGCCATTACCTCACGCCATTACCTCACACAATTACCTCACGCCATTACCTCAGGCTCTTACCTCACGCCATTACCTCACGCCATTACCTCACACAATTACCTCACGCCATTACCTCACGCCATTACCTCACACCATTACCTCACACCATTACCTGACGCCATTACCTCACACCATTACCTTACACCATTACCTCACGCCATTACCTCACGCCATTACCTCACGCCATTACCTCACACAATTACCTCACGCCATTACCTCAGGCTCTTACCTCACGCCATTACCTGACGCCATTACCTCATACCATTACCTTACACCATTACCTCACACCATTACCTCACACCATTACCTCACGTCATTACCTCATACCAGTACCTTGCACCATTACTTCACACCGTTACCTCACACTATTACCTCAGACCATTACCTCACGTTCTTACCTCACACCATTACCTCACGCCATTACCTAACATTATTACCTCACGCCTTTATCTTACAACATTACATCACGCCATTACCTCATACCATTACCTCATGCCTTTACCTCACGCCATTACCTCACACCACTACCGCACGCCATTACCTCACGCCATTACCTCACACCATTACCTTACACCATTACCTCACACCATTACCTCACACCATTACCTCACGTCATTACCTCATACCAGTACCTTGCACCATTACTTCACACCATTACCTCACACTATTACCTCAGACCATTACCTCACGTTCTTACCTCACACCATTACCTCACGCCATTACCTAACATTATTACCTCACGCCATTATCTTACAACATTACATCACGCCATTACCTCATACCATTACCTCATGCCTTTACCTCACGCCATTACCTCACACCACTACCGCACGCCATTACCTCACGCCATTACCTCACACCATTACCTCACACCATTACCTCACGCCATTACCTCACGTCATTACCCCACGCCATTACCTCACGCCATTACCTCACGCCATTACCTCACGCCATTACCTCACACCATTACCTCACACCATTACCTGACGCCATTACCTCACACCATTACCTCACACCATTACCTCACGTCATTACCTCACGCCATTGCCTCACACCATTACCTCGCGCAATTACCTCACACCATTACCTCAAGCCATTACCTCACGATATTACCACACGCCATTACCTCACGCTCTTACGTCACGCCATTACCTCACGCCACAACCTCACGCCATTACCCCACGCCATTAACTAACACCATTACCTCACGCCTTTACCTCACGCCATTACCTCACGCCATTACCCCAAGCTCTTACCTCACGCCATTACCTCACGCCATTACCTCAGGCTCTTATCTCACGCGATTACCTCACGCATTACCTCAGGCTCTTACCTCACGTCATTACCTCACATAATTACCTCACGCCATTACCTCAGGCTCTTACCTCACGCCATTACCTCACGCCATTACCTCACGCCATTACCTCACGCCATTACCTCACGCCATTACCTCACGCCAATACCTCACGTCATTACCTCACGTTATTACCTCACACCATAATCTCAAGCCATTACCTCACGCCATTACCTCACACCATTACCTCACGCCATTTCCTCACGCCCTTACCTCACGCCATTACCTCACACCATTAACTCAAGCCATTACCTCACGCCATTACCTCACGCCATTACCTCTCGCCATTATCTCACGCCATTACCTCACCCCATTACCTCACGTCATTACCTCACGCCATTTCCTCACGCCCTTACCTCACGCCATTACCTTACACCATTAACTCAAGCCATTACCTCACGCCATTACTTCACACCATTACCTCACATCATTACCTCACGCCATTGCCTCACCCCATTACCTCACGCAATTACCTCACACCATTACCTCAAGCCATTACCTCACGCGATTACCTCACGCCATTACCTCACACAATTACCTCACGTCATTACCTCACACCATTACCTCACACTCTTACGTCACGCGATTACCTCACGCCATTACCTCACGCCATTACCTCACCCCATTACCTCAGGCCATTACCTAACGTCATTACCTCACGCCATTACCTCACACTATTACCTCACGCCATTACCTCACGCCATTAACTCACGCCCATACCTCATACCATTACCTCACGCCATTACCTCACGCCATTACCTCACCCCATTACCTCACGCCATTACCTAACGTCATTACCTCACGCCATTACCTCACACTATTACCTCACGCCATTACCTTACGCCATTAACTCACGCCCATACCTCATACCATTACCTCAAGCCATTACCTCACGCCATTACCTCACGCCATTACCTCACCCCATTACCTCACGTCATTACCTCACGCCATTACTTCACACCATTACCTCACGTCATTACCTCACGCCATTGCCTCACACCATTACCTCACGCAATTACTTCACACCATTACCTCAAGCCAATACCTCACGCTATTACCTCACGCCATTACCTCACACAATTACCTCACGCCATTACCTCACACCATTATCTCACACTCTTACGTCACGCCATTACCTCACGCCATTACCTCACGCCATTACCTCACCCCATTACCTCACGCCATTACCTAACGTCATTACCTCACGCCATTACCTCACACTATTACCTCACACCATTACCTCACGCCATTACCTCACGCCATTACCTAACGTCATTAGCTCACGCCATTACCTCACACCATTACCTCACGCCATTACCTCACTCAATTACCTCACGCCATTACCTCACACCATTACCTCACGCTCTTACGTCACGCCATTACCTCACGTCACAACCTCACGCCATTACCCCACGCCATTACCTCACACCATTACCTCACGCCTTTACCTCACGCCATTACCTCACGCCATTACCCCAGGCTCTTACCTCACGCCATTACCTCACGCCATTACCTAACGTCATTAGCTCACGCCATTACCTCACACCATTACCTCACGCCATTACCTCACTCAATTACCTCACGCCATTACCTCACACCATTACCTCACGCTCTTACGTCACGCCATTACCTCACGTCACAACCTCACGCCATTACCCCACGCCATTACCTCACACCATTACCTCACGCCTTTACCTCACGCCATTACCTCACACCATTACCTCACGCCTTTACCTCACGCCATTACCTCACACCATTACCTCAGGCTCTTACCTCACGCCATTACCTCACGCCATTACCTCAGGCTCTTATCTCACGCGATTATCTCACGCATTACCTCAGGCTCTTACCTCACGCCATTACCTCACGCCATTACCTCACGCCATTACCTCACACAATTACCTCACGCCATTACCTCAGGCTCTTACCTCACGCCATTACCTCACGCCATTACCTCACGCCATTACGTCACACTATGACCTCACGCCATTACCTCACGCCATTACCTCACACCATTACCTCACACCATTACCTGACGCCATTACCTCACACCATTACCTCACACCATTACCTCACGCCATTACCTCACGCCATTACCTCACGCCATTACCTCACACAATTACCTCACGCCATTACCTCAGGCTCTTACCTCACGCCATTACCTCACGCCATTACCTCACACAATTACCTCACGCCATTACCTCACGCCATTACCTCACACCATTACCTCACACCATTACCTGACGCCATTACCTCACACCATTACCTTACACCATTACCTCACGCCATTACCTCACGCCATTACCTCACGCCATTACCTCACACAATTACCTCACGCCATTACCTCAGGCTCTTACCTCACGCCATTACCTCACGCCATTACCTCACACAATTACCTCACGCCATTACCTCAGGCTCTTACCTCACGCCATTACTTCACACCATTACCTCACACCATTACCTCACGCCATTACCTCACGCCATTACCTCACGCCATTACTTCACACCATTACCTCACGTCATTACCTCACGCCATTGCCTCACACCATTACCTCACGCAATTACCTCACACCATTACCTCAAGCCATTACCTCACGCCATTGCCTCACCCCATTACCTCACGTCATTACCTCACGCCATTACTTCACACCATTACCTCACATCATTACCTCACGCCATTGCCTCACCCCATTACCTCACGCAATTACCTCACACCATTACCTCAAGCCATTACCTCACGCGATTACCTCACGCCATTACCTCACACAATTACCTCACGCCATTACCTCACACCATTACCTCACACTCTTACGTCACGCCATTACCTCACGCCATTACCTCACGCCATTACCTCACCCCATTACCTCAGGCCATTACCTAACGTCATTACCTCACGCCATTACCTCACACTATTACCTCACGCCATTACCTCACGCCATTAACCCACGCCCATACCTCATACCATTACCTCACGCCATTACCTCACGCCATTACCTCACCCCATTACCTCACGCCATTACCTAACGTCATTACCTCACGCCATTACCTCACACTATTACCTCACGCCATTACCTTACGCCATTAACTCACGCCCATACCTCATACCATTACCTCAAGCCATTACCTCACGCTATTACCTCACGCCATTACCTCACACAATTACCTCACGCCATTACCTCACACCATTATCTCACACTCTTACGTCACGCCATTACCTCACGCCATTACCTCACGCCATTACCTCACCCCATTACCTCACGCCATTACCTAACGTCATTACCTCACGCCATTACCTCACACTATTACCTCACACCATTACCTCACGCCATTACCTCACGCCATTACCTCGCGCCATTACCTCACACCATTACCTCACACCATTACCTGACGCCATTACCTCACACCATTACCTTACACCATTACCTCACGCCATTACCTCACGGCATTACCTTACACCATTACCTCACACCATTACCTCACACCATTACCTCACGCCATTACCTCACACCATTACCTCACACCATTTCCTCACCCCATTACCTCACGCCATTACCTCACACCATTAACTCAAGCCATTACCTCACGCCATTACCTCACGCCATTACCTCGCGCCATTACCTCACGCCATTACCTCACCCCATTACCTCACGTCATTACCTCACGCCATTACTTCACACCATTACCTCACGTCATTACCTCACGCCATTGCCTCACACCATTACCTCACGCAATTACCTCACACCATTACCTCAAGCCATTACCTCACGCCATTGCCTCACCCCATTACCTCACGTCATTACCTCAGGCCATTACTTCACACCATTACCTCACATCATTACCTCACGCCATTGCCTCACCCCATTACCTCACGCAATTACCTCACACCATTACCTCAAGCCATTACCTCACGCGATTACCTCACGCCATTACCTCACACAATTACGTCACGCCATTACCTCACACCATTACCTCACACTCTTACGTCACGCCATTACCTCACGCCATTACCTCACGCCATTACCTCACCCCATTACCTCAGGCCATTACCTAACGTCATTACCTCACGCCATTACCTCACACTATTACCTCACGCCATTACCTCACGCCATTAACTCACGCCCATACCTCATACCATTACCTCACGCCATTATCTCACGCCATTACCTCACCCCATTACCTCACGCCATTACCTAACGTCATTACCTCACGCCATTACCTCACACTATTACCTCACGCCATTACCTTACGCCATTAACTCACGCCCATACCTCATACCATTACCTCAAGCCATTACCTCACGCTATTACCTCACGCCATTACCTCACACAATTACCTCACGCCATTACCTCACACCATTGTCTCACACTCTTACGTCACGCCATTACCTCACGCCATTACCTCACGCCATTACCTCACCCCATTACCTCACGCCATTACCTAACGTCATTACCTCACGCCATTACCTCACACTATTACCTCACACCATTACCTCACGCCATTACCTCACGCCATTACCTAACGTCATTACCTCACGCCATTACCTCACACCATTACCTCACGCCATTACCTCACTCAATTACCTCACGCCATTACCTCACACCATTACCTCACGCTCTTACGTCACGCCATTACCTCACGTCACAACCTCACGCCATTACCCCACGCCATTACCTAACACCATTACCTCACGCCTTTACCTCACGCCATTACCTCACGCCATTACCCCAGGCTCTTACCTCACGCCATTACCTCACGCATTACCTCAGGCTCTTACCTCACGCCATTACCTCACGCCATTACCTCACGCCATTACCTCACGCCATTACGTCACACTATGAACTCACGCCATTACCTCACGCCCTTACCTCACGTCATTACCTCACGCCATTACCTCACGTCATTACCTCAAGCCATTACCTCACGCCATTACCTAACGTCATTACCTCACGCCATTACCGCATACCATTACCTTGCACCATTAACTCACGCCATAACCTCACACCATTACCTAACGTCATTACCTCACGCCATTACCTTACAACATTAAATCACGCCATTACCTCATACCATTACCTTACACCATTACCTCACACCATTACCTCACACCATTACCTCACGTCATTACCTCATACCAGTACCTTGCACCATTACTTCACACCGTTACCTCACACTATTACCTCAGACCATTACCTCACGTTCTTACCTCACACCATTACCTCACGCCATTACCTAACATTATTACCTCACGCCATTATCTTACAACATTACATCACGCCATTACCTCATACCATTACCTCATGCCTTTACCTCACGCCATTACCTCACACCACTACCGCACGCCATTACCTCACGCCATTACCTCACACCATTACCTCACACCATTACCTCACGCCATTACCTCACGTCATTACCCCACGCCATTACCTCACGCCATTACCTCACGCCATTACCTCGCGCCATTACCTCACACCATTACCTCACACCATTACCTGACGCCATTACCTCACACCATTACCTTACACCATTACCTCACGCCATTACCTCACGCCATTACCTCACGCCATTACCTTACACCATTACCTCACACCATTACCTCACACCATTACCTCACGCCATTACCTCACGCCATTACCTTACACCATTACCTCACACCATTACCTCACACCATTACCTCACGCCATTACCTCACGCCATTACCTCACGCCATTACCTCACGCCATTACCTTACACCATTACCTCACACCATTACCTCACACCATTACCTCACGCCATTACCTCACGCCATTACCTCACGCCATTACCTCACGCCATTACCTCACGCCATTACCTCACCCCATTACCTCACGTCATTACCTCAGGCCATTACTTCACACCATTACCTCACATCATTACCTCACGCCATTGCCTCACCCCATTACCTCACGCAATTACCTCACACCATTACCTCAAGCCATTACCTCACGCGATTACCTCACGCCATTACCTCACACAATTACGTCACGCCATTACCTCACACCATTACCTCACACTCTTACGTCACGCCATTACCTCACGCCATTACCTCACGCCATTACCTCACCCCATTACCTCAGGCCATTACCTAACGTCATTACCTCACGCCATTACCTCACACTATTACCTCACGCCATTACCTCACGCCATTAACTCACGCCCATACCTCATACCATTACCTCACGCCATTATCTCACGCCATTACCTCACACCATTACCTCACGCCATTACCTCACGCCATTACCTCACGCCATTACCTCACGCCATTACCTCACGCCATTACCTCACACCATTACCTCACACCATTACCTCACGCCATTACCTCACGCCATTACCTCACACCATTACCTCACACCATTACCTCATACCGTTACCTCACACCATTACCTCACGCCATTACCTCACGCCATTACCTCACGCCATTACCTCACGCCATTACCTCACACCATTACCTCACGCCATTACCTCACGCCATTACCTCACGCCATTACCTCACACCATTACCTCACGCCATTACCTAACATTATTACCTCACGCCTTTATCTTACAACATTACATCACGCCATTACCTCATACCATTACCTCATGCCTTTACCTCACGCCATTACCTCACACCACTACCGCACGCCATTACCTCACGCCATTACCTCACACCATTACCTTACACCATTACCTCACACCATTACCTCACACCATTACCTCACGTCATTACCTCATACCAGTACCTTGCACCATTACTTCACACCATTACCTCACACTATTACCTCAGACCATTACCTCACGTTCTTACCTCACACCATTACCTCACGCCATTACCTAACATTATTACCTCACGCCATTATCTTACAACATTACATCACGCCATTACCTCATACCATTACCTCATGCCTTTACCTCACGCCATTACCTCACACCACTACCGCACGCCATTACCTCACGCCATTACCTCACACCATTACCTCACACCATTACCTCACGCCATTACCTCACGTCATTACCCCACGCCATTACCTCACGCCATTACCTCACGCCATTACCTCACGCCATTACCTCACACCATTACCTCACACCATTACCTGACGCCATTACCTCACACCATTACCTCACACCATTACCTCACGTCATTACCTCACGCCATTGCCTCACACCATTACCTCGCGCAATTACCTCACACCATTACCTCAAGCCATTACCTCACGATATTACCTCACGCCATTACCTCACGCTCTTACGTCACGCCATTACCTCACGCCACAACCTCACGCCATTACCTCACGCCATTACCTCACCCCATTACCTCACGCCATTACCTAACGTCATTACCTCACGCCATTACCTCACACTATTACCTCACACCATTACCTCACGCCATTACCTCACGCCATTACCTAACGTCATTACCTCACGCCATTACCTCACACCATTACCTCACGCCATTACCTCACTCAATTACCTCACGCCATTACCTCACACCATTACCTCACGCTCTTACGTCACGCCATTACCTCACGTCACAACCTCACGCCATTACCCCACGCCATTACCTAACACCATTACCTCACGCCTTTACCTCACGCCATTACCTCACGCCATTACCCCAGGCTCTTACCTCACGCCATTACCTCACGCCATTACCTCAGGCTCTTATCTCACGCGATTACCTCACGCATTACCTCACGCCCTTACCTCACGTCATTACCTCACGCCATTACCTCACGTCATTACCTCACGCCATTACCTCACGCCATTACCTAACGTCATTACCTCACGCCATTACCGCATACCATTACCTTGCACCATTAACTCACGCCATTACCTCACACCATTACCTAACGTCATTACCTCACGCCATTACCTTACAACATTAAATCACGCCATTACCTCATACCATTACCTTACACCATTACCTCACACCATTACCTCACACCATTACCTCACGTCATTACCTCATACCAGTACCTTGCACCATTACTTCACACCGTTACCTCACACTATTACCTCAGACCATTACCTCACGTTCTTACCTCACACCATTACCTCACGCCATTACCTAACATTATTACCTCACGCCATTATCTTACAACATTACATCACGCCATTACCTCATACCATTACCTCATGCTTTTACCTCACGCCATTACCTCACACCACTACCGCACGCAATTACCTCACGCCATTACCTCACACCATTACCTCACACCATTACCTCACGCCATTACCTCACGTCATTACCCCACGCCATTACCTCACGCCATTACCTCACGCCATTACCTCGCGCCATTACCTCACACCATTACCTCACACCATTACCTGACGCCATTACCTCACACCATTACCTTACACCATTACCTCACGCCATTACCTCACGCCATTACCTTACACCATTACCTCACACCATTACCTCACACCATTACCTCACGCCATTACCTCACACCATTACCTCACACCATTACCTCACGCCATTACCTCACGCCATTACCTCACGCCATTACCTCACGCCATTACCTTACACCATTACCTCACACCATTACCTCACACCATTACCTCACGCCATTACCTCACGCCATTACCTCAGGCTCTTACCTCACGCCATTACCTCACGCCATTACCTCACACCATTACCTAACGTCATTACCTCACGCCATTACCTTACAACATTAAATCACGCCATTACCTCATACCATTACCTTACACCATTACCTCACACCATTACCTCACACCATTACCTCACGTCATTACCTCATACCAGTACCTTGCACCATTACTTCACACCGTTACCTCACACTATTACCTCAGACCATTACCTCACGTTCTTACCTCACACCATTACCTCACGCCATTACCTAACATTATTACCTCACGCCTTTATCTTACAACATTACATCACGCCATTACCTCATACCATTACCTCATGCCTTTACCTCACGCCATTACCTCACACCACTACCGCACGCCATTACCTCACGCCATTACCTCACACCATTACCTTACACCATTACCTCACACCATTACCTCACACCATTACCTCACGTCATTACCTCATACCAGTACCTTGCACCATTACTTCACACCATTACCTCACACTATTACCTCAGACCATTACCTCACGTTCTTACCTCACACCATTACCTCACGCCATTACCTAACATTATTACCTCACGCCATTATCTTACAACATTACATCACGCCATTACCTCATACCATTACCTCATGCCTTTACCTCACGCCATTACCTCACACCACTACCGCACGCCATTACCTCACGCCATTACCTCACACCATTACCTCACACCATTACCTCACGCCATTACCTCACGTCATTACCCCACGCCATTACCTCACGCCATTACCTCACGCCATTACCTCACGCCATTACCTCACACCATTACCTCACACCATTACCTGACGCCATTACCTCACACCATTACCTCACACCATTACCTCACGTCATTACCTCACGCCATTGCCTCACACCATTACCTCGCGCAATTACCTCACACCATTACCTCAAGCCATTACCTCACGATATTACCTCACGCCATTACCTCACGCTCTTACGTCACACCATTACCTCACGCCATTACCTAACATTATTACCTCACGCCATTATCTTACAACATTACATCACGCCATTACCTCATACCATTACCTCATGCTTTTACCTCACGCCATTACCTCACACCACTACCGCACGCAATTACCTCACGCCATTACCTCACACCATTACCTCACACCATTACCTCACGCCATTACCTCACGTCATTACCCCACGCCATTACCTCACGCCATTACCTCACGCCATTACCTCGCGCCATTACCTCACACCATTACCTCACACCATTACCTGACGCCATTACCTCACACCATTACCTTACACCATTACCTCACGCCATTACCTCACGCCATTACCTCACACCATTACCTCACGCCATTACCTCACGCCATTACCTCAGGCTCTTACCTCACGCCATTACCTCACGCCATTACCTCACACCATTACCTAACGTCATTACCTCACGCCATTACCTTACAACATTAAATCACGCCATTACCTCATACCATTACCTTACACCATTACCTCACACCATTACCTCACACCATTACCTCACGTCATTACCTCATACCAGTACCTTGCACCATTACTTCACACCGTTACCTCACACTATTACCTCAGACCATTACCTCACGTTCTTACCTCACACCATTACCTCACGCCATTACCTAACATTATTACCTCACGCCTTTATCTTACAACATTACATCACGCCATTACCTCATACCATTACCTCATGCCTTTACCTCACGCCATTACCTCACACCACTACCGCACGCCATTACCTCACGCCATTACCTCACACCATTACCTTACACCATTACCTCACACCATTACCTCACACCATTACCTCACGTCATTACCTCATACCAGTACCTTGCACCATTACTTCACACCATTACCTCACACTATTACCTCAGACCATTACCTCACGTTCTTACCTCACACCATTACCTCACGCCATTACCTAACATTATTACCTCACGCCATTATCTTACAACATTACATCACGCCATTACCTCATACCATTACCTCATGCCTTTACCTCACGCCATTACCTCACACCACTACCGCACGCCATTACCTCACGCCATTACCTCACACCATTACCTCACACCATTACCTCACGCCATTACCTCACGTCATTACCCCACGCCATTACCTCACGCCATTACCTCACGCCATTACCTCACGCCATTACCTCACACCATTACCTCACACCATTACCTGACGCCATTACCTCACACCATTACCTCACACCATTACCTCACGTCATTACCTCACGCCATTGCCTCACACCATTACCTCGCGCAATTACCTCACACCATTACCTCAAGCCATTACCTCACGATATTACCTCACGCCATTACCTCACGCTCTTACGTCACGCCATTACCTCACGCCACAACCTCACGCCATTACCCCACGCCATTAACTAACACCATTACCTCACGCCTTTACCTCACGCCATTACCTCACGCCATTACCCCAAGCTCTTACCTCACGCCATTACCTCACGCCATTACCTCAGGCTCTTATCTCACGCGATTACCTCACGCATTACCTCAGGCTCTTACCTCACGCCATTACCTCACATAATTACCTCACGCCATTACCTCAGGCTCTTACCTCACGCCATTACCTCACGCCATTACCTCACGCCATTACCTCACGCCATTACCTCACGCCATTACCTCACGCCAATACCTCACGTCATTACCTCACGTTATTACCTCACACCATAATCTCAAGCCATTACCTCACGCCATTACCTCACACCATTACCTCACGCCATTTCCTCACGCCCTTACCTCACGCCATTACCTCACACCATTAACTCAAGCCATTACCTCACGCCATTACCTCACGCCATTACCTCTCGCCATTATCTCACGCCATTACCTCACCCCATTACCTCACGTCATTACCTCACGCCATTTCCTCACGCCCTTACCTCACGCCATTACCTTACACCATTAACTCAAGCCATTACCTCACGCCATTACTTCACACCATTACCTCACATCATTACCTCACGCCATTGCCTCACCCCATTACCTCACGCAATTACCTCACACCATTACCTCAAGCCATTACCTCACGCGATTACCTCACGCCATTACCTCACACAATTACCTCACGTCATTACCTCACACCATTACCTCACACTCTTACGTCACGCGATTACCTCACGCCATTACCTCACGCCATTACCTCACCCCATTACCTCACGCCATTACCTAACGTCATTACCTCACGCCATTACCTCACACTATTACCTCACACCATTACCTCACGCCATTACCTCACGCCATTACCTAACGTCATTAGCTCACGCCATTACCTCACACCATTACCTCACGCCATTACCTCACTCAATTACCTCACGCCATTACCTCACACCATTACCTCACGCTCTTACGTCACGCCATTACCTCACGTCACAACCTCACGCCATTACCCCACGCCATTACCTCACACCATTACCTCACGCCTTTACCTCACGCCATTACCTCACGCCATTACCCCAGGCTCTTACCTCACGCCATTACCTCACGCCATTACCTAACGTCATTAGCTCACGCCATTACCTCACACCATTACCTCACGCCATTACCTCACTCAATTACCTCACGCCATTACCTCACACCATTACCTCACGCTCTTACGTCACGCCATTACCTCACGTCACAACCTCACGCCATTACCCCACGCCATTACCTCACACCATTACCTCACGCCTTTACCTCACGCCATTACCTCACACCATTACCTCACGCCTTTACCTCACGCCATTACCTCACACCATTACCTCAGGCTCTTACCTCACGCCATTACCTCACGCCATTACCTCAGGCTCTTATCTCACGCGATTATCTCACGCATTACCTCAGGCTCTTACCTCACGCCATTACCTCACGCCATTACCTCACGCCATTACCTCACACAATTACCTCACGCCATTACCTCAGGCTCTTACCTCACGCCATTACCTCACGCCATTACCTCACGCCATTACGTCACACTATGACCTCACGCCATTACCTCACGCCATTACCTCACACCATTACCTCACACCATTACCTGACGCCATTACCTCACACCATTACCTTACACCATTACCTCACGCCATTACCTCACGCCATTACCTCACGCCATTACCTCACACAATTACCTCACGCCATTACCTCAGGCTCTTACCTCACGCCATTACCTCACGCCATTACCTCACACAATTACCTCACGCCATTACCTCACGCCATTACCTCACACCATTACCTCACACCATTACCTGACGCCATTACCTCACACCATTACCTTACACCATTACCTCACGCCATTACCTCACGCCATTACCTCACGCCATTACCTCACACAATTACCTCACGCCATTACCTCAGGCTCTTACCTCACGCCATTACCTGACGCCATTACCTCATACCATTACCTTACACCATTACCTCACACCATTACCTCACACCATTACCTCACGTCATTACCTCATACCAGTACCTTGCACCATTACTTCACACCGTTACCTCACACTATTACCTCAGACCATTACCTCACGTTCTTACCTCACACCATTACCTCACGCCATTACCTAACATTATTACCTCACGCCTTTATCTTACAACATTACATCACGCCATTACCTCATACCATTACCTCATGCCTTTACCTCACGCCATTACCTCACACCACTACCGCACGCCATTACCTCACGCCATTACCTCACACCATTACCTTACACCATTACCTCACACCATTACCTCACACCATTACCTCACGTCATTACCTCATACCAGTACCTTGCACCATTACTTCACACCATTACCTCACACTATTACCTCAGACCATTACCTCACGTTCTTACCTCACACCATTACCTCACGCCATTACCTAACATTATTACCTCACGCCATTATCTTACAACATTACATCACGCCATTACCTCATACCATTACCTCATGCCTTTACCTCACGCCATTACCTCACACCACTACCGCACGCCATTACCTCACGCCATTACCTCACACCATTACCTCACACCATTACCTCACGCCATTACCTCACGTCATTACCCCACGCCATTACCTCACGCCATTACCTCACGCCATTACCTCACGCCATTACCTCACACCATTACCTCACACCATTACCTGACGCCATTACCTCACACCATTACCTCACACCATTACCTCACGTCATTACCTCACGCCATTGCCTCACACCATTACCTCGCGCAATTACCTCACACCATTACCTCAAGCCATTACCTCACGATATTACCTCACGCCATTACCTCACGCTCTTACGTCACGCCATTACCTCACGCCACAACCTCACGCCATTACCCCACGCCATTAACTAACACCATTACCTCACGCCTTTACCTCACGCCATTACCTCACGCCATTACCCCAAGCTCTTACCTCACGCCATTACCTCACGCCATTACCTCAGGCTCTTATCTCACGCGATTACCTCACGCATTACCTCAGGCTCTTACCTCACGCCATTACCTCACATAATTACCTCACGCCATTACCTCAGGCTCTTACCTCACGCCATTACCTCACGCCATTACCTCACGCCATTACCTCACGCCATTACCTCACGCCATTACCTCACGCCAATACCTCACGTCATTACCTCACGTTATTACCTCACACCATAATCTCAAGCCATTACCTCACGCCATTACCTCACACCATTACCTCACGCCATTTCCTCACGCCCTTACCTCACGCCATTACCTCACACCATTAACTCAAGCCATTACCTCACGCCATTACCTCACGCCATTACCTCTCGCCATTATCTCACGCCATTACCTCACCCCATTACCTCACGTCATTACCTCACGCCATTTCCTCACGCCCTTACCTCACGCCATTACCTTACACCATTAACTCAAGCCATTACCTCACGCCATTACTTCACACCATTACCTCACATCATTACCTCACGCCATTGCCTCACCCCATTACCTCACGCAATTACCTCACACCATTACCTCAAGCCATTACCTCACGCGATTACCTCACGCCATTACCTCACACAATTACCTCACGTCATTACCTCACACCATTACCTCACACTCTTACGTCACGCGATTACCTCACGCCATTACCTCACGCCATTACCTCACCCCATTACCTCAGGCCATTACCTAACGTCATTACCTCACGCCATTACCTCACACTATTACCTCACGCCATTACCTCACGCCATTAACTCACGCCCATACCTCATACCATTACCTCACGCCATTACCTCACGCCATTACCTCACCCCATTACCTCACGCCATTACCTAACGTCATTACCTCACGCCATTACCTCACACTATTACCTCACGCCATTACCTTACGCCATTAACTCACGCCCATACCTCATACCATTACCTCAAGCCATTACCTCACGCCATTACCTCACGCCATTACCTCACCCCATTACCTCACGTCATTACCTCACGCCATTACTTCACACCATTACCTCACGTCATTACCTCACGCCATTGCCTCACACCATTACCTCACGCAATTACCTCACACCATTACCTCAAGCCAATACCTCACGCTATTACCTCACGCCATTACCTCACACAATTACCTCACGCCATTACCTCACACCATTATCTCACACTCTTACGTCACGCCATTACCTCACGCCATTACCTCACGCCATTACCTCACCCCATTACCTCACGCCATTACCTAACGTCATTACCTCACGCCATTACCTCACACTATTACCTCACACCATTACCTCACGCCATTACTTCACGCCATTACCTAACGTCATTAGCTCACGCCATTACCTCACACCATTACCTCACGCCATTACCTCACTCAATTACCTCACGCCATTACCTCACACCATTACCTCACGCTCTTACGTCACGCCATTACCTCACGTCACAACCTCACGCCATTACCCCACGCCATTACCTCACACCATTACCTCACGCCTTTACCTCACGCCATTACCTCACGCCATTACCCCAGGCTCTTACCTCACGCCATTACCTCACGCCATTACCTAACGTCATTAGCTCACGCCATTACCTCACACCATTACCTCACGCCATTACCTCACTCAATTACCTCACGCCATTACCTCACACCATTACCTCACGCTCTTACGTCACGCCATTACCTCACGTCACAACCTCACGCCATTACCCCACGCCATTACCTCACACCATTACCTCACGCCTTTACCTCACGCCATTACCTCACACCATTACCTCACGCCTTTACCTCACGCCATTACCTCACACCATTACCTCAGGCTCTTACCTCACGCCATTACCTCACGCCATTACCTCAGGCTCTTATCTCACGCGATTATCTCACGCATTACCTCAGGCTCTTACCTCACGCCATTACCTCACGCCATTACCTCACGCCATTACCTCACACAATTACCTCACGCCATTACCTCAGGCTCTTACCTCACGCCATTACCTCACGCCATTACCTCACGCCATTACGTCACACTATGACCTCACGCCATTACCTCACGCCATTACCTCACACCATTACCTCACACCATTACCTGACGCCATTACCTCACACCATTACCTCACACCATTACCTCACGCCATTACCTCACGCCATTACCTCACGCCATTACCTCACACAATTACCTCACGCCATTACCTCAGGCTCTTACCTCACGCCATTACCTCACGCCATTACCTCACACAATTACCTCACGCCATTACCTCACGCCATTACCTCACACCATTACCTCACACCATTACCTGACGCCATTACCTCACACCATTACCTTACACCATTACCTCACGCCATTACCTCACGCCATTACCTCACGCCATTACCTCACACAATTACCTCACGCCATTACCTCAGGCTCTTACCTCACGCCATTACCTCACGCCATTACCTCACACAATTACCTCACGCCATTACCTCAGGCTCTTACCTCACGCCATTACTTCACACCATTACCTCACACCATTACCTCACGCCATTACCTCACGCCATTACCTCACGCCATTACTTCACACCATTACCTCACGTCATTACCTCACGCCATTGCCTCACACCATTACCTCACGCAATTACCTCACACCATTACCTCAAGCCATTACCTCACGCCATTGCCTCACCCCATTACCTCACGTCATTACCTCACGCCATTGCCTCACCCCATTACCTCACGCAATTACCTCACACCATTACCTCAAGCCATTACCTCACGCGATTACCTCACGCCATTACCTCACACAATTACCTCACGCCATTACCTCACACCATTACCTCACACTCTTACGTCACGCCATTACCTCACGCCATTACCTCACGCCATTACCTCACCCCATTACCTCAGGCCATTACCTAACGTCATTACCTCACGCCATTACCTCACACTATTACCTCACGCCATTACCTCACGCCATTAACTCACGCCCATACCTCATACCATTACCTCACGCCATTACCTCACGCCATTACCTCACCCCATTACCTCACGCCATTACCTAACGTCATTACCTCACGCCATTACCTCACACTATTACCTCACGCCATTACCTTACGCCATTAACTCACGCCCATACCTCATACCATTACCTCAAGCCATTACCTCACGCTATTACCTCACGCCATTACCTCACACAATTACCTCACGCCATTACCTCACACCATTATCTCACACTCTTACGTCACGCCATTACCTCACGCCATTACCTCACGCCATTACCTCACCCCATTACCTCACGCCATTACCTAACGTCATTACCTCACGCCATTACCTAACGTCATTACCTCACGCCATTACCTCACACTATTACCTCACGCCATTACCTTACGCCATTACCTCACGCCATTACCTCGCGCCATTACCTCACACCATTACCTCACACCATTACCTCACGCCATTACCTCACGCCATTACCTCGCGCCATTACCTCACACCATTACCTCACACCATTACCTGACGCCATTACCTCACACCATTACCTTACACCATTACCTCACGCCATTACCTCACGGCATTACCTTACACCATTACCTCACACCATTACCTCACACCATTACCTCACGCCATTACCTCACACCATTACCTCACACCATTTCCTCACCCCATTACCTCACGCCATTACCTCACACCATTAACTCAAGCCATTACCTCACGCCATTACCTCACGCCATTACCTCGCGCCATTACCTCACGCCATTACCTCACCCCATTACCTCACGTCATTACCTCACGCCATTACTTCACACCATTACCTCACGTCATTACCTCACGCCATTGCCTCACCCCATTACCTCACGTCATTACCTCAGGCCATTACTTCACACCATTACCTCACATCATTACCTCACGCCATTGCCTCACCCCATTACCTCACGCAATTACCTCACACCATTACCTCAAGCCATTACCTCACGCGATTACCTCACGCCATTACCTCACACAATTACGTCACGCCATTACCTCACACCATTACCTCACACTCTTACGTCACGCCATTACCTCACGCCATTACCTCACGCCATTACCTCACCCCATTACCTCAGGCCATTACCTAACGTCATTACCTCACGCCATTACCTCACACTATTACCTCACGCCATTACCTCACGCCATTAACTCACGCCCATACCTCATACCATTACCTCACGCCATTATCTCACGCCATTACCTCACCCCATTACCTCACGCCATTACCTAACGTCATTACCTCACGCCATTACCTCACACTATTACCTCACGCCATTACCTTACGCCATTAACTCACGCCCATACCTCATACCATTACCTCAAGCCATTACCTCACGCTATTACCTCACGCCATTACCTCACACAATTACCTCACGCCATTACCTCACACCATTGTCTCACACTCTTACGTCACGCCATTACCTCACGCCATTACCTCACGCCATTACCTCACCCCATTACCTCACGCCATTACCTAACGTCATTACCTCACGCCATTACCTCACACTATTACCTCACACCATTACCTCACGCCATTACCTCACGCCATTACCTAACGTCATTACCTCACGCCATTACCTCACACCATTACCTCACGCCATTACCTCACTCAATTACCTCACGCCATTACCTCACACCATTACCTCACGCCATTACCTCACACCATTACCTCACGCCATTACCTCACGTCATTACCCCACGCCATTACCTCACGCCATTACCTCACGCCATTACCTCGCGCCATTACCTCACACCATTACCTCACACCATTACCTGACGCCATTACCTCACACCATTACCTTACACCATTACCTCACGCCATTACCTCACGCCATTACCTTACACCATTACCTCACACCATTACCTCACACCATTACCTCACGCCATTACCTCACACCATTACCTCACACCATTACCTCACGCCATTACCTCACGCCATTACCTCACGCCATTACCTCACGCCATTACCTTACACCATTACCTCACACCATTACCTCACACCATTACCTCACGCCATTACCTCACGCCATTACCTCAGGCTCTTACCTCACGCCATTACCTCACGCCATTACCTCACACCATTACCTAACGTCATTACCTCACGCCATTACCTTACAACATTAAATCACGCCATTACCTCATACCATTACCTTACACCATTACCTCACACCATTACCTCACACCATTACCTCACGTCATTACCTCATACCAGTACCTTGCACCATTACTTCACACCGTTACCTCACACTATTACCTCAGACCATTACCTCACGTTCTTACCTCACACCATTACCTCACGCCATTACCTAACATTATTACCTCACGCCTTTATCTTACAACATTACATCACGCCATTACCTCATACCATTACCTCATGCCTTTACCTCACGCCATTACCTCACACCACTACCGCACGCCATTACCTCACGCCATTACCTCACACCATTACCTTACACCATTACCTCACACCATTACCTCACACCATTACCTCACGTCATTACCTCATACCAGTACCTTGCACCATTACTTCACACCATTACCTCACACTATTACCTCAGACCATTACCTCACGTTCTTACCTCACACCATTACCTCACGCCATTACCTAACATTATTACCTCACGCCATTATCTTACAACATTACATCACGCCATTACCTCATACCATTACCTCATGCCTTTACCTCACGCCATTACCTCACACCACTACCGCACGCCATTACCTCACGCCATTACCTCACACCATTACCTCACACCATTACCTCACGCCATTACCTCACGTCATTACCCCACGCCATTACCTCACGCCATTACCTCACGCCATTACCTCACGCCATTACCTCACACCATTACCTCACACCATTACCTGACGCCATTACCTCACACCATTACCTCACACCATTACCTCACGTCATTACCTCACGCCATTGCCTCACACCATTACCTCGCGCAATTACCTCACACCATTACCTCAAGCCATTACCTCACGATATTACCTCACGCCATTACCTCACGCTCTTACGTCACACCATTACCTCACGCCACAACCTCACGCCATTACCCCACGCCATTAACTAACACCATTACCTCACGCCTTTACCTCACGCCATTACCTCACGCCATTACCCCAAGCTCTTACCTCACGCCATTACCTCACGCCATTACCTCAGGCTCTTATCTCACGCGATTACCTCACGCATTACCTCAGGCTCTTACCTCACGCCATTACCTCACATAATTACCTCACGCCATTACCTCAGGCTCTTACCTCACGCCATTACCTCACGCCATTACCTCACGCCATTACCTCACGCCATTACCTCACGCCATTACCTCACGCCAATACCTCACGTCATTACCTCACGTTATTACCTCACACCATAATCTCAAGCCATTACCTCACGCCATTACCTCACACCATTACCTCACGCCATTTCCTCACGCCCTTACCTCACGCCATTACCTCACACCATTAACTCAAGCCATTACCTCACGCCATTACCTCACGCCATTACCTCTCGCCATTATCTCACGCCATTACCTCACCCCATTACCTCACGTCATTACCTCACGCCATTTCCTCACGCCCTTACCTCACGCCATTACCTTACACCATTAACTCAAGCCATTACCTCACGCCATTACTTCACACCATTACCTCACATCATTACCTCACGCCATTGCCTCACCCCATTACCTCACGCAATTACCTCACACCATTACCTCAAGCCATTACCTCACGCGATTACCTCACGCCATTACCTCACACAATTACCTCACGTCATTACCTCACACCATTACCTCACACTCTTACGTCACGCGATTACCTCACGCCATTACCTCACGCCATTACCTCACCCCATTACCTCACGCCATTACCTAACGTCATTACCTCACGCCATTACCTCACACTATTACCTCACACCATTACCTCACGCCATTACCTCACGCCATTACCTAACGTCATTAGCTCACGCCATTACCTCACACCATTACCTCACGCCATTACCTCACTCAATTACCTCACGCCATTACCTCACACCATTACCTCACGCTCTTACGTCACGCCATTACCTCACGTCACAACCTCACGCCATTACCCCACGCCATTACCTCACACCATTACCTCACGCCTTTACCTCACGCCATTACCTCACGCCATTACCCCAGGCTCTTACCTCACGCCATTACCTCACGCCATTACCTAACGTCATTAGCTCACGCCATTACCTCACACCATTACCTCACGCCATTACCTCACTCAATTACCTCACGCCATTACCTCACACCATTACCTCACGCTCTTACGTCACGCCATTACCTCACGTCACAACCTCACGCCATTACCCCACGCCATTACCTCACACCATTACCTCACGCCTTTACCTCACGCCATTACCTCACACCATTACCTCACGCCTTTACCTCACGCCATTACCTCACACCATTACCTCAGGCTCTTACCTCACGCCATTACCTCACGCCATTACCTCAGGCTCTTATCTCACGCGATTATCTCACGCATTACCTCAGGCTCTTACCTCACGCCATTACCTCACGCCATTACCTCACGCCATTACCTCACACAATTACCTCACGCCATTACCTCAGGCTCTTACCTCACGCCATTACCTCACGCCATTACCTCACGCCATTACGTCACACTATGACCTCACGCCATTACCTCACGCCATTACCTCACACCATTACCTCACACCATTACCTGACGCCATTACCTCACACCATTACCTTACACCATTACCTCACGCCATTACCTCACGCCATTACCTCACGCCATTACCTCACACAATTACCTCACGCCATTACCTCAGGATCTTACCTCACGCCATTACCTCACGCCATTACCTCACACAATTACCTCACGCCATTACCTCACGCCATTACCTCACACCATTACCTCACACCATTACCTGACGCCATTACCTCACACCATTACCTTACACCATTACCTCACGCCATTACCTCACGCCATTACCTCACGCCATTACCTCACACAATTACCTCACGCCATTACCTCAGGCTCTTACCTCACGCCATTACCTGACGCCATTACCTCATACCATTACCTTACACCATTACCTCACACCATTACCTCACACCATTACCTCACGTCATTACCTCATACCAGTACCTTGCACCATTACTTCACACCGTTACCTCACACTATTACCTCAGACCATTACCTCACGTTCTTACCTCACACCATTACCTCACGCCATTACCTAACATTATTACCTCACGCCTTTATCTTACAACATTACATCACGCCATTACCTCATACCATTACCTCATGCCTTTACCTCACGCCATTACCTCACACCACTACCGCACGCCATTACCTCACGCCATTACCTCACACCATTACCTTACAACATTACCTCACACCATTACCTCACACCATTACCTCACGTCATTACCTCATACCAGTACCTTGCACCATTACTTCACACCATTACCTCACACTATTACCTCAGACCATTACCTCACGTTCTTACCTCACACCATTACCTCACGCCATTACCTAACATTATTACCTCACGCCATTATCTTACAACATTACATCACGCCATTACCTCATACCATTACCTCATGCCTTTACCTCACGCCATTACCTCACACCACTACCGCACGCCATTACCTCACGCCATTACCTCACACCATTACCTCACACCATTACCTCACGCCATTACCTCACGTCATTACCCCACGCCATTACCTCACGCCATTACCTCACGCCATTACCTCACGCCATTACCTCACACCATTACCTCACACCATTACCTGACGCCATTACCTCACACCATTACCTCACACCATTACCTCACGTCATTACCTCACGCCATTGCCTCACACCATTACCTCGCGCAATTACCTCACACCATTACCTCAAGCCATTACCTCACGATATTACCTCACGCCATTACCTCACGCTCTTACGTCACGCCATTACCTCACGCCACAACCTCACGCCATTACCCCACGCCATTAACTAACACCATTACCTCACGCCTTTACCTCACGCCATTACCTCACGCCATTACCCCAAGCTCTTACCTCACGCCATTACCTCACGCCATTACCTCAGGCTCTTATCTCACGCGATTACCTCACGCATTACCTCAGGCTCTTACCTCACGCCATTACCTCACATAATTACCTCACGCCATTACCTCAGGCTCTTACCTCACGCCATTACCTCACGCCATTACCTCACGCCATTACCTCACGCCATTACCTCACGCCATTACCTCACGCCAATACCTCACGTCATTACCTCACGTTATTACCTCACACCATAATCTCAAGCCATTACCTCACGCCATTACCTCACACCATTACCTCACGCCATTTCCTCACGCCCTTACCTCACGCCATTACCTCACACCATTAACTCAAGCCATTACCTCACGCCATTACCTCACGCCATTACCTCTCGCCATTATCTCACGCCATTACCTCACCCCATTACCTCACGTCATTACCTCACGCCATTTCCTCACGCCCTTACCTCACGCCATTACCTTACACCATTAACTCAAGCCATTACCTCACGCCATTACTTCACACCATTACCTCACATCATTACCTCACGCCATTGCCTCACCCCATTACCTCACGCAATTACCTCACACCATTACCTCAAGCCATTACCTCACGCGATTACCTCACGCCATTACCTCACACAATTACCTCACGTCATTACCTCACACCATTACCTCACACTCTTACGTCACGCGATTACCTCACGCCATTACCTCACGCCATTACCTCACCCCATTACCTCAGGCCATTACCTAACGTCATTACCTCACGCCATTACCTCACACTATTACCTCACGCCATTACCTCACGCCATTAACTCACGCCCATACCTCATACCATTACCTCACGCCATTACCTCACGCCATTACCTCACCCCATTACCTCACGCCATTACCTAACGTCATTACCTCACGCCATTACCTCACACTATTACCTCACGCCATTACCTTACGCCATTAACTCACGCCCATACCTCATACCATTACCTCAAGCCATTACCTCACGCCATTACCTCACGCCATTACCTCACCCCATTACCTCACGTCATTACCTCACGCCATTACTTCACACCATTACCTCACGTCATTACCTCACGCCATTGCCTCACACCATTACCTCACGCAATTACCTCACACCATTACCTCAAGCCAATACCTCACGCTATTACCTCACGCCATTACCTCACACAATTACCTCACGCCATTACCTCACACCATTATCTCACACTCTTACGTCACGCCATTACCTCACGCCATTACCTCACGCCATTACCTCACCCCATTACCTCACGCCATTACCTAACGTCATTACCTCACGCCATTACCTCACACTATTACCTCACACCATTACCTCACGCCATTACCTCACGCCATTACCTAACGTCATTAGCTCACGCCATTACCTCACACCATTACCTCACGCCATTACCTCACTCAATTACCTCACGCCATTACCTCACACCATTACCTCACGCTCTTACGTCACGCCATTACCTCACGTCACAACCTCACGCCATTACCCCACGCCATTACCTCACACCATTACCTCACGCCTTTACCTCACGCCATTACCTCACGCCATTACCCCAGGCTCTTACCTCACGCCATTACCTCACGCCATTACCTAACGTCATTAGCTCACGCCATTACCTCACACCATTACCTCACGCCATTACCTCACTCAATTACCTCACGCCATTACCTCACACCATTACCTCACGCTCTTACGTCACGCCATTACCTCACGTCACAACCTCACGCCATTACCCCACGCCATTACCTCACACCATTACCTCACGCCTTTACCTCACGCCATTACCTCACACCATTACCTCACGCCTTTACCTCACGCCATTACCTCACACCATTACCTCAGGCTCTTACCTCACGCCATTACCTCACGCCATTACCTCAGGCTCTTATCTCACGCGATTATCTCACGCATTACCTCAGGCTCTTACCTCACGCCATTACCTCACGCCATTACCTCACGCCATTACCTCACACAATTACCTCACGCCATTACCTCAGGCTCTTACCTCACGCCATTACCTCACGCCATTACCTCACGCCATTACGTCACACTATGACCTCACGCCATTACCTCACGCCATTACCTCACACCATTACCTCACACCATTACCTGACGCCATTACCTCACACCATTACCTCACACCATTACCTCACGCCATTACCTCACGCCATTACCTCACGCCATTACCTCACACAATTACCTCACGCCATTACCTCAGGCTCTTACCTCACGCCATTACCTCACGCCATTACCTCACACAATTACCTCACGCCATTACCTCACGCCATTACCTCACACCATTACCTCACACCATTACCTGACGCCATTACCTCACACCATTACCTTACACCATTACCTCACGCCATTACCTCACGCCATTACCTCACGCCATTACCTCACACAATTACCTCACGCCATTACCTCAGGCTCTTACCTCACGCCATTACCTCACGCCATTACCTCACACAATTACCTCACGCCATTACCTCAGGCTCTTACCTCACGCCATTACTTCACACCATTACCTCACACCATTACCTCACGCCATTACCTCACGCCATTACCTCACGCCATTACTTCACACCATTACCTCACGTCATTACCTCACGCCATTGCCTCACACCATTACCTCACGCAATTACCTCACACCATTACCTCAAGCCATTACCTCACGCCATTGCCTCACCCCATTACCTCACGTCATTACCTCACGCCATTACTTCACACCATTACCTCACATCATTACCTCACGCCATTGCCTCACCCCATTACCTCACGCAATTACCTCACACCATTACCTCAAGCCATTACCTCACGCGATTACCTCACGCCATTACCTCACACAATTACCTCACGCCATTACCTCACACCATTACCTCACACTCTTACGTCACGCCATTACCTCACGCCATTACCTCACGCCATTACCTCACCCCATTACCTCAGGCCATTACCTAACGTCATTACCTCACGCCATTACCTCACACTATTACCTCACGCCATTACCTCACGCCATTAACTCACGCCCATACCTCATACCATTACCTCACGCCATTACCTCACGCCATTACCTCACCCCATTACCTCACGCCATTACCTAACGTCATTACCTCACGCCATTACCTCACACTATTACCTCACGCCATTACCTTACGCCATTAACTCACGCCCATACCTCATACCATTACCTCAAGCCATTACCTCACGCTATTACCTCACGCCATTACCTCACACAATTACCTCACGCCATTACCTCACACCATTATCTCACACTCTTACGTCACGCCATTACCTCACGCCATTACCTCACGCCATTACCTCACCCCATTACCTCACGCCATTACCTAACGTCATTACCTCACGCCATTACCTCACACTATTACCTCACACCATTACCTCACGCCATTACCTCACGCCATTACCTCGCGCCATTACCTCACACCATTACCTCACACCATTACCTGACGCCATTACCTCACACCATTACCTTACACCATTACCTCACGCCATTACCTCACGGCATTACCTTACACCATTACCTCACACCATTACCTCACACCATTACCTCACGCCATTACCTCACACCATTACCTCACACCATTTCCTCACCCCATTACCTCACGCCATTACCTCACACCATTAACTCAAGCCATTACCTCACGCCATTACCTCACGCCATTACCTCGCGCCATTACCTCACGCCATTACCTCACCCCATTACCTCACGTCATTACCTCACGCCATTACTTCACACCATTACCTCACGTCATTACCTCACGCCATTGCCTCACCCCATTACCTCACGTCATTACCTCAGGCCATTACTTCACACCATTACCTCACATCATTACCTCACGCCATTGCCTCACCCCATTACCTCACGCAATTACCTCACACCATTACCTCAAGCCATTACCTCACGCGATTACCTCACGCCATTACCTCACACAATTACGTCACGCCATTACCTCACACCATTACCTCACACTCTTACGTCACGCCATTACCTCACGCCATTACCTCACGCCATTACCTCACCCCATTACCTCAGGCCATTACCTAACGTCATTACCTCACGCCATTACCTCACACTATTACCTCACGCCATTACCTCACGCCATTAACTCACGCCCATACCTCATACCATTACCTCACGCCATTATCTCACGCCATTACCTCACCCCATTACCTCACGCCATTACCTAACGTCATTACCTCACGCCATTACCTCACACTATTACCTCACGCCATTACCTTACGCCATTAACTCACGCCCATACCTCATACCATTACCTCAAGCCATTACCTCACGCTATTACCTCACGCCATTACCTCACACAATTACCTCACGCCATTACCTCACACCATTGTCTCACACTCTTACGTCACGCCATTACCTCACGCCATTACCTCACGCCATTACCTCACCCCATTACCTCACGCCATTACCTAACGTCATTACCTCACGCCATTACCTCACACTATTACCTCACACCATTACCTCACGCCATTACCTCACGCCATTACCTAACGTCATTACCTCACGCCATTACCTCACACCATTACCTCACGCCATTACCTCACTCAATTACCTCACGCCATTACCTCACACCATTACCTCACGCTCTTACGTCACGCCATTACCTCACGTCACAACCTCACGCCATTACCCCACGCCATTACCTAACACCATTACCTCACGCCTTTACCTCACGCCATTACCTCACGCCATTACCCCAGGCTCTTACCTCACGCCATTACCTCACGCATTACCTCAGGCTCTTACCTCACGCCATTACCTCACGCCATTACCTCACGCCATTACCTCACGCCATTACGTCACACTATGAACTCACGCCATTACCTCACGCCCTTACCTCACGTCATTACCTCACGCCATTACCTCACGTCATTACCTCAAGCCATTACCTCACGCCATTACCTAACGTCATTACCTCACGCCATTACCGCATACCATTACCTTGCACCATTAACTCACGCCATAACCTCACACCATTACCTAACGTCATTACCTCACGCCATTACCTTACAACATTAAATCACGCCATTACCTCATACCATTACCTTACACCATTACCTCACACCATTACCTCACACCATTACCTCACGTCATTACCTCATACCAGTACCTTGCACCATTACTTCACACCGTTACCTCACACTATTACCTCAGACCATTACCTCACGTTCTTACCTCACACCATTACCTCACGCCATTACCTAACATTATTACCTCACGCCATTATCTTACAACATTACATCACGCCATTACCTCATACCATTACCTCATGCCTTTACCTCACGCCATTACCTCACACCACTACCGCACGCCATTACCTCACGCCATTACCTCACACCATTACCTCACACCATTACCTCACGCCATTACCTCACGTCATTACCCCACGCCATTACCTCACGCCATTACCTCACGCCATTACCTCGCGCCATTACCTCACACCATTACCTCACACCATTACCTGACGCCATTACCTCACACCATTACCTTACACCATTACCTCACGCCATTACCTCACGCCATTACCTCACGCCATTACCTTACACCATTACCTCACACCATTACCTCACACCATTACCTCACGCCATTACCTCACGCCATTACCTTACACCATTACCTCACACCATTACCTCACACCATTACCTCACGCCATTACCTCACGCCATTACCTCACGCCATTACCTCACGCCATTACCTTACACCATTACCTCACACCATTACCTCACACCATTACCTCACGCCATTACCTCACGCCATTACCTCACGCCATTACCTCACGCCATTACCTCACGCCATTACCTCACCCCATTACCTCACGTCATTACCTCAGGCCATTACTTCACACCATTACCTCACATCATTACCTCACGCCATTGCCTCACCCCATTACCTCACGCAATTACCTCACACCATTACCTCAAGCCATTACCTCACGCGATTACCTCACGCCATTACCTCACACAATTACGTCACGCCATTACCTCACACCATTACCTCACACTCTTACGTCACGCCATTACCTCACGCCATTACCTCACGCCATTACCTCACCCCATTACCTCAGGCCATTACCTAACGTCATTACCTCACGCCATTACCTCACACTATTACCTCACGCCATTACCTCACGCCATTAACTCACGCCCATACCTCATACCATTACCTCACGCCATTATCTCACGCCATTACCTCACACCATTACCTCACGCCATTACCTCACGCCATTACCTCACGCCATTACCTCACGCCATTACCTCACGCCATTACCTCACACCATTACCTCACACCATTACCTCACGCCATTACCTCACGCCATTACCTCACACCATTACCTCACACCATTACCTCATACCGTTACCTCACACCATTACCTCACGCCATTACCTCACGCCATTACCTCACGCCATTACCTCACGCCATTACCTAACACCATTACCTCACGCCATTACCTCACGCCATTACCTCACGCCATTACCTCACACCATTACCTCACGCCATTACCTAACATTATTACCTCACGCCATTATCTTACAACATTACATCACGCCATTACCTCATACCATTACCTCATGCCCTTACCTCACGCCATTACCTCACACCATTACCTCACGCCATTACCTCACGCCATTACCTCACACCATTACCTCACACCATTACCTCACGCCATTACCTCACACCATTACCTCACGCCATTACCTCACGTCATTACCCCACGCCATTACCTCACGCCATTACCTCACGCCATTACCTCGCGCCATTACCTCACACCATTACCTCACACCATTACCTGACGCCATTACCTCACACCATTACCTTACACCATTACCTCACGCCATTACCTCACGCCATTACCTCACGCCATTACCTTACACCATTACCTCACACCATTACCTCACACCATTACCTCACGCCATTACCTCACGCCATTACCTTACACCATTACCTCACACCATTACCTCACACCATTACCTCACGCCATTACCTCACGCCATTACCTCACGCCATTACCTCACGCCATTACCTTACACCATTACCTCACACCATTACCTCACACCATTACCTCACGCCATTACCTCACGCCATTACCTCACGCCATTACCTCACGCCATTACCTCACGCCATTACCTCACCCCATTACCTCACGTCATTACCTCAGGCCATTACTTCACACCATTACCTCACATCATTACCTCACGCCATTGCCTCACCCCATTACCTCACGCAATTACCTCACACCATTACCTCAAGCCATTACCTCACGCGATTACCTCACGCCATTACCTCACACAATTACGTCACGCCATTACCTCACACCATTACCTCACACTCTTACGTCACGCCATTACCTCACGCCATTACCTCACGCCATTACCTCACCCCATTACCTCAGGCCATTACCTAACGTCATTACCTCACGCCATTACCTCACACTATTACCTCACGCCATTACCTCACGCCATTAACTCACGCCCATACCTCATACCATTACCTCACGCCATTATCTCACGCCATTACCTCACACCATTACCTCACGCCATTACCTCACGCCATTACCTCACGCCATTACCTCACGCCATTACCTCACGCCATTACCTCACACCATTACCTCACACCATTACCTCACGCCATTACCTCACGCCATTACCTCACACCATTACCTCACACCATTACCTCATACCGTTACCTCACACCATTACCTCACGCCATTACCTCACGCCATTACCTCACGCCATTACCTCACGCCATTACCTAACACCATTACCTCACGCCATTACCTCACGCCATTACCTCACGCCATTACCTCACACCATTACCTCACGCCATTACCTAACATTATTACCTCACGCCATTATCTTACAACATTACATCACGCCATTACCTCATACCATTACCTCATGCCCTTACCTCACGCCATTACCTCACACCATTACCTCACGCCATTACCTCACGCCATTACCTCACACCATTACCTCACACCATTACCTCACGCCATTACCTCACACCATTACCTCACGCCATTACCTCACGCCATTAACTCACGCCCATACCTCATACCATTACCTCACGCCATTACCTCACGCCATTACCTCACCCCATTACCTCACGCCATTACCTAACGTCATTACCTCACGCCATTACCTCACACTATTACCTCACGCCATTACCTTACGCCATTAACTCACGCCCATACCTCATACCACTACCTCAAGCCATTACCTCACGCTATTACCTCACGCCATTAACTCACACAATTACCTCACGCCATTACCTCACACCATTATCTCACACTCTTACGTCACGCCATTACCTCACGCCATTACCTCACGCCATTACCTCACCCCATTACCTCACGCCATTACCTAACGTCATTACCTCACGCCATTACCTCACACTATTACCTCACACCATTACCTCACGCCATTACCTCACGCCATTACCTCGCGCCATTACCTCACACCATTACCTCACACCATTACCTGACGCCATTACCTCACACCATTACCTTACACCATTACCTCACGCCATTACCTCACGGCATTACCTTACACCATTACCTCACACCATTACCTCACACCATTACCTCACGCCATTACCTCACACCATTACCTCACACCATTTCCTCACCCCATTACCTCACGCCATTACCTCACACCATTAACTCAAGCCATTACCTCACGCCATTACCTCACGCCATTACCTCGCGCCATTACCTCACGCCATTACCTCACCCCATTACCTCACGTCATTACCTCACGCCATTACTTCACACCATTACCTCACGTCATTACCTCACGCCATTGCCTCACACCATTACCTCACGCAATTACCTCACACCATTACCTCAAGCCATTACCTCACGCCATTGCCTCACCCCATTACCTCACGTCATTACCTCACGCCATTACTTCACACCATTACCTCACATCATTACCTCACGCCATTGCCTCACCCCATTACCTCACGCAATTACCTCACACCATTACCTCAAGCCATTACCTCACGCGATTACCTCACGCCATTACCTCACACAATTACGTCACGCCATTACCTCACACCATTACCTCACACTCTTACGTCACGCCATTACCTCACGCCATTACCTCACGCCATTACCTCACCCCATTACCTCAGGCCATTACCTAACGTCATTACCTCACGCCATTACCTCACACTATTACCTCACGCCATTACCTCACGCCATTAACTCACGCCCATACCTCATACCATTACCTCACGCCATTACCTCACGCCATTACCTCACCCCATTACCTCACGCCATTACCTAACGTCATTACCTCACGCCATTACCTCACACTATTACCTCACGCCATTACCTTACGCCATTAACTCACGCCCATACCTCATACCATTACCTCAAGCCATTACCTCACGCTATTACCTCACGCCATTACCTCACACAATTACCTCACGCCATTACCTCACACCATTATCTCACACTCTTACGTCACGCCATTACCTCACGCCATTACCTCACGCCATTACCTCACCCCATTACCTCACGCCATTACCTAACGTCATTACCTCACGCCATTACCTCACACTATTACCTCACACCATTACCTCACGCCATTACCTCACGCCATTACCTAACGTCATTACCTCACGCCATTACCTCACACCATTACCTCACGCCATTACCTCACTCAATTACCTCACGCCATTACCTCACACCATTACCTCACGCTCTTACGTCACGCCATTACCTCACGTCACAACCTCACGCCATTACCCCACGCCATTACCTAACACCATTACCTCACGCCTTTACCTCACGCCATTACCTCACGCCATTACCCCAGGCTCTTACCTCACGCCATTACCTCACGCCATTACCTCAGGCTCTTATCTCACGCGATTACCTCACGCATTACCTCAGGCTCTTACCTCACGCCATTACCTCACGCCATTACCTCACGCCATTACCTCACGCCATTACGTCACACTATGAACTCACGCCATTACCTCACGCCCTTACCTCACGTCATTACCTCACGCCATTACCTCACGTCATTACCTCAAGCCATTACCTCACGCCATTCCCTAACGTCATTACCTCACGCCATTACCGCATACCATTACCTTGCACCATTAACTCACGCCATAACCTCACACCATTACCTAACGTCATTACCTCACGCCATTACCTTACAACATTAAATCACGCCATTACCTCATACCATTACCTTACACCATTACCTCACACCATTACCTCACACCATTACCTCACGTCATTACCTCATACCAGTACCTTGCACCATTACTTCACACCGTTACCTCACACTATTACCTCAGACCATTACCTCACGTTCTTACCTCACACCATTACCTCACGCCATTACCTAACATTATTACCTCACGCCATTATCTTACAACATTACATCACGCCATTACCTCATACCATTACCTCATGCCTTTACCTCACGCCATTACCTCACACCACTACCGCACGCCATTACCTCACGCCATTACCTCACACCATTACCTCACACCATTACCTCACGCCATTACCTCACGTCATTACCCCACGCCATTACCTCACGCCATTACCTCACGCCATTACCTCGCGCCATTACCTCACACCATTACCTCACACCATTACCTGACGCCATTACCTCACACCATTACCTTACACCATTACCTCACGCCATTACCTCACGCCATTACCTCACGCCATTACCTTACACCATTACCTCACACCATTACCTCACACCATTACCTCACGCCATTACCTCACGCCATTACCTTACACCATTACCTCACACCATTACCTCACACCATTACCTCACGCCATTACCTTACGCCATTACCTCACGCCATTACCTCACGCCATTACCTTACACCATTACCTCACACCATTACCTCACACCATTACCTCACGCCATTACCTCACGCCATTACCTCACGCCATTACCTCACGCCATTACCTCACGCCATTACCTCACACCATTACCTCACACCATTACCTCACGCCATTACCTCACGCCATTACGTCACACCATTACCTAACACCATTACCTCATACCGTTACCTCACACCATTACCTCACGCCATTACCTCACGCCATTACCTCACGCCATTACCTCACGCCATTACCTCACACCATTACCTCACGCCATTACCTAACATTATTACCTCACGCCATTATCTTACAACATTACATCACGCCATTACCTCATACCATTACCTCATGCCCTTACCTCACGCCATTACCTCACACCATTACCTCACGCCATTACCTCACGCCATTACCTCACACCATTACCTCACACCATTACCTCACGCCATTACCTTCACACCATTACCTCACGCCATTACCTCACGCCATTAACTCACGCCCATACCTCATACCATTACCTCACGCCATTACCTCACGCCATTACCTCACCCCATTACCTCACGCCATTACCTAACGTCATTACCTCACGCCATTACCTCACAATATTACCTCACGCCATTACCTTACGCCATTAACTCACGCCCATACCTCATACCATTACCTCAAGCCATTACCTCACGCTATTACCTCACGCCATTACCTCACACAATTACCTCACGCCATTACCTCACACCATTATCTCACACTCTTACGTCACGCCATTACCTCACGCCATTACCTCACGCCATTACCTCACCCCATTACCTCACGCCATTACCTAACGTCATTACCTCACGCCATTACCTCACACTATTACCTCACACCATTACCTCACGCCATTACCTCACGCCATTACCTCGCGCCATTACCTCACACCATTACCTCACACCATTACCTGACGCCATTACCTCACACCATTACCTTACACCATTACCTCACGCCATTACCTCACGGCATTACCTTACACCATTACCTCACACCATTACCTCACACCATTACCTCACGCCATTACCTCACACCATTACCTCACACCATTTCCTCACCCCATTACCTCACGCCATTACCTCACACCATTAACTCAAGCCATTACCTCACGCCATTACCTCACGCCATTACCTCGCGCCATTACCTCACGCCATTACCTCACCCCATTACCTCACGTCATTACCTCACGCCATTACTTCACACCATTACCTCACGTCATTACCTCACGCCATTGCCTCACACCATTACCTCACGCAATTACCTCACACCATTACCTCAAGCCATTACCTCACGCCATTGCCTCACCCCATTACCTCACGTCATTACCTCACGCCATTACTTCACACCATTACCTCACATCATTACCTCACGCCATTGCCTCACCCCATTACCTCACACTATTACCTCACGCCATTACCTTACGCCATTAACTCACGCCCATACCTCATACCATTACCTCAAGCCATTACCTCACGCTATTACCTCACGCCATTACCTCACACAATTACCTCACGCCATTACCTCACACTATTATCTCACACTCTTACGTCACGCCATTACCTCACGCCATTACCTCACGCCATTACCTCACCCCATTACCTCACGCCATTACCTAACGTCATTACCTCACGCCATTACCTCACACTATTACCTCACACCATTACCTCACGCCATTACCTCACGCCATTACCTAACGTCATTACCTCACGCCATTACCTCACACCATTACCTCACGCCATTACCTCACTCAATTACCTCACGCCATTACCTCACACCATTACCTCACGCTCTTACGTCACGCCATTACCTCACGTCACAACCTCACGCCATTACCCCACGCCATTACCTAACACCATTACCTCACGCCTTTACCTCACGCCATTACCTCACGCCATTACCCCAGGCTCTTACCTCACGCCATTACCGCACGCCATTACCTCAGGCTCTTATCTCACGCGATTACCTCACGCATTACCTCAGGCTCTTACCTCACGCCATTACCTCACGCCATTACCTCACGCCATTACCTCACACCATTACCTCACGCTCTTACGTCACGCCATTACCTCACGTCACAACCTCACGCCATTACCCCACGCCATTACCTAACACCATTACCTCACGCCTTTACCTCACGCCATTACCTCACGCCATTACCCCAGGCTCTTACCTCACGCCATTACCTCACGCCATTACCTCAGGCTCTTATCTCACGCGATTACCTCACGCATTACCTCAGGCTCTTACCTCACGCCATTACCTCACGCCATTACCTCACGTCATTACCTCACGCCATTACCTCACGTCATTACCTCAAGCCATTACCTCACGCCATTCCCTAACGTCATTACCTCACGCCATTACCGCATACCATTACCTTGCACCATTAACTCACGCCATAACCTCACACCATTACCTAACGTCATTACCTCACGCCATTACCTTACAACATTAAATCACGCCATTACCTCATACTATTACCTTACACCATTACCTCACACCATTACCTCACACCATTACCTCACGTCATTACCTCATACCAGTACCTTGCACCATTACTTCACACCGTTACCTCACACTATTACCTCAGACCATTACCTCACGTTCTTACCTCACACCATTACCTCACGCCATTACCTAACATTATTACCTCACGCCATTATCTTACAACATTACATCACGCCATTACCTCATACCATTACCTCATGCCTTTACCTCACGCCATTACCTCACACCACTACCGCACGCCATTACCTCACGCCATTACCTCACACCATTACCTCATACCATTACCTCATGCCCTTACCTCACGCCATTACCTCACACCATTACCTCACGCCATTACCTCACGCCATTACCTCACACCATTACCTCACACCATTACCTCACGCCATTACCTCACACCATTACCTCACGCCATTACCTCACGCCATTAACTCACGCCCATACCTCATACCATTACCTCACGCCATTACCTCACGCCATTACCTCACCCCATTACCTCACGCCATTACCTAACGTCATTACCTCACGCCATTACCTCACACTATTACCTCACGCCATTACCTTACGCCATTAACTCACGCCCATACCTCATACCATTACCTCAAGCCATTACCTCACGCTAACACCTCACGCCATTACCTCACACAATTACCTCACGCCATTACCTCACACCATTATCTCACACTCTTACGTCACGCCATTACCTCACGCCATTACCTCACGCCATTACCTCACACCATTACCTCACGCCATTACCTAACGTCATTACCTCACGCCATTACCTCACACTATTACCTCACACCATTACCTCACGCCATTACCTCACGCCATTACCTCGCGCCATTACCTCACACCATTACCTCACACCATTACCTGACGCCATTACCTCACACCATTACCTTACACCATTACCTCACGCCATTACCTCACGGCATTACCTTACACCATTACCTCACACCATTACCTCACACCATTACCTCACGCCATTACCTCACACCATTACCTCACACCATTTCCTCACCCCATTACCTCACGCCATTACCTCACACCATTAACTCAAGCCATTACCTCACGCCATTACCTCACGCCATTACCTCGCGCCATTACCTCACGCCATTACCTCACCCCATTACCTCACGTCATAACCTCACGCCATTACTTCACACCATTACCTCACGTCATTACCTCACGCCATTGCCTCACACCATTACCTCACGCAATTACCTCACACCATTACCTCAAGCCATTACCTCACGCCATTGCCTCACCCCATTACCTCACGTCATTACCTCACGCCATTACTTCACACCATTACCTCACATCATTACCTCACGCCATTGCCTCACCCCATTACCTCACGCAATTACCTCACACCATTACCTCAAGCCATTACCTCACGCGATTACCTCACGCCATTACCTCACACAATTACGTCACGCCATTACCTCACACCATTACCTCACACTCTTACGTCACGCCATTACCTCACGCCATTACCTCACGCCATTACCTCACCCCATTACCTCAGGCCATTACCTAACGTCATTACCTCACGCCATTACCTCACACTATTACCTCACGCCATTACCTCACGCCATTAACTCACGCCCATACCTCATACCATTACCTCACGCCATTACCTCACGCCATTACCTCACCCCATTACCTCACGCCATTACCTAACGTCATTACCTCACGCCATTACCTCACACTATTACCTCACGCCATTACCTTACGCCATTAACTCACGCCCATACCTCATACCATTACCTCAAGCCATTACCTCACGCTATTACCTCACGCCATTACCTCACACAATTACCTCACGCCATTACCTCACACCATTATCTCACACTCTTACGTCACGCCATTACCTCACGCCATTACCTCACGCCATTACCTCACCCCATTACCTCACGCCATTACCTAACGTCATTACCTCACGCCATTACTTCACACTATTACCTCACACCATTACCTCACGCCATTACCTCACGCCATTACCTAACGTCATTACCTCACGCCATTACCTCACACTCTTACGTCACGCCATTACCTCACGCCATTACCTCAGGCTCTTATCTCACGCGATTACCTCACGCATTACCTCAGGCTCTTACCTCACGCCATTACCTCACGCCATTACCTCACGCCATTACCTCACGCCATTACGTCACACTATGAACTCACGCCATTACCTCACGCCCTTACCTCACGTCATTACCTCACGCCATTACCTCACGTCATTACCTCAAGCCATTACCTCACGCCATTACCTAACGTCATTACCTCACGCCATTACCGCATACCATTACCTTGCACCATTAACTCACGCCATAACCTCACACCATTACCTAACGTCATTACCTCACGCCATTACCTTACAACATTAAATCACGCCATTACCTCATACCATTACCTTACACCATTACCTCACACCATTACCTCACACCATTACCTCACGTCATTACCTCATACCAGTACCTTGCACCATTACTTCACACCGTTACCTCACACTATTACCTCAGACCATTACCTCACGTTCTTACCTCACACCATTACCTCACGCCATTACCTAACATTATTACCTCACGCCATTATCTTACAACATTACATCACGCCATTACCTCATACCATTACCTCATGCCTTTACCTCACGCCATTACCTCACACCACTACCGCACGCCATTACCTCACGCCATTACCTCACACCATTACCTCACACCATTACCTCACGCCATTACCTCACGTCATTACCCCACGCCATTACCTCACGCCATTACCTCACGCCATTACCTCGCGCCATTACCTCACACCATTACCTCACACCATTACCTGACGCCATTACCTCACACCATTACCTTACACCATTACCTCACGCCATTACCTCACGCCATTACCTCACGCCATTACCTTACACCATTACCTCACACCATTACCTCACACCATTACCTCACGCCATTACCTCACGCCATTACCTTACACCATTACCTCACACCATTATCTCACACCATTACCTCACGCCATTACCTCACGCCATTACCTCACGCCATTACCTCACGCCATTACCTTACACCATTACCTCACACCATTACCTCACACCATTACCTCACGTTCTTACCTCACACCATTACCTCACGCCATTACCTAACATTATTACCTCACGCCATTATCTTACAACATTACATCACGCCATTACCTCATACCATTACCTCATGCCTTTACCTCACGCCATTACCTCACACCACTACCGCACGCCATTACCTCACGCCATTACCTCACACCATTACCTCACACCATTACCTCACGCCATTACCTTACGTCATTACCCCACGCCATTACCTCACGCCATTACCTCACGCCATTACCTCGCGCCATTACCTCACACCATTACCTCACACCATTACCTCACACCATTACCTCACGCCATTACCTCACGCCATTACCTCACGCCATTACCTCACGCCATTACCTTACACCATTACCTCACACCATTACCTCACACCATTACCTCACGCCATTACCTCACGCCATTACCTCACGCCATTACCTCACGCCATTACCTCACGCCATTACCTCACACCATTACCTCACACTATTACCTCACGCCATTACCTCACGCCATTACCTCACACCATTACCTCACACCATTACCTCATACCGTTACCTCACACCATTACCTCACGCCATTACCTCACGCCATTACCTCACGCCATTACCTCACGCCATTACCTCACACCATTACCTCACGCCATTACCTAACATTATTACCTCACGCCATTATCTTACAACATTACATCACGCCATTACCTCATACCATTACCTCATGCCCTTACCTCACGCCATTACCTCACACCATTACCTCACGCCATTACCTCACGCCATTACCTCACACCATTACCTCACACCATTACCTCACGCCATTACCTCACACCATTACCTCACGCCATTACCTCACGCCATTAACTCACGCCCATACCTCATACCATTACCTCACGCCATTACCTCACGCCATTACCTCACCCCATTACCTCACGCCATTACCTAACGTCATTACCTCACGCCATTACCTCACACTATTACCTCACGCCATTACCTTACGCCATTAACTCACGCCCATACCTCATACCATTACCTCAAGCCATTACCTCACGCTATTACCTCACGCCATTACCTCACACAATTACCTCACGCCATTACCTCACACCATTATCTCACACTCTTACGTCACGCCATTACCTCACGCCATTACCTCACGCCATTACCTCACCCCATTACCTCACGCCATTACCTAACGTCATTACCTCACGCCATTACCTCACACTATTACCTCACACCATTACCTCACGCCATTACCTCACGCCATTACCTCGCGCCATTACCTCACACCATTACCTCACACCATTACCTGACGCCATTACCTCACACCATTACCTTACACCATTACCTCACGCCATTACCTCACGGCATTACCTTACACCATTACCTCACACCATTACCTCACACCATTACCTCACGCCATTACCTCACACCATTACCTCACACCATTTCCTCACCCCATTACCTCACGCCATTACCTCACACCATTAACTCAAGCCATTACCTCACGCCATTACCTCACGCCATTACCTCGCGCCATTACCTCACGCCATTACCTCACCCCATTACCTCACGTCATAACCTCACGCCATTACTTCACACCATTACCTCACGTCATTACCTCACGCCATTGCCTCACACCATTACCTCACGCAATTACCTCACACCATTACCTCAAGCCATTACCTCACGCCATTGCCTCACCCCATTACCTCACGTCATTACCTCACGCCATTACTTCACACCATTACCTCACATCATTACCTCACGCCATTGCCTCACCCCATTACCTCACGCAATTACCTCACACCATTACCTCAAGCCATTACCTCACGCGATTACCTCACGCCATTACCTCACACAATTACGTCACGCCATTACCTCACACCATTACCTCACACTCTTACGTCACGCCATTACCTCACGCCATTACCTCACGCCATTACCTCACCCCATTACCTCAGGCCATTACCTAACGTCATTACCTCACGCCATTACCTCACACTATTACCTCACGCCATTACCTCACGCCATTAACTCACGCCCATACCTCATACCATTACCTCACGCCATTACCTCACGCCATTACCTCACCCCATTACCTCACGCCATTACCTAACGTCATTACCTCACGCCATTACCTCACACTATTACCTCACGCCATTACCTTACGCCATTAACTCACGCCCATACCTCATACCATTACCTCAAGCCATTACCTCACGCTATTACCTCACGCCATTACCTCACACAATTACCTCACGCCATTACCTCACACCATTATCTCACACTCTTACGTCACGCCATTACCTCACGCCATTACCTCACGCCATTACCTCACCCCATTACCTCACGCCATTACCTAACGTCATTACCTCACGCCATTACTTCACACTATTACCTCACACCATTACCTCACGCCATTACCTCACGCCATTACCTAACGTCATTACCTCACGCCATTACCTCACACTCTTACGTCACGCCATTACCTCACGCCATTACCTCAGGCTCTTATCTCACGCGATTACCTCACGCATTACCTCAGGCTCTTACCTCACGCCATTACCTCACGCCATTACCTCACGCCATTACCTCACGCCATTACGTCACACTATGAACTCACGCCATTACCTCACGCCCTTACCTCACGTCATTACCTCACGCCATTACCTCACGTCATTACCTCAAGCCATTACCTCACGCCATTACCTAACGTCATTACCTCACGCCATTACCGCATACCATTACCTTGCACCATTAACTCACGCCATAACCTCACACCATTACCTAACGTCATTACCTCACGCCATTACCTTACAACATTAAATCACGCCATTACCTCATACCATTACCTTACACCATTACCTCACACCATTACCTCACACCATTACCTCACGTCATTACCTCATACCAGTACCTTGCACCATTACTTCACACCGTTACCTCACACTATTACCTCAGACCATTACCTCACGTTCTTACCTCACACCATTACCTCACGCCATTACCTAACATTATTACCTCACGCCATTATCTTACAACATTACATCACGCCATTACCTCATACCATTACCTCATGCCTTTACCTCACGCCATTACCTCACACCACTACCGCACGCCATTACCTCACGCCATTACCTCACACCATTACCTCACACCATTACCTCACGCCATTACCTCACGTCATTACCCCACGCCATTACCTCACGCCATTACCTCACGCCATTACCTCGCGCCATTACCTCACACCATTACCTCACACCATTACCTGACGCCATTACCTCACACCATTACCTTACACCATTACCTCACGCCATTACCTCACGCCATTACCTCACGCCATTACCTTACACCATTACCTCACACCATTACCTCACACCATTACCTCACGCCATTACCTCACGCCATTACCTTACACCATTACCTCACACCATTACCTCACACCATTACCTCACGCCATTACCTCACGCCATTACCTCACGCCATTACCTCACGCCATTACCTTACACCATTACCTCACACCATTACCTCACACCATTACCTCACGCCATTACCTCACGCCATTACCTCACGCCATTACCTCACGCCATTACCTCACGCCATTACCTCACACCATTACCTCACACCATTACCTCACGCCATTACCTCACGCCATTACCTCACACCATTACCTCACACCATTACCTCATACCGTTACCTCACACCATTACCTCACGCCATTACCTCACGCCATTACCTCACGCCATTACCTCACGCCATTACCTCACACCATTACCTCACGCCATTACCTAACATTATTACCTCACGCCATTATCTTACAACATTACATCACGCCATTACCTCATACCATTACCTCATGCCCTTACCTCACGCCATTACCTCACACCATTACCTCACGCCATTACCTCACGCCATTACCTCACACCATTACCTCACACCATTACCTCACGCCATTACCTCACGTCATTACCCCACGCCATTACCTCACGCCATTACCTCACGCCATTACCTCACGCCATTACCTCACACCATTACCTCACACCATTACCGCACGCCATTACCTCACACCATTACCTCACACCATTACCTCACGCCATTACCTCACGCCATTACCTTACACCATTACCTCACACCATTAGCTCACACCATTACCTCACGCCATTACCTCACGCCATTACCTCACACCATTACCTCACACCATTACCTCACACCATTACCTCACGCCATTACCTCACGCCATTACCTTACACCATTACCTCACACCATTACCTCACACCATTACCTCACGCCATTACCTCACGCCATTACCTCACACCATTACCTCACGCCATTACCTCACGCCATTACCTTACACCATTACCTCACACCATTACCTCACACCATTACCTCACGCCATTACCTCACGCCACTACCTTACACCATTACCTCACACCATTACCTCACACCATTACCTCACGCCATTACCTCACGCCATTACCTCACGCCATTGCTTCACGCCATTACCCTACGCCATTACCTCACACCATTACCTCACACCATTACCTCACGCCATTACCTCACGCCATTACCTCATGCCATTACCTCACGCCATTACCTCACGCCATTACCTCACACCATTACCTCACACCACTACCTCACGCCATTACCTCATGCCATTACCTCACGCCATTACCTCACGCCATTACCTTACACCATTACCTCACACCATTACCTCATACCGTTACCTCACACCATTACCTCACGCCATTACCTCACGCCATTACCTCACGCCATTAGCTGACGCCATTACCTCACGCCATTACCTCACGCCATTACCTCACGCCATAACCTCACGCCATTACCTCACGCCATTACCTCACACCATTACCTCACACCATTACCTCACGCCATTACATCACGCCATTACCTCATACCGTTACCTCACACCATTACCTCACACCATTACCTCATACCGTTACTTCCCCCCTCACCTCTTGGAATCCTGAAATAAAAAATAACGATTATTATTTAATGAAAAAACCTAAATCCCCTCTGTCCGATGCCTCATGTCTCATATGAGAGCTCCGTCAATTGCGACATTTTATGAACGCTGTAAATGTTCTTTGATAATGAAAAGCAATCTATATAAGCCGAGAGTCATACATATTCAAACTCATTCCTTGGTCGATATTACTATTGCCACTTTGGATTCGCTCATAAATGTTTCCCATCAATATACCCGATAAGCAAAGCAGCATCTAGAAAGCCGAAGAAAACGAATAAACATGAAACTAATATTATCGCCGCGTGATAGATATGTCTCAGACTTTGGTTAACGGGTCTATCCAGCCAAGATTAATGACGTTAGCCAAAGATCCCCCGTCAACCTTCCATCACATAAATTATATCTGTATATGACCTCCATTTTTTCAGAGTCCGCATATTAATGGTAGTCTGGCCATCGAAGGCCACCCTTACCTACACCACCCACCCACTGTGTAAGGAAGGTGGGGAGGTAAGGAGAGAGGTAAGGGGGTGAGGTAAGGAGGGAGGTAAGGGGGTGAGGTAAGGAGAGCAGTAAGGGGGTGAGATAAAGGGGGAGGTAAAGACACGAGATAATGGCTTGAGGTTAGGATGTATATCTATCTATCATTTTCGGACGGGGGTATATTTGGATTTAACATTGGTATAAGAGATTCAAACCGAACTGATGGAAACATACGGCACGCTATGTTTAACATAAATACCAGATTTTCACCAACGACAATGAACAATTGTTATGACATCAGATTGTGATCACATTGTTAAGGGACTGGACTTACCGAGTACATAGTGAATACATTGTTAAGGGACTGGACTTACCCAGTACATAGTAAATACATTGTCAAGGGACTGGACTTACCCAGTACATAGTGATCACATTGTTACGGGACTGGACTTACCCAGTCCATTGTGATCACACTGTTAAGGGACTGGACTTACCCAGTACATAGTGATCACATTGTTAAGGGACTGAACTTACCCAGTACATTGTGATCACATTGTTAAGGGACTGGACTTACCCAGTACGTAGTGATCACATTATTAAGGGAATGGACTTACCCAGTACATAGTGATCACATTGTTAAGGGACTGGACTTACCCAGTACATAGTGATCAGATTGCTAAGGGACTGGACTTACCCAGTACATAGTGAATACATTGTTAAGGGACTGGACTTACCCAGTACATAGTGAATACATTGTTAAGGGACTGGACTTACCCAGTAAATAGTGATTACATTGTTAAGGGACTGGACTTACCCAGTACATAGTGATCACATTGTTAAGGGACTGGACTTACCCAGTAAATAGTGATCACATTGTTAAGGGAATGGACTTACCCAGTACATTGTGATCACATTGTCAAGGGACGGGACTTACCCAGTACGTAGTGATCACATTTTTATGGGACTGGACTTACGCAGAACATAGTGATCACATTGTTAAGGGACTGGACTTACCCAGTACATAGTGATCACATTGTGAAGGGACTGGACTTACCCAGTACATAGTGATCACATTGTTAAGGGACTGAATTTACCCAGAACATAGTGAATACATTGTCAAGGGACTGGACTTACCCAGTACATAGTGATCACATTGTTAAGGGACTGGACGTACCCAGTACATAGTGATCGCATTGTTAAGGGACTGGACTTACCCAGTACATTGTAATCACATTGTTAAGGGACTGGACTTACCCAGTACATAGTGAATACATTGTTAAGGGACTGGACTTAACCAGTACATAGTGATCACATTGTTAAGGGACTGGACTTACCCAGTTCATAGTGAATACATTGTTAAGGGACTGGACTTACCCAGTACATAGTGATCACATTGTTAGGGGACTGGACTTACTCAGTACATAGTGATCACATTGTTAAGGGACTGGACTTACCCAGTACATAGTGATCACATTGTTAAGGGACTGGACTTACCCAGTACATAGTAATCACATTGTTAAGGGACTGGACTTACCCAGTACATAGTGATCACATTGTTAAGGGACTGGACTTACCCAGTACATAGTGAATACATTGTTAAGGGACTGGACTTACCCAGTACATAGTGATCGCATTTTTAAGGGACTGGACTTACCCAAAACATAGTGATCACATTGTTAAGGGACTGGACTTACCCAAAACATAGTGATCACATTGTTAAAGGACTGGATTTACCCAGTACATAGTGATCACATTTTTATGGGACTGGACTTACCCAGAACATAGTGATCACATTGTTAAGGGACTGGACTTACCCAGTACATAGTGATCACATGGTTAAGGGACTGGACTTACCCAAAACATAGTGATCACATTGTTAAGGGACTGGACTTACCCAAAACATAGTGATCACATTGTTAAAGGACTGGACTTACCCAGCATATAGTGATCGCATTGTTAAGGGACTGGACTTACCCATACAGAGTGTTTACATTGTTAAAGGGACTGGACTTACCAATACATAGTGATTACATTGTTAAGGGACTGGACTTACCCCGTACGTAGTTATTACATTGTTAAGGGACTGGACTTATCCAGTACATAGTGATTACATTGTTAAGGGACTGGACTTACCAAGTACGTAGTGATTACATTGTTAAGGGACTGGACTTACCCAGTACATAGTGACCACATTGTTAATCGACCGGACTTACCAAGTACATAGTGAATACATTGTTAAGTGACTGGACTTACCCAGTACATAGTGATCACATTGTTATGGGACTGGACTTACCCAGTACATAGTGATCACATTGTTAAGGGACTGGACTTACCCAGTACATAGTGATCACATTGTTAAGGGACTGGACTTACCCAGTACATAGTGATTACATTGTTCAGGGACTGGACTTACCCAGTACATAGTGATCACATTGTTAAGGGACTGGACTTACCCAGTACATAGTGAATACATTGTTAAGGGACTGGATTTACCCAGTACATAGTGAATACATTGTTAAGGGACTGGACTTACCCAGTACATGGTGAATACATTGTTAAGGGACTGGACTTACCCAGTACATAGTGATCACATTGTTAAGGGACTGGACTTACCCAGTACATAGTGATCACATTGTTAAGGGACTGGACTTACCCAGTACATAGTAATCACATTGTTAAGGGACTGGACTTACCCAGTACATAGTGATCACATTGTTAAGGGACTGGACTTACACAGTACATAGTGAATACATTGTTAAGGGACTGGACTTACCCAGTACATAGTGATCGCATTGTTAAGGGACTGGACTTACCCAAGACATAGTGATCACATTGTTAAGGGACTGGACTTACCCAAAACATAGTGATCACATTGTTAAAGGACTGGACTTACCCAGTACATAGTGATCACATTTTTATGGGACTGGACTTACCCAGAACATAGTGATCACATTGTTAAGGGACTGGACTTACCCAGTACATAGTGATCACATGGTTAAGGGACTGGACTTACCCAAAACATAGTGATCACATTGTTAAGGGACTGGACTTACCCAAAACATAGTGATCACATTGTTAAAGGACTGGACTTACCCAGTACATAGTGATCACATTTTTATGGGACTGGACTTACCCAGAACATAGTGAATACATTGTTAAGGGACTGGACTTACCCAGCATATAGTGATCGCATTGTTAAGGGACTGGACTTACCAATACAGAGTGTTTACATTGTTAAAGGGACTGGACTTACCAATACAGAGTGTTTACATTGTTAAAGGGATTGGACTTACCAATACATAGTGATTACATTGTTAAGGGACTGGACTTACCCAGTACGTAGTTATTACATTGTTAAGGGACTGGACTTATCCAGTACATAGTGATCACATTGTTAAGGGACTGGACTTACCCAGTACGTAGTGATTACATTGTTAAGGGACTGGACTTACCCAGTACATAGTGATCACATTGTTAAGGGACTGGACTTACCCAGTACATAGTGATTAAATTGTTAAGGGGCTGGACTTACCCAGTAAATAGTGATTACATTGTTAAGGAACTGGACTTGCCTAGTACATAGTGATCACATTGTTAAGGGACTAGACTTACCCAGTACATAGTGATCACATTGTTAAGGGACTGGATTTACCCAGTACATAGTGAATACATTTTTAAGGAACTGGACTTACCCGGTACATAGTGAATACATTGTTAAGGGACTGGACTTACCCAGTACATAGTGATCACATTGTTAAGGGACTGGACTTACCCAGTACATAGTGATCACATTGTTAAGGGACTGGATTTACCCAGTACATAGTGAATACATTGTTAAGGGACTGGACTTACCCAGTACATGGTGAATACATTGTTAAGGGACTGGACTTACCCAGTACATAGTGATCACATTGTTAAGGGACTGGACTTACCCAGTACATAGTGATCACATTGTTAAGGGACTGGACTTACCCAGTACATAGTAATCACATTGGTAAGGGACTGGACTTACCCAGTACATAGTGATCACATTGTTAAGGAACTGGACTTACCCAGTACATAGTGAATACATTGTTAAGGGACTGGACTTACCCAGTACATAGTGATCGCATTGTTAAGGGACTGGATTTACCCAAAACATAGTGATCACATTGTTAAGGGACTGGACTTACCCAAAACATAGTGATCACATTGTTAAAGGACTGGACTTACCCAGTACATAGTGATCACATTTTTATGGGACTGGACTTACCCAGAACATAGTGATCACATTGTTAAGGGACTGGACTTACCCAGTACATAGTGATCACATGGTTAAGGGACTGGACTTACCCAAAACATAGTGATCACATTGTTAAGGGACTGGACTTACCCAAAACATAGTGATCACATTGTTAAAGGACTGGACTTACCCAGTACATAGTGATCACATTTTTATGGGACTGGACTTACCCAGAACATAGTGAATACATTGTTAAGGGACTGGACTTACCCAGCATATAGTGATCGCATTGTTAAGGGACTGGACTTACCAATACAGAGTGTTTACATTGTTAAAGAGACTGGACTTACCAATACAGAGTGTTTACATTGTTAAAGGGATTGGACTTACCAATACATAGTGATTACATTGTTAAGGGACTGGACTTACCCAGTACGTAGTTATTACATTGTTAAGGGACTGGACTTATCCAGTACATAGTGATCACATTGTTAAGGGACTGGACTTACCCAGTACGTAGTGATTACATTGTCAAGGGACTGGACTTACCCAGTACATAGTGATCACATTGTTAAGGGACTGGACTTACCCAGTACATAGTGATTAAATTGTTGAGGGGCTGGATTTACCCAGTAAATAGTGATTACATTGTTAAGGAACTGGACTTACCCAGTACATAGTGATCACATTGTTAAAGGACTGGACTTACCCAGTACATGGTGATCACATTGTTAAGGGACTGGACTTACCCAGTACATAGTGATTAAATTGTTAAGGGGCTGGACTTACCCAGTAAATAGTGATTACATTGTTAAGGAACTGGACTTACCCAGTACATAGTGATCACATTGTTAAGGGACTAGACTTACCCAGTACATAGTGATCACATTGTTAAGGGACTGGATTTACCCAGTACATAGTGAATACATTGTTAAGGGACTGGACTTACCCGGTACATAGTGAATACATTGTTAAGGGACTGGACTTACCCAGTACATTGTGATCACATTGTTAAGAGACTGGACTTACCCAGTACGTAGTGATCACATTGTTAAGGGACTGGACTTACCCAGTACATAGTGATCACATTGTTAAGGGACTGGACTTACCCAGTACATAGTGATCACATTGTTAAGGGACTGGATTTACCCAGTACATAGTGATCACATTGTTCAGGGACAGGACTTACCCAAAACATAGTGATCACATTGTTAAAGGACTGGACTTACCCAGTACATAGTGATCACATTTTTATGGGACTGGACTTACCCAGAACATAGTGATCACATTGTTAAGGGACTGGACTTACCCAGTACATAGTGATCACATGGTTAAGGGACTGGACTTACCCAAAATATAGCGATCGCATTGTTAAGGGACTGGAATTACCCAAAACATAGTGATCACATTGTTAAAGCACTGGACTTACCCAGTACATAGTGATCACATTTTTATGGGACTGGACTTACCCAGAACATAGTGAATACATTGTTAAGGGACTGGACTTACCCAGCATATAGTGATCGCATTGTTAAGGGACTGGACTTACCAATACAGAGTGTTTACATTGTTAAAGGGACTGGACTTACCAATACAGAGTGTTTACATTGTTAAAGGGATTGGACTTACCAATACATAGTGATTACATTGTTAAGGGACTGGACTTACCCAGTACGTAGTCATTACATTGTTAAGGGACTGGACTTACCCGGTACATAGTGAATACATTGTTAAGGGACTGGACTTACCCAGTACGTAGTGATCACATTGTTAAGGGACTGGACTTACCCAGTACATAGTGATCACATTGTTAAGGGACTGGACTTACCCAGTACATAGTGATCACATTGTTAAGGGACTGGACTTACCCAGTACATAGTGATCACATTGTTAAGGGACTGGACTTACCCAGTACATAGTGATCACATTGTTAAGGGACTGGATTTACCCAGTACATAGTGAATACATTGTTAAGGGACTGGACTTACCCAGTACATGGTGAATACATTGTTAAGGGACTGGACTTACCCAGTACATAGTGATCACATTGTTAAGGGACTGGACTTACCCAGTACATAGTGATCACATTGTTAAGGGACTGGACTTACCCAGTACATAGTAATCACATTGTTAAGGGACTGGACTTACCCAGTACATAGTGATCACATTGTTAAGGAACTGGACTTACCCAGTACATAGTGAATACATTGTTAAGAGACTGGACTTACCCAGTACATAGTGATCGCATTGTTAAGGGACTGGACTTTCCCAAAACATAGTGATCACATTGTTAAAGGACTGGACTTACCCAGTACATAGTGATCACATTTTTATGGGACTGGACTTACCCAGAACATAGTGATCACATTGTTAAGGGACTGGACTTACCCAGTACATAGTGATCACATGGTTAAGGGACTGGACTTACCCAAAACATAGTGATCACATTGTTAAGGGACTGGACTTACCCAAAACATAGTGATCACATTGTTAAAGGACTGGACTTACCCAGTACATAGTGATCACATTTTTATGGGACTGGACTTACCCAGAACACAGTGAATACATTGTTAAGGGACTGGACTTACCCAGCATATAGTGATCGCATTGTTAAGGGACTGGACTTACCAATACAGAGTGTTTACATTGTTAAAGGGACTGGACTTACCAATACAGAGTGTTTACATTGCTAAAGGGACTGGACTTACCAATACATAGTGATCACATTGTTAAGGGACTGGACTTACCCAAAACATAGTGATCACATTGTTAAAGGACTGGACTTACCCAGTACATAGTGATCACATTTTTATGGGACTGGACTTACCCAGAACATAGTGATCACATTGTTAAGGGACTGGACTTACCCAGTACATAGTGATCACATGGTTAAGGGACTGGACTTACCCAAAACATAGTGATCACATTGTTAAGGGACTGGACTTACCCAAAACATAGTGATCACATTGTTAAAGGACTGGACTTACCCAGTACATAGTGATCACATTTTTATGGGACTGGACTTACCTAGAACATAGTGAATACATTGTTAAGGGACTGGACTTACCCAGCATATAGTGATCGCATTGTTAAGGGACTGGACTTACCAATACAGAGTGTTTACATTGTTAAAGGGACTGGACTTACCAATACAGAGTGTTTACATTGCTAAAGGGAATGGACTTACCAATACATAGTGATTACATTGTTAAGGGACTGGACTTACCCAGTACGTAGTTATTACATTGTTAAGGGACTGGACTTATCCAGTACATAGTGATCACATTGTTAAGGGACTGGACTTACCCAGTACGTAGTGATTACATTGTCAAGGGACTGGACTTACCCAGTACATAGTGATCACATTGTTAAGGGACTGGACTTACCCAGTACATAGTGATTAAATTGTTGAGGGGCTGGATTTACCCAGTAAATAGTGATTACATTGTTAAGGAACTGGACTTACCCAGTACATAGTGATCACATTGTTAAAGGACTGGACTTACCCAGTACATGGTGATCACATTGTTAAGGGACTGGACTTACCCAGTACATAGTGATTAAATTGTTAAGGGGCTGGACTTACCCAGTAAATAGTGATTACATTGTTAAGGAACTGGACTTACCCAGTACATAGTGATCACATTGTTAAGGGACTAGACTTACCCAGTACATAGTGATCACATTGTTAAGGGACTGGATTTACCCAGTACATAGTGAATACATTGTTAAGGGACTGGACTTACCCGGTACATAGTGAATACATTGTTAAGGGACTGGACTTACCCAGTACATTGTGATCACATTGTTAAGAGACTGGACTTACCCAGTACGTAGTGATCACATTGTTAAGGGACTTGACTTACCCAGTACATAGTGATCACATTGTTAAGGGACTGGACTTACCCAGTACATAGTGATCACATTGTTAAGGGACTGGATTTACCCAGTACATAGTGAATACATTGTTAAGGGACTGGACTTACCCAGTACATAGTGATCACATTGTTAAGGGACTGGACTTACCCAAAACATAGTGATCACATTGTTAAAGGACTGGACTTACCCAGTACATAGTGATCACATTTTTATGGGACTGGACTTACCCAGAACATAGTGATCACATTGTTAAGGGACTGGACTTACCCAGTACATAATGATCGCATGGTTAAGGGACTGGACTTACCCAAAATATAGTGATCGCATTGTTAAGGGACTGGAATTACCCAAAACATAGTGATCACATTGTTAAAGCACTGGACTTACCCAGTACATAGTGATCACATTTTTATGGGACTGGACTTACCCAGAACATAGTGAATACATTGTTAAGGGACTGGACTTACCCAGCATATAGTGATCGCATTGTTAAGGGACTGGACTTACCAATACAGAGTGTTTACATTGTTAAAGGGACTGGACTTACCAATACAGAGTGTTTACATTGTTAAAGGGATTGGACTTACCAATACATAGTGATTACATTGTTAAGGGACTGGACTTACCCAGTACGTAGTTATTACATTGTTAAGGGACTGGACTTATCCAGTACATAGTGATCACATTGTTAAGGGACTGGACTTACCCAGTACGTAGTGATTACATTGTTAAGGGACTGGACTTACCCAGTACATAGTGATCACATTGTTAAGGGACTGGACTTACCCAGTACATAGTGATTAAATTGTTAAGGGGCTTGACTTACCCAGTAAATAGTGATTACATTGTTAAGGAACTGGACTTACCCAGTACATAGTGATCACATTGTTAAGGGACTAGACTTACCGAGTACATAGTGATCACATTGTTAAGGGACTGGATTTACCCAGTACATAGTGAATACATTGTTAAGGGACTGGACTTACCCGGTACATAGTAAATACATTGTTAAGGGACTGGACTTACCCAGTACGTAGTGATCACATTGTTAAGGGACTGGACTTACCCAGTACATAGTGATCACATTGTTAAGGGACTGGACTTACCCAGTACATAGTGATCACATTGTTAAGGGACTGGACTTACCCAGTACATAGTGATCACATTGTTAAGGGACTGGACTTACCCAGTACATAGTGATCACATTGTTAAGGGACTGGATTTACCCAGTACATAGTGAATACATTGTTAAGGGACTGGACTTACCCAGTACATGGTGAATACATTGTTAAGGGACTGGACTTACCCAGTACATAGTGATCACATTGTTAAGGGACTGGACTTACCCAGTACATAGTGATCACATTGTTAAGGGACTGGACTTACCCAGTACATAGTAATCACATTGTTAAGGGACTGGACTTACCCAGTACATAGTGATCACATTGTTAAGGAACTGGACTTACCCAGTACATAGTGAATACATTGTTAAGAGACTGGACTTACCCAGTACATAGTGATCGCATTGTTAAGGGACTGGACTTTCCCAAAACATAGTGATCACATTGTTAAAGGACTGGACTTACCCAAAACATAGTGATCACATTGTTAAAGGACTGGACTTACCCAGTACATAGTGATCACATTTTTATGGGACTAGACTTACCCAGAACATAGTGATCACATTGTTAAGGGACTGGACTTACATAGTACATAGTGATCACATGGTTAAGGGACTGGACTTACCCAAAACATAGTGATCACATTGTTAAGGGACTGGACTTACCCAAAACATAGTGATCACATTGTTAAAGGACTGGACTTACCCAGTACATAGTGATCACATTTTTATGGGACTGGACTTACCCAGAACATAGTGAATACATTGTTAAGGGACTGGACTTACCCAGCATATAGTGATCGCATTGTTAAGGGACTGGACTTACCAATACAGAGTGTTTACATTGTTAAAGGGACTGGACTTACCAATACAGAGTGTTTACATTGCTAAAGGGACTGGACTTACCAATACATAGTGATTACATTGTTAAGGGACTGGACTTACCCAGTACGTAGTTATTACATTGTTAAGGGACTGGACTTATCCAGTACATAGTGATCACATTGTTAAGGGACTGGACTTACCCAGTACGTAGTGATTACATTGTCAAGGGACTGGACTTACCCAGTACCTAGTGATCACATTGTTAAGGGACTGGACTTACCCAGTACATAGTGATTAAATTGTTGAGGGGCTGGATTTACCCAGTAAATAGTGATTACATTGTTAAGGAACTGGACTTACCCAGTACATAGTGATCACATTGTTAAAGGACTGGACTTACCCAGTACATGGTGATCACATTGTTAAGGGACTGGACTTACCCAGTACATAGTGATTAAATTGTTAAGGGGCTGGACTTACCCAGTAAATAGTGATTACATTGTTAAGGGACTAGACTTACCCAGTACATAGTGATCACATTGTTAAGGGACTGGATTTACCCAGTACATAGTGAATACATTGTTAAGGGACTGGACTTACCCGGTACATAGTGAATACATTGTTAAGGGACTGGACTTACCCAGTACATTGTGATCACATTGTTAAGAGACTGGACTTACCCAGTACGTAGTGATCACATTGTTAAGGGACTGGACTTACCCAGTACATAGTGATCACATTGTTAAGGGACTGGACTTACCCAGTACATAGTGATCACATTGTTAAGGGACTGGATTTACCCAGTACATAGTGAATACATTGTTAAGGGACTGGACTTACCCAGTACATGGTGAATACATTGTTAAGGGACTGGACTTACCCAGTACATAGTGATCACATTGTTAAGGGACTGGACTTACCCAGTACATAGTGATCACATTGTTAAGGGACTGGACTTACCCAGTACATAGTAATCACATTGTTAAGGGACTGGACTTACCCAGTACATAGTGATCACATTGTTGAGGAACTGGACTTACCCAGTACATAGTGAATACATTGTTAAGGGACTGGACTTACCCAGTACATAGTGATCGCATTGTTAAGGGACTGGACTTACCCAAAACATAGTGATCACATTGTTAAGGGACTGGACTTACCCAAAACATAGTGATCACATTGTTAAAGGACTGGACTTACCCAGTACATAGTGATCACATTTTTATGGGACTGGACTTACCCAGAACATAGTGATCACATTGTTAAGGGACTGGACTTACCCAGTACATAGTGATCACATGGTTACGGGACTGGAATTACCCAAAACATAGTGATCACATTGTTAAAGGACTGGACTTACCCAGTACATAGTGATCACATTTTTATGGGACTGGACTTACCCAGAACATAGTGAATACATTGTTAAGGGACTGGACTTACCCAGCATATAGTGATCGCATTGTTAAGGGACTGGACTTACCAATACAGAGTGTTTACATTGTTAAAGGGACTGGACTTACCAATACAGAGTGTTTACATTGCTAAAGGGACTGGACTTACCAATACATAGTGATTACATTGTTAAGGGACGGGACTTACCCAGTACGTAGTTATTACATTGTTAAGGGACTGGACTTATCCAGTACATAGTGATCACATTGTTAAGGGACTGGACTTACCCAGTACGTAGTGATTACATTGTCAAGGGACTGGACTTACCCGGTACATAGTGATCACATTGCTAAGGGACTGGACTTACCCAGTACATAGTGATTAAATTGTTGAGGGGCTGGATTTACCCAGTAAATAGTGATTACATTGTTAAGGAACTGGACTTACCCAGTACATAGTGATCACATTGTTAAAGAACTGGACTTACCCAGTACATGGTGATCACATTGTTAAGGGACTGGACTTACCCAGTACATAGTGATTACATTGTTAAGGGGCTGGACTTACCCAGTAAATAGTGATTACATTGTTAAGGAACTGGACTTACCCAGTACATAGTGATCACATTGTTAAGGGACTAGACTTACCCAGTACATAGTGATCACATTGTTAAGGGACTGGATTTACCCAGTACATAGTGAATACATTGTTAAGGGACTGGACTTACCCAGCATATAGTGATCGCATTGTTAAGGGACTGGACTTACCAATACAGAGTGTTTACATTGTTAAAGGGACTGGACTTACCAATACAGAGTGTTTACATTGTTAAAGGGATTGGACTTACCAATACATAGTGATTACATTGTTAAGGGACTGGACTTACCCAGTACGTAGTCATTACATTGTTAAGGGACTGGACTTACCCGGTACATAGTGAATACATTGTTAAGGGACTGGACTTACCCAGTACGTAGTGATCACATTGTTAAGGGACTGGACTTACCCAGTACATAGTGATCACATTGTTAAGGGACTGGACTTACCCAGTACATAGTGATCACATTGTTAAGGGACTGGACTTACCCAGTACATAGTGATCACATTGTTAAGGGACTGGACTTACCCAGTACATAGTGATCACATTGTTAAGGGACTGGATTTACCCAGTACATAGTGAATACATTGTTAAGGGACTGGACTTACCCAGTACATGGTGAATACATTGTTAAGGGACTGGACTTACCCAGTACATAGTGATCACATTGTTAAGGGACTGGACTTACCCAGTACATAGTGATCACATTGTTAAGGGACTGGACTTACCCAGTACATAGTAATCACATTGTTAAGGGACTGGACTTACCCAGTACATAGTGATCACATTGTTAAGGAACTGGACTTACCCAGTACATAGTGAATACATTGTTAAGAGACTGGACTTACCCAGTACATAGTGATCGCATTGTTAAGGGACTGGACTTTCCCAAAACATAGTGAATACATTGTTAAGGGACTGGACTTACCCAGCATATAGTGATCGCATTGTTAAGGGACTGGACTTACCAATACAGAGTGTTTACATTGTTAAAGGGACTGGACTTACCAATACAGAGTGTTTACATTGTTAAAGGGATTGGACTTACCAATACATAGTGATTACATTGTTAAGGGACTGGACTTACCCAGTACGTAGTTATTACATTGTTAAGGGACTGGACTTATCCAGTACATAGTGATCACATTGTTAAGGGACTGGACTTACCCAGTACGTAGTGATTACATTGTCAAGGGACTGGACTTACCCAGTACATAGTGATCACATTGTTAAGGGACTGGACTTACCCAGTACATAGTGATTAAATTGTTGAGGGGCTGGATTTACCCAGTAAATAGTGATTACATTGTTAAGGAACTGGACTTACCCAGTACATAGTGATCACATTGTTAAAGGACTGGACTTACCCAGTACATGGTGATCACATTGTTAAGGGACTGGACTTACCCAGTACATAGTGATTAAATTGTTAAGGGGCTGGACTTACCCAGTAAATAGTGATTACATTGTTAAGGAACTGGACTTACCCAGTACATAGTGATCACATTGTTAAGGGACTAGACTTACCCAGTACATAGTGATCACATTGTTAAGGGACTGGATTTACCCAGTACATAGTGAATACATTGTTAAGGGACTGGACTTACCCGGTACATAGTGAATACATTGTTAAGGGACTGGACTTACCCAGTACATTGTGATCACATTGTTAAGAGACTGGACTTACCCAGTACGTAGTGATCACATTGTTAAGGGACTGGACTTACCCAGTACATAGTGATCACATTGTTAAGGGACTGGACTTACCCAGTACATAGTGATCACATTGTTAAGGGACTGGATTTACCCAGTACATAGTGATCACATTGTTCAGGGACAGGACTTACCCAAAACATAGTGATCACATTGTTAAAGGACTGGACTTACCCAGTACATAGTGATCACATTTTTATGGGACTGGACTTACCCAGAACATAGTGATCACATTGTTAAGGGACTGGACTTACCCAGTACATAGTGATCACATGGTTAAGGGACTGGACTTACCCAAAATATAGCGATCGCATTGTTAAGGGACTGGAATTACCCAAAACATAGTGATCACATTGTTAAAGCACTGGACTTACCCAGTACATAGTGATCACATTTTTATGGGACTGGACTTACCCAGAACATAGTGAATACATTGTTAAGGGACTGGACTTACCCAGCATATAGTGATCGCATTGTTAAGGGACTGGACTTACCAATACAGAGTGTTTACATTGTTAAAGGGACTGGACTTACCAATACAGAGTGTTTACATTGTTAAAGGGATTGGACTTACCAATACATAGTGATTACATTGTTAAGGGACTGGACTTACCCAGTACGTAGTCATTACATTGTTAAGGGACTGGACTTACCCGGTACATAGTGAATACATTGTTAAGGGACTGGACTTACCCAGTACGTAGTGATCACATTGTTAAGGGACTGGACTTACCCAGTACATAGTGATCACATTGTTAAGGGACTGGACTTACCCAGTACATAGTGATCACATTGTTAAGGGACTGGACTTACCCAGTACATAGTGATCACATTGTTAAGGGACTGGACTTACCCAGTACATAGTGATCACATTGTTAAGGGACTGGATTTACCCAGTACATAGTGAATACATTGTTAAGGGACTGGACTTACCCAGTACATGGTGAATACATTGTTAAGGGACTGGACTTACCCAGTACATAGTGATCACATTGTTAAGGGACTGGACTTACCCAGTACATAGTGATCACATTGTTAAGGGACTGGACTTACCCAGTACATAGTAATCACATTGTTAAGGGACTGGACTTACCCAGTACATAGTGATCACATTGTTAAGGAACTGGACTTACCCAGTACATAGTGAATACATTGTTAAGAGACTGGACTTACCCAGTACATAGTGATCGCATTGTTAAGGGACTGGACTTTCCCAAAACATAGTGATCACATTGTTAAAGGACTGGACTTACCCAGTACATAGTGATCACATTTTTATGGGACTGGACTTACCCAGAACATAGTGATCACATTGTTAAGGGACTGGACTTACCCAGTACATAGTGATCACATGGTTAAGGGACTGGACTTACCCAAAACATAGTGATCACATTGTTAAGGGACTGGACTTACCCAAAACATAGTGATCACATTGTTAAAGGACTGGACTTACCCAGTACATAGTGATCACATTTTTATGGGACTGGACTTACCCAGAACACAGTGAATACATTGTTAAGGGACTGGACTTACCCAGCATATAGTGATCGCATTGTTAAGGGACTGGACTTACCAATACAGAGTGTTTACATTGTTAAAGGGACTGGACTTACCAATACAGAGTGTTTACATTGCTAAAGGGACTGGACTTACCAATACATAGTGATCACATTGTTAAGGGACTGGACTTACCCAAAACATAGTGATCACATTGTTAAAGGACTGGACTTACCCAGTACATAGTGATCACATTTTTATGGGACTGGACTTACCCAGAACATAGTGATCACATTGTTAAGGGACTGGACTTACCCAGTACATAGTGATCACATGGTTAAGGGACTGGACTTACCCAAAACATAGTGATCACATTGTTAAGGGACTGGACTTACCCAAAACATAGTGATCACATTGTTAAAGGACTGGACTTACCCAGTACATAGTGATCACATTTTTATGGGACTGGACTTACCCAGAACATAGTGAATACATTGTTAAGGGACTGGACTTACCCAGCATATAGTGATCGCATTGTTAAGGGACTGGACTTACCAATACAGAGTGTTTACATTGTTAAAGGGACTGGACTTACCAATACAGAGTGTTTACATTGCTAAAGGGAATGGACTTACCAATACATAGTGATTACATTGTTAAGGGACTGGACTTACCCAGTACGTAGTTATTACATTGTTAAGGGACTGGACTTATCCAGTACATAGTGATCACATTGTTAAGGGACTGGACTTACCCAGTACGTAGTGATTACATTGTCAAGGGACTGGACTTACCCAGTAAATAGTGATCACATTGTTAAGGGACTGGACTTACCCAGTACATAGTGATTAAATTGTTGAGGGGCTGGATTTACCCAGTAAATAGTGATTACATTGTTAAGGAACTGGACTTACCCAGTACATAGTGATCACATTGTTAAAGGACTGGACTTACCCAGTACATGGTGATCACATTGTTAAGGGACTGGACTTACCCAGTACATAGTGATTAAATTGTTAAGGGGCTGGACTTACCCAGTAAATAGTGATTACATTGTTAAGGAACTGGACTTACCCAGTACATAGTGATCACATTGTTAAGGGACTAGACTTACCCAGTACATAGTGATCACATTGTTAAGGGACTGGATTTACCCAGTACATAGTGAATACATTGTTAAGGGACTGGACTTACCCGGTACATAGTGAATACATTGTTAAGGGACTGGACTTACCCAGTACATTGTGATCACATTGTTAAGAGACTGGACTTACCCAGTACGTAGTGATCACATTGTTAAGGGACTTGACTTACCCAGTACATAGTGATCACATTGTTAAGGGACTGGACTTACCCAGTACATAGTGATCACATTGTTAAGGGACTGGATTTACCCAGTACATAGTGAATACATTGTTAAGGGACTGGACTTACCCAGTACATAGTGATCACATTGTTAAGGGACTGGACTTACCCAAAACATAGTGATCACATTGTTAAAGGACTGGACTTACCCAGTACATAGTGATCACATTTTTATGGGACTGGACTTACCCAGAACATAGTGATCACATTGTTAAGGGACTGGACTTACCCAGTACATAATGATCGCATGGTTAAGGGACTGGACTTACCCAAAATATAGTGATCGCATTGTTAAGGGACTGGAATTACCCAAAACATAGTGATCACATTGTTAAAGCACTGGACTTACCCAGTACATAGTGATCACATTTTTATGGGACTGGACTTACCCAGAACATAGTGAATACATTGTTAAGGGACTGGACTTACCCAGCATATAGTGATCGCATTGTTAAGGGACTGGACTTACCAATACAGAGTGTTTACATTGTTAAAGGGACTGGACTTACCAATACAGAGTGTTTACATTGTTAAAGGGATTGGACTTACCAATACATAGTGATTACATTGTTAAGGGACTGGACTTACCCAGTACGTAGTTATTACATTGTTAAGGGACTGGACTTATCCAGTACATAGTGATCACATTGTTAAGGGACTGGACTTACCCAGTACGTAGTGATTACATTGTTAAGGGACTGGACTTACCCAGTACATAGTGATCACATTGTTAAGGGACTGGACTTACCCAGTACATAGTGATTAAATTGTTAAGGGGCTTGACTTACCCAGTAAATAGTGATTACATTGTTAAGGAACTGGACTTACCCAGTACATAGTGATCACATTGTTAAGGGACTAGACTTACCGAGTACATAGTGATCACATTGTTAAGGGACTGGATTTACCCAGTACATAGTGAATACATTGTTAAGGGACTGGACTTACCCGGTACATAGTGAATACATTGTTAAGGGACTGGACTTACCCAGTACGTAGTGATCACATTGTTAAGGGACTGGACTTACCCAGTACATAGTGATCACATTGTTAAGGGACTGGACTTACCCAGTACATAGTGATCACATTGTTAAGGGACTGGACTTACCCAGTACATAGTGATCACATTGTTAAGGGACTGGACTTACCCAGTACATAGTGATCACATTGTTAAGGGACTGGATTTACCCAGTACATAGTGAATACATTGTTAAGGGACTGGACTTACCCAGTACATGGTGAATACATTGTTAAGGGACTGGACTTACCCAGTACATAGTGATCACATTGTTAAGGGACTGGACTTACCCAGTACATAGTGATCACATTGTTAAGGGACTGGACTTACCCAGTACATAGTAATCACATTGTTAAGGGACTGGACTTACCCAGTACATAGTGATCACATTGTTAAGGAACTGGACTTACCCAGTACATAGTGAATACATTGTTAAGAGACTGGACTTACCCAGTACATAGTGATCGCATTGTTAAGGGACTGGACTTTCCCAAAACATAGTGATCACATTGTTAAAGGACTGGACTTACCCAAAACATAGTGATCACATTGTTAAAGGACTGGACTTACCCAGTACATAGTGATCACATTTTTATGGGACTAGACTTACCCAGAACATAGTGATCACATTGTTAAGGGACTGGACTTACCCAGTACATAGTGATCACATGGTTAAGGGACTGGACTTACCCAAAACATAGTGATCACATTGTTAAGGGACTGGACTTACCCAAAACATAGTGATCACATTGTTAAAGGACTGGACTTACCCAGTACATAGTGATCACATTTTTATGGGACTGGACTTACCCAGAACATAGTGAATACATTGTTAAGGGACTGGACTTACCCAGCATATAGTGATCGCATTGTTAAGGGACTGGACTTACCAATACAGAGTGTTTACATTGTTAAAGGGACTGGACTTACCAATACAGAGTGTTTACATTGCTAAAGGGACTGGACTTACCAATACATAGTGATTACATTGTTAAGGGACTGGACTTACCCAGTACGTAGTTATTACATTGTTAAGGGACTGGACTTATCCAGTACATAGTGATCACATTGTTAAGGGACTGGACTTACCCAGTACGTAGTGATTACATTGTCAAGGGACTGGACTTACCCAGTACCTAGTGATCACATTGTTAAGGGACTGGACTTACCCAGTACATAGTGATTAAATTGTTGAGGGGCTGAATTTACCCAGTAAATAGTGATTACATTGTTAAGGAACTGGACTTACCCAGTACATAGTGATCACATTGTTAAAGGACTGGACTTACCCAGTACATGGTGATCACATTGTTAAGGGACTGGACTTACCCAGTACATAGTGATTAAATTGTTAAGGGGCTGGACTTACCCAGTAAATAGTGATTACATTGTTAAGGGACTAGACTTACCCAGTACATAGTGATCACATTGTTAAGGGACTGGATTTACCCAGTACATAGTGAATACATTGTTAAGGGACTGGACTTACCCGGTACATAGTGAATACATTGTTAAGGGACTGGACTTACCCAGTACATTGTGATCACATTGTTAAGAGACGGGACTTACCCAGTACGTAGTGATCACATTGTTAAGGGACTGGACTTACCCAGTACATAGTGATCACATTGTTAAGGGACTGGACTTACCCAGTACATAGTGATCACATTGTTAAGGGACTGGATTTACCCAGTACATAGTGAATACATTGTTAAGGGACTGGACTTACCCAGTACATGGTGAATACATTGTTAAGGGACTGGACTTACCCAGTACATAGTGATCACATTGTTAAGGGACTGGACTTACCCAGTACATAGTGATCACATTGTTAAGGGACTGGACTTACCCAGTACATAGTAATCACATTGTTAAGGGACTGGACTTACCCAGTACATAGTGATCACATTGTTGAGGAACTGGACTTACCCAGTACATAGTGAATACATTGTTAAGGGACTGGACTTACCCAGTACATAGTGATCGCATTGTTAAGGGACTGGACTTACCCAAAACATAGTGATCACATTGTTAAGGGACTGGACTTACCCAAAACATAGTGATCACATTGTTAAAGGACTGGACTTACCCAGTACATAGTGATCACATTTTTATGGGACTGGACTTACCCAGAACATAGTGATCACATTGTTAAGGGACTGGACTTACCCAGTACATAGTGATCACATGGTTACGGGACTGGAATTACCCAAAACATAGTGATCACATTGTTAAAGGACTGGACTTACCCAGTACATAGTGATCACATTTTTATGGGACTGGACTTACCCAGAACATAGTGAATACATTGTTAAGGGACTGGACTTACCCAGCATATAGTGATCGCATTGTTAAGGGACTGGACTTACCAATACAGAGTGTTTACATTGTTAAAGGGACTGGACTTACCAATACAGAGTGTTTACATTGCTAAAGGGACTGGACTTACCAATACATAGTGATTACATTGTTAAGGGACGGGACTTACCCAGTACGTAGTTATTACATTGTTAAGGGACTGGACTTATCCAGTACATAGTGATCACATTGTTAAGGGACTGGACTTACCCAGTACGTAGTGATTACATTGTCAAGGGACTGGACTTACCCGGTACATAGTGATCACATTGCTAAGGGACTGGACTTACCCAGTACATAGTGATTAAATTGTTGAGGGGCTGGATTTACCCAGTAAATAGTGATTACATTGTTAAGGAACTGGACTTACCCAGTACATAGTGATCACATTGTTAAAGAACTGGACTTACCCAGTACATGGTGATCACATTGTTAAGGGACTGGACTTACCCAGTACATAGTGATTACATTGTTAAGGGGCTGGACTTACCCAGTAAATAGTGATTACATTGTTAAGGAACTGGACTTACCCAGTACATAGTGATCACATTGTTAAGGGACTAGACTTACCCAGTACATAGTGATCACATTGTTAAGGGACTGGATTTACCCAGTACATAGTGAATACATTGTTAAGGGACTGGACTTACCCAGCATATAGTGATCGCATTGTTAAGGGACTGGACTTACCAATACAGAGTGTTTACATTGTTAAAGGGACTGGACTTACCAATACAGAGTGTTTACATTGTTAAAGGGATTGGACTTACCAATACATAGTGATTACATTGTTAAGGGACTGGACTTACCCAGTACGTAGTCATTACATTGTTAAGGGACTGGACTTACCCGGTACATAGTGAATACATTGTTAAGGGACTGGACTTACCCAGTACGTAGTGATCACATTGTTAAGGGACTGGACTTACCCAGTACATAGTGATCACATTGTTAAGGGACTGGACTTACCCAGTACATAGTGATCACATTGTTAAGGGACTGGACTTACCCAGTACATAGTGATCACATTGTTAAGGGACTGGACTTACCCAGTACATAGTGATCACATTGTTAAGGGACTGGATTTACCCAGTACATAGTGAATACATTGTTAAGGGACTGGACTTACCCAGTACATGGTGAATACATTGTTAAGGGACTGGACTTACCCAGTACATAGTGATCACATTGTTAAGGGACTGGACTTACCCAGTACATAGTGATCACATTGTTAAGGGACTGGACTTACCCAGTACATAGTAATCACATTGTTAAGGGACTGGACTTACCCAGTACATAGTGATCACATTGTTAAGGAACTGGACTTACCCAGTACATAGTGAATACATTGTTAAGAGACTGGACTTACCCAGTACATAGTGATCGCATTGTTAAGGGACTGGACTTTCCCAAAACATAGTGATCACATTGTTAAAGGACTGGACTTACCCAGTACATAGTGATCACATTTTTATGGGACTGGACTTACCCAGAACATAGTGATCACATTGTTAAGGGACTGGACTTACCCAGTACATAGTGATCACATGGTTAAGGGACTGGACTTACCCAAAACATAGTGATCACATTGTTAAGGGACTGGACTTACCCAAAACATAGTGATCACATTGTTAAAGGACTGGACTTACCCAGTACATAGTGATCACATTTTTATGGGACTGGACTTACCCAGAACACAGTGAATACATTGTTAAGGGACTGGACTTACCCAGCATATAGTGATCGCATTGTTAAGGGACTGGACTTACCAATACAGAGTGTTTACATTGTTAAAGGGACTGGACTTACCAATACAGAGTGTTTACATTGCTAAAGGGACTGGACTTACCAATACATAGTGATCACATTGTTAAGGGACTGGACTTACCCAAAACATAGTGATCACATTGTTAAAGGACTGGACTTACCCAGTACATAGTGATCACATTTTTATGGGACTGGACTTACCCAGAACATAGTGATCACATTGTTAAGGGACTGGACTTACCCAGTACATAGTGATCACATGGTTAAGGGACTGGACTTACCCAAAACATAGTGATCACATTGTTAAGGGACTGGACTTACCCAAAACATAGTGATCACATTGTTAAAGGACTGGACTTACCCAGTACATAGTGATCACATTTTTATGGGACTGGACTTACCCAGAACATAGTGAATACATTGTTAAGGGACTGGACTTACCCAGCATATAGTGATCGCATTGTTAAGGGACTGGACTTACCAATACAGAGTGTTTACATTGTTAAAGGGACTGGACTTACCAATACAGAGTGTTTACTTTGCTAAAGGGACTGGACTTACCAATACATAGTGATTACATTGTTAAGCGACTGGACTTACCCAGTACGTAGTTATTACATTGTTAAGGGACTGGACTTATCCAGTACATAGTGATCACATTGTTAAGGGACTGGACTTACCCAGTACGTAGTGATTACATTGTCAAGGGACTGGACTTACCCAGTACATAGTGATCACATAGTTAAGGGACTGGACTTACCCAGTACATAGTGATTAAATTGTTGAGGGGCTGGATTTACCCAGTAAATAGTGATTACATTGTTAAGGAACTGGACTTACCCAGTACATAGTGATCACATTGTTAAAGGACTGGACTTACCCAGTACATGGTGATCACATTGTTAAGGGACTGGACTTACCCAGTACATAGTGATTAAATTGTTAAGGGGCTGGACTTACCCAGTAAATAGTGATTACATTGTTAAGGAACTGGACTTACCCAGTACATAGTGATCACATTGTTAAGGGACTAGACTTACCCAGTACATAGTGATCACATTGTTAAGGGACTGGATTTACCCAGTACATAGTGAATACATTGTTAAGGGACTGGACTTACCCGGTACATAGTGAATACATTGTTAAGGGACTGGACTTACCCAGTACATTGTGATCACATTGTTAAGAGACTGGACTTACCCAGTACGTAGTGATCACATTGTTAAGGGACTGGACTTACCCAGTACATAGTGATCACATTGTTAAGGGACTGGACTTACCCAGTACATAGTGATCACATTGTTAAGGGACTGGATTTACCCAGTACATAGTGAATACATTGTTAAGGGACTGGACTTACCCAGTACATAGTGATCACATTGTTAAGGGACTGGACTTACCCAAAACATAGTGATCACATTGTTAAAGGACTGGACTTACCCAGTACATAGTGATCACATTTTTATGGGACTGGACTTACCCAGAACATAGTGATCACATTGTTAAGGGACTGGACTTACCCAGTACATAATGATCGCATGGTTAAGGGACTGGACTTACCCAAAATATAGTGATCGCATTGTTAAGGGACTGGAATTACCCAAAACATAGTGATCACATTGTTAAAGCACTGGACTTACCCAGTACATAGTGATCACATTTTTATGGGACTGGACTTACCCAGAACATAGTGAATACATTGTTAAGGGACTGGACTTACCCAGCATATAGTGATCGCATTGTTAAGGGACTGGACTTACCAATACAGAGTGTTTACATTGTTAAAGGGACTGGACTTACCAATACAGAGTGTTTACATTGTTAAAGGGATTGGACTTACCAATACATAGTGATTACATTGTTAAGGGACTGGACTTACCCAGTACGTAGTTATTACATTGTTAAGGGACTGGACTTATCCAGTACATAGTGATGACATTGTTAAGGGACTGGACTTACCCAGTACGTAGTGATTACATTGTTAAGGGACTGGACTTACCCAGTACATAGTGATCACATTGTTAAGGGACTGGACTTACCCAGTACATAGTGATTAAATTGTTAAGGGGCTTGACTTACCCAGTAAATAGTGATTACATTGTTAAGGAACTGGACTTACCCAGTACATAGTGATCACATTGTTAAGGGACTAGACTTACCGAGTACATAGTGATCACATTGTTAAGGGACTGGATTTACCCAGTACATAGTGAATACATTGTTAAGGGACTGGACTTACCCGGTACATAGTGAATACATTGTTAAGGGACTGGACTTACCCAGTACGTAGTGATCACATTGTTAAGGGACTGGACTTACCCAGTACATAGTGATCACATTGTTAAGGGACTGGACTTACCCAGTACATAGTGATCACATTGTTAAGGGACTGGACTTACCCAGTACATAGTGATCACATTGTTAAGGGACTGGACTTACCCAGTACATAGTGATCACATTGTTAAGGGACTGGATTTACCCAGTACATAGTGAATACATTGTTAAGGGACTGGACTTACCCAGTACATGGTGAATACATTGTTAAGGGACTGGACTTACCCAGTACATAGTGATCACATTGTTAAGGGACTGGACTTACCCAGTACATAGTGATCACATTGTTAAGGGACTGGACGTACCCAGTACATAGTAATCACATTGTTAAGGGACTGGACTTACCCAGTACATAGTGATCACATTGTTAAGGAACTGGACTTACCCAGTACATAGTGAATACATTGTTAAGAGACTGGACTTACCCAGTACATAGTGATCGCATTGTTAAGGGACTGGACTTTCCCAAAACATAGTGATCACATTGTTAAAGGACTGGACTTACCCAAAACATAGTGATCACATTGTTAAAGGACTGGACTTACCCAGTACATAGTGATCACATTTTTATGGGACTAGACTTACCCAGAACATAGTGATCACATTGTTAAGGGACTGGACTTACCCAGTACATAGTGATCACATGGTTAAGGGACTGGACTTACCCAAAACATAGTGATCACATTGTTAAGGGACTGGACTTACCCAAAACATAGTGATCACATTGTTAAAGGACTGGACTTACCCAGTACATAGTGATCACCTTTTTATGGGACTGGACTTACCCAGAACATAGTGAATACATTGTTAAGGGACTGGACTTACCCAGCATATAGTGATCGCATTGTTAAGGGACTGGACTTACCAATACAGAGTGTTTACATTGTTAAAGGGACTGGACTTACCAATACAGAGTGTTTACATTGCTAAAGGGACTGGACTTACCAATACATAGTGATTACATTGTTAAGGGACTGGACTTACCCAGTACGTAGTTATTACATTGTTAAGGGACTGGACTTATCCAGTACATAGTGATCACATTGTTAAGGGACTGGACTTACCCAGTACGTAGTGATTACATTGTCAAGGGACTGGACTTACCCAGTACATAGTGATTAAATTGTTGAGGGGCTGGATTTACCCAGTAAATAGTGATTACATTGTTAAGGAACTGGACTTACCCAGTACATAGTGATCACATTGTTAAAGGACTGGACTTACCCAGTACATGGTGATCACATTGTTAAGGGACTGGACTTACCCAGTACATAGTGATTAAATTGTTAAGGGGCTGGACTTACCCAGTAAATAGTGATTACATTGTTAAGGGACTAGACTTACCCAGTACATAGTGATCACATTGTTAAGGGACTGGATTTACCCAGTACATAGTGAATACATTGTTAAGGGACTGGACTTACCCGGTACATAGTGAATACATTGTTAAGGGACTGGACTTACCCAGTACATTGTGATCACATTGTTAAGAGACTGGACTTACCCAGTACGTAGTGATCACATTGTTAAGGGACTGGACTTACCCAGTACATAGTGATCACATTGTTAAGGGACTGGACTTACCCAGTACATAGTGATCACATTGTTAAGGGACTGGATTTACCCAGTACATAGTGAATACATTGTTAAGGGACTGGACTTACCCAGTACATGGTGAATACATTGTTAAGGGACTGGACTTACCCAGTACATAGTGATCACATTGTTAAGGGACTGGACTTACCCAGTACATAGTGATCACATTGTTAAGGGACTGGACTTACCCAGTACATAGTAATCACATTGTTAAGGGACTGGACTTACCCAGTACATAGTGATCACATTGTTGAGGAACTGGACTTACCCAGTACATAGTGAATACATTGTTAAGGGACTGGACTTACCCAGTACATAGTGATCGCATTGTTAAGGGACTGGACTTACCCAAAACATAGTGATCACATTGTTAAGGGACTGGACTTACCCAAAACATAGTGATCACATTGTTAAAGGACTGGACTTACCCAGTACATAGTGATCACATTTTTATGGGACTGGACTTACCCAGAACATAGTGATCACATTGTTAAGGGACTGGACTTACCCAGTACATAGTGATCACATGGTTACGGGACTGGAATTACCCAAAACATAGTGATCACATTGTTAAAGGACTGGACTTACCCAGTACATAGTGATCACATTTTTATGGGACTGGACTTACCCAGAACATAGTGAATACATTGTTAAGGGACTGGACTTACCCAGCATATAGTGATCGCATTGTTAAGGGACTGGACTTACCAATACAGAGTGTTTACATTGTTAAAGGGACTGGACTTACCAATACAGAATGTTTACATTGCTAAAGGGACTGGACTTACCAATACATAGTGATTACATTGTTAAGGGACTGGACTTACCCAGTACGTAGTTATTACATTGTTAAGGGACTGGACTTATCCAGTACATAGTGATCACATTGTTAAGGGACTGGACTTACCCAGTACGTAGTGATTACATTGTCAAGGGACTGGACTTACCCGGTACATAGTGATCACATTGCTAAGGGACTGGACTTACCCAGTACATAGTGATTAAATTGTTGAGGGGCTGGATTTACCCAGTAAATAGTGATTACATTGTTAAGGAACTGGACTTACCCAGTACATAGTGATCACATTGTTAAAGAACTGGACTTACCCAGTACATGGTGATCACATTGTTAAGGGACTGGACTTACCCAGTACATAGTGATTACATTGTTAAGGGGCTGGACTTACCCAGTAAATAGTGATTACATTGTTAAGGAACTGGACTTACCCAGTACATAGTGATCACATTGTTAAGGGACTAGACTTACCCAGTACATAGTGATCACATTGTTAAGGGACTGGATTTACCCAGTACATAGTGAATACATTGTTAAGGGACTGGACTTACCCGGTACATAGTGAATACATTGTTAAGGGACTGGACTTACCCAGTACATTGTGATCACATTGTTAAGGGACTGGACTTACCCAGTACATAGTGATCACATTGTTAAGGGACTGGATTTACCCAGTACATAGTGAATACATTGTTAAGGGACTGGACTTACCCAGTACATGGTGAATACATTGTTAAGGGACTGGACTTACCCAGTACATAGTGATCACATTGTTGAGGGACTGGACTTACCCAGTACATAGTGATCACATTGTTAAGGGACTGGACTTACCCAGTACATAGTAATCACATTGTTAAGGGACTGGACTTACCCAGTACATAGTGATCACATTGTTAAGGAACTGGACTTACCCAGTACATAGTGAATACATTGTTAAGGGACTGGACTTACCCAGTACATAGTGATCGCATTGTTAAGGGACTGGACTTTCCCAAAACATAGTGATCACATTGTTAAGGGACTGGACTTACCCAAAACATAGTGATCACATTGTTAAAGGACTGGACTTACCCAGTACATAGTGATCACATTTTTATGGGACTGGACTTACCCAGAACATAGTGATCACATTGTTAAGGGACTGGACTTACCCAGTACATAGTGATCACATGGTTACGGGACTGGAATTACCCAAAACATAGTGATCACATTGTTAAGGGACTGGACTTACCCAAAACATAGTGATCACATTGTTAAAGGACTGGACTTACCCAGTACATAGTGATCACATTTTTATGGGACTGGACTTACCCAGAACATAGTGATCACATTGTTAAGGGACTGGATTTACCCAGTACATAGTGAATACATTGTTAAGGGACTGGACTTACCCGGTACATAGTGAATACATTGTTAAGGGACTGGACTTACCCAGTACATTGTGATCACATTGTTAAGAGACTGGACTTACCCAGTACGTAGTGATCACATTGTTAAGGGACTTGACTTACCCAGTACATAGTGATCACATTGTTAAGGGACTGGACTTACCCAGTACATAGTGATCACATTGTTAAGGGACTGGATTTACCCAGTACATAGTGAATACATTGTTAAGGGACTGGACTTACCCAGTACATAGTGATCACATTGTTAAGGGACTGGACTTACCCAAAACATAGTGATCACATTGTTAAAGGACTGGACTTACCCAGTACATAGTGATCACATTTTTATGGGACTGGACTTACCCAGAACATAGTGATCACATTGTTAAGGGACTGGACTTACCCAGTACATAATGATCGCATGGTTAAGGGACTGGACTTACCCAAAATATAGTGATCGCATTGTTAAGGGACTGGAATTACCCAAAACATAGTGATCACATTGTTAAAGCACTGGACTTACCCAGTACATAGTGATCACATTTTTATGGGACTGGACTTACCCAGAACATAGTGAATACATTGTTAAGGGACTGGACTTACCCAGCATATAGTGATCGCATTGTTAAGGGACTGGACTTACCAATACAGAGTGTTTACATTGTTAAAGGGACTGGACTTACCAATACAGAGTGTTTACATTGTTAAAGGGATTGGACTTACCAATACATAGTGATTACATTGTTAAGGGACTGGACTTACCCAGTACGTAGTTATTACATTGTTAAGGGACTGGACTTATCCAGTACATAGTGATCACATTGTTAAGGGACTGGACTTACCCAGTACGTAGTGATTACATTGTTAAGGGACTGGACTTACCCAGTACATAGTGATCACATTGTTAAGGGACTGGACTTACCCAGTACATAGTGATTAAATTGTTAAGGGGCTTGACTTACCCAGTAAATAGTGATTACATTGTTAAGGAACTGGACTTACCCAGTACATAGTGATCACATTGTTAAGGGACTAGACTTACCGAGTACATAGTGATCACATTGTTAAGGGACTGGATTTACCCAGTACATAGTGAATACATTGTTAAGGGACTGGACTTACCCGGTACATAGTAAATACATTGTTAAGGGACTGGACTTACCCAGTACGTAGTGATCACATTGTTAAGGGACTGGACTTACCCAGTACATAGTGATCACATTGTTAAGGGACTGGACTTACCCAGTACATAGTGATCACATTGTTAAGGGACTGGACTTACCCAGTACATAGTGATCACATTGTTAAGGGACTGGACTTACCCAGTACATAGTGATCACATTGTTAAGGGACTGGATTTACCCAGTACATAGTGAATACATTGTTAAGGGACTGGACTTACCCAGTACATGGTGAATACATTGTTAAGGGACTGGACTTACCCAGTACATAGTGATCACATTGTTAAGGGACTGGACTTACCCAGTACATAGTGATCACATTGTTAAGGGACTGGACTTACCCAGTACATAGTAATCACATTGTTAAGGGACTGGACTTACCCAGTACATAGTGATCACATTGTTAAGGAACTGGACTTACCCAGTACATAGTGAATACATTGTTAAGAGACTGGACTTACCCAGTACATAGTGATCGCATTGTTAAGGGACTGGACTTTCCCAAAACATAGTGATCACATTGTTAAAGGACTGGACTTACCCAAAACATAGTGATCACATTGTTAAAGGACTGGACTTACCCAGTACATAGTGATCACATTTTTATGGGACTAGACTTACCCAGAACATAGTGATCACATTGTTAAGGGACTGGACTTACATAGTACATAGTGATCACATGGTTAAGGGACTGGACTTACCCAAAACATAGTGATCACATTGTTAAGGGACTGGACTTACCCAAAACATAGTGATCACATTGTTAAAGGACTGGACTTACCCAGTACATAGTGATCACATTTTTATGGGACTGGACTTACCCAGAACATAGTGAATACATTGTTAAGGGACTGGACTTACCCAGCATATAGTGATCGCATTGTTAAGGGACTGGACTTACCAATACAGAGTGTTTACATTGTTAAAGGGACTGGACTTACCAATACAGAGTGTTTACATTGCTAAAGGGACTGGACTTACCAATACATAGTGATTACATTGTTAAGGGACTGGACTTACCCAGTACGTAGTTATTACATTGTTAAGGGACTGGACTTATCCAGTACATAGTGATCACATTGTTAAGGGACTGGACTTACCCAGTACGTAGTGATTACATTGTCAAGGGACTGGACTTACCCAGTACCTAGTGATCACATTGTTAAGGGACTGGACTTACCCAGTACATAGTGATTAAATTGTTGAGGGGCTGGATTTACCCAGTAAATAGTGATTACATTGTTAAGGAACTGGACTTACCCAGTACATAATGATCACATTGTTAAAGGACTGGACTTACCCAGTACATGGTGATCACATTGTTAAGGGACTGGACTTACCCAGTACATAGTGATTAAATTGTTAAGGGGCTGGACTTACCCAGTAAATAGTGATTACATTGTTAAGGGACTAGACTTACCCAGTACATAGTGATCACATTGTTAAGGGACTGGATTTACCCAGTACATAGTGAATACATTGTTAAGGGACTGGACTTACCCGGTACATAGTGAATACATTGTTAAGGGACTGGACTTACCCAGTACATTGTGATCACATTGATAAGAGACTGGACTTACCCAGTACGTAGTGATCACATTGTTAAGGGACTGGACTTACCCAGTACATAGTGATCACATTGTTAAGGGACTGGACTTACCCAGTACATAGTGATCACATTGTTAAGGGACTGGATTTACCCAGTACATAGTGAATACATTGTTAAGGGACTGGACTTACCCAGTACATGGTGAATACATTGTTAAGGGACTGGACTTACCCAGTACATAGTGATCACATTGTTAAGGGACTGGACTTACCCAGTACATAGTGATCACATTGTTAAGGGACTGGACTTACCCAGTACATAGTAATCACATTGTTAAGGGACTGGACTTACCCAGTACATAGTGATCACATTGTTGAGGAACTGGACTTACCCAGTACATAGTGAATACATTGTTAAGGGACTGGACTTACCCAGTACATAGTGATCGCATTGTTAAGGGACTGGACTTACCCAAAACATAGTGATCACATTGTTAAGGGACTGGACTTACCCAAAACATAGTGATCACATTGTTAAAGGACTGGACTTACCCAGTACATAGTGATCACATTTTTATGGGACTGGACTTACCCAGAACATAGTGATCACATTGTTAAGGGACTGGACTTACCCAGTACATAGTGATCACATGGTTACGGGACTGGAATTACCCAAAACATAGTGATCACATTGTTAAAGGACTGGACTTACCCAGTACATAGTGATCACATTTTTATGGGACTGGACTTACCCAGAACATAGTGAATACATTGTTAAGGGACTGGACTTACCCAGCATATAGTGATCGCATTGTTAAGGGACTGGACTTACCAATACAGAGTGTTTACATTGTTAAAGGGACTGGACTTACCAATACAGAGTGTTTACATTGCTAAAGGGACTGGACTTACCAATACATAGTGATTACATTGTTAAGGGACGGGACTTACCCAGTACGTAGTTATTACATTGTTAAGGGACTGGACTTATCCAGTACATAGTGATCACATTGTTAAGGGACTGGACTTACCCAGTACGTAGTGATTACATTGTCAAGGGACTGGACTTACCCGGTACATAGTGATCACATTGCTAAGGGACTGGACTTACCCAGTACATAGTGATTAAATTGTTGAGGGGCTGGATTTACCCAGTAAATAGTGATTACATTGTTAAGGAACTGGACTTACCCAGTACATAGTGATCACATTGTTAAAGAACTGGACTTACCCAGTACATGGTGATCACATTGTTAAGGGACTGGACTTACCCAGTACATAGTGATTACATTGTTAAGGGGCTGGACTTACCCAGTAAATAGTGATTACATTGTTAAGGAACTGGACTTACCCAGTACATAGTGATCACATTGTTAAGGGACTAGACTTACCCAGTACATAGTGATCACATTGTTAAGGGACTGGATTTACCCAGTACATAGTGAATACATTGTTAAGGGACTGGACTTACCCAGCATATAGTGATCGCATTGTTAAGGGACTGGACTTACCAATACAGAGTGTTTACATTGTTAAAGGGACTGGACTTACCAATACAGAGTGTTTACATTGTTAAAGGGATTGGACTTACCAATACATAGTGATTACATTGTTAAGGGACTGGACTTACCCAGTACGTAGTCATTACATTGTTAAGGGACTGGACTTACCCGGTACATAGTGAATACATTGTTAAGGGACTGGACTTACCCAGTACGTAGTGATCACATTGTTAAGGGACTGGACTTACCCAGTACATAGTGATCACATTGTTAAGGGACTGGACTTACCCAGTACATAGTGATCACATTGTTAAGGGACTGGACTTACCCAGTACATAGTGATCACATTGTTAAGGGACTGGACTTACCCAGTACATAGTGATCACATTGTTAAGGGACTGGATTTACCCAGTACATAGTGAATACATTGTTAAGGGACTGGACTTACCCAGTACATGGTGAATACATTGTTAAGGGACTGGACTTACCCAGTACATAGTGATCACATTGTTAAGGGACTGGACTTACCCAGTACATAGTGATCACATTGTTAAGGGACTGGACTTACCCAGTACATAGTAATCACATTGTTAAGGGACTGGACTTACCCAGTACATAGTGATCACATTGTTAAGGAACTGGACTTACCCAGTACATAGTGAATACATTGTTAAGAGACTGGACTTACCCAGTACATAGTGATCGCATTGTTAAGGGACTGGACTTTCCCAAAACATAGTGAATACATTGTTAAGGGACTGGACTTACCCAGCATATAGTGATCGCATTGTTAAGGGACTGGACTTACCAATACAGAGTGTTTACATTGTTAAAGGGACTGGACTTACCAATACAGAGTGTTTACATTGTTAAAGGGATTGGACTTACCAATACATAGTGATTACATTGTTAAGGGACTGGACTTACCCAGTACGTAGTTATTACATTGTTAAGGGACTGGACCTATCCAGTACATAGTGATCACATTGTTAAGGGACTGGACTTACCCAGTACGTAGTGATTACATTGTCAAGGGACTGGACTTACCCAGTACATAGTGATCACATTGTTAAGGGACTGGACTTACCCAGTACATAGTGATTAAATTGTTGAGGGGCTGGATTTACCCAGTAAATAGTGATTACATTGTTAAGGAACTGGACTTACCCAGTACATAGTGATCACATTGTTAAAGGACTGGACTTACCCAGTACATGGTGATCACATTGTTAAGGGACTGGACTTACCCAGTACATAGTGATTAAATTGTTAAGGGGCTGGACTTACCCAGTAAATAGTGATTACATTGTTAAGGAACTGGACTTACCCAGTACATAGTGATCACATTGTTAAGGGACTAGACTTACCCAGTACATAGTGATCACATTGTTAAGGGACTGGATTTACCCAGTACATAGTGAATACATTGTTAAGGGACTGGACTTACCCGGTACATAGTGAATACATTGTTAAGGGACTGGACTTACCCAGTACATTGTGATCACATTGTTAAGAGACTGGACTTACCCAGTACGTAGTGATCACATTGTTAAGGGACTGGACTTACCCAGTACATAGTGATCACATTGTTAAGGGACTGGACTTACCCAGTACATAGTGATCACATTGTTAAGGGACTGGATTTACCCAGTACATAGTGATCACATTGTTCAGGGACAGGACTTACCCAAAACATAGTGATCACATTGTTAAAGGACTGGACTTACCCAGTACATAGTGATCACATTTTTATGGGACTGGACTTACCCAGAACATAGTGATCACATTGTTAAGGGACTGGACTTACCCAGTACATAGTGATCACATGGTTAAGGGACTGGACTTACCCAAAATATAGCGATCGCATTGTTAAGGGACTGGAATTACCCAAAACATAGTGATCACATTGTTAAAGCACTGGACTTACCCAGTACATAGTGATCACATTTTTATGGGACTGGACTTACCCAGAACATAGTGAATACATTGTTAAGGGACTGGACTTACCCAGCATATAGTGATCGCATTGTTAAGGGACTGGACTTACCAATACAGAGTGTTTACATTGTTAAAGGGACTGGACTTACCAATACAGAGTGTTTACATTGTTAAAGGGATTGGACTTACCAATACATAGTGATTACATTGTTAAGGGACTGGACTTACCCAGTACGTAGTCATTACATTGTTAAGGGACTGGACTTACCCGGTACATAGTGAATACATTGTTAAGGGACTGGACTTACCCAGTACGTAGTGATCACATTGTTAAGGGACTGGACTTACCCAGTACATAGTGATCACATTGTTAAGGGACTGGACTTACCCAGTACATAGTGATCACATTGTTAAGGGACTGGACTTACCCAGTACATAGTGATCACATTGTTAAGGGACTGGACTTACCCAGTACATAGTGATCACATTGTTAAGGGACTGGATTTACCCAGTACATAGTGAATACATTGTTAAGGGACTGGACTTACCCAGTACATGGTGAATACATTGTTAAGGGACTGGACTTACCCAGTACATAGTGATCACATTGTTAAGGGACTGGACTTACCCAGTACATAGTGATCACATTGTTAAGGGACTGGACTTACCCAGTACATAGTAATCACATTGTTAAGGGACTGGACTTACCCAGTACATAGTGATCACATTGTTAAGGAACTGGACTTACCCAGTACATAGTGAATACATTGTTAAGAGACTGGACTTACCCAGTACATAGTGATCGCATTGTTAAGGGACTGGACTTTCCCAAAACATAGTGATCACATTGTTAAAGGACTGGACTTACCCAGTACATAGTGATCACATTTTTATGGGACTGGACTTACCCAGAACATAGTGATCACATTGTTAAGGGACTGGACTTACCCAGTACATAGTGATCACATGGTTAAGGGACTGGACTTACCCAAAACATAGTGATCACATTGTTAAGGGACTGGACTTACCCAAAACATAGTGATCACATTGTTAAAGGACTGGACTTACCCAGTACATAGTGATCACATTTTTATGGGACTGGACTTACCCAGAACACAGTGAATACATTGTTAAGGGACTGGACTTACCCAGCATATAGTGATCGCATTGTTAAGGGACTGGACTTACCAATACAGAGTGTTTACATTGTTAAAGGGACTGGACTTACCAATACAGAGTGTTTACATTGCTAAAGGGACTGGACTTACCAATACATAGTGATCACATTGTTAAGGGACTGGACTTACCCAAAACATAGTGATCACATTGTTAAAGGACTGGACTTACCCAGTACATAGTGATCACATTTTTATGGGACTGGACTTACCCAGAACATAGTGATCACATTGTTAAGGGACTGGACTTACCCAGTACATAGTGATCACATGGTTAAGGGACTGGACTTACCCAAAACATAGTGATCACATTGTTAAGGGACTGGACTTACCCAAAACATAGTGATCACATTGTTAAAGGACTGGACTTACCCAGTACATAGTGATCACATTTTTATGGGACTGGACTTACCCAGAACATAGTGAATACATTGTTAAGGGACTGGACTTACCCAGCATATAGTGATCGCATTGTTAAGGGACTGGACTTACCAATACAGAGTGTTTACATTGTTAAAGGGACTGGACTTACCAATACAGAGTGTTTACATTGCTAAAGGGAATGGACTTACCAATACATAGTGATTACATTGTTAAGGGACTGGACTTACCCAGTACGTAGTTATTACATTGTTAAGGGACTGGACTTATCCAGTACATAGTGATCACATTGTTAAGGGACTGGACTTACCCAGTACGTAGTGATTACATTGTCAAGGGACTGGACTTACCCAGTAAATAGTGATCACATTGTTAAGGGACTGGACTTACCCAGTACATAGTGATTAAATTGTTGAGGGGCTGGATTTACCCAGTAAATAGTGATTACATTGTTAAGGAACTGGACTTACCCAGTACATAGTGATCACATTGTTAAAGGACTGGACTTACCCAGTACATGGTGATCACATTGTTAAGGGACTGGACTTACCCAGTACATAGTGATTAAATTGTTAAGGGGCTGGACTTACCCAGTAAATAGTGATTACATTGTTAAGGAACTGGACTTACCCAGTACATAGTGATCACATTGTTAAGGGACTAGACTTACCCAGTACATAGTGATCACATTGTTAAGGGACTGGATTTACCCAGTACATAGTGAATACATTGTTAAGGGACTGGACTTACCCGGTACATAGTGAATACATTGTTAAGGGACTGGACTTACCCAGTACATTGTGATCACATTGTTAAGAGACTGGACTTACCCAGTACGTAGTGATCACATTGTTAAGGGACTTGACTTACCCAGTACATAGTGATCACATTGTTAAGGGACTGGACTTACCCAGTACATAGTGATCACATTGTTAAGGGACTGGATTTACCCAGTACATAGTGAATACATTGTTAAGGGACTGGACTTACCCAGTACATAGTGATCACATTGTTAAGGGACTGGACTTACCCAAAACATAGTGATCACATTGTTAAAGGACTGGACTTACCCAGTACATAGTGATCACATTTTTATGGGACTGGACTTACCCAGAACATAGTGATCACATTGTTAAGGGACTGGACTTACCCAGTACATAATGATCGCATGGTTAAGGGACTGGACTTACCCAAAATATAGTGATCGCATTGTTAAGGGACTGGAATTACCCAAAACATAGTGATCACATTGTTAAAGCACTGGACTTACCCAGTACATAGTGATCACATTTTTATGGGACTGGACTTACCCAGAACATAGTGAATACATTGTTAAGGGACTGGACTTACCCAGCATATAGTGATCGCATTGTTAAGGGACTGGACTTACCAATACAGAGTGTTTACATTGTTAAAGGGACTGGACTTACCAATACAGAGTGTTTACATTGTTAAAGGGATTGGACTTACCAATACATAGTGATTACATTGTTAAGGGACTGGACTTACCCAGTACGTAGTTATTACATTGTTAAGGGACTGGACTTATCCAGTACATAGTGATCACATTGTTAAGGGACTGGACTTACCCAGTACGTAGTGATTACATTGTTAAGGGACTGGACTTACCCAGTACATAGTGATCACATTGTTAAGGGACTGGACTTACCCAGTACATAGTGATTAAATTGTTAAGGGGCTTGACTTACCCAGTAAATAGTGATTACATTGTTAAGGAACTGGACTTACCCAGTACATAGTGATCACATTGTTAAGGGACTAGACTTACCGAGTACATAGTGATCACATTGTTAAGGGACTGGATTTACCCAGTACATAGTGAATACATTGTTAAGGGACTGGACTTACCCGGTACATAGTGAATACATTGTTAAGGGACTGGACTTACCCAGTACGTAGTGATCACATTGTTAAGGGACTGGACTTACCCAGTACATAGTGATCACATTGTTAAGGGACTGGACTTACCCAGTACATAGTGATCACATTGTTAAGGGACTGGACTTACCCAGTACATAGTGATCACATTGTTAAGGGACTGGACTTACCCAGTACATAGTGATCACATTGTTAAGGGACTGGATTTACCCAGTACATAGTGAATACATTGTTAAGGGACCGGACTTACCCAGTACATGGTGAATACATTGTTAAGGGACTGGACTTACCCAGTACATAGTGATCACATTGTTAAGGGACTGGACTTACCCAGTACATAGTGATCACATTGTTAAGGGACTGGACTTACCCAGTACATAGTAATCACATTGTTAAGGGACTGGACTTACCCAGTACATAGTGATCACATTGTTAAGGAACTGGACTTACCCAGTACATAGTGAATACATTGTTAAGAGACTGGACTTACCCAGTACATAGTGATCGCATTGTTAAGGGACTGGACTTTCCCAAAACATAGTGATCACATTGTTAAAGGACTGGACTTACCCAAAACATAGTGATCACATTGTTAAAGGACTGGACTTACCCAGTACATAGTGATCACATTTTTATGGGACTAGACTTACCCAGAACATAGTGATCACATTGTTAAGGGACTGGACTTACCCAGTACATAGTGATCACATGGTTAAGGGACTGGACTTACCCAAAACATAGTGATCACATTGTTAAGGGACTGGACTTACCCAAAACATAGTGATCACATTGTTAAAGGACTGGACTTACCCAGTACATAGTGATCACATTTTTATGGGACTGGACTTACCCAGAACATAGTGAATACATTGTTAAGGGACTGGACTTACCCAGCATATAGTGATCGCATTGTTAAGGGACTGGACTTACCAATACAGAGTGTTTACATTGTTAAAGGGACTGGACTTACCAATACAGAGTGTTTACATTGCTAAAGGGACTGGACTTACCAATACATAGTGATTACATTGTTAAGGGACTGGACTTACCCAGTACGTAGTTATTACATTGTTAAGGGACTGGACTTATCCAGTACATAGTGATCACATTGTTAAGGGACTGGACTTACCCAGTACGTAGTGATTACATTGTCAAGGGACTGGACTTACCCAGTACCTAGTGATCACATTGTTAAGGGACTGGACTTACCCAGTACATAGTGATTAAATTGTTGAGGGGCTGGATTTACCCAGTAAATAGTGATTACATTGTTAAGGAACTGGACTTACCCAGTACATAGTGATCACATTGTTAAAGGACTGGACTTACCCAGTACATGGTGATCACATTGTTAAGGGACTGGACTTACCCAGTACATAGTGATTAAATTGTTAAGGGGCTGGACTTACCCAGTAAATAGTGATTACATTGTTAAGGGACTAGACTTACCCAGTACATAGTGATCACATTGTTAAGGGACTGGATTTACCCAGTACATAGTGAATACATTGTTAAGGGACTGGACTTACCCGGTACATAGTGAATACATTGTTAAGGGACTGGACTTACCCAGTACATTGTGATCACATTGTTAAGAGACTGGACTTACCCAGTACGTAGTGATCACATTGTTAAGGGACTGGACTTACCCAGTACATAGTGATCACATTGTTAAGGGACTGGACTTACCCAGTACATAGTGATCACATTGTTAAGGGACTGGATTTACCCAGTACATAGTGAATACATTGTTAAGGGACTGGACTTACCCAGTACATGGTGAATACATTGTTAAGGGACTGGACTTACCCAGTACATAGTGATCACATTGTTAAGGGACTGGACTTACCCAGTACATAGTGATCACATTGTTAAGGGACTGGACTTACCCAGTACATAGTAATCACATTGTTAAGGGACTGGACTTACCCAGTACATAGTGATCACATTGTTGAGGAACTGGACTTACCCAGTACATAGTGAATACATTGTTAAGGGACTGGACTTACCCAGTACATAGTGATCGCATTGTTAAGGGACTGGACTTACCCAAAACATAGTGATCACATTGTTAAGGGACTGGACTTACCCAAAACATAGTGATCACATTGTTAAAGGACTGGACTTACCCAGTACATAGTGATCACATTTTTATGGGACTGGACTTACCCAGAACATAGTGATCACATTGTTAAGGGACTGGACTTACCCAGTACATAGTGATCACATGGTTACGGGACTGGAATTACCCAAAACATAGTGATCACATTGTTAAAGGACTGGACTTACCCAGTACATAGTGATCACATTTTTATGGGACTGGACTTACCCAGAACATAGTGAATACATTGTTAAGGGACTGGACTTACCCAGCATATAGTGATCGCATTGTTAAGGGACTGGACTTACCAATACAGAGTGTTTACATTGTTAAAGGGACTGGACTTACCAATACAGAGTGTTTACATTGCTAAAGGGACTGGACTTACCAATACATAGTGATTACATTGTTAAGGGACGGGACTTACCCAGTACGTAGTTATTACATTGTTAAGGGACTGGACTTATCCAGTACATAGTGATCACATTGTTAAGGGACTGGACTTACCCAGTACGTAGTGATTACATTGTCAAGGGACTGGACTTACCCGGTACATAGTGATCACATTGCTAAGGGACTGGACTTACCCAGTACATAGTGATTAAATTGTTGAGGGGCTGGATTTACCCAGTAAATAGTGATTACATTGTTAAGGAACTGGACTTACCCAGTACATAGTGATCACATTGTTAAAGAACTGGACTTACCCAGTACATGGTGATCACTTTGTTAAGGGACTGGACTTACCCAGTACATAGTGATTACATTGTTAAGGGGCTGGACTTACCCAGTACATAGTGATCACATTGTTAAGGGGCTGGACTTACCCAGTAAATAGTGATTACATTGTTAAGGAACTGGACTTACCCAGTACATAGTGATCACATTGTTAAGGGACTAGACTTACCCAGTACATAGTGATCACATTGTTAAGGGACTGGATTTACCCAGTACATAGTGAATACATTGTTAAGGGACTGGACTTACCCAGCATATAGTGATCGCATTGTTAAGGGACTGGACTTACCAATACAGAGTGTTTACATTGTTAAAGGGACTGGACTTACCAATACAGAGTGTTTACATTGTTAAAGGGATTGGACTTACCAATACATAGTGATTACATTGTTAAGGGACTGGACTTACCCAGTACGTAGTCATTACATTGTTAAGGGACTGGACTTACCCGGTACATAGTGAATACATTGTTAAGGGACTGGACTTACCCAGTACGTAGTGATCACATTGTTAAGGGACTGGACTTACCCAGTACATAGTGATCACATTGTTAAGGGACTGGACTTACCCAGTACATAGTGATCACATTGTTAAGGGACTGGACTTACCCAGTACATAGTGATCACATTGTTAAGGGACTGGACTTACCCAGTACATAGTGATCACATTGTTAAGGGACTGGATTTACCCAGTACATAGTGAATACATTGTTAAGGGACTGGACTTACCCAGTACATGGTGAATACATTGTTAAGGGACTGGACTTACCCAGTACATAGTGATCACATTGTTAAGGGACTGGACTTACCCAGTACATAGTGATCACATTGTTAAGGGACTGGACTTACCCAGTACATAGTAATCACATTGTTAAGGGACTGGACTTACCCAGTACATAGTGATCACATTGTTAAGGAACTGGACTTACCCAGTACATAGTGAATACATTGTTAAGAGACTGGACTTACCCAGTACATAGTGATCGCATTGTTAAGGGACTGGACTTTCCCAAAACATAGTGAATACATTGTTAAGGGACTGGACTTACCCAGCATATAGTGATCGCATTGTTAAGGGACTGGACTTACCAATACAGAGTGTTTACATTGTTAAAGGGACTGGACTTACCAATACAGAGTGTTTACATTGTTAAAGGGATTGGACTTACCAATACATAGTGATTACATTGTTAAGGGACTGGACTTACCCAGTACGTAGTTATTACATTGTTAAGGGACTGGACCTATCCAGTACATAGTGATCACATTGTTAAGGGACTGGACTTACCCAGTACGTAGTGATTACATTGTCAAGGGACTGGACTTACCCAGTACATAGTGATCACATTGTTAAGGGACTGGACTTACCCAGTACATAGTGATTAAATTGTTGAGGGGCTGGATTTACCCAGTAAATAGTGATTACATTGTTAAGGAACTGGACTTACCCAGTACATAGTGATCACATTGTTAAAGGACTGGACTTACCCAGTACATGGTGATCACATTGTTAAGGGACTGGACTTACCCAGTACATAGTGATTAAATTGTTAAGGGGCTGGACTTACCCAGTAAATAGTGATTACATTGTTAAGGAACTGGACTTACCCAGTACATAGTGATCACATTGTTAAGGGACTAGACTTACCCAGTACATAGTGATCACATTGTTAAGGGACTGGATTTACCCAGTACATAGTGAATACATTGTTAAGGGACTGGACTTACCCGGTACATAGTGAATACATTGTTAAGGGACTGGACTTACCCAGTACATTGTGATCACATTGTTAAGAGACTGGACTTACCCAGTACGTAGTGATCACATTGTTAAGGGACTGGACTTACCCAGTACATAGTGATCACATTGTTAAGGGACTGGACTTACCCAGTACATAGTGATCACATTGTTAAGGGACTGGATTTACCCAGTACATAGTGATCACATTGTTCAGGGACAGGACTTACCCAAAACATAGTGATCACATTGTTAAAGGACTGGACTTACCCAGTACATAGTGATCACATTTTTATGGGACTGGACTTACCCAGAACATAGTGATCACATTGTTAAGGGACTGGACTTACCCAGTACATAGTGATCACATGGTTAAGGGACTGGACTTACCCAAAATATAGCGATCGCATTGTTAAGGGACTGGAATTACCCAAAACATAGTGATCACATTGTTAAAGCACTGGACTTACCCAGTACATAGTGATCACATTTTTATGGGACTGGACTTACCCAGAACATAGTGAATACATTGTTAAGGGACTGGACTTACCCAGCATATAGTGATCGCATTGTTAAGGGACTGGACTTACCAATACAGAGTGTTTACATTGTTAAAGGGACTGGACTTACCAATACAGAGTGTTTACATTGTTAAAGGGATTGGACTTACCAATACATAGTGATTACATTGTTAAGGGACTGGACTTACCCAGTACGTAGTCATTACATTGTTAAGGGACTGGACTTACCCGGTACATAGTGAATACATTGTTAAGGGACTGGACTTACCCAGTACGTAGTGATCACATTGTTAAGGGACTGGACTTACCCAGTACATAGTGATCACATTGTTAAGGGACTGGACTTACCCAGTACATAGTGATCACATTGTTAAGGGACTGGACTTACCCAGTACATAGTGATCACATTGTTAAGGGACTGGACTTACCCAGTACATAGTGATCACATTGTTAAGGGACTGGATTTACCCAGTACATAGTGAATACATTGTTAAGGGACTGGACTTACCCAGTACATGGTGAATACATTGTTAAGGGACTGGACTTACCCAGTACATAGTGATCACATTGTTAAGGGACTGGACTTACCCAGTACATAGTGATCACATTGTTAAGGGACTGGACTTACCCAGTACATAGTAATCACATTGTTAAGGGACTGGACTTACCCAGTACATAGTGATCACATTGTTAAGGAACTGGACTTACCCAGTACATAGTGAATACATTGTTAAGAGACTGGACTTACCCAGTACATAGTGATCGCATTGTTAAGGGACTGGACTTTCCCAAAACATAGTGATCACATTGTTAAAGGACTGGACTTACCCAGTACATAGTGATCACATTTTTATGGGACTGGACTTACCCAGAACATAGTGATCACATTGTTAAGGGACTGGACTTACCCAGTACATAGTGATCACATGGTTAAGGGACTGGACTTACCCAAAACATAGTGATCACATTGTTAAGGGACTGGACTTACCCAAAACATAGTGATCACATTGTTAAAGGACTGGACTTACCCAGTACATAGTGATCACATTTTTATGGGACTGGACTTACCCAGAACACAGTGAATACATTGTTAAGGGACTGGACTTACCCAGCATATAGTGATCGCATTGTTAAGGGACTGGACTTACCAATACAGAGTGTTTACATTGTTAAAGGGACTGGACTTACCAATACAGAGTGTTTACATTGCTAAAGGGACTGGACTTACCAATACATAGTGATCACATTGTTAAGGGACTGGACTTACCCAAAACATAGTGATCACATTGTTAAAGGACTGGACTTACCCAGTACATAGTGATCACATTTTTATGGGACTGGACTTACCCAGAACATAGTGATCACATTGTTAAGGGACTGGACTTACCCAGTACATAGTGATCACATGGTTAAGGGACTGGACTTACCCAAAACATAGTGATCACATTGTTAAGGGACTGGACTTACCCAAAACATAGTGATCACATTGTTAAAGGACTGGACTTACCCAGTACATAGTGATCACATTTTTATGGGACTGGACTTACCCAGAACATAGTGAATACATTGTTAAGGGACTGGACTTACCCAGCATATAGTGATCGCATTGTTAAGGGACTGGACTTACCAATACAGAGTGTTTACATTGTTAAAGGGACTGGACTTACCAATACAGAGTGTTTACATTGCTAAAGGGAATGGACTTACCAATACATAGTGATTACATTGTTAAGGGACTGGACTTACCCAGTACGTAGTTATTACATTGTTAAGGGACTGGACTTATCCAGTACATAGTGATCACATTGTTAAGGGACTGGACTTACCCAGTACGTAGTGATTACATTGTCAAGGGACTGGACTTACCCAGTAAATAGTGATCACATTGTTAAGGGACTGGACTTACCCAGTACATAGTGATTAAATTGTTGAGGGGCTGGATTTACCCAGTAAATAGTGATTACATTGTTAAGGAACTGGACTTACCCAGTACATAGTGATCACATTGTTAAAGGACTGGACTTACCCAGTACATGGTGATCACATTGTTAAGGGACTGGACTTACCCAGTACATAGTGATTAAATTGTTAAGGGGCTGGACTTACCCAGTAAATAGTGATTACATTGTTAAGGAACTGGACTTACCCAGTACATAGTGATCACATTGTTAAGGGACTAGACTTACCCAGTACATAGTGATCACATTGTTAAGGGACTGGATTTACCCAGTACATAGTGAATACATTGTTAAGGGACTGGACTTACCCGGTACATAGTGAATACATTGTTAAGGGACTGGACTTACCCAGTACATTGTGATCACATTGTTAAGAGACTGGACTTACCCAGTACGTAGTGATCACATTGTTAAGGGACTTGACTTACCCAGTACATAGTGATCACATTGTTAAGGGACTGGACTTACCCAGTACATAGTGATCACATTGTTAAGGGACTGGATTTACCCAGTACATAGTGAATACATTGTTAAGGGACTGGACTTACCCAGTACATAGTGATCACATTGTTAAGGGACTGGACTTACCCAAAACATAGTGATCACATTGTTAAAGGACTGGACTTACCCAGTACATAGTGATCACATTTTTATGGGACTGGACTTACCCAGAACATAGTGATCACATTGTTAAGGGACTGGACTTACCCAGTACATAATGATCGCATGGTTAAGGGACTGGACTTACCCAAAATATAGTGATCGCATTGTTAAGGGACTGGAATTACCCAAAACATAGTGATCACATTGTTAAAGCACTGGACTTACCCAGTACATAGTGATCACATTTTTATGGGACTGGACTTACCCAGAACATAGTGAATACATTGTTAAGGGACTGGACTTACCCAGCATATAGTGATCGCATTGTTAAGGGACTGGACTTACCAATACAGAGTGTTTACATTGTTAAAGGGACTGGACTTACCAATACAGAGTGTTTACATTGTTAAAGGGATTGGACTTACCAATACATAGTGATTACATTGTTAAGGGACTGGACTTACCCAGTACGTAGTTATTACATTGTTAAGGGACTGGACTTATCCAGTACATAGTGATCACATTGTTAAGGGACTGGACTTACCCAGTACGTAGTGATTACATTGTTAAGGGACTGGACTTACCCAGTACATAGTGATCACATTGTTAAGGGACTGGACTTACCCAGTACATAGTGATTAAATTGTTAAGGGGCTTGACTTACCCAGTAAATAGTGATTACATTGTTAAGGAACTGGACTTACCCAGTACATAGTGATCACATTGTTAAGGGACTAGACTTACCGAGTACATAGTGATCACATTGTTAAGGGACTGGATTTACCCAGTACATAGTGAATACATTGTTAAGGGACTGGACTTACCCGGTACATAGTGAATACATTGTTAAGGGACTGGACTTACCCAGTACGTAGTGATCACATTGTTAAGGGACTGGACTTACCCAGTACATAGTGATCACATTGTTAAGGGACTGGACTTACCCAGTACATAGTGATCACATTGTTAAGGGACTGGACTTACCCAGTACATAGTAATCACATTGTTAAGGGACTGGACTTACCCAGTACATAGTGATCACATTGTTAAGGAACTGGACTTACCCAGTACATAGTGAATACATTGTTAAGAGACTGGACTTACCCAGTACATAGTGATCGCATTGTTAAGGGACTGGACTTTCCCAAAACATAGTGATCACATTGTTAAAGGACTGGACTTACCCAAAACATAGTGATCACATTGTTAAAGGACTGGACTTACCCAGTACATAGTGATCACATTTTTATGGGACTAGACTTACCCAGAACATAGTGATCACATTGTTAAGGGACTGGACTTACCCAGTACATAGTGATCACATGGTTAAGGGACTGGACTTACCCAAAACATAGTGATCACATTGTTAAGGGACTGGACTTACCCAAAACATAGTGATCACATTGTTAAAGGACTGGACTTACCCAGTACATAGTGATCACATTTTTATGGGACTGGACTTACCCAGAACATAGTGAATACATTGTTAAGGGACTGGACTTACCCAGCATATAGTGATCGCATTGTTAAGGGACTGGACTTACCAATACAGAGTGTTTACATTGTTAAAGGGACTGGACTTACCAATACAGAGTGTTTACATTGCTAAAGGGACTGGACTTACCAATACATAGTGATTACATTGTTAAGGGACTGGACTTACCCAGTACGTAGTTATTACATTGTTAAGGGACTGGACTTATCCAGTACATAGTGATCACATTGTTAAGGGACTGGACTTACCCAGTACGTAGTGATTACATTGTCAAGGGACTGGACTTACCCAGTACCTAGTGATCACATTGTTAAGGGACTGGACTTACCCAGTACATAGTGATTAAATTGTTGAGGGGCTGGATTTACCCAGTAAATAGTGATTACATTGTTAAGGAACTGGACTTACCCAGTACATAGTGATCACATTGTTAAAGGACTGGACTTACCCAGTACATGGTGATCACATTGTTAAGGGACTGGACTTACCCAGTACATAGTGATTAAATTGTTAAGGGGCTGGACTTACCCAGTAAATAGTGATTACATTGTTAAGGGACTAGACTTACCCAGTACATAGTGATCACATTGTTAAGGGACTGGATTTACCCAGTACATAGTGAATACATTGTTAAGGGACTGGACTTACCCGGTACATAGTGAATACATTGTTAAGGGACTGGACTTACCCAGTACATTGTGATCACATTGTTAAGAGACTGGACTTACCCAGTACGTAGTGATCACATTGTTAAGGGACTGGACTTACCCAGTACATAGTGATCACATTGTTAAGGGACTGGACTTACCCAGTACATAGTGATCACATTGTTAAGGGACTGGATTTACCCAGTACATAGTGAATACATTGTTAAGGGACTGGACTTACCCAGTACATGGTGAATACATTGTTAAGGGACTGGACTTACCCAGTACATAGTGATCACATTGTTAAGGGACTGGACTTACCCAGTACATAGTGATCACATTGTTAAGGGACTGGACTTACCCAGTACATAGTAATCACATTGTTAAGGGACTGGACTTACCCAGTACATAGTGATCACATTGTTGAGGAACTGGACTTACCCAGTACATAGTGAATACATTGTTAAGGGACTGGACTTACCCAGTACATAGTGATCGCATTGTTAAGGGACTGGACTTACCCAAAACATAGTGATCACATTGTTAAGGGACTGGACTTACCCAAAACATAGTGATCACATTGTTAAAGGACTGGACTTACCCAGTACATAGTGATCACATTTTTATGGGACTGGACTTACCCAGAACATAGTGATCACATTGTTAAGGGACTGGACTTACCCAGTACATAGTGATCACATGGTTACGGGACTGGAATTACCCAAAACATAGTGATCACATTGTTAAAGGACTGGACTTACCCAGTACATAGTGATCACATTTTTATGGGACTGGACTTACCCAGAACATAGTGAATACATTGTTAAGGGACTGGACTTACCCAGCATATAGTGATCGCATTGTTAAGGGACTGGACTTACCAATACAGAGTGTTTACATTGTTAAAGGGACTGGACTTACCAATACAGAGTGTTTACATTGCTAAAGGGACTGGACTTACCAATACATAGTGATTACATTGTTAAGGGACGGGACTTACCCAGTACGTAGTTATTACATTGTTAAGGGACTGGACTTATCCAGTACATAGTGATCACATTGTTAAGGGACTGGACTTACCCAGTACGTAGTGATTACATTGTCAAGGGACTGGACTTACCCGGTACATAGTGATCACATTGCTAAGGGACTGGACTTACCCAGTACATAGTGATTAAATTGTTGAGGGGCTGGATTTACCCAGTAAATAGTGATTACATTGTTAAGGAACTGGACTTACCCAGTACATAGTGATCACATTGTTAAAGAACTGGACTTACCCAGTACATGGTGATCACTTTGTTAAGGGACTGGACTTACCCAGTACATAGTGATTACATTGTTAAGGGGCTGGACTTACCCAGTAAATAGTGATTACATTGTTAAGGAACTGGACGTACCCAGTACATAGTGATCACATTGTTAAGGGACTAGACTTACCCAGTACATAGTGATCACATTGTTAAGGGACTGGATTTACCCAGTACATAGTGAATACATTGTTAAGGGACTGGACTTACCCAGCATATAGTGATCGCATTGTTAAGGGACTGGACTTACCAATACAGAGTGTTTACATTGTTAAAGGGACTGGACTTACCAATACAGAGTGTTTACATTGTTAAAGGGATTGGACTTACCAATACATAGTGATTACATTGTTAAGGGACTGGACTTACCCAGTACGTAGTCATTACATTGTTAAGGGACTGGACTTACCCGGTACATAGTGAATACATTGTTAAGGGACTGGACTTACCCAGTACGTAGTGATCACATTGTTAAGGGACTGGACTTACCCAGTACATAGTGATCACATTGTTAAGGGACTGGACTTACCCAGTACATAGTGATCACATTGTTAAGGGACTGGACTTACCCAGTACATAGTGATCACATTGTTAAGGGACTGGACTTACCCAGTACATAGTGATCACATTGTTAAGGGACTGGATTTACCCAGTACATAGTGAATACATTGTTAAGGGACTGGACTTACCCAGTACATGGTGAATACATTGTTAAGGGACTGGACTTACCCAGTACATAGTGATCACATTGTTAAGGGACTGGACTTACCCAGTACATAGTGATCACATTGTTAAGGGACTGGACTTACCCAGTACATAGTAATCACATTGTTAAGGGACTGGACTTACCCAGTACATAGTGATCACATTGTTAAGGAACTGGACTTACCCAGTACATAGTGAATACATTGTTAAGAGACTGGACTTACCCAGTACATAGTGATCGCATTGTTAAGGGACTGGACTTTCCCAAAACATAGTGATCACATTGTTAAAGGACTGGACTTACCCAGTACATAGTGATCACATTTTTATGGGACTGGACTTACCCAGAACATAGTGATCACATTGTTAAGGGACTGGACTTACCCAGTACATAGTGATCACATGGTTAAGGGACTGGACTTACCCAAAACATAGTGATCACATTGTTAAGGGACTGGACTTACCCAAAACATAGTGATCACATTGTTAAAGGACTGGACTTACCCAGTACATAGTGATCACATTTTTATGGGACTGGACTTACCCAGAACACAGTGAATACATTGTTAAGGGACTGGACTTACCCAGCATATAGTGATCGCATTGTTAAGGGACTGGACTTACCAATACAGAGTGTTTACATTGTTAAAGGGACTGGACTTACCAATACAGAGTGTTTACATTGCTAAAGGGACTGGACTTACCAATACATAGTGATCACATTGTTAAGGGACTGGACTTACCCAAAACATAGTGATCACATTGTTAAAGGACTGGACTTACCCAGTACATAGTGATCACATTTTTATGGGACTGGACTTACCCAGAACATAGTGATCACATTGTTAAGGGACTGGACTTACCCAGTACATAGTGATCACATGGTTAAGGGACTGGACTTACCCAAAACATAGTGATCACATTGTTAAGGGACTGGACTTACCCAAAACATAGTGATCACATTGTTAAAGGACTGGACTTACCCAGTACATAGTGATCACATTTTTATGGGACTGGACTTACCCAGAACATAGTGAATACATTGTTAAGGGACTGGACTTACCCAGCATATAGTGATCGCATTGTTAAGGGACTGGACTTACCAATACAGAGTGTTTACATTGTTAAAGGGACTGGACTTACCAATACAGAGTGTTTACTTTGCTAAAGGGACTGGACTTACCAATACATAGTGATTACATTGTTAAGCGACTGGACTTACCCAGTACGTAGTTATTACATTGTTAAGGGACTGGACTTATCCAGTACATAGTGATCACATTGTTAAGGGACTGGACTTACCCAGTACGTAGTGATTACATTGTCAAGGGACTGGACTTACCCAGTACATAGTGATCACATAGTTAAGGGACTGGACTTACCCAGTACATAGTGATTAAATTGTTGAGGGGCTGGATTTACCCAGTAAATAGTGATTACATTGTTAAGGAACTGGACTTACCCAGTACATAGTGATCACATTGTTAAAGGACTGGACTTACCCAGTACATGGTGATCACATTGTTAAGGGACTGGACTTACCCAGTACATAGTGATTAAATTGTTAAGGGGCTGGACTTACCCAGTAAATAGTGATTACATTGTTAAGGAACTGGACTTACCCAGTACATAGTGATCACATTGTTAAGGGACTAGACTTACCCAGTACATAGTGATCACATTGTTAAGGGACTGGATTTACCCAGTACATAGTGAATACATTGTTAAGGGACTGGACTTACCCGGTACATAGTGAATACATTGTTAAGGGACTGGACTTACCCAGTACATTGTGATCACATTGTTAAGAGACTGGACTTACCCAGTACGTAGTGATCACATTGTTAAGGGACTGGACTTACCCAGTACATAGTGATCACATTGTTAAGGGACTGGACTTACCCAGTACATAGTGATCACATTGTTAAGGGACTGGATTTACCCAGTACATAGTGAATACATTGTTAAGGGACTGGACTTACCCAGTACATAGTGATCACATTGTTAAGGGACTGGACTTACCCAAAACATAGTGATCACATTGTTAAAGGACTGGACTTACCCAGTACATAGTGATCACATTTTTATGGGACTGGACTTACCCAGAACATAGTGATCACATTGTTAAGGGACTGGACTTACCCAGTACATAATGATCGCATGGTTAAGGGACTGGACTTACCCAAAATATAGTGATCGCATTGTTAAGGGACTGGAATTACCCAAAACATAGTGATCACATTGTTAAAGCACTGGACTTACCCAGTACATAGTGATCACATTTTTATGGGACTGGACTTACCCAGAACATAGTGAATACATTGTTAAGGGACTGGACTTACCCAGCATATAGTGATCGCATTGTTAAGGGACTGGACTTACCAATACAGAGTGTTTACATTGTTAAAGGGACTGGACTTACCAATACAGAGTGTTTACATTGTTAAAGGGATTGGACTTACCAATACATAGTGATTACATTGTTAAGGGACTGGACTTACCCAGTACGTAGTTATTACATTGTTAAGGGACTGGACTTATCCAGTACATAGTGATCACATTGTTAAGGGACTGGACTTACCCAGTACGTAGTGATTACATTGTTAAGGGACTGGACTTACCCAGTACATAGTGATCACATTGTTAAGGGACTGGACTTACCCAGTACATAGTGATTAAATTGTTAAGGGGCTTGACTTACCCAGTAAATAGTGATTACATTGTTAAGGAACTGGACTTACCCAGTACATAGTGATCACATTGTTAAGGGACTAGACTTACCGAGTACATAGTGATCACATTGTTAAGGGACTGGATTTACCCAGTACATAGTGAATACATTGTTAAGGGACTGGACTTACCCGGTACATAGTGAATACATTGTTAAGGGACTGGACTTACCCAGTACGTAGTGATCACATTGTTAAGGGACTGGACTTACCCAGTACATAGTGATCACATTGTTAAGGGACTGGACTTACCCAGTACATAGTGATCACATTGTTAAGGGACTGGACTTACCCAGTACATAGTGATCACATTGTTAAGGGACTGGACTTACCCAGTACATAGTGATCACATTGTTAAGGGACTGGATTTACCCAGTACATAGTGAATACATTGTTAAGGGACTGGACTTACCCAGTACATGGTGAATACATTGTTAAGGGACTGGACTTACCCAGTACATAGTGATCACATTGTTAAGGGACTGGACTTACCCAGTACATAGTGATCACATTGTTAAGGGACTGGACGTACCCAGTACATAGTAATCACATTGTTAAGGGACTGGACTTACCCAGTACATAGTGATCACATTGTTAAGGAACTGGACTTACCCAGTACATAGTGAATACATTGTTAAGAGACTGGACTTACCCAGTACATAGTGATCGCATTGTTAAGGGACTGGACTTTCCCAAAACATAGTGATCACATTGTTAAAGGACTGGACTTACCCAAAACATAGTGATCACATTGTTAAAGGACTGGACTTACCCAGTACATAGTGATCACATTTTTATGGGACTAGACTTACCCAGAACATAGTGATCACATTGTTAAGGGACTGGACTTACCCAGTACATAGTGATCACATGGTTAAGGGACTGGACTTACCCAAAACATAGTGATCACATTGTTAAGGGACTGGACTTACCCAAAACATAGTGATCACATTGTTAAAGGACTGGACTTACCCAGTACATAGTGATCACCTTTTTATGGGACTGGACTTACCCAGAACATAGTGAATACATTGTTAAGGGACTGGACTTACCCAGCATATAGTGATCGCATTGTTAAGGGACTGGACTTACCAATACAGAGTGTTTACATTGTTAAAGGGACTGGACTTACCAATACAGAGTGTTTACATTGCTAAAGGGACTGGACTTACCAATACATAGTGATTACATTGTTAAGGGACTGGACTTACCCAGTACGTAGTTATTACATTGTTAAGGGACTGGACTTATCCAGTACATAGTGATCACATTGTTAAGGGACTGGACTTACCCAGTACGTAGTGATTACATTGTCAAGGGACTGGACTTACCCAGTACATAGTGATCACATTGTTAAGGGACTGGACTTACCCAGTACATAGTGATTAAATTGTTGAGGGGCTGGATTTACCCAGTAAATAGTGATTACATTGTTAAGGAACTGGACTTACCCAGTACATAGTGATCACATTGTTAAAGGACTGGACTTACCCAGTACATGGTGATCACATTGTTAAGGGACTGGACTTACCCAGTACATAGTGATTAAATTGTTAAGGGGCTGGACTTACCCAGTAAATAGTGATTACATTGTTAAGGGACTAGACTTACCCAGTACATAGTGATCACATTGTTAAGGGACTGGATTTACCCAGTACATAGTGAATACATTGTTAAGGGACTGGACTTACCCGGTACATAGTGAATACATTGTTAAGGGACTGGACTTACCCAGTACATTGTGATCACATTGTTAAGAGACTGGACTTACCCAGTACGTAGTGATCACATTGTTAAGGGACTGGACTTACCCAGTACATAGTGATCACATTGTTAAGGGACTGGACTTACCCAGTACATAGTGATCACATTGTTAAGGGACTGGATTTACCCAGTACATAGTGAATACATTGTTAAGGGACTGGACTTACCCAGTACATGGTGAATACATTGTTAAGGGACTGGACTTACCCAGTACATAGTGATCACATTGTTAAGGGACTGGACTTACCCAGTACATAGTGATCACATTGTTAAGGGACTGGACTTACCCAGTACATAGTAATCACATTGTTAAGGGACTGGACTTACCCAGTACATAGTGATCACATTGTTGAGGAACTGGACTTACCCAGTACATAGTGAATACATTGTTAAGGGACTGGACTTACCCAGTACATAGTGATCGCATTGTTAAGGGACTGGACTTACCCAAAACATAGTGATCACATTGTTAAGGGACTGGACTTACCCAAAACATAGTGATCACATTGTTAAAGGACTGGACTTACCCAGTACATAGTGATCACATTTTTATGGGACTGGACTTACCCAGAACATAGTGATCACATTGTTAAGGGACTGGACTTACCCAGTACATAGTGATCACATGGTTACGGGACTGGAATTACCCAAAACATAGTGATCACATTGTTAAAGGACTGGACTTACCCAGTACATAGTGATCACATTTTTATGGGACTGGACTTACCCAGAACATAGTGAATACATTGTTAAGGGACTGGACTTACCCAGCATATAGTGATCGCATTGTTAAGGGACTGGACTTACCAATACAGAGTGTTTACATTGTTAAAGGGACTGGACTTACCAATACAGAATGTTTACATTGCTAAAGGGACTGGACTTACCAATACATAGTGATTACATTGTTAAGGGACTGGACTTACCCAGTACGTAGTTATTACATTGTTAAGGGACTGGACTTATCCAGTACATAGTGATCACATTGTTAAGGGACTGGACTTACCCAGTACGTAGTGATTACATTGTCAAGGGACTGGACTTACCCGGTACATAGTGATCACATTGCTAAGGGACTGGACTTACCCAGTACATAGTGATTAAATTGTTGAGGGGCTGGATTTACCCAGTAAATAGTGATTACATTGTTAAGGAACTGGACTTACCCAGTACATAGTGATCACATTGTTAAAGAACTGGACTTACCCAGTACATGGTGATCACATTGTTAAGGGACTGGACTTACCCAGTACATAGTGATTACATTGTTAAGGGGCTGGACTTACCCAGTAAATAGTGATTACATTGTTAAGGAACTGGACTTACCCAGTACATAGTGATCACATTGTTAAGGGACTAGACTTACCCAGTACATAGTGATCACATTGTTAAGGGACTGGATTTACCCAGTACATAGTGAATACATTGTTAAGGGACTGGACTTACCCGGTACATAGTGAATACATTGTTAAGGGACTGGACTTACCCAGTACATTGTGATCACATTGTTAAGGGACTGGACTTACCCAGTACATAGTGATCACATTGTTAAGGGACTGGATTTACCCAGTACATAGTGAATACATTGTTAAGGGACTGGACTTACCCAGTACATGGTGAATACATTGTTAAGGGACTGGACTTACCCAGTACATAGTGATCACATTGTTGAGGGACTGGACTTACCCAGTACATAGTGATCACATTGTTAAGGGACTGGACTTACCCAGTACATAGTAATCACATTGTTAAGGGACTGGACTTACCCAGTACATAGTGATCACATTGTTAAGGAACTGGACTTACCCAGTACATAGTGAATACATTGTTAAGGGACTGGACTTACCCAGTACATAGTGATCGCATTGTTAAGGGACTGGACTTTCCCAAAACATAGTGATCACATTGTTAAGGGACTGGACTTACCCAAAACATAGTGATCACATTGTTAAAGGACTGGACTTACCCAGTACATAGTGATCACATTTTTATGGGACTGGACTTACCCAGAACATAGTGATCACATTGTTAAGGGACTGGACTTACCCAGTACATAGTGATCACATGGTTACGGGACTGGAATTACCCAAAACATAGTGATCACATTGTTAAGGGACTGGACTTACCCAAAACATAGTGATCACATTGTTAAAGGACTGGACTTACCCAGTACATAGTGATCACATTTTTATGGGACTGGACTTACCCAGAACATAGTGAATACATTGTTAAGGGACTGGACTTACCCAGCATATAGTGATCGCATTGTTAAGGGACTGGACTTACCAATACAGAGTGTTTACATTGTTAAAGGGACTGGACTTACCAATACAGAGTGTTTACATTGCTAAAGGGACTGGACTTACCAATACATAGTGATTACATTGTTAAGGGACTGGACTTACCAATACATAGTGATTACATTGTTAAGGGACTGGACTTACCCAGTACGTAGTAATTACATTGTTAAGGGACTGGACTTATCCAGTACATAGTGATCACATTGTTAAGGGACTTGACTTACCCAGTACATAGTGATCACATTGTTAAGGGACTGGACTTACCCAGTACATAGTGAATACATTGTTAAGGGACTGGACTTACCCAGTACATAGTGATTACATTGTTAAGGAACTGGACTTACCCAGTACATGGTGATCACATTGTTAAGGGACTGGATTTACCCAGTACATAGTGAATACATTGTTAAGGGACTGAACTTACCCAGTAAATAGTGATTACACTGTTAAGGGACTGGACTTACCCAGTACATAGTGAATACATTGTTAAGGGACTGGACTTACCCAGTACATAGTGATCACATTGTTAGGGGACTGGACTTACCCAGTACATAGTGAATACATTGTTAAGGGACTGAACTTACCCAGTAAATAGTGATTACATTGTTAAGGGACTGGACTTACCCAGTACATAGTGATCACATTGTTAAGGGACTGGACTTACGCAGTACATAGTGATCACGTTATTAAGGGACTGGACTTACCCAAAACATAGTGATCACATTGTTAAGGGACTGAACTTACCCAGTACATAGTGAATACAATGTTAAGGGACTGAACTTACCCAGTACATAGTGATTACATTGTTAAGGGACTGGACTTACCCAAAACATAGTGATCACATTTTAATGGGACTGGACTTACCCAGAACATAGTGATCACATTTTCATGGGACTGGACTTACCCAGAACATAGTGATCACATTGTTAAAGGACTGGACTTACCCAGTACATAGTGATCACATTTTTATGGGACTGGACTTACCCAGAACATAGTGAATACATTGTTAAGGGACTGGACTTACCCAGCATATAGTGATCGCATTGTTAAGGGACTGGACTTACCAATACAGAGTGTTTACATTGTTAAAGGGACTGGACTTACCAATACAGAGTGTTTACATTGCTAAAGGGACTGGACTTACCAATACATAGTGATTACATTGTTAAGGGACTGGACTTACCGATACATAGTGATTACATTGTTAAGGGACTGGACTTACCCAGTACGTGGTAATTACATTGTTAAGGGACTGGACTTATCCAGTACATAGTGATCACATTGTTAAGGGACTTGACTTACCCAGTACATAGTGATCACATTGTTAAGGGACTGGACTTACCCAGTACATGGTGATCACATTGTTAAGGAACTGGACTTACCCAGTACATAGTGAATACATTGTTAAGGGACTGGACTTACCCAGTACATAGTGATCGCATTGTTAAGGGACTGGACTTTCCCAAAACATAGTGATCACATTGTTAAGGGACTGGACTTACCCAAAACATAGTGATCACATTGTTAAAGGACTGGACTTACCCAGTACATAGTGATCACATTTTTATGGGACTGGACTTACCCAGAACATAGTGATCACATTGTTAAGGGACTGGACTTACCCAGTACATAGTGATCACATGGTTACGGGACTGGAATTACCCAAAACATAGTGATCACATTGTTAAGGGACTGGACTTACCCAAAACATAGTGATCACATTGTTAAAGGACTGGACTTACCCAGTACATAGTGATCACATTTTTATGGGACTGGACTTACCCAGAACATAGTGAATACATTGTTAAGGGACTGGACTTACCCAGCATATAGTGATCGCATTGTTAAGGGACTGGACTTACCAATACAGAGTGTTTACATTGTTAAAGGGACTGGACTTACCAATACAGAGTGTTTACATTGCTAAAGGGACTGGACTTACCAATACATAGTGATTACATTGTTAAGGGACTGGACTTACCAATACATAGTGATTACATTGTTAAGGGACTGGACTTACCCAGTACGTAGTAATTACATTGTTAAGGGACTGGACTTATCCAGTACATAGTGATCACATTGTTAAGGGACTTGACTTACCCAGTACATAGTGATCACATTGTTAAGGGACTGGACTTACCCAGTACATAGTGAATACATTGTTAAGGGACTGGACTTACCCAGTACATAGTGATTACATTGTTAAGGAACTGGACTTACCCAGTACATGGTGATCACATTGTTAAGGGACTGGATTTACCCAGTACATAGTGAATACATTGTTAAGGGACTGAACTTACCCAGTAAATAGTGATTACACTGTTAAGGGACTGGACTTACCCAGTACATAGTGAATACATTGTTAAGGGACTGGACTTACCCAGTACATAGTGATCACATTGTTAGGGGACTGGACTTACCCAGTACATAGTGAATACATTGTTAAGGGACTGAACTTACCCAGTAAATAGTGATTACATTGTTAAGGGACTGGACTTACCCAGTACATAGTGATCACATTGTTAAGGGACTGGACTTACGCAGTACATAGTGATCACGTTATTAAGGGACTGGACTTACCCAAAACATAGTGATCACATTGTTAAGGGACTGAACTTACCCAGTACATAGTGAATACAATGTTAAGGGACTGAACTTACCCAGTACATAGTGATTACATTGTTAAGGGACTGGACTTACCCAAAACATAGTGATCACATTTTAATGGGACTGGACTTACCCAGAACATAGTGATCACATTTTCATGGGACTGGACTTACCCAGAACATAGTGATCACATTGTTAAAGGACTGGACTTACCCAGTACATAGTGATCACATTTTTATGGGACTGGACTTACCCAGAACATAGTGAATACATTGTTAAGGGACTGGACTTACCCAGCATATAGTGATCGCATTGTTAAGGGACTGGACTTACCAATACAGAGTGTTTACATTGTTAAAGGGACTGGACTTACCAATACAGAGTGTTTACATTGCTAAAGGGACTGGACTTACCAATACATAGTGATTACATTGTTAAGGGACTGGACTTACCGATACATAGTGATTACATTGTTAAGGGACTGGACTTACCCAGTACGTGGTAATTACATTGTTAAGGGACTGGACTTATCCAGTACATAGTGATCACATTGTTAAGGGACTTGACTTACCCAGTACATAGTGATCACATTGTTAAGGGACTGGACTTACCCAGTACATAGTGAATACATTGTTAAGGGACTGGACTTACCCAGTACATAGTGATTACATTGTTAAGGAACTGGACTTACCCAGTACATGGTGATCACATTGTTAAGGGACTGGATTTACCCAGTACATAGTGAATACATTGTTAAGGGACTGAACTTACCCAGTAAATAGTGATTACACTGTTAAGGGACTGGACTTACCCAGTACATAGTGAATACATTGTTAAGGGACTGGACTTACCCAGTACATAGTGATCACATTGTTAAGGGACTGGACTTACCCAGTACATAGTGATCACATTGTTAGGGGACTGGACTTACCCAGTACATAGTGAATACATTGTTAAGGGACTGAACTTACCCAGTAAATAGTGATTACATTGTTAAGGGACTGGACTTACCCAGTACATAGTGATCACATTGTTAAGGGACTGGACTTACGCAGTACATAGTGATCACGTTATTAAGGGACTGGACTTACCCAAAACATAGTGATCACATTGTTAAGGGACTGAACTTACCCAGTACATAGTGAATACAATGTTAAGGGACTGAACTTACCCAGTACATAGTGATTACATTGTTAAGGGACTGGACTTACCCAAAACATAGTGATCACATTTTAATGGGACTGGACTTACCCAGAACATAGTGATCACATTTTCATGGGACTGGACTTACCCAGAACATAGTGATCACATTGTTAAAGGACTGGACTTACCCAGTACATAGTGATCACATTTTTATGGGACTGGACTTACCCAGAACATAGTGAATACATTGTTAAGGGACTGGACTTACCCAGCATATAGTGATCGCATTGTTAAGGGACTGGACTTACCAATACAGAGTGTTTACATTGTTAAAGGGACTGGACTTACCAATACAGAGTGTTTACATTGCTAAAGGGACTGGACTTACCAATACATAGTGATTACATTGTTAAGGGACTGGACTTACCAATACATAGTGATTACATTGTTAAGGGACTGGACTTACCCAGTACGTGGTAATTACATTGTTAAGGGACTGGACTTATCCAGTACATAGTGATCACATTGTTAAGGGACTTGACTTACCCAGTACATAGTGATCACATTGTTAAGGGACTGGACTTACCCAGTACATAGTGAATACATTGTTAAGGGACTGGACTTACCCAGTACATAGTGATTACATTGTTAAGGAACTGGACTTACCCAGTACATGGTGATCACATTGTTAAGGGACTGGATTTACCCAGTACATAGTGAATACATTGTTAAGGGACTGAACTTACCCAGTAAATAGTGATTACACTGTTAAGGGACTGGACTTACCCAGTACATAGTGAATACATTGTTAAGGGACTGGACTTACCCAGTACATAGTGATCACATTGTTAGGGGACTGGACTTACCCAGTACATAGTGAATACATTGTTAAGGGACTGAACTTACCCAGTAAATAGTGATTACATTGTTAAGGGACTGGACTTACCCAGTACATAGTGATCACATTGTTAAGGGACTGGACTTACGCAGTACATAGTGATCACGTTATTAAGGGACTGGACTTACCCAAAACATAGTGATCACATTGTTAAGGGACTGAACTTACCCAGTACATAGTGAATACAATGTTAAGGGACTGAACTTACCCAGTACATAGTGATTACATTGTTAAGGGACTGGACTTACCCAAAACATAGTGATCACATTTTAATGGGACTGGACTTACCCAGAACATAGTGATCACATTTTCATGGGACTGGACTTACCCAGAACATAGTGATCACATTGTTAAGGGACTGGACTTACCCAGTACATAGTGATCACATTGTTAAGGGACTGGACTTACCCAGTACAGAGTGATCACATTGTTAAAGGACTTGACTTACCCAGTACATAGTGATCACATTTTCATGGGACTGGACTTACCCAGAACATAGTGATCACATTGTTAAGGGACTGGACTTACCCAGTACATAGTGATCACATTGTTAAGGGACTGGACTTACCCAAAACATAGTGATCACATTGTTAAGGGACTGGACTTACCCAAAACATAGTGATCACATTGTTAAAGGACTGGACTTACCCAATACCTAGTGATCACATTTTTATGGGACTTCACTTACCCAGAACATAGTGATCACATTGTTAAGGGACTGGACTTACCCAGCATATAGTGATCGCATTGTTAAGGGACTAGACTTACCAATACAGAGTGTTTACATTGTTAAAGGGACTGGACTTACCAATACATAGTGATTACATTGTTAAGGGACTGGACTTACCCAGTACGTAGTAATTACATTGTTAAGGGACTGGACTTATCCAGTACATAGTGATCACATTGTTAAGGGACTTGACTTACCCAGTACATAGTGATCACATTGTTAAGGGACTGGACTTACCCAGTACATAGTGAATACATTGTTAAGGGACTGGACTTACCCAGTACATAGTGATTACATTGTTAAGGAACTGGACTTACCCAGTACATAGTGATCACATTGTTAAGGGACTGGACTTACCCAGTACATAGTGAATACATTGTTAAGGGACTGAACTTGCCCAGTAAATAGTGATTACATTGTTAAGGGACTGGACTTACCCAGTACATAGTGAATACATTGTTAAGGGATTGGACTTACCCAGTACATAGTGATCACATTGTTAGGGGACTGGACTTACCCAGTACATAGTGAATACATTGTTAAGGGACTGAACTTACCCAGTAAATAGTGATTACATTGTTAAGGGACTGGACTTACCCAGTACATAGTGATCACATTGTTAAGGGACTGGACTTACGCAGTACATAGTGATAACATTGTTAAGGGACTGGACTTACCCAGTACATAGTGATCACATTTTTATGGGACTGGACTTACCCAGAACATAGTGATCACATTGTCAAGGGACTGGACTTACCCAGTACATAGTGATCACATTGTGAAGGGACTGGACTTACCCAGAACATAGTGATCACATTGTTAAGGGACTGGATTTACCCAGAACATACTGATCCCATTGTCAAGGGACTGGACTTACCCAGTACATAGTGATCACGTTGTTAAGGGACTGGACTTACCCAGTACATAGTGAATATATTGTTAAGGGACTGGACTTACCCAGTACATAGTGATCACAATGTTAAGGGACTGGACTTACCCAGAACATAGTGATCACATTGTTAAGGGACTGGACTTACCCAGTACATAGTGAATACATTGTTAAGGGACTGGACTTACCCAGTACATAGTGATCACATTGTTAAGGGACTGGACTTACCCAGTACATAGTGAATACATTGTTAAGGGACTGAACTTACCCAGTAAATAGTGATTACATTGTTAAGGGACTGGACTTACCCAGTACATAGTGATCACATTGTTAAGGGACTGGACTTACCCAGTACATAGTGATCACATTGTTAAGGGACTGGACTTACCCAGTACATAGTGATCACAGGGTGAAGGGACTGGACTTACCCAGTACATAGTGATCACATTGTTAAGGGACTGGACTTACCCAGAACATACTGATCACATTGTCAAGGGACTGGACTTACCCAGTACATAGTGATCGCATTGTTAAGGGACTGGACTTACCCAGTACATTGTGATCACATTGTTAAGGGACTGGACTTACCCAGTACATAGTGATCACATTGTTAAGGGACTGGACTTACCCAGTACATAGTGAATATATTGTTAAGGGACTGGACTTACCCAGTACATAGTGATCACAATGTTAAGGGACTGGACTTACCCAGAACATACTGATCACATTGTCAAGGGACTGGACTTACCCAGTACATAGTGATCGCATTGTTAAGGGACTGGACTTACCCAATACATAGTGAATATATTGTTAAGGGACTGGACTTACCCAGTACATAGTGATCACAATGTTAAGGGACTGGACTTACCCAGAACATACTGATCACATTGTCAAGGGACTGGACTTACCCAGTACATAGTGATCGCATTGTTAAGGGACTGGACTTACCCAGTACATTGTGATCACATTGTTAAGGGACTGGACTTACCCAGTACATAGTGATCACATTGTTAAGGGACTGGACTTACCCAGTACATAATGAATATATTGTTAAGGGACTGGACTTACCCAGTACATAGTGATCACATTGTTAAGGGACTGGACTTACCCAGTACATAGTGATCGCATTGTTAAGGGACTGGACTTACCCAGTACATTGCGATCACATTGTTAAGGGACTGGACTTACCCAGTACATAGTGATCACATTGTTAAGGGACTGGCCTTACCCAGTACATAGTAAATATATTGTTAAGGGACTGGACTTACCCTGTACATAGTGATCACAATGTTAAGGGACAGGACTTACCCAGTACATAGTGAATACATTGTTAAGGGACTGGACTTACCCAGTACATAGTGATCACATTGTTAGGGGACTGGACTTACCCAGTACATAGTGATCACATTGTTAAGGGACTGGACTTACCCAGTACATAGTGATCACATTGTTAAGGGACTGGACTTACCCAGTACATAGTAATCACATTGTTAAGGGACTGGACTTACCCAGTACATAGTGATCACATTGTTAAGGGACTGGACTTACCCAGTACCTAGTGATCACATGGTTAAGGGACTGGACTTACCCAAAACATAGTGATCACATTGTTAAGGGACCGGACTTACCCAAAACATAGTGATCACATTGTTAAGGGACTGGACTTACCCAGTACATAGTGATCACATTTTTATGGGACTGGACTTACCCAGAACATAGTGATCGCATTGTTAAGGGACTGGACTTACCCAGAACATAGTGATCGCATTGTTAAGGGACTTGACTTACCAATACAGAGTGATAACATTGTTCAAGGGACTGGACTTACCAATACATAGTGATTACATTGTTAAGGGACTGGACTTAGCCAGTACGTAGTTATTACATTGTTAAGGGACTGGACTTATCCAGTACATAGTGATCACATTGTTAAGGGACTGGACTTACCCAGTACGTAGTGATTACATTGTTAAGGGACTGGACTTACCCAGTACATAGTGATCACATTGTTAAGGGACTGCACTTACCCAGTAAATAGTGATTACACTGTTAAGGGACTGGACTTACCCAGTACATAGTGATCACATTGTTAAGGGACTGGACTTACCCAGTACATAGTGATCACATTGTCAAGGGACTGGACTTACCCAGTACATAGTGATCACATTGTCAAGGGACTGGACTTACCCAGTACATAGTGATCGCATTGTTAAAGGACTGGACTTACCCAGTACATTGTGATCACATTGTTAAGGGACTGGACTTACCCAGTACATAGTGATCACATTGTCAAGGGACTGGACTTACCCAGTACATAGTGAATACATTGTTAAGGGACTGGACTTACCCAGTACATAGTGATCACATTGTTAAGGGACTGGACTTACCCAGTACATAGTGAATACATTGTTAAGGGACTGGACTTACCCAGTACATAGTGATCACATTGTTAGGGGACTGGACTTACCCAGTACATAGTGATCACATTGTTAAAGGACTGGACTTACCCAGTACATAGTAATCACATTGTTAAGGGACTGGACTTACCCAGTACATAGTGATCACATTGTTAAGGGACTGGACTTACCCAGTGCATAGTGAATACATTGTTAGGGGACTGGACTTACCCAGTACATAGTGATCGCATTGTTAAGGGCATGGACTTACCCAGTACATAGTGAATACATTGTTAAGGAACTGGACTTACCCAGTACATAGTGATCGCATTGTTAAGGGACTGGACTTACTCAGAACGTAGTGATTACATTGTTAAGGGACTGGACTTACCCAAAACATAGTGATCACATTGTTAAAGGACTGGACTTACCCAGTACATAGTGATCACATTTTTATGGGACTGGACTTACCCAGAACATAGTGATCACATTGTTAAGGGACTGGACTTACCCAGTACATAGTGATCACATTGTTAAGGGACTGGACTTACCCAAAAATAGTGATCACATTGTTGAGGGACTGGACTTACCCAAAACATAGTGATCACATTGTTAAAGGACTGGACTTACCCAGTACATAGTGATCACATTTTTATGGGACTGGACTTACCCAGAACATAGTGATCACATTGTTAAGGGACTGGACTTACCCAGTACATAGTGATCAAATTGTTAAGGGACTGGACTTACCCAAAACATAGTGATCACATTGTTAAGGGACTGGACTTACCCAAAACATAGTGATCACATTGTTAAAAGACTGGACTTACCCAGTACATAGTGATCACATTTTTATGGGACTGGACTTACCCAAAACATAGTGATCACATTGTTAAGGGACTGGACTTACCCAAAACATAGTGATCGCATTGTTAAAGGACTGGACTTACCCAATACCTAGTGATCACATTTTTATGGGACTGGACTTACCCAGAACATTGTGATCGCATTGTTAAGGGACTGGACTTATCCAGCATATAGTGATCGCATTGTTTAGGGACCGGACTTACCAATACAGAGTGTTTACATTGTTAAAGGGACTGGACCTACCAATACATAGTGATTACATTGTTAAGGGACTGGACTTATCCAGTACATAGTGATCACATTGTTAAGGGACTGGACTTACCCAAAACATAGTGATCACATTGTTAAAGGACTGGACTTACCCAGTACATAGTGATCACATTTTTATGGGACTGGACTTACCCAGAACATAGTGATCACATTGTTAAGGAACTGGACTTACCCAGTACATAGTGATCACATTGTTAAGGGACTGGACTTACCCAAAAATAGTGATCACATTGTTGAGGGACTGGACTTACCCAAAACATAGTGATCACATTGTTAAAGGACTGGACTTACCCAGTACATACTGATCACATTTTTATGGGACTGGACTTACCCAGAACATAGTGATCACATTGTTAGGGGACTGGACTTACCCAGTACATAGTGATCACATTGTTAAGGGACTGGACTTACCCAAAACATAGTGATCACATTGTTAAGGGACTGGACTTACCCAAAACATAGTGATCACATTGTTAAAAGACTGGACTTACCCAGAACATAGTGATCACATTTTTATGGGACTGGACTTACCCAGAACATAGTGATCACGTTGTTAAGGGACTGGACTTACCCAGTACATGGTGATCACATTGTTAAGGGACTGGACTTACCCAAAACATAGTGATCACATTGTTAAGGGACTGGACTTACCCAAAACATAGTGATCACATTGTTAAAGGACTGGACTTACCCAATACCTAGTGATCACATTTTTATGGGACTGGACATACCCAGAACATTGTGATCGCATTGTTAAGGGACTGGACTTACCCAGCATATAGTGATCGCATTGTTAAGGGACTGATCTTACCAATACAGAGTGGTTACATTGTTAAGGGACTGGACGTACCCAGTGCGTAGTGATTACATTGTTAAGAGACTGGACTTACCCAGTACGTAGTGATTACATTGTTAAGGGACTGGACTTACCCAGTACGTAGTGATTACATTGTTAAAGGACTGGACTTGCCCAGTACGTAGTGATTACATTGTTAAGGGACTGGACTTACCCAGTAAGTAGTGATTACATTGTTAAGGGACTGGACTTACCCAGTACGTAGTGATTACATTGTTAAGGGACTGGACTTACCCAGTACGTAGTGATTACATTGTTAAGGGACTGGACCTACTCAGTACGTAGTGATTACATTGTTAAGGGACTGGACTTACCCAGTACGTAGTGATTACATTGTTAAGGGACTGGACTTACCCTGTACGTAGTGATTACATTGTTAAGGGACTGGACTTACCCAGTACGTAGTGAATACATTGCTAAGGGACTGGACTTACCCAGAACATAGTGATCACGTTGTTAAGGGACTGGACTTACCCAGTACATGGTGATCACATTGTTAAGGGACTGGACTTACCCAAAACATAGTGATCACATTGTTAAGGGACTGGACTTACCCAAAACATTGTGATCACATTGTTAAGGGACTGGACGTACCTAGTGCGTAGTGATTACATTGTTAAGGGACTGGACTTACCCAGTACGTAGTGATTACATTGTTAAGGGACTGGACTTAACCAGTACGTAGTGATTACATTGTTAAGGGACTGGACTTACCCAGTAAGTGGTGATTACATTGTTAAGGGACTGGACTTACCCAGTACATAGTGATCACATTGTTAAGGGACTGGACTTACCCAGTACATAGTGATAACATTGTTAAGGGACTGGACTTACCCAGTACGTAGTGATTACATTGTTAAGGGACTGGACTTACCCAGTACGTAGTGATTACATTGTTAAGGGACTGGACTTACCCAGTACGTAGTGATTACGTTGTTAAGGGACTGGACCTACCCAGTACGTAGTGATTACATTGTTAAGGGACTGGACTTACCCAGTACGTAGTGATTACATTGTTAAGGGACTGGACTTACCCTGTACGTAGTGATTACATTGTTAAGGGACTGAACTTACCCAGTACGTAGTGATTACATTGTTAAGGGACTGGACTTACCCAGTACGTAGTGATTACATTGTTAAGGGACTGGACCTACCCAGTACGTAGTGATTACATTGTTAAGGGACTGGACTTACCCAGTACGTAGTGATTACATTGTTAAGGGACTGGACTTACCCTGTACGTAGTGATTACATTGTTAAGGGACTGGACTTACCCAGTACGTAGTGATTACATTGTTAAGGGACTGGACTTACCCAGTACGTAGTGATCACATTGTTAAGGGACTGGATTTACCCAGTACATATATGGAGATCACGTATAGTCGGTCTCGTCAGTGATTGCCGTAGATAGGTTGATGTCCCCAGCTGATGAGTATCGTCTGCTCACACTGATTAATCAGCTGGCTTGCCTCGCTATAATTTTAGCATAAATATAACCTGAGCCGATGCCAGCTTTTTGGGTTCAGTATCATGTAGTTATTGAGGGTGACATGGCGGAAATTGGCCCCTAAACAGAAAAAAGACAATGAGGAATATCGCCGGTACGGCAGTACATGTCTGGGCAAACAGAGGCTGAAGGGAGCTGCGACACTGTTGGCGTCAATGCGAATGGGGAAGGCGATATGCTGTTTCACCCAATTTCGGTGGATATATATATTAGCACCGTTTATACGGCAACTAACCAAGGCACGATATATTTTCATCGTGCTATGACCGCTTTTTGTTAACCACATGGCTACACTCTATACTTCAGGTATGGCGCAGGTACGCTCGGAAGAGTTTCAGGGGCCGTATTCATAATCGTCACTTAGTCTATGCTACTAGACTTAGTGCTAAGTGGAAGATTTGTCGAGCGATTATCGGGTTCAAAATACATAAGTAGTCACCCAAAAAGTGGATATTCTGAATTAAGAATGTGCTAAAATTATAATGAAGAAAATTTCTTAATCATGAACACCACCACAACGGGCTGATGAGTCTGAGACGAAAATGCACTTATCGTGCGTAACTTACGAGGGGATTATGAATACGGCCCCAGAAGAGGTTTGGCTATGGTGGAGGGTTGGAGGGAAGGGAGGTGGGGTGGGTGGGGGGGGGGCTGTGCGAGTCCGACTGGCCACCTAGCGGCCAAGCATGTCACTACTCATCCCTGATGAGTTACATTACATGAGCAGCAAACAACAACCTGGCAGGCTCTGCTATATTGCCACCCTGCCTGGTTCGGCTATATCACCACCCTGGCTGGCTCGGCTATATCACCACCCTGGCAGGCTCGGCTATATCACCACCCTGGCTGGCTCGGCTATATCACCACCCTGGCTGGCTCGGCTATATCACCACCCTGGCCGGCTCGGCTATATCACCACCCTGGCTGGCTCGGCTATATCACCACCCTGGCCGGCTCGGCTATATCACCACCCTGGCTGGCTCGACTATATCACCACCATGGCTGGCTCGGCTATATCACCACCCTGGCTGGCTCGGCTATATCACCACCCTGGCAGGCTCGGCTATATCACCACCCTGGCTGGCTCGGCTATATCACCACCCTGGCTGGCTCGGCTATATCACCACTTAGGCAGGCTCGGCTATATTACCACCCTGGCAGTCTCGGCTATATTACCACCTGCCTGGCTCGGCTATATCACCACCCTGGCAGGCTCTGCTAGATTGCCACCCTGCCTGGTTCGGCTATATCACCACCCTGGCTGGCTCGGCTATGTCACCACCCTGGCAGGCTCGGCTATATCACCACCCTGGCTGGCTCGGCTATATCACCACCCTGGCCGGCTCGGCTATATCACCACCCTGGCTGGCTCGACTATATCACCACCCTGGCTGGCTCGGCTATATCACCACCCTGGCTGGCTCGGCTATATCACCACCCTGGCAGGCTCGGCTATATCACCACCCTGGCTGGCTCGGCTATATCACCACCCTGGCTGGCTCGGCTATATCACCACTTAGGCAGGCTCGGCTATATTACCACCCTGGCAGTCTCGGCTATATTACCACCTGCCTGGCTCGGCTATATCACCACCCTGGCAGGCTCTGCTAGATTGCCACCCTGCCTGGTTCGGCTATATCACCACCCTGGCTGGCTCGGCTATGTCACCACCCTGGCAGGCTCGGCTATATCACCACCCTGGCTGGCTCGGCTATATCACCACCCTGGCCGGCTCGGCTATATCACCACCCTGGCTGGCTCGACTATATCACCACCCTGGCTGGCTCGGCTATATCACCACCCTGGCTGGCTCGGCTATATCACCACCCTGGCAGGCTCGGCTATATCACCACCCTGGCTGGCTCGGCTATATCACCACCCTGGCTGGCTCGGCTATATCACCACTTAGGCAGGCTCGGCTATATTACCACCCTGGCAGTCTCGGCTATATTACCACCTGCCTGGCTCGGCTATATCACCACCCTGGCTGGCTCGGCTATATCACCACCCTGGCAGGCTCGGCTATATTACCACCTGCCTGGCTCGGCTATATCACCATCCTGGCTGGCTCGGCTATATCACCACACTGGCTGGCTTGGCTATATCACCAACCTGGCTGGCTCGGCTATATCACCATCCTGGCTGGCTCGGCTATATCACAACCCTGGCAGGCTCGGCTATATTACCACTCTGGCAGTCTCGGCTATATTACCACCTGCCTGGCTCGGCTATATCACCACCCTGGCTGGCTCGGCTATATTACCACCCTGGCAGTCTCGGCTATATTACCACCTGCCTGGCTCGGCTATATCACCACCCTGCCTGGCTCGGCTATATCACCACCCTGGCAGGCTCGGCTATATTACCACCTGCCTGGCTCGGCTATATCACCATCCTGGCTGGCTCGGCTATATCACCACACTGGCTGGCTTGGCTATATCACCACCCTGGCTGGCTCGGCTATATCACCATCCTGGCAGGCTCGGCTATATCACAACCCTGGCTGGCTCGGCTATATCACCACCCTGGCAGGCTCGGCTGTATTACCACCCTGGCTGGCTCGGCTATATCACAACCCTGGCTGGCTCGGCTATGTCACCACCCTGGCAGGCTCGGCTATATCACCACCTGCCTGGCTCGGCTGTATTACCACCCTGGCAGGCTCGGCTATATCACCACCCTGGCTGGCTCGGCTATATCACCACCCTGGCAGGGTCGGCTATATCACCACCTGCCTGGCTCGGCTGTATTACCACCCTGGCTGGCTCGGCTATGTCACCACCCTGGCAGGCTCGGCTATATCACCACCTGCCTGGCTCGGCTGTATTACCACCCTGGCTGGCTCGGCTATATCACCACCCTGGCTGGCTCGGCTATGTCACCACCCTGGCAGGCTCGGCTATATCACCACCCTGGCTGGCTCGGCTATGTCACCACCCTGGCTGGCTCGGCTATATCACCACCTGCCTGGCTCGGCTGTATTACCACCCTGGCTGGCTCGGCTATATCACCACCCTGGCTGGCTCGGCTATGTCACCACCCTGGCTGGCTCGGCTATATCACCACCCTGCCTGGCTCGGCTATGTCACCACCCTGGCAGGCTCGGCTATACCACCACCCTGGCAGGCTCGGCTATGTCACCACCCTGCTTGGCTCGGCTATGTCACCCCCCTGCCTGGCTCGGCTATGTCACCACCATGGCAGGCTCGGCTACACCACCACCCTGGCAGGCTCGGCTATGTCACCACCCTGCCTGGCTCGGCTATGTCACCACCCTGCCTGGCTCGGCTATGTCACCACCCTGGCAGGCTCGGCTATATCACCACCCTGGCAGGCTCGCCTATGTCACCACCCTGCCTGGCTCGGCTATGTCACCACCCTGGCTGGCTCGGCTATATCACCACCCTGGCAGGCTCGGCTATATCACCACCTGCCTGGCTCGGCTGTATTACCACCCTGGCTGGCTCGGCTGTATTACCACCCTGGCTGGCTCGGCTATATCACCACCCTGGCTGGCTCGGCTATGTCACCACCCTGGCTGGCTCGGCTATATCACCACCTGCCTGGCTCGGCTGTATTACCACCCTGGCTGGCTCGGCTATATCACCACCCTGGCTGGCTCGGCTATGTCACCACCCTGGCTGGCTGGGCTATATCACCACCCTGCCTGGCTCGGCTATGTCACCACCCTGGCAGGCTCGGCTATGTCACCACCCTGGCTGGCTCGGCTATATCACCACCCTGCCTGGCTCGGTTATGTCACCACCCTGGCAGGCTCGGCTATGTCACCACCCTGCCTGGCTCGGCTATGTCACCACCCTGGCTGGCTCGGCTATATCACCACCCTGGCAGGCTCGGCTATATCACCACCTGCCTGGCTCGGCTGTATTACCACCCTGGCTGGCTCGGCTATATCACCACCCTGGCTGGCTCGGCTATATCACCACCTGCCTGGCTCGGCTGTATGACCACCCTGGCTGGCTCGGCTATTACACCACCCTGGCTGGCTCGGCTATGTCACCACCCTGGCTGGCTCGGCTATATCACCACCTGCCTGGCTCGGCTGTATTACCACCCTGGCTGGCTCGGCTATATCACCACCCTGGCTGGCTCGGCTATGTCACCACCCTGCCTGGCTCGGCCATATCACCACCCTGGCTGGCTCGGCTATGTCACCACCCTGGCTGGCTCGGCTATATCACCACCTGCCTGGCTCGGCTGTATTACCACCCTGGCTGGCTCGGCTATATCACCACCCTGGCTGGCTCGGCTATGTCACCACCCTGCCTGGCTCGGCCATATCACCACCCTGGCAGGCTCGGCTATGTCACCACCCTGCCTGGCTCGGCTATGTCACCACCCTGGCTGGCTCGGCTATATCACCACCCTGGCAGGCTCGGCTATATCACCACCTGCCTGGCTCGGCTGTATTACCACCCTGGCTGGCTCGGCTATATCACCACCCTGGCTGGCTCGGCTATATCACCACCTGCCTGGCTCGGCTGTATTACCACCCTGGCTGGCTCGGCTATATCACCACCCTGGCTGGCTCGGCTATGTCACCACCCTGGCTGGCTCGGCTATATCACCACCTGCCTGGCTCGGCTGTATTACCACCCTGGCTGGCTCGGCTATATCACCACCCTGGCTGGCTCGGCTATGTCACCACCCTGGCTAGCTCGGCTATATCACCACCCTGCCTGGCTCGGCTATGTCACCACCCTGGCAGGCTCGGCTATGTCACCACCCTGGCTGGCTCGGCTATACCACCACCCTGGCTGGCTCGGCTATGTCACCACCCTGGCAGGCTCGGCTATATCACCACCCTGGCTGGCTCGGCTATATCACCACCCTGGCTGGCTCGGCTATATCACCACCTGCCTGGCTCGGCTGTATTACCACCCTGGCTGGCTCGGCTATATCACCACCCTGGCTGGCTCGGCTATGTCACCACCCTGGCTGGCTCGGCTATATCACCACCCTGCCTGGCTCGGCTATGTCACCACCCTGGCAGGCTCGGCTATGTCACCACCCTGGCTGGCTCGGCTATACCACCACCCTGGCTGGCTCGGCTATGTCACCACCCTGGCAGGCTCGGCTATATCACCACCCTGGCTGGCTCGGCTATATCACCACCCTGGCTGGCTCGGCTATATCACCACCCTGGCTGGCTCGGCTATGTCACCACCCTGGCAGGCTCGGCTGTGTCACCACCCTGCCTGGCTCGTTTATGTCACCACCCTGGCAGGCTCGGCTATGTCACCACCCTGCCTGGCTCGGCTATGTCACCACCCTGGCAGGCTCGGCTATATCACCACCCTGGCTGGCTCGGCTATATCACCACCCTGGCTGGCTCGGCTATGTCACCACCCTGCCTGGCTCGGCTATGTCACCACCCTGGCAGGCTCGGCTATATCACCACCCTGGCTGGCTCGGCTATATCACCACCCTGGCTGGCTCGGCTATATCACCACCCTGGCTGGCTCGGCTATATCACCACCCTGCCTGGCTCGGCTATGTCACCACCCTGGCAGGCTCGGCTATGTCACCACCCTGCCTGGCTCGGCTATGTCACCACCCTGGCAGGCTCGGCTATACCACCACCCTGCCTGGCTCGGCTATGTCACCACCCTGGCAGGCTCGGCTATGTCACCACCCTGCCTGGCTCGGCTATGTCACCACCCTGGCAGGCTCGGCTATATCACCACCCTGGCTGGCTCGGCTATATCACCACCCTGGCTGGCTCGGCTATGTCACTACCCTGGCTGGCTCGGCTATGTTACCACCCTGGCTGGCTCGGCTATATTACCACCCTGGCCGGCTCGGCTATATCACCACCCTGCCTGGCTCGGCTATGTCACCACCCTGGCTGGCTCGGCTATACCACCACCCTGGCAGGCTCGGCTATATTACCACCCTGCCTGGCTCGGCTATATCACCACCCTGGCTGGCTCGGCTATATTACCAGCCTGGCTGGCTCGGCTATGTCACCACCTGCCTGGCTCGGCTATGTCACCACCCTGGCTGGCTCGGCTATGTCACCACCCTGGCTGGCTCGGCTATGTCACCACCCTGGCTGGCTCGGCTATACCATCACCCTGGCTGGCTCGGCTATATCACCACCCTGGCTGGCTCGGCTATGTCACCACCCTGGCTGGCTAGGCTATGTCACCACCTGCCTGGCTCGGCTATGTCACCACCCTGGCTGGCTCGGCTATGTCACCACCCTGGCTGGCTCGGCTATGTCACCACCCTGGCTGGCTCGACTATATCACCACCCTGGCTGGCTCGGCTATGTCACCACCCTGGCTGGCTCGGCTATGTCACCACCCTGGCAGTCTCGGCTACATCACCACCCTGGCTGGCTCGGCTATGTCACCACCCTGGCTGGCTCGGCTATGTCACCACCCTGGCAGTCTCGGCTACATCACCACCCTGGCTGGCTCGGCTATACCACCACCCTGGCAGGCTCGGCTATGTCACCACCCTGGCTGGCTCGGCTATGTCACCACCCTGGCTGGCTCGGCTATATCACCACCCTGGCTGGCTCGGCTATATCACCACCCTGGCTGGCTCGGCTATGTCACCACCCTGGCTGGCTCGGCTATGTCACCACCCTGGCTGGCTCGGTTGTATCACCACCCTGGCAGGCTCGGCTATGTCACCACCCTGCCTGGCTCGGCTATGTCACCACCCTGGCTGGCTCGGCTATGTCACCACCCTGCCTGGCTCGGCTATGTCACCACCCTGGCTGGCTCGGCTATGTCACCACCCTGCCTGGCTCGGCTATGTCACCACCCTGGCTGGCTCGGCTATACCACCACCCTGGCAGGCTCGGCTATGTCACCACCCTGCCTGGCTCGGCTATGTCACCACCCTGGCCGGCTCGGCTATATCACCACCCTGGCTGGCTCGGCTATGTCACCACCCTGCCTGGCTCGGCTATGTCACCACCCTGGCAGGCTCGGCTATATCACCACCTGGCTGGCTCGGCTATATCACCACCCTGGCTGGCTCGGCTATATCACCACCCTGGCTGGCTCGGCTATGTCACCACCCTGCCTGGCTCGGCTATGTCACCACCCTGGCCGGCTCGGCTATACCACCACCCTGGCAGGCTCGGCTATGTCACCACCCTGCCTGGCTCGGCTATGTCACCACCCTGGCAGGCTCGGCTATATCACCACCTGGCTGGCTCGGCTATATCACCACCCTGGCTGGCTCGGCTATATCACCACCCTGGCTGGCTCGGCTATACCACCACCCTGGCTGGCTCGGCTATATCACCACCCTGGCTGGCTCGGCTATATCACCACCCTGGCTGGCTCGGCTATATCACCACCCTGGCTGGCTCGGCTATATCACCACCCTGGCTGGCTCGGCTATACCACCACCCTGCCTGGTTGGCTATTTCACCACCCTAGCTGGCTCGGCTATATCACCACCCTGGCTGGTTCGGCTATATCACCACCTGCCTGGCTCGGCTATATCACCACCCTGGCTGGCTCGGCTATATCACCACCCTGCCTGGCTTGGCTATATCACCACCCTGGCTGGCTCGGCTATGTCACCACCCTGGCTGGCTCGGCTATATCACCACCCTGGCAGGCTCGGCTATATTACCACCTGCCTGGCTCGGCTATATCACCATCCTGGCTGGCTCGGCTATATCACCACACTGGCTGGCTTGGCTATATCACCACCCTGGCTGGCTCGGCTATATCACCATCCTGGCAGGCTCGGCTATATCACAACCCTGGCTGGCTCGGCTATATCACCACCCTGGCTGGCTCGGCTGTATTACCACCCTGGCTGGCTCGGCTATATCAAAACCCTGGCAGGCTCGGCTATATTACCACCCTGGCAGTCTCGGCTATATTACCACCTGCCTGGCTCGGCTATATCACCACCCTGGCTGGCTCGGCTATATCACCACCCTGGCTGGGTCGGCTATATTACCACCTGCCTGGCTCGGCTATATCACCACCCTGGCTGGCTCGGCTATATCACCACCTGCCTGGCTCGGCTATATCACCACCCTGGCTGGCTCGGCTATATTACCACCCTGGCAGTCTCGGCTATATTACCACCTGCCTGGCTCGGTTATATCACCACCCTGGCTGGCTGAGCTATATTACCACCCTGGCAGTCTCGGCTATATTACCACCTGCCTGGCTCGGCTATATCACCACCCTGGCTGGCTCGGCTATATCACCACCTGCCTGGCTTGGCTATATCACCACCCTGGCAGCCTCGGCTATATTACCACCTGCCTGGCTCGGCTATATCACCATCCTGGCTGGCTCGGCTATATCACCACACTGGCTGGCTTGGCTATATCACCACCCTGGCTGGCTCGGCTTCATCACCATCCTGGCAGGCTCGGCTATATCACAACCTGCCTGGCTCGGCTGTATTACCACCCTGGCTGGCTCGGCTATATCACCACCCTGGCTGGCTCGGCTATATCACCACCCTGCCTGGCTCGGCTATGTCACCACCCTGGCAGGCTCGGCTATGTCACAACCCTGCCTGGCTCGGCTATGTCACCACCATGGCTGCCTCGGCTATGTCACCACCCTGGCAGTCTCGGCTACATCACCACCCTGGCTGGCTCGGCTGTATTACCACCCTGGCTGGCTCGGCTATATCACCAGCCTGGCTGGCTCGGCTATATCACCACCCTGGCTGGCTCGGCTATGTCACCACCCTGGCAGGCTCGGCTATGTCACCACCCTGCCTGGCTCGGCTATGTCACCACCCTGGCTGGCTCGGCTATGTCACCACCCTGGCAGTCTCGGCTATATCACCACCCTGGCAGTCTCGGCTATATCACCACCCTGGCAGGCTCGGGTATATCACCACCCTGGCCGGCTCGGCTATATCACCACCCTGGCTGGCTCGGCTACATCACCACACTGGCTGGCTCGGCTATATCACCACCCTGCCTGACTCGGCTATATCACCACCCTGGCTGGCTCGGCTATATCACCACCCTGCCTGGCTCGGCTATATCACCACCCTGGCTGGCTCGGCTATATCACCACCCTGGCCGGCTCGGCTATATCACCACCCTGGCAGGCTCGGCTATATCACCACCCTGCCTGGCTCGGCTATATCACCACCCTGGCTGGCTCGGCTATATCACCACCCTGGCCGGCTCGGCTATATCACCACCCTGGCCGGCTCGGCTATATCACCACCCTGGCAGGCTCGGCTATATCACCACCCTGGCTGGCTCGGCTATATCACCACCCTGGCCGGCTCGGCTATATCACCACCCTGGCAGTCTCGGCTATATCACCACCCTGCCTGGCTCGGCTATATCACCACCCTGGCAGGCTCGGCTATATCACCACCCTGGCAGGCTCGGCTATATCACCACCCTGACTGGCTCGGCTATATCACCACCCTGGCCGGCTCGGCTATATCACCACCCTGGCTGGCTCGGCTATATCACCACCCAGGCTGGTTCGGCTATATTACCACCTTGGCTGGCTCGGCTATATCATCACCCTGGCTGGCTCGGCTATATCACCACCCTGGCAGGCTCGGCTATATTACCACCCTGGCAGGCTCGGCTATATCACCACCCTGGCTGGCTCGGCTATATCACCACCCTGGCTGGCTCGGCTATATCACCACCCTGGCAGGCTCGGCTATATCACCACCCTGGCTGGCTCGGCTATATCACCACCCTGGCTGGCTCGGCTATATCACCACCCTGGCTGGCTCGGCTATATCACCACCCTGGCAGGCTCGGCTATATCACCACCCTGGCAGGCTCGGCTATGTCTCCACCCTGGCAGGCTCGGCTATATTACCACCCTAGCAGGCTCGGCTATATCACCACCCTGGCCGGCTCGGCTATATCACCACCCTGGCTGGCTCGGCTATATCACCACCCTGGCCGGCTCGGCTATATCATCACCCTGGCTGGCTCGGCTATATCACCACCCTGGCAGGCTCGGCTATATCACCACCCTGGCCGGCTCGGCTATATCACCACCCTGGCTGGCTCGGCTATATCACCAACCTGGCTGGCTCGGCTATATCACCACCCTGGCCGGCTCGGCTATATCACCACCCTGGCTGGCTCGGCTATATCACCACCCTGGCAGGCTCGGCTATATCACCACCCTGGCCGGCTCGGCTATATCACCACCCTGGCTGGCTCGGCTATATCACCACCCTGGCAGGCTCGGCTATATCAGCACCCTGCCTGGCTCGGCTATATCACCACCCTGGCAGGCTCGGCTATATCACCACCCTGGCTGGCTCGGCTATATCACCACCCTGACTGGCTCCGCTATATCACCACCCTGGCCGGCTCGGCTATATCACCACCCTGGCAGGCTCGGCTATATCACCACCCTGGCAGGCTCGGCTATATCACCACCCTGCCTGGCTCGGCTATATCACCACCCTGGCAGGCTCGGCTATATCACCATCCTGGCAGGCTCGGCTATATCACCACCCTGGCTGGCTCGGCTGTATCACCACCCTGGCAGGCTCCGCTATATCACCACCCTGGCAGGCTCGGCTATATCACCACACTGGCTGGCTCGGCTATATCACCACCGTGGCTGGCTCGGCTATATCACCACCCTGGCTGGCTCGGCTATATCACCACCCTGGCTGGCTCGGCTATATCACCACCCTGGCAGGCTCGGCTATATCACCACCCTGGCTGGCTCGGCTATATCACCACCCTGGCTGGCTCCGCTATATCACCACCCTGGCTGGCTCGGCTATATCACCACCCTGGCTGGCTCGGCTATATTACCACCCTGGCCGGCTCGGCTATATCACCACCCTGGCTGGCTCGGCTATATCACCACCCTGGCAGGCTCGGCTATATCACCACCCTGGCAGGTTCGGCTGAATCACGACCCTGGCTGGCTCGGCTATATCACCACCCTGGCTGGCTCGGCTATATCACCACCCTGGCTGGCTCCGCTATATCACCACCCTGGCTGGCTCGGCTATATCACCACCCTGGCAGGCTCGGCTATATCACCACCTTGGCAGGCTCGGCTATATCACCACCCTGGCTGGCTCGGCTATATCACCACCTGCCTGGCTCGGCTATATCACCACCCTGGCAGGCTCGGCTATATCACCACCCTGGCTGGCTCGGCTATATCACCACCCTGGCTGGCTCGGCTATATCACCACCCTGGCTGGCTCGGCTATATCACCACCCTGGCAGGCTTGGCTATATCACCACCCTGGCAGGCTCGGCTATATCACCACCCTGGCAGGCTCGGCTATATCACCATCCTGGCTGGCTCGGCTATATCACCACCCTGGCTGGCTCGGCTATATCACCACCCTGGCTGGCTCGGCTATATCACCACCCTGGCTGGCTCGGCTATACCACCACCCTGGCTGGCTCGGCTATATCACCACCCTGGCAGGCTCGGTTATATCACCACCCTGGCAGGCTCGGCTATATCACCACCCTGGCAGTCTCGGTTATATCACCACCCTGGCAGGCACCGCTATATCACCACCGTGGCTGGCTCGGCTATACCACCACCCTGGCTGGCTCGGCTATATCACCACCCTGGCAGGCTCGGCTATATCACCACCCTGGCAGGCTCGGCTATATCACCACCCTGGCAGTCTCGGTTATATCACCACCCTGGCAGGCTCCGTTATATCACCACCCTGGCAGGCTCGGCTATATCACCACACTGGCAGGCTCGGCTATATCACCACCCTGGCAGTCTCGGTTATATCACCACCCTGGCAGGCTCCGCTATATCACCACACTGGCAGGGTGGGCTATATCACCACCCTGGCAGTCTCGGTTATATCACCACACTGGCAGGCTCCGCTATATCACCACCCGGGCTAGCTCGGCTATATCACCACCTGCCTGGCTCGGCTGTATCACCACCCTGGCAGGCTCGGCTATATCACCACCCTGGCAGGCTCGGCTATGTCACCACCCTGGCTGGCTCGGTTATATCACCACCCTGGCTGGCTCGGCTATATCACCACCCTGGCAGGCTCGGCTATATCACCACCCTGGCCGGCTCGGCTATAACACCACCCTGGCTGGCTCGGCTATATCACCAACCTGGCTGGCTCGGCTATATCACCACCCTGGCCGGCTCGGCAATATCACCACCCTGGCTGGCTCGGCTATATCACCACCCTGGCAGGCTCGGCTATATCACCACCCTGGCTGGCTCGGCTATATCACCACCCTGACTGGCTCCGCTATATCACCACCCTGGCCGGCTCGGCTATATCACCACCCTGGGTGGCTCGGCTATATCACCACCCTGGCAGGCTCGGCTATATCACCACCCTGCCTGGCTCGGCTATATCACCACCCTGGCAGGCTCGGCTATATCACCACCCTGGCAGGCTCGGCTATATCACCACCCTGGCTGGCTCCGCTATATCACCACCCTGGCAGGCTCCGCTATATCACCACCCTGGCAGGCTCGGCTATATCACCACACTGGCTGGCTCGGCTATATCACCACCCTGGCTGGCTCGGCTATATCACCACCCTGGCTGGCTCGGCTATATCACCACCCTGGCTGGCACGGCTATATCACCACCCTGGCAGGCTCGGCTATATCACCACCCTGGCTGGCTCGGCTATATCACCACCCGGGCTGGCTCCGCTATATCACCACCCTGGCTGGCTCGGCTTTATCACCACCCTGGCTGGCTCGGCTATATTACCACCCTGGCCGGCTCGGCTATATCACCACCCTGGCTGGCTCGGCTATATCACCACCATGGCAGGCTCGGCTATATCACCACCCTGGCAGGTTCGGCTGAATCACCACCCTGGCTGGCTCGGCTATATCACCACCCTGGCTGGCTCGACTATATCACCACCCTGGCTGGCTCCGCTATATCACCATCCTGGCTGGCTCGGCTATATCACCACCCTGGCAGGCTCGGCTATATCACCACCCTGGCAGGCTCGGCTATATCACCACCCTGGCTGGCTCGGCTATGTCACCACCTGCCTGGCTCGGCTATATCACCACCCTGGCAGGCTCGGCTATATCACCACCCTGCCTGGCTCGGCTATGTCACCACCCTGGCAGGCTCGGCTATGTCACCACCCTGGCTGGCTCGGCTATACCACCACCCTGGCTGGCTCGGCTATGTCACCACCCTGGCAGGCTCGGCTATATCACCACCCTGGCTGGCTCGGCTATATCACCACCCTGGCTGGCTCGGCTATATCACCACCTGCCTGGCTCGGCTGTATTACCACCCTGGCTGGCTCGGCTATATCACCACCCTGGCTGGCTCGGCTATGTCACCACCCTGGCTGGCTCGGCTATATCACCACCCTGCCTGGCTCGGCTATGTCACCACCCTGGCAGGCTCGGCTATGTCACCACCCTGGCTGGCTCGGCTATACCACCACCCTGGCTGGCTCGGCTATGTCACCACCCTGGCAGGCTCGGCTATATCACCACCCTGGCTGGCTCGGCTATATCACCACCCTGGCTGGCTCGGCTATATCACCACCCTGGCCGGCTCGGCTATGTCACCACCCTGGCAGGCTCGGCTATGTCACCACCCTGGCTGGCTCGGTTATGTCACCACCCTGGCAGGCTCGGCTATGTCACCACCCTGCCTGGCTCGGCTATGTCACCACCCTGGCTGGCTCGGCTATATCACCACCCTGGCTGGCTCGGCTATATCACCACCCTGGCTGGCTCGGCTATGTCACCACCCTGCCTGGCTCGGCTATGTCACCACCCTGGCAGGCTCGGCTATATCACCACCCTGGCTGGCTCGGCTATATCACCACCCTGGCTGGCTCGGCTATGTCACCACCCTGGCTGGCTCGGCTATATCACCACCCTGCCTGGCTCGGCTATGTCACCACCCTGGCAGGCTCGGCTATGTCACCACCCTGGCTGGCTCGGCTATACCACCACCCTGGCTGGCTCGGCTATGTCACCACCCTGGCAGGCTCGGTTATGTCACCACCCTGGCAGGCTCGGCTATGTCACCACCCTGCCTGGCTCGGCTATGTCACCACCCTGGCAGGCTCGGCTATGTCACCACCCTGCCTGGCTCGGCTATGTCACCACCCTGGCAGGCTCGGCTATGTCACCACCCTGCCTGGCTCGGCTATGTCACCACCCTGGCAGGCTCGGCTATGTCACCACCCTGCCTGGCTCGGCTATGTCACCACCCTGGCAGGCTCGGCTATATCACCACCCTGGCTGGCTCGGCTATATCACCACCCTGGCAGGCTTGGCTATATCACCACCTTGGCAGGCTCGGCTATGTCACCACCCTGGCAGGCTCGGCTATATCACCACCCTGGCTGGCTCGGCTATATCACCACCCTGGCAGGCTCGGCTATATCACCACCCTGGCTGGCTCGACTATATCACCACCCTGGCTGGCTCCGCTATATCACCATCCTGGCTGGCTCGGCTATATCACCACCCTGGCAGGCTCGGCTATATCACCACCCTGGCAGGCTCGGCTATATCACCACCCTGGCTGGCTCGGCTATGTCACCAACTGCCTGGCTCGGCTATATCACCACCCTGGCAGGCTCGGCTATATCACCACCCTGCCTGGCTCGGCTATGTCACCACCCTGGCAGGCTCGGCTATACCACCACCCTGGCTGGCTCGGCTATGTCACCAACCTGGCAGGCTCGGCTATATCACCACCCTGGCTGGCTCGGCTATATCACCACCCTGGCTGGCTCGGCTATATCACCACCTGCCTGGCTCGGCTGTATTACCACCCTGGCTGGCTCGGCTATATCACCACCCTGGCTGGCTCGGCTATGTCACCACCCTGGCTGGCTCGGCTATATCACCACCCTGCCTGGCTCGGCTATGTCACCACCCTGGCAGGCTCGGCTATGTCACCACCCTGGCTGGCTCGGCTATACCACCACCCTGGCTGGCTCGGCTATGTCACCACCCTGGCAGGCTCGGCTATATCACCACCCTGGCTGGCTCGGCTATATCACCACCCTGGCTGGCTCGGCTATATCACCACCCTGGCTGGCTCGGCTATGTCACCACCCTGGCAGGCTCGGCTATGTCACCACCCTGCCTGGCTCGGTTATGTCACCACCCTGGCAGGCTCGGCTATGTCACCACCCTGCCTGGCTCGGCTATGTCACCACCCTGGCAGGCTCGGCTATATCACCACCCTGGCTGGCTCGGCTATATCACCACCCTGGCTGGCTCGGCTATGTCACCACCCTGCCTGGCTCGGCTATGTCACCACCCTGGCAGGCTCGGCTATATCACCACCCTGGCTGGCTCGGCTATATCACCACCCTGGCTGGCTCGGCTATGTCACCACCCTGGCTGGCTCGGCTATATCACCACCCTGCCTGGCTCGGCTATGTCACCACCCTGGCAGGCTCGGCTATGTCACCACCCTGGCTGGCTCGGCTATACCACCACCCTGGCTGGCTCGGCTATGTCACCACCCTGGCAGGCACGGTTATGTCACCACCCTGGCAGGCTCGGCTATGTCACCACCCTGCCTGGCTCGGCTATGTCACCACCCTGGCAGGCTCGGCTATGTCACCACCCTGCCTGGCTCGGCTATGTCACCACCCTGGCAGGCTCGGCTATGTCACCACCCTGCCTGGCTCGGCTATGTCACCACCCTGGCAGGCTCGGCTATGTCACCACCCTGCCTGGCTCGGCTATGTCACCACCCTGGCAGGCTCGGCTATATCACCACCCTGGCTGGCTCGGCTATATCACCACCCTGGCAGGCTCGGCTATATCACCACCTTGGCAGGCTCGGCTATATCACCACCCTGGCTGGCTCGGCTATATCACCACCCTGGCAGGCTCGGCTATATCACCACCCTGGCTGGCTCGGCTATATCACCACCCTGGCTGGCTCGGCTATATCACCACCCTGGCTGGCTCGGCTATATCACCACCCTGGCAGGCTCGGCTATATCACCACCCTGGCAGGCTCGGCTATGTCACCACCCTGGCAGGCTCGGCTATATTACCACCCTAGCAGGCTCGGCTATATCACCACCCTGGCCGGCTCGGCTATATCACCACCCTGGCTGGCTCGGCTATATCACCACCCTGGCCGGCTCGGCTATATCACCACCTTGGCAGGCTCGGCTATATCACCACCCTGGCTGGCTCGGCTATATCACCACCCTGGCAGGCTCGGCTATATCACCACCCTGGGTGGCTCGGCTATATCACCACCCTGGCTGGCTCGGCTATATCACCACCCTGGCTGGCTCGGCTATATCACCACCCTGGCAGGCTCGGCTATATCACCACCCTGGCAGGCTCGGCTATGTCACCACCCTGGCAGGCTCGGCTATATTACCACCCTAGCAGGCTCGGCTATATCACCACCCTGGCCGGCTCGGCTATATCACCACCCTGGCTGGCTCGGCTATATCACCACCCTGGCCGGCTCGGCTATATCACCACCCTGGCTGGCTCGGCTATATCACCACCCTGGCAGGCTCGGCTATATCACCACCCTGGCCGGCTCGGCTATATCACCACCCTGGCTGGCTCGGCTATATCACCAACCTGGCTGGCTCGGCTATATCACCACCCTGGCCGGCTCGGCTATATCACCACCCTGGCTGGCTCGGCTATATCACCACCCTGGCAGGCTCGGCTATATCACCACCCTGGCCGGCTCGGCTATATCACCACCCTGGCTGGCTCGGCTATATCACCACCCTGGCAGGCTCGGCTATATCAGCACCCTGCCTGGCTCGGCTATATCACCACCCTGGCAGGCTCGGCTATATCACCACCCTGGCTGGCTCGGCTATATCACCACCCTGACTGGCTCCGCTATATCACCACCCTGGCCGGCTCGGCTATATCACCACCCTGGCTGGCTCGGCTATATCACCACCCTGGCAGGCTCGGCTATATCACCACCCTGCCTGGCTCGGCTATATCACCACCCTGGCAGGCTCGGCTATATCACCACCCTGGCAGGCTCGGCTATATCACCACCCTGGCTGGCTCGGCTGTATCACCACCCTGGCAGGCTCGGCTATATCACCACCCTGGCAGGCTTGGCTATATCACCACCCTGGCAGGCTCGGCTATATCACCACCCTGGCAGGCTCGGCTATATCACCATCCTGGCTGGCTCGGCTATATCACCACCCTGGCTGGCTCGGCTATATCACCACCCTGGCTGGCTCCGCTATATCACCACCCTGACAGGCTCGGCTATATCACCACCCTGGCATGCTCCGCTATATCACCACCCTGGCAGGCTCCGCTATATCACCACACTGGCAGTCTCGGTTATATCACCACCCTGGCAGGCTCCGCTATATCACCACCCTGGCAGGCTCGGCTATATCACCACCCTGGCTGGCTCGGCTATATCACCACTCTGGCAGGCTCGGCTATATCACCACCCTGGCAGGCTCGGCTATATCACCACCCTGGCAGTCTCGGTTATATCACCACTCTGGCAGGCTCCGTTATATCACCACCCTGGCAGGCTCGGCTATATCACCACACTGGCAGGCTCGGCTATATCACCACCCTGGCAGTCTCGGTTATATCACCACCCTGGCAGGCTCCGCTATATCACCACACTGGCAGGCTCGGCTATATCACCACCCTGGCAGTCTCGGTTATATCACCACCCTGGCAGGCTCCGCTATATCACCACCCTGGCTAGCTCGGCTATATCACCACCTGCCTGGCTCGGCTCTATCACCACCCTGGCAGGCTCGGCTATATCACCACCCTGGCAGGCTCGGCTATGTCACCACCCTGGCTGGCTCGGTTATATCACCACCCTGGCTGGCTCGGCTATATCACCACCTGCCTGGCTCGGCTGTATCACCACCCTGGCAGGCTCGGCTATATCACCACCCTGGCAGGCTCGGCTATGTCACCACCCTGGCTGGCTCGGTTGTATCACCACCCTGGCTGGCTCGGCTATACCACCACCCTGGCTGGCTCGGCTATATCACCACCCTGGCTGGCTCGGCTATATCACCACCCTGGCTGGCTCGGATATATCACCACCCTGGCAGGCTCGGCTATGTCACTACCCCGGCTGGCTCGGCTATATCACCACCCTGGCTGGCTCGGTTATATCACCACCCTGGCTGGCTCGGCTATATCACCACCCTGGCAGGTTCGGCTATATCACCACCCTGGCTGGCCCGGCTATATCACCACCCTGGCAGGCTCCGCTATATCACCACCTGCCTGGCTCGGCTGTATCACCACCCTGGCAGGCTCGGCTATATCACCACCCTGGCTGGCACGGCTATATCACCACCCTGGCAGGCTCGGCTATGTCACCACCCTGGCAGGCTCGGCTATGTCACCACCCTGGCTGGCTCGGCTATATCACCACCCTGGCAGGCTCCGCTATATCCCCACCTGCCTGGCTCGGCTGTATCACCACCCTGGCAGGCTCGGCTATATCACCACCCTGGCTAGCTCGGCTATATCACCACCCTGGCTAGCTCGGCTATATCACCACCTGCCTGGCTCGGCTGTATCACCACCCTGGCAGGCTCGGCTATATCACCACCCTGGCTGGCTCGGCTATATTACCACCCTGGCCGGCTCGGCTATATCACCACCCTGTCTGGCTCGGCTATATCACCACCCTGGCAGGCTCGGCTATATCACCACCCTGGCAGGTTCGGCTGAATCACGACCCTGGCTGGCTCGGCTATATCACCACCCTGGCTGGCTCGGCTATATCACCACCCTGGCTGGCTCCGCTATATCACCACCCTGGCTGGCTCGGCTATATCACCACCCTGGCAGGCTCGGCTATATCACCACCTTGGCAGGCTCGGCTATATCACCACCCTGGCTGGCTCGGCTATATCACCACCTGCCTGGCTCGGCTATATCACCACCCTGGCAGGCTCGGCTATATCACCACCCTGGCAGGCTCGGCTATATCACCACCCTGGCAGGCTCGGCTATATCACCACCCTGGCAGGCTCGGCTATATCACCATCCTGGCTGGCTCGGCTATATCACCACCCTGGCTGGCTCGGCTATATCACCACCCTGGCTGGCTCCGCTATATCACCACCCTCGCTGGCTCCGCTATATCACCACCCTGGCTGGCTCGGCTATATCACCACCCTGGCAGGCTCGGTTATATCACCACCCTGGCAGGCTCGGCTATATCACCACCCTGGCAGTCTCGGTTATATCACCACCCTGGCAGGCACCGCTATATCACCACACTGGCAGGCTCGGCTATACCACCACCCTGGCTGGCTCGGCTATATCACCACCCTGGCAGGCTCGGCTATATCACCACCCTGGCAGGCTCGGCTATATCACCACCCTGGCAGTCTCGGTTATATCACCACCCTGGCAGGCTCCGCTATATCACCACCCTGGCAGGCTCCGCTATATCACCACAATGCCTGGCTCGGCTATATCACCACCCTGGCAGGCTCCGCTATATCACCACCCTGGCTGGCTCGGCTATATCACCACACTGGCAGGCTCGGCTATATCACCACCCTGGCAGTCTCGGTTATATCACCACCCTGGCAGGTTCCGCTATATCACCACACTGGCAGTCTCGGTTATATCACCACCCTGGCAGGCTCCGCTATATCACCACCCTGGCAGGCTCGGCTATATCACCACCCTGGCTGGCTCGGCTATATCACCACCCTGGCAGGCTCGGCTATATCACCACCCTGGCAGGCTCGGCTATATCACCACCCTGGCAGTCTCGGTTATATCACCACCCTGGCAGGCTCCGTTATATCACCACCCTGGCAGGCTCGGCTATATCACCACACTGGCAGGCTCGGCTATATCACCACCCTGGCAGTCTCGGTTATATCACCACCCTGGCAGGCTCCGCTATATCACCACACTGGCAGGCTGGGCTATATCACCACCCTGGCAGTCTCGGTTATATCACCACACTGGCAGGCTCCGCTATATCACCACCCTGGCTAGCTCGGCTATATCACCACCTGCCTGGCTCGGCTGTATCACCACCCTGGCAGGCTCGGCTATATCACCACCCTGGCAGGCTCGGCTATGTCACCACCCTGGCTGGCTCGGTTATATCACCACCCTGGCTGGCTCGGCTATATCACCACCCTGGCAGGCTCGGCTATATCACCACCCTGGCCGGCTCGGCTATAACACCACCCTGGCTGGCTCGGCTATATCACCAACCTGGCTGGCTCGGCTATATCACCACCCTGGCCGGCTCGGCAATATCACCACCCTGGCTGGCTCGGCTATATCACCACCCTGGCAGGCTCGGCTATATCACCACCCTGGCTGGCTCGGCTATATCACCACCCTGACTGGCTCCGCTATATCACCACCCTGGCCGGCTCGGCTATATCACCACCCTGGCTGGCTCGGCTATATCACCACCCTGGCAGGCTCGGCTATATCACCACCCTGCCTGGCTCGGCTATATCACCACCCTGGCAGGGTCGGCTATATCACCACCCTGGCAGGCTCGGCTATATCACCACCCTGGCTGGCTCCGCTATATCACCACCCTGGCAGGCTCCGCTATATCACCACCCTGGCAGGCTCGGCTATATCACCACACTGGCTGGCTCGGCTGTATCACCACCCTGGCAGGCTCGGCTATATCACCACCCTGGCTAGCTCGGCTATATCACCACCCTGGCTAGCTCGGCTATATCACCACCTGCCTGGCTCGGCTGTATCACCACCCTGGCAGGCTCGGCTATATCACCACCCTGGCAGGCTCGGCTATGTCACCACCCTGGCTGGCTCGGTTATATCACCACCCTGCCTGGCTCGGCTATATCACCACACTGGCAGGCTCGGCTATGTCACCACCCTGGCTGGCTCGGCTATATCACCACCCTGGCAGGCTCGGCTGTGTCACCACCCTGGCTGGCTCGGCTATGTCACCACCCTGGCAGGCTCGGCTATATCACCACCCTGGCTGGCTCGACTATATCACCACCCTGGCTGGCTCGGCTATATCACCACCCTGGCTGGTTCGGCTATATCACCACCCTGGCAGGCTCGGCTATATCACCACCCTGGCTGGCTCGGCTATATTACCACCCTGGCTGGCTCGGCTATATCGCCACCCTGGATGGCTCGGCTATATCACCACCCTGGCAGGCTCGGCTATATCACCACCCTGGCAGGCTCGGCTATATCACCACCCTGGCAGGCTCGGCTATATCACCACCCTGGCAGGCTCGGCTATATCACCATCCTGGCTGGCTCGGCTATATCACCACCCTGGCTGGCTCGGCTATATCACCACCCTGGCTGGCTCGGCTATATCACCACCCTGGCAGGCTCCGCTATATCACCACACTGGCAGTCTCGGTTATATCACCACCCTGGCAGGCTCCGCTATATCACCACCCTGGCAGGCTCGGCTATATCACCACCCTGGCTGGCTCGGCTATATCACCACTCTGGCAGGCTCGGCTATATCACCACCCTGGCAGGCTCGGCTATATCACCACCCTGGCAGTCTCGGTTATATCACCACCCTGGCAGGCTCCGTTATATCACCACCCTGGCAGGCTCGGCTATATCACCACACTGGCAGGCTCGGCTATATCACCACCCTGGCAGTCTCGGTTATATCACCACCCTGGCAGGCTCCGCTATATCACCACACTGGCAGGCTCGGCTATATCACCACCCTGGCAGTCTCGGTTATATCACCACCCTGGCAGGCTCCGCTATATCACCACCCTGGCTAGCTCGGCTATATCACCACCTGCCTGGCTCGGCTCTATCACCACCCTGGCAGGCTCGGCTATATCACCACCCTGGCAGGCTCGGCTATGTCACCACCCTGGCTGGCTCGGTTACATCACCACCCTGGCTGGCTCGGCTATATCACCACCTGCCTGGCTCGGCTGTATCACCACCCTGGCAGGCTCGGCTATATCACCACCCTGGCAGGCTCGGCTATGTCACCACCCTGGCTGGCTCGGTTGTATCACCACCCTGGCTGGCTCGGCTATACCACCACCCTGGCTGGCTCGGCTATATCACCACCCTGGCTGGCTCGGCTATATCACCACCCTGGCTGGCTCGGATATATCACCACCCTGGCAGGCTCGGCTATGTCACTACCCCGGCTGGCTCGGCTATATCACCACCGTGGCTGGCTCGGTTATATCACCACCCTGGCTGGCTCGGCTATATCACCACCCTGGCAGGTTCGGCTATATCACCACCCTGGCTGGCTCGGCTATATCACCACCCTGGCAGGCTCCGCTATATCACCACCTGCCTGGCTCGGCTGTATCTATACCCTGGCAGGCTCGGCTATATCACCACCCTGGCTGGCTCGGCTATATCACCACCCTGCCTGGCTCGGCTATATCACCACCCTGGCAGGCTCGGCTATGTCACCACCCTGGCTGGCTCGGCTATATCACCACCCTGGCAGGCTCCGCTATATCCCCACCTGCCTGGCTCGGCTGTATCACCACCCTGGCAGGCTCGGCTATATCACCACCCTGGCTAGCGCGGCTATATCACCACCCTGGCTAGCTCGGCTATATCACCACCTGCCTGGCTCGGCTGTATCACCACCCTGGCAGGCTCGGCTATATCACCACCCTGGCAGGCTCGGCTATGTCACCACCCTGGCTGGCTCGGCTATATCACCACCCTGCCTGGCTCGGCTATATCACCACACTGGCAGGCTCGGCTATGTCACCACCCTGGCTGGCTCGGCTATATCACCACCCTGGCAGGCTCGGCTGTGTCACCACCCTGGCTGGCTCGGCTATGTCACCACCCTGGCAGGCTTGGCTATATCACCACCCTGGCTGGCTCGACTATATCACCACCCTGGCTGGCTCGGCTATATCACCACCCTGGCTGGTTCGGCTATATCACCACCCTGGCAGGCTCGGCTATATCACCACCCTGGCTGGCTCGGCTATATTACCACCCTGGCTGGCTCGGCTATATCGCCACCCTGGATGGCTCGGCTATATCACCACCCTGGCTGGTTCGGCTATATCACCACCCTGGCAGGCTCGGCTATGTCACCACCCTGGCTGGCTCGGCTATATCACCACCCTGGCTTCCTCGGCTATATCACCACCCTGGCTGGTTCGGCTATATCACCACCCTGGCAGGCTCGGCTATATCACCACCTGCCTGGCTCGTCTATATCACCATCCTGGCTGGCGCGGCTATATCACCACCCTGGCAGGCTCGGCTGTGTGACCACACTGGCAGGCTCGGCTATATTACCACCCTGCCTGGCTCCGCTATGTCACCACCCTGGCAGGCTCGGCTATATCACCACCCTGGCTGGCTCGGCTATATCACCACCCTGGCTGGCTCGGCTATATCACCACCCTGGCTGACTCGGCTATGTTACCACCCTGGCAGGCTCGGCTATATCACCACCCTGGCTGGCTCGGCTATATCACCACCCTGGCTGGCTTGGCTATATCACCACCCTGACTGGCTCGGCTATATCACCACCCTGGCTGGCTCGGCTATATTACCACCCTGGCTGGCTCGGCTATATCACCACCCTGGCAGGCTCGGCTATGTCACCACCTTGGCTGGCTCGGCTATGTCACCACCCTGGCAGGCTCGGCTATATCACCACCCTGGCTGGCTCGGCTATGTCACCACCCTGGCAGGCTCGGCTATGTCACCACCCTGGCTGGCTTGGCTATATCACGACCCTGGCAGGCTCGGCTATATCACCACCCTGGCTGGCTCGGCTATATTACCACCCTGGCTGGCTCGGCTATATCGCCACCCTGGCAGGCTCGGCTATGTCACCACCCTGGCAGGCTCGGCTATATCACCACCCTGGCTGGCTCGGCTATATCACCACCCTGGCTGGCTCGGCTATATCACCACCCTGGCAGGCTCGGCTATATCACCACCCTGGCTGGCTCGGCTATATCACCACCCTGGTGGCTCGGCTATATCACCACCCTGGCTGGCTCGGCTATATCACCACCCTGGTGGCTCGGCTATATCACCACCCTGGCAGGCTCGGCAATATCATCACCCTGGCAGGCTCGGCAATATCACCACCCTGGTGGCTCGGCTATATTACCACCCTGGCTGGCTCGGCTATATCACCACCCTCGCTGGCTCGGCTATATCACCACCCCCGCTGGCTCGGCTATATCACCACCCTGGCTGGCTCGGCTATATCACCACCCTGGCTGGCTCGGCTATATCACCACCCTGGCTGGCTCGGCTATTTCACCACCCTGGTGGCTCGGCTATATCACCACCCTGGCTGGCTCGTCTATATCACCACCCTGGCAGGCTCGGCTATATCACCACCCTGGCAGGCTCGGCTATATCACCACACTGGCAGGCTCGGCTATATCACCACCCTGGCTGGCTCGGCTATATCACCACCCTGGCAGGCTCGGCTATGTCAGCACCCTGGCTGGCTCGGCTATGTCACCACCCTGGCAGGCTCGGCTATATCACCACCCTGGGTGGCTCGGCTATATAACCACCCTGGCTGGCTCGGCTATATCACCACCCTGGCTGGCTCGGCTATATCACCACCCTGGCTGGCTCGGCTATATCACCACCCTGGCTGGCTCGGCTATATCACCACCCTGGCAGGCTCGGCAATATCACCACCCTGGCAGGCTCGGCTATATCACCACCCTGGCAGGCTCGGCTATATCACCACCCTGGCAGGCTCGGCTATATCACCACCCTGGCTGGCTCGGCTATATCACCACCCTGGCAGGCTCGGCTATATCACCACCCTGGCAGGCTCGGCTATATCACCACCCTGGCTGGCTCGGCTATATCACCACCCTGGCAGGCTCGGCTATGACACCACCCTGGCTGGCTCGGCTATGTCACCACCCTGGCTGGCTCGGCTATATCACCACCCTGGCAGGCTCGGCTATATCACCACCCTGGCTGGCTCGGCTATATCACCACCCTGGTGGCTCGGCTATATCACCACCCTGGCAGGCTCGGCTATATCACCACCCTGGCTGGCTCGGCTATATTACCACCCTGCCTGGCTCGGCTATATCACCACCATGGCTGGCTCGGCTATATCACCACCCTGGCAGGCTCGGCTATATCACCACCCTGGCTGGCTCGGCTATATCACCACCCTGGCTGGCTCCGCTATATCACCACCCTGGCAGGCTCCGCTATATCACCACCCTGGCTGGCTCGGCTATATCACCACCCTGGCTGGCTCGGCTATATCACCACCCTGGCAGGTTCGGCTATGTCACCACCCTGCCTGGCTCGGCTATATCACCACCCTGGCTGGCTCGGCTATATCACCACCCTGGCTGGCTCGGCTATATCACCACCCTGGCAGGCTCGGCAATATCACCACCCTGGCAGGCTCGGCTATATCACCACCCTGGCAGGCTCGGCTATGTCACCACCCTGGCAGGCTCGGCTATATCACCACCCTGGCAGGCTCGGCTATATCACCACCCTGGCTGGCTCGGCTATATCACCACCCTGGCAGGCTCGGCTATATCACCACCCTGGCTGGCTCGGCTATATTACCACCCTGGCTGGCTCGGCTATATCGCCACCCTGGATGGCTCGGCTATATCACCACGCTGGCTGGTTCGGCTATATCACCACCCTGGCAGGCTCGGCTATGTCACCACCCTGGCTGGCTCGGCTATATCACCACCCTGGCTGGCTCGGCTATATCACCACCCTGGCAGGCTCGGCAATATCACCACCCTGGCAGGCTCGGCTATATCACCACCCTGGCAGGCTCGGCTATATCACCACCCTGGCAGGCTCGGCTATATCACCACCCTGGCTGGCTCGGCTATATCACCACCCTGGCAGGCTCGGCTATATCACCACCCTGGCAGGCTCGGCTATATCACCACCCTGGCTGGCTCGGCTATATCACCACCCTGGCAGGCTCGGCTATGACACCACCCTGGCTGGCTCGGCTATGTCACCACCCTGGCTGGCTCGGCTATATCACCACCCCCGCTGGCTCGGCTATATCACCACCCTGGCTGGCTCGGCTATATCACCACCCTGGCTGGCTCGGCTATATCACCACCCTGGCTGGCTCGGCTATTTCACCACCCTGGTGGCTCGGCTATATCACCACCCTGGCTGGCTCGTCTATATCACCACCCTGGCAGGCTCGGCTATATCACCACCCTGGCAGGCTCGGCTATATCACCACACTGGCAGGCTCGGCTATATCACCACCCTGGCTGGCTCGGCTATATCACCACCCTGGCAGGCTCGGCTATGTCAGCACCCTGGCTGGCTCGGCTATGTCACCACCCTGGCAGGCTCGGCAATATCACCACCCTGGCTGGCTCGGCTATATAACCACCCTGGCTGGCTCGGCTATATCACCACCCTGGCTGGCTCGGCTATATCACCACCCTGGCTGGCTCGGCTATATCACCACCCTGGCTGGCTCGGCTATATCACCACCCTGGCAGGCTCGGCAATATCACCACCCTGGCAGGCTCGGCTATATCACCACCCTGGCAGGCTCGGCTATATCACCACCCTGGCAGGCTCGGCTCTATCACCACCCTGGCTGGCTCGGCTATATCACCACCCTGGCAGGCTCGGCTATATCACCACCCTGGCAGGCTCGGCTATATCACCACCCTGGCTGGCTCGGCTATATCACCACCCTGGCAGGCTCGGCTATGACACCACCCTGGCTGGCTCGGCTATGTCACCACCCTGGCTGGCTCGGCTATATCACCACCCTGGCAGGCTCGGCTATATCACCACCCTGGCTGGCTCGGCTATATCACCACCCTGGTGGCTCGGCTATATCACCACCCTGGCAGGCTCGGCTATATCACCACCCTGGCTGGCTCGGCTATATTACCACCCTGCCTGGCTCGGCTATATCACCACCATGGCTGGCTCGGCTATATCACCACCCTGGCAGGCTCGGCTATATCACCACCCTGGCTGGCTCGGCTATATCACCACCCTGGCTGGCTCCGCTATATCACCACCCTGGCAGGCTCCGCTATATCACCACCCTAGCTGGCTCGGCTATATCACCACCCTGGCTGGCTCGGCTATATCACCACCCTGGCAGGTTCGGCTATGTCACCACCCTGCCTGGCTCGGCTATATCACCACCCTGGCTGGCTCGGCTATATCACCACCCTGGCTGGCTCGGCTATATCACCACCCTGGCAGGCTCGGCAATATCACCACCCTGGCAGGCTCGGCTATATCACCACCCTGGCAGGCTCGGCTATGTCACCACCCTGGCAGGCTCGGCTATATCACCACCCTGGCAGGCTCGGCTATATCACCACCCTGGCTGGCTCGGCTATATCACCACCCTGGCAGGCTCGGCTATATCACCACCCTGGCTGGCTCGGCTATATTACCACCCTGGCTGGCTCGGCTATATCGCCACCCTGGATGGCTCGGCTATATCGCCACGCTGGCTGGTTCGGCTATATCACCACCCTGGCAGGCTCGGCTATGTCACCACCCTGGCTGGCTCGGCTATATCACCACCCTGGCTGGCTCGGCTATATCACCACCCTGGCAGGCTCGGCAATATCACCACCCTGGCAGGCTCGGCTATATCACCACCCTGGCAGGCTCGGCTATATCACCACCCTGGCAGGCTCGGCTATATCACCACCCTGGCTGGCTCGGCTATACTACCACCCTGGCAGGCTCGGCTATATCACCACCCTGGCAGGCTCGGCTATATCACCACCCTGGCTGGCTCGGCTATATCACCACCCTGGCAGGCTCGGCTATGACACCACCCTGGCTGGCTCGGCTATGTCACCACCCTGGCTGGCTCGGCTATATCACCACCCTGGCAGGCTCGGCTATATTACCACCCTGGCTGGCTCGGCTATATCACCACCCTGGTGGCTCGGCTATATCACCACCCTGGCAGGCTCGGCTATATCACCACCCTGGCTGGCTCGGCTATATTACCACCCTGGCAGGATCGGGTATATCACCATCCTGGCTGGCTCGGCTATGTCACCACCCTGGCAGGCTCGGCTATATTACCACCCTGCCTGGCTCCGCTATGTCACCACCCTGGCTGGCTCGGCTATGTCACCACCCTGGCAGGCTCGGCTATATCACCACCCTGGCAGGCTCGGCTATGTCACCCCCCTGGCTGGCTCGGCTATGTCACCACCCTGGCAGGCTCGGCTATATCACCACCCTGGCTGGCTCGGCTATATCACCACCCTGGTGGCTCCGCTATATCACCACCCTGGCTGGCTCGGCTATATCACCACCCTGGCAGGCTCGGCTATGTCACCACCCTGGCTGGCTCGGCTATGTCACTACCCTGGCAGGCTCGGCTATATCACCACCCTGGCTGGCTCGGCTATATCACCACCCTGGTGGCTCGGCTATATCACCACCCTGGCTGGCTCGGCTATATCACCACCCTGGTGGCTCGGCTATATCACCACCCTGGCTGGCTCGGCTATATCACCACCCTGGCAGGATCGGGTATATCACCAACCTGGCTGGCTCGGCTATATCACCACCCTGGCTGGCTCGGCTATATCACCACCCTGGCAGGCTCGGCTATGTCACCACCCTGGCTGGCTCGGCTATATCACCACCCTGGCAGGCTCGGCTATGTCACCACCCTGGCTGGCTCGGGTATATCACCACCCTGGCAGGCTCGGCTATGTCACCACCCTGGCTGGCTCGGCTATATCACCACCCTGGCAGGCTCGGGTATGTCACCACCCTGGCAGGCTCGGCTATATCACCACCCTGCCTGGCTCGGCTATGTCACCACCCTGGCTGGCTCGGCTATATGACCACCCTGGCTGGCTCGGCTATATCACCACCCTGGCTGGCTCGGCTATATCACCACCCTGGCAGGCTCGGCTATATCACCACCCTGGCTGGCTCGGCTATATCACCACCCTGGCTGGCTCGGCTATGTCACCACCCTGGCTGGCTCGGCTATATCACCACCCCCGCTGGCTCGGCTATATCACCACCCTGGCTGGCTCGGCTATATCACCACCCTGGCTGGCTCGGCTATATCACCACCCTGGCTGGCTCGGCTATTTCACCACCCTGGTGGCTCGGCTATATCACCACCCTGGCTGGCTCGTCTATATCACCACCCTGGCAGGCTCGGCTATATCACCACCCTGGCAGGCTCGGCTATATCACCACACTGGCAGGCTCGGCTATATCACCACCCTGGCTGGCTCGGCTATATCACCACCCTGGCAGGCTCGGCTATGTCAGCACCCTGGCTGGCTCGGCTATGTCACCACCCTGGCAGGCTCGGCTATATCACCACCCTGGCTGGCTCGGCTATATAACCACCCTGGCTGGCTCGGCTATATCACCACCCTGGCTGGCTCGGCTATATCACCACCCTGGCTGGCTCGGCTATATCACCACCCTGGCTGGCTCGGCTATATCACCACCCTGGCAGGCTCGGCAATATCACCACCCTGGCAGGCTCGGCTATATCACCACCCTGGCAGGCTCGGCTATATCACCACCCTGGCAGGCTCGGCTCTATCACCACCCTGGCTGGCTCGGCTATATCACCACCCTGGCAGGCTCGGCTATATCACCACCCTGGCAGGCTCGGCTATATCACCACCCTGGCTGGCTCGGCTATATCACCACCCTGGCAGGCTCGGCTATGACACCACCCTGGCTGGCTCGGCTATGTCACCACCCTGGCTGGCTCGGCTATATCACCACCCTGGCAGGCTCGGCTATATCACCACCCTGGCTGGCTCGGCTATATCACCACCCTGGTGGCTCGGCTATATCACCACCCTGGCAGGCTCGGCTATATCACCACCCTGGCTGGCTCGGCTATATTACCACCCTGCCTGGCTCGGCTATATCACCACCATGGCTGGCTCGGCTATATCACCACCCTGGCAGGCTCGGCTATATCACCACCCTGGCTGGCTCGGCTATATCACCACCCTGGCTGGCTCCGCTATATCACCACCCTGGCAGGCTCCGCTATATCACCACCCTGGCTGGCTCGGCTATATCACCACCCTGGCTGGCTCGGCTATATCACCACCCTGGCAGGTTCGGCTATGTCACCACCCTGCCTGGCTCGGCTATATCACCACCCTGGCTGGCTCGGCTATATCACCACCCTGGCTGGCTCGGCTATATCACCACCCTGGCAGGCTCGGCAATATCACCACCCTGGCAGGCTCGGCTATATCACCACCCTGGCAGGCTCGGCTATGTCACCACCCTGGCAGGCTCGGCTATATCACCACCCTGGCAGGCTCGGCTATATCACCACCCTGGCTGGCTCGGCTATATCACCACCCTGGCAGGCTCGGCTATATCACCACCCTGGCTGGCTCGGCTATATTACCACCCTGGCTGGCTCGGCTATATCGCCACCCTGGATGGCTCGGCTATATCACCACGCTGGCTGGTTCGGCTATATCACCACCCTGGCAGGCTCGGCTATGTCACCACCCTGGCTGGCTCGGCTATATCACCACCCTGGCTGGCTCGGCTATATCACCACCCTGGCAGGCTCGGCAATATCACCACCCTGGCAGGCTCGGCTATATCACCACCCTGGCAGGCTCGGCTATATCACCACCCTGGCAGGCTCGGCTATATCACCACCCTGGCTGGCTCGGCTATACTACCACCCTGGCAGGCTCGGCTATATCACCACCCTGGCAGGCTCGGCTATATCACCACCCTGGCTGGCTCGGCTATATCACCACCCTGGCAGGCTCGGCTATGACACCACCCTGGCTGGCTCGGCTATGTCACCACCCTGGCTGGCTCGGCTATATCACCACCCTGGCAGGCTCGGCTATATTACCACCCTGGCTGGCTCGGCTATATCACCACCCTGGTGGCTCGGCTATATCACCACCCTGGCAGGCTCGGCTATATCACCACCCTGGCTGGCTCGGCTATATTACCACCCTGGCAGGATCGGGTATATCACCATCCTGGCTGGCTCGGCTATGTCACCACCCTGGCAGGCTCGGCTATATTACCACCCTGCCTGGCTCCGCTATGTCACCACCCTGGCTGGCTCGGCTATGTCACCACCCTGGCAGGCTCGGCTATATCACCACCCTGGCAGGCTCGGCTATGTCACCCCCCTGGCTGGCTCGGCTATGTCACCACCCTGGCAGGCTCGGCTATATCACCACCCTGGCTGGCTCGGCTATATCACCACCCTGGTGGCTCCGCTATATCACCACCCTGGCTGGCTCGGCTATATCACCACCCTGGCAGGCTCGGCTATGTCACCACCCTGGCTGGCTCGGCTATGTCACTACCCTGGCAGGCTCGGCTATATCACCACCCTGGCTGGCTCGGCTATATCACCACCCTGGTGGCTCGGCTATATCACCACCCTGGCTGGCTCGGCTATATCACCACCCTGGTGGCTCGGCTATATCACCACCCTGGCTGGCTCGGCTATATCACCACCCTGGCAGGATCGGGTATATCACCAACCTGGCTGGCTCGGCTATATCACCACCCTGGCTGGCTCGGCTATATCACCACCCTGGCAGGCTCGGCTATGTCACCACCCTGGCTGGCTCGGCTATATCACCACCCTGGCAGGCTCGGCTATGTCACCACCCTGGCTGGCTCGGGTATATCACCACCCTGGCAGGCTCGGCTATGTCACCACCCTGGCTGGCTCGGCTATATCACCACCCTGGCAGGCTCGGGTATGTCACCACCCTGGCTGGCTCGGCTATATCACCACCCTGCCTGGCTCGGCTATGTCACCACCCTGGCTGGCTCGGCTATATGACCACCCTGGCTGGCTCGGCTATATCACCACCCTGGCTGGCTCGGCTATATCACCACCCTGGCAGGCTCGGCTATATCACCACCCTGGCTGGCTCGGCTATATCACCACCCTGGCTGGCTCGGCTATATCACCACCCTGGCAGGCTCGGCTATATCACCACCCTGGCTGGCTCGGCTATATCACCACCCTGGCTGGCTCGGCTATATCACCACCCTGGCTGGCTCGGCTATTTCACCACCCTGGTGGCTCGGCTATATCACCACACTGGCTGGCTCGTCTATATCACCACCCTGGCAGGCTCGGCTATATCACCACCCTGGCAGGCTCGGCTATATCACCACCCTGGCAGGCTCGGCTATATCACCACCCTGGCTGGCTCGGCTATATCACCACCCTGGCAGGCTCGGCTATGTCAGCACCGTGGCTGGCTCGGCTATGTCACCACCTTGGCAGGCTCGGCTATATCACCACCCTGGCTGGCTCGGCTATATAACCACCCTGGCTGGCTCGGCTATATCACCACCCTGGCTGGCTCGGCTATATCACCACCCTGGCTGGCTCGGCTATATCACCACCCTGGCTGGCTCGGCTATATCACCACCCTGGCAGGCTTGGCAATATCACCACCCTGGCAGGCTCGGCTATATCACCACCCTGGCAGGCTCGGCTATATCACCACCCTGGCAGGCTCGGCTATATCACCACCCTGGCTGGCTCGGCTATATCACCACCCTGGCAGGCTCGGCTATATCACCACCCTGGCAGGCTCGGCTATATCACCACCCTGGCTGGCTCGGCTATATCACCACCCTGGCAGGCTCGGCTATGACACCACCCTGGCTGGCTCGGCTATGTCACCACCCTGGCTGGCTCGGCTATATCACCACCCTGGCAGGCTCGGCTATATCACCACCCTGGCTGGCTCGGCTATATCACCACCCTGGTGGCTCGGCTATATCACCACCTTGGCAGGCTCGGCTATATCATCACCCTGGCTGGCTCGGCTATATTACCACCCTGCCTGGCTCGGCTATATCACCATCCTGGCTGGCTCGGCTATGTCACCACCCTGGCAGGCTCGGCTATATTACCACCCTGCCTGGCTCCGCTATGTCACCACCCTGGCTGGCTCGGCTATGTCACCACCCTGGCAGGCTCGGTTATATCACCACCCTGGCAGGCTCGGCTATGTCACCCCCCTGGCTGGCTCGGCTATGTCACCACCCTGGCAGGCTCGGCTATATCACCACCCTGGCTGGCTCGGCTATATCACCACCCTGGTGGCTCGGCTATATCACCACCCTGGCTGGCTCGGCTATATCACCACCCTGGCAGGCTCGGCTATGTCACCACCCTGGCTGGCTCGGCTATGTCACTACCCTGGCAGGCTCGGCTATATCACCACCCTGGCTGGCTCGGCTATATCACCACCCTGGTGGCTCGGCTATATCACCACCCTGGCTGGCTCGGCTATATCACCACCCTGGTGGCTCGGCTATATCACCACCCTGGCTGGCTCGGCTATATCACCACCCTGGCAGGATCGGGTATATCACCACCCTGGCTGGCTCGGCTATATCACCACCCTGGTGGCTCGGCTATATCACCACCCTGGCTGGCTCGGCTATATCACCACCCTGGCAGGATCGGGTATATCACCACCCTGGCAGGCTCGGCTATGTCACCACCCTGGCAGGCTCGGCTATATCACCACCCTGCCTGGCTCGGCTATGTCACCACCCTGGCTGGCTCGGCTATATCACCACCCTGGCTGGCTCGGCTATATCACCACCCTGGCTGGCTCGGCTATATCACCACCCTGGCAGGCTCGGCTATATCACCACCATGGCTGGCTCGGATATATCACCACCCTGGCAGGCTCGGCTATATCACCACCCTGGCTGGCTCGGCTATATCACCACCCTGGCTGGCTCGGCTATATCACCACCCTGGCAGGCTCCGCTATATCACCACCCTGGCTGGCTCGGCTATATCACCACCCTGGCTGGCTCGGCTATATCACCACCCTGGCAGGCTCGGCTATGTCACCACCCTGCCTGGCTCGGCTATATCACCACCCTGGCTGGCTCGGCTATATCACCACCCTGGCTGGCTCGGCTATATCACCACCCTGGCAGGCTCGGCAATATCACCACCCTGGCAGGCTCGGCTATATCACCACCCTGGCAGGCTCGGCTATATCACCACCCTGGCAGGCTCGGCTATATCACCACCCTGGCTGGCTCGGCTATATCACCACCCTGGCAGGCTCGGCTATATCACCACCCTGGCAGGCTCGGCTATATCACCACCCTGGCTGGCTCGGCTATATCACCACCCTGGCAGGCTCGGCTATGACACCACCCTGGCTGGCTCGGCTATGTCACCACCCTGGCTGGCTCGGCTATATCACCACCCTGGCAGGCTCGGCTATATCACCACCCTGGCTGGCTCGGCTATATCACCACCCTGGTGGCTCGGCTATATCACCACCCTGGCAGGCTCGGCTATATCACCACCCTGGCTGGCTCGGCTATATTACCACCCTGCCTGGCTCGGCTATATCACCATCCTGGCTGGCTCGGCTATGTCACCACCCTGGCAGGCTCGGCTATATTACCACCCTGCCTGGCTCCGCTATGTCACCACCCTGGCTGGCTCGGCTATGTCACCACCCTGGCAGGCTCGGCTATATCACCACCCTGGCAGGCTCGGCTATGTCACCCCCCTGGCTGGCTCGGCTATGTCACCACCCTGGCAGGCTCGGCTATATCACCACCCTGGCTGGCTCGGCTATATCACCACCCTGGTGGCTCGGCTATATCACCACCCTGGCTGGCTCGGCTATATCACCACCCTGGCAGGCTCGGCTATGTCACCACCCTGGCTGGCTCGGCTATGTCACTACCCTGGCAGGCTCGGCTATATCACCACCCTGGCTGGCTGGGCTATATCACCACCCTGGTGGCTCGGCTATATCACCACCCTGGCTGGCTCGGCTATATCACCACCCTGGTGGCTCGGCTATATCACCACCCTGGCTGGCTCGGCTATATCACCACCCTGGCAGGATCGGGTATATCACTAACCTGGCTGGCTCGGCTATATCACCACCCTGGCTGGCTCGGCTATATCACCACCCTGGCAGGCTCGGCTATGTCACCACCCTGGCTGGCTCGGCTATATCACCACCCTGGCAGGCTCGGCTATGTCACCACCCTGGCTGGCTCGGCTATATCACCACCCTGGCAGGCTCGGCTATGTCACCACCCTGGCAGGCTCGGGTATATCACCACCCTGGCAGGCTCGGCTATGTCACCACCCTGGCTGGCTCGGCTATATCACCACCCTGGCAGGCTCGGGTATGTCACCACCCTGGCAGGCTCGGCTATATCACCACCCTGCCTGGCTCGGCTATGTCACCACCCTGGCTGGCTCGGCTATATCACCACCCTGGCTGGCTCCGCTATATCACCACCCTGGCTTGCTCGGCTATATCACCACCCTGGCTGGCTCGGCTATATCACCACCCTGGCTGGCTCGGCTATATCCTCACCCTGGCTGGCTCGGCTATATCACCACCCTGGCTGGCTCGGCTATATCACCACCCTGGCAGGCTCGGCTATATCACCACCCTGGCTGGCTCGGCTATATCACCACCCTGGTGGCTCGGCTATATCACCACCCTGGCAGGCTCGGCTATATCACCACCCTGGCTGGCTCGGCTATATTACCACCCTGCCTGGCTCGGCTATATCACCATCCTGGCTGGCTCGGCTATGTCACCACCCTGGCAGGCTCGGCTATATTACCACCCTGCCTGGCTCCGCTATGTCACCACCCTGGCTGGCTCGGCTATGTCACCACCCTGGCAGGCTCGGCTATATCACCACCCTGGCAGGCTCGGCTATGTCACCCCCCTGGCTGGCTCGGATATGTCACCACCCTGGCAGGCTCGGCTATATCACCACCCTGGCTGGCTCGGCTATATCACCACCCTGGTGGCTCGGCTATATCACCACCCTGGCTGGCTCGGCTATATCACCACCCTGGCAGGCTCGGCTATGTCACCACCCTGGCTGGCTCGGCTATGTCACTACCCTGGCAGGCTCGGCTATATCACCACCCTGGCTGGCTCGGCTATATCACCACCCTGGTGGCTCGGCTATATCACCACCCTGGCTGGCTCGGCTATATCACCACCCTGGTGGCTCGGCTATATCACCACCCTGGCTGGCTCGGCTATATCACCACCCTGGCAGGCTCGGCTATGTCACCACCCTGGCTGGCTCGGCTATGTCACTACCCTGGCAGGCTCGGCTATATCACCACCCTGGCTGGCTGGGCTATATCACCACCCTGGTGGCTCGGCTATATCACCACCCTGGCTGGCTCGGCTATATCACCACCCTGGTGGCTCGGCTATATCACCACCCTGGCTGGCTCGGCTATATCACCACCCTGGCAGGATCGGGTATATCACTAACCTGGCTGGCTCGGCTATATCACCACCCTGGCTGGCTCGGCTATATCACCACCCTGGCAGGCTCGGCTATGTCACCACCCTGGCTGGCTCGGCTATATCACCACCCTGGCAGGCTCGGCTATGTCACCACCCTGGCTGGCTCGGCTATATCACCACCCTGGCAGGCTCGGCTATGTCACCACCCTGGCAGGCTCGGGTATATCACCACCCTGGCAGGCTCGGCTATGTCACCACCCTGGCTGGCTCGGCTATATCACCACCCTGGCAGGCTCGGGTATGTCACCACCCTGGCAGGCTCGGCTATATCACCACCCTGCCTGGCTCGGCTATGTCACCACCCTGGCTGGCTCGGCTATATCACCACCCTGGCTGGCTCCGCTATATCACCACCCTGGCTTGCTCGGCTATATCACCACCCTGGCTGGCTCGGCTATATCACCACCCTGGCTGGCTCGGCTATATCCTCACCCTGGCTGGCTCGGCTATATCACCACCCTGGCTGGCTCGGCTATATCACCACCCTGGCAGGCTCGGCTATATCACCACCCTGGCTGGCTCGGCTATATCACCACCCTGGTGGCTCGGCTATATCACCACCCTGGCAGGCTCGGCTATATCACCACCCTGGCTGGCTCGGCTATATTACCACCCTGCCTGGCTCGGCTATATCACCATCCTGGCTGGCTCGGCTATGTCACCACCCTGGCAGGCTCGGCTATATTACCACCCTGCCTGGCTCCGCTATGTCACCACCCTGGCTGGCTCGGCTATGTCACCACCCTGGCAGGCTCGGCTATATCACCACCCTGGCAGGCTCGGCTATGTCACCCCCCTGGCTGGCTCGGATATGTCACCACCCTGGCAGGCTCGGCTATATCACCACCCTGGCTGGCTCGGCTATATCACCACCCTGGTGGCTCGGCTATATCACCACCCTGGCTGGCTCGGCTATATCACCACCCTGGCAGGCTCGGCTATGTCACCACCCTGGCTGGCTCGGCTATGTCACTACCCTGGCAGGCTCGGCTATATCACCACCCTGGCTGGCTCGGCTATATCACCACCCTGGTGGCTCGGCTATATCACCACCCTGGCTGGCTCGGCTATATCACCACCCTGGTGGCTCGGCTATATCACCACCCTGGCTGGCTCGGCTATATCACCACCCTGGCAGGATCGGGTATATCACCAACCTGGCTGGCTCGGCTATATCACCACCCTGGCTGGCTCGGCTATATCACCACCCTGGCAGGCTCGGCTATGTCACCACCCTGGCAGGCTCGGGTATGTCACCACCCTGGCAGGCTCGGCTATGTCACCACCCTGGCAGGCTCGGGTATATCACCACCCTGGCAGGCTCGGCTATGTCACCACCCTGGCTGGCTCGGCTATATCACCACCCTGGCAGGCTCGGCTATGTCACCACCCTGGCAGGCTCGGCTATATCACCAACCTGCCTGGCTCGGCTATATCACCACCCTGGCTGGCTCGGCTATATCACCACCCTGGCAGGCTCGGCTATATCACCACCATGGCTGGCTCGGCTATATCACCACCCTGGCAGGCTCGGCTATATCACCACCCTGGCTGGCTCGGCTATATCACCACCCTGGCTGGCTCCGCTATATCACCACCCTGGCAGGCTCCGCTATATCACCACCCTGGCAGGCTCGGCTATGTCACCACCCTGGCTGGCTCGGCTATATCACCACCCTGGCAGGCTCGGCTATGTCACCACCCTGGCAGGCTCGGCTATATCACCACCCTGGCAGGCTCGGCTATATCACCACCCTGGCTGGCTCGGCTATATCACCACCCTGGCTGGCTCGGCTATATCACCACCCTGGCAGGCTCGGCTATATCACCACCCTGGCTGGCTCGGCTATATCACCACCCTGGCAGGCTCGGCTATATCACCACCCTGGCTGGCTCGGCTATATCACCACCCTGGCTGGCTCCGCTATATCACCACCCTGGCTTGCTCCGCTATATCACCACCCTGGCAGGCTCGGCTATATCACCACGATGGCTGGCTCGGCTATATCACCACCCTGGCAGGCTCGGCTATATCACCACCCTGGCAGGCTCGGCTATATCACCACCCTGGCTGGCTCGGCTATATCACCACCCTGGCAGGCTCGGCTATGACACCACCCTGGCTGGCTCGGCTATGTCACCACCCTGGCTGGCTCGGCTATATCACCACCCTGGCAGGCTCGGCTATATCACCACCCTGGCTGGCTCGGCTATATCACCACCCTGGTGGCTCGGCTATATCACCACCCTGGCAGGCTCGGCTATATCACCACCCTGGCTGGCTCGGCTATATTACCACCCTGCCTGGCTCGGCTATATCACCATCCTGGCTGGCTCGGCTATGTCACCACCCTGGCAGGCTCGGCTATATTACCACCCTGCCTGGCTCCGCTATGTCACCACCCTGGCTGGCTCGGCTATGTCACCACCCTGGCAGGCTCGGCTATATCACCACCCTGGCAGGCTCGGCTATGTCACCCCCCTGGCTGGCTCGGATATGTCACCACCCTGGCAGGCTCGGCTATATCACCACCCTGGCTGGCTCGGCTATATCACCACCCTGGTGGCTCGGCTATATCACCACCCTGGCTGGCTCGGCTATATCACCACCCTGGCAGGCTCGGCTATGTCACCACCCTGGCTGGCTCGGCTATGTCACTACCCTGGCAGGCTCGGCTATATCACCACCCTGGCTGGCTCGGCTATATCACCACCCTGGTGGCTCGGCTATATCACCACCCTGGCTGGCTCGGCTATATCACCACCCTGGTGGCTCGGCTATATCACCACCCTGGCTGGCTCGGCTATATCACCACCCTGGCAGGATCGGGTATATCACCAACCTGGCTGGCTCGGCTATATCACCACCCTGGCTGGCTCGGCTATATCACCACCCTGGCAGGCTCGGCTATGTCACCACCCTGGCAGGCTCGGGTATATCACCACCCTGGCAGGCTCGGCTATGTCACCACCCTGGCAGGCTCGGGTATATCACCACCCTGGCAGGCTCGGCTATGTCACCACCCTGGCTGGCTCGGCTATATCACCACCCTGGCAGGCTCGGCTATGTCACCACCCTGGCAGGCTCGGCTATATCACCACCCTGCCTGGCTCGGCTATATCACCACCCTGGCTGGCTCGGCTATATCACCACCCTGGCAGGCTCGGCTATATCACCACCCTGGCTGGCTCGGCTATATCACCACCCTGGCTGGCTCCGCTATATCACCACCCTGGCAGGCTCCGCTATATCACCACCCTGGCAGGCTCGGCTATGTCACCACCCTGGCTGGCTCGGCTATATCACCACCCTGGCAGGCTCGGCTATGTCACCACCCTGGCAGGCTCGGCTATATCACCACCCTGGCAGGCTCGGCTATATCACCACCCTGGCTGGCTCGGCTATATCACCACCCTGGCTGGCTCGGCTATATCACCACCCTGGCAGGCTCGGCTATATCACCACCCTGGCTGGCTCGGCTATATCACCACCCTGGCAGGCTCGGCTATATCACCACCCTGGCTGGCTCGGCTATATCACCACCCTGGCTGGCTCCGCTATATCACCACCCTGGCTTGCTCCGCTATATCACCACCCTGGCAGGCTCGGCTATATCACCACCCTGGCTGGCTCGGCTATATCACCACCCTGGCAGGCTCGGCTATATCACCACCCTGGCAGGCTCGGCTATATCACCACCCTGGCTGGCTCGGCTATATCACCACCCTGGCAGGCTCGGCTATGACACCACCCTGGCTGGCTCGGCTATGTCACCACCCTGGCTGGCTCGGCTATATCACCACCCTGGCAGGCTCGGCTATATCACCACCCTGGCTGGCTCGGCTATATCACCACCCTGGTGGCTCGGCTATATCACCACCCTGGCAGGCTCGGCTATATCACCACCCTGGCTGGCTCGGCTATATTACCACCCTGCCTGGCTCGGCTATATCACCATCCTGGCTGGCTCGGCTATGTCACCACCCTGGCAGGCTCGGCTATATTACCACCCTGCCTGGCTCCGCTATGTCACCACCCTGGCTGGCTCGGCTATGTCACCACCCTGGCAGGCTCGGCTATATCACCACCCTGGCAGGCTCGGCTATGTCACCCCCCTGGCTGGCTCGGCTATGTCACCACCCTGGCAGGCTCGGCTATATCACCACCCTGGCTGGCTCGGCTATATCACCACCCTGGCTGGCTCGGCTATATCACCACCCTGGCAGGCTCGGCTATGTCACCACCCTGGCTGGCTCGGCTATGTCACTACCCTGGCAGGCTCGGCTATATCACCACCCTGGCTGGCTCGGCTATATCACCACCCTGGTGGCTCGGCTATATCACCACCCTGGCTGGCTCGGCTATATCACCACCCTGGTGGCTCGGCTATATCACCACCCTGGCTGGCTCGGCTATATCACCACCCTGGCAGGATCGGGTATATCACCAACCTGGCTGGCTCGGCTATATCACCACCCTGGCTGGCTCGGCTATATCACCACCCTGGCAGGCTCGGCTATGTCACCACCCTGGCTGGCTCGGCTATATCACCACCCTGGCAGGCTCGGCTATGTCACCACCCTGGCAGGCTCGGGTATATCACCACCCTGGCAGGCTCGGCTATGTCACCACCCTGGCTGGCTCGGCTATATCACCACCCTTGCAGGCTCGGGTATGTCACCACCCTGGCAGGCTCGGCTATATCACCACCCTGCCTGGCTCGGCTATGTCACCACCCTGGCTGGCTCGGCTATATCACCACCCTGGCTGGCTCCGCTATATCACCACCCTGGCTTGCTCGGCTATATCACCACCCTGGCTGGCTCGGCTATATCACCACCCTGGCTGGCTCGGCTATATCACCACCCTGGCTGGCTCGGCTATATCACCACCCTGGCTCGACTATATCACCACCCTGGCAGGCTCGGCTATATCACCACCCTGGCTGGCTCGGCTATATCACCACCCTGGTGGCTCGGCTATATCACCACCCTGGCAGGCTCGGCTATATCACCACCCTGGCTGGCTCGGCTATATTACCACCCTGCCTGGCTCGGCTATATCACCATCCTGGCTGGCTCGGCTATGTCACCACCCTGGCAGGCTCGGCTATATCACCACCCTGGCAGGCTCGGCTATATCACCACCCTGGCTGGCTCGGCTATATCACCACCCTGGCTGGCTCGGCTATATCACCACCCTGGCAGGCTCGGCTATATCACCACCCTGGCTGGCTCGGCTATATCACCACCCTGGCAGGCTCGGCTATATCACCACCCTGGCTGGCTCGGCTATATCACCACCCTGGCTGGCTCCGCTATATCACCACCCTGGCTTGCTCCGCTATATCACCACCCTGGCAGGCTCGGCTATATCACCACCCTGGCTGGCTCGGCTATATCACCACCCTGGCAGGCTCGGCTATATCACCACCCTGGCAGGCTCGGCTATATCACCACCCTGGCTGGCTCGGCTATATCACCACCCTGGCAGGCTCGGCTATGACACCACCCTGGCTGGCTCGGCTATGTCACCACCCTGGCTGGCTCGGCTATATCACCACCCTGGCAGGCTCGGCTATATCACCACCCTGGCTGGCTCGGCTATATCACCACCCTGGTGGCTCGGCTATATCACCACCCTGGCAGGCTCGGCTATATCACCACCCTGGCTGGCTCGGCTATATTACCACCCTGCCTGGCTCGGCTATATCACCATCCTGGCTGGCTCGGCTATGTCACCACCCTGGCAGGCTCGGCTATATTACCACCCTGCCTGGCTCCGCTATGTCACCACCCTGGCTGGCTCGGCTATGTCACCACCCTGGCAGGCTCGGCTATATCACCACCCTGGCAGGCTCGGCTATGTCACCCCCCTGGCTGGCTCGGCTATGTCACCACCCTGGCAGGCTCGGCTATATCACCACCCTGGCTGGCTCGGCTATATCACCACCCTGGTGGCTCGGCTATATCACCACCCTGGCTGGCTCGGCTATATCACCACCCTGGCAGGCTCGGCTATGTCACCACCCTGGCTGGCTCGGCTATGTCACTACCCTGGCAGGCTCGGCTATATCACCACCCTGGCTGGCTCGGCTATATCACCACCCTGGTGGCTCGGCTATATCACCACCCTGGCTGGCTCGGCTATATCACCACCCTGGTGGCTCGGCTATATCACCACCCTGGCTGGCTCGGCTATATCACCACCCTGGCAGGATCGGGTATATCACCAACCTGGCTGGCTCGGCTATATCACCACCCTGGCTGGCTCGGCTATATCACCACCCTGGCAGGCTCGGCTATGTCACCACCCTGGCTGGCTCGGCTATATCACCACCCTGGCAGGCTCGGCTATGTCACCACCCTGGCAGGCTCGGGTATATCACCACCCTGGCAGGCTCGGCTATGTCACCACCCTGGCTGGCTCGGCTATATCACCACCCTTGCAGGCTCGGGTATGTCACCACCCTGGCAGGCTCGGCTATATCACCACCCTGCCTGGCTCGGCTATGTCACCACCCTGGCTGGCTCGGCTATATCACCACCCTGGCTGGCTCCGCTATATCACCACCCTGGCTTGCTCGGCTATATCACCACCCTGGCTGGCTCGGCTATATCACCACCCTGGCTGGCTCGGCTATATCACCACCCTGGCTGGCTCGGCTATATCACCACCCTGGCTCGACTATATCACCACCCTGGCAGGCTCGGCTATATCACCACCCTGGCTGGCTCGGCTATATCACCACCCTGGTGGCTCGGCTATATCACCACCCTGGCAGGCTCGGCTATATCACCACCCTGGCTGGCTCGGCTATATTACCACCCTGCCTGGCTCGGCTATATCACCATCCTGGCTGGCTCGGCTATGTCACCACCCTGGCAGGCTCGGCTATATTACCACCCTGCCTGGCCCCGCTATGTCACCACCCTGGCTGGCTCGGCTATGTCACCACCCTGGCAGGCTCGGCTATATCACCACCCTGGCAGGCTCGGCTATGTCACCCCCCTGGCTGGCTCGGATATGTCACCACCCTGGCAGGCTCGGCTATATCACCACCCTGGCTGGCTCGGCTATATCACCACCCTGGTGGCTCGGCTATATCACCACCCTGGCTGGCTCGGCTATATCACCACCCTGGCAGGCTCGGCTATGTCACCACCCTGGCTGGCTCGGCTATGTCACTACCCTGGCAGGCTCGGCTATATCACCACCCTGGCTGGCTCGGCTATATCACCACCCTGGTGGCTCGGCTATATCACCACCCTGGCTGGCTCGGCTATATCACCACCCTGGTGGCTCGGCTATATCACCACCCTGGCTGGCTCGGCTATATCACCACCCTGGCAGGATCGGGTATATCACCAACCTGGCTGGCTCGGCTATATCACCACCCTGGCTGGCTCGGCTATATCACCACCCTGGCAGGCTCGGCTATGTCACCACCCTGGCAGGCTCGGGTATATCACCACCCTGGCAGGCTCGGCTATGTCACCACCCTGGCTGGCTCGGCTATATCACCACCCTGGCAGGCTCGGCTATGTCACCACCCTGGCAGGCTCGGCTATATCACCACCCTGCCTGGCTCGGCTATGTCACCACCCTGGCTGGCTCGGCTATATCACCACCCTGGCTGGCTCGGCTATATCACCACCCTGGCTGGCTCGGCTATATCACCACCCTGGCAGGCTCGGCTATATCACCACCATGGCTGGCTCGGCTATATCACCACCCTGGCAGGCTCGGCTATATCACCACCCTGGCTGGCTCGGCTATATCACCACCCTGGCTGGCTCCGCTATATCACCACCCTGGCAGGCTCCGCTATATCACCACCCTGGCAGGCTCGGCTATGTCACCACCCTGGCTGGCTCGGCTATATCACCACCCTGGCAGGCTCGGCTATGTCACCACCCTGGCAGGCTCGGCTATATCACCACCCTGGCAGGCTCGGCTATATCACCACCCTGGCTGGCTCGGCTATATCACCACCCTGGCTGGCTCGGCTATATCACCACCCTGGCAGGCTCGGCTATATCACCACCCTGGCTGGCTCGGCTATATCACCACCCTGGCTGGTTCCGCTATATCACCACCCTGGCTTGCTCGGCTATATCACCACCCTGGCTGGCTCGGCTATATCACCACCTTGGCTGGCTCCGCTATATCACCACCCGGGCAGGCTCGGCTATATCACCACCCTGGCAGGCTCGGCTATGTCACCACCCTGGCTGGCTCGGCTATATCACCACCCTGGCAGGCTCGGCTATGTCACCACCCTGGCTGGCTCGGCTATATCACCACCCTGGCAGGCTCGGCTATATCACCACCCTGGCAGGCTCGGCTATGTCACCACCCTGGCTGGCTCGGCTATATCACCACCCTGGCAGGCTCGGCTATGTCACCACCCTGGCAGGCTCGGCTATATCACCACCCTGGCAGGCTCGGCTATATCACCACCCTGGCTGGCTCGGCTATATCACCACCCTGGCTGGCTCCGCTATATCAACACCCGGGCAGGCTCGGCTATATCACCACCCTGGCAGGCTCGGCTATATCACCACCCTGGCTGGCTCCGCTATATCACCACCCTGGCTTGCTCGGCTATATCACCACCCTGGCTGGCTCGGCTATATCACCACCCTGGCTGGCTCGGCTATATCACCACCCTGGCTGGCTCGGCTATATCACCACCCTGGCTGGCTCGGCTATATCACCACCCTGGCTGGCTCGGCTATGTCACCACCCTGGCAGGCTCGGCTATATCACCACCCTGGCTGGCTCCGCTATATCACCACCCTGGCTGGCTCGGCTATATCACCACCCTGGCTGGCTCGGCTATATCACCACCTTGGCAGGCTCGGCTATATCACCACCCTGTCAGGCTCGGCTATGTCACCACCCTGGCTGGCTCGGCTATATCACCACCCTGGCAGGCTCGGCTATGTCACCACCCTGGCTGGCTCGGCTATGTCACCACCCTGGCTGGCTCGGCTATGTCACCACACTGGCAGGCTCCGCTATATCACCACCCTGGCAGGCTCGGCAATATAACCACCCTGGCTGGCTCGGCTATATCACCACCCTGGCAGGCTCGGCTATATCACCACCCTGGCTGGCTCGGCTATATCACCACCCTGGCTGGCTCGGCTATGTCACCACCCTGGCTGGCTCCGCTATATCACCACCCTGGCAGGCTCGGCTATATCACCACCCTGGCTGGCTCGGCTATATCACCACCCTGGCTGGCTCGGGTATATCACCACCCTGCCTGGCTCGGCTATATCACCACCCTGGCTGGCCCGGCTATGTCACCACCCTGGCTGGCTCCGCTATATCACCATCCTGGCTGGCTCGGCTACATCACCACCCTGGCAGGCTCGGCTATATCACCACCCTGGCTGGCTCGGCTATGTCACCACCCTGGCTGGCTCGGCTATATCACCACCCTGGCAGGCTCGGCTATGTCACCACAATGGCAGGCTCCGCTATATCACCACCCTGGCTGGCTCGGGTATATCACCACCCTGGCAGGCTCGGCAATATCACCACCCTGGCTGGCTCGGCTATATCACAACCCTGGCTGGCTCGGCTATATCACCACCCTGGCTGGCTCTGGTATATCACCACCCTGCCTGGCTCGGCTATATCACCACCGTGGCTGGCTCGGCTATGTCACCACCCTGGCTGGCTCCGCTATATCACCACCCTGGCTGGCTCGGCTATATCACCACCCTGGCAGGCTCCGCTATATCACCACCCTGGCTGGCTCGGCTATATCACCACCCTGGCAGGCTCGGCAATATCACCACCCTGGCTGGCTCGGCTATATCACCACCCTGGCTGGCTCGGCTATATCACCACCCTGGCTGGCTCGGGTATATCACCACCCTGTCAGGCTCGGCTATGTCACCACCCTGGCTGGCTCGGCTATATCACCACCCTGGCAGGCTCGGCTATGTCACCACCCTGGCTGGCTCGGCTATATCACCACCCTGGCTGGCTCCGCTATATCACCACTCTGGCTGGCTCGGCTATGTCACCACCCTGGCTGGCTCGGCTATATCACCACCCTGGCAGGCTCGGCTATGTCACCACACTGGCAGGCTCCGCTATATCACCACCCTGGCTGGCTCGGGTATATCACCACCCTGGCAGGCTCGGCAATATCACCACCCTGGCTGGCTCGGCTATATCACCACTCTGGCTGGCTCGGCTATATCACCACCCTGGCTGGCTCTGGTATATCACCACCCTGCCTGGCTCGGCTATATCACCACCGTGGCTGGCTCGGCTATGTCACCACCCTGGCTGGCTCCGCTATATCACCACCCTGGCTGGCTCGGCTATATCACCACCCTGGCAGGCTCCGCTATATCACCACCCTGGCTGGCTCGGCTATATCACCACCCTGGCAGGCTCGGCAATATCACCACCCTGGCTGGCTCGGCTATATCACCACCCTGGCTGGCTCGGCTATATCACCACCCTGGCTGGCTCGGGTATATCACCACCCTGCCTGGCTCGGCTATATCACCACCCTGGCTGGCTCTGCTATGTCACCACCCTGGCTGGCTCCGCTATATCACCACCCTGGCTGGCTCGGCTATATCACCACCCTGGCAGGCTCGGCTATATCACCACCCTGGCAGGCTCGGCTATATCACCACCCTGGCAGGCTCGGCTATATCACCACCCTGGCTGGCTCGGCTATATCACCACCCTGGCAGGCTTGGCTATATCACCACCCTGGCAGGCTCGGCTATGTCACCACCCTGCCTGGCTCGGCTATGTCACCACCCTGCCTGGCTCGGCTATATCACCACCCTGGCTGGCTCGGCTATATCACCACCCTGGCTGGCACGGCTATATCACCACCCTGGCTGGCTCGGCTATGTCACCACCTTGGCTGGCTCGGCTATATCACCACCCTGGCAGGCTCGGCTATGTCACCACCCTGGCAGGCTCAGCTATATCACCACCTGCCTGGCTCGGCTATATCACCACCCTGGCAGGCTCGGCTATATCACCACACTGGCAGGCTCGGCTTTATCACCACACTGGCTGGCTCGGCTATATCACCACCCTGGCTGGCTCGGCTATATCACCACCCTGGCAGGCTCGGCTATATCACCACCCTGGCTGGCTCGGCTATATCACCACCCTGGCAGGCTCGGCTATATTACCACCTTGGCTGGCTCGGCTATATCACCACCCTGGCTGGATCGGCTATGTCACCACCCTGGCTGGCTCGGCTATATCACCACCCTGGCAGGCTCGGCTACGTCACCACCCTGGCTGGCTCGGCTATATCACCACCCTGGCAGGCTCGGCTATATCACCACCCTGGCTGGCTCGGCTATGTCACCACCCTGGCTGGCTCGGCTATATCACCACCCTGGCAGTCTCGGCTATGTCACCACCCTGGCTGGCTCCGCTATATCACCACCCTGGCTGACTCGGCTATATCACCACCCTGGCAGGCTCGGCTATATCACCACCCTGGCTGGCTCGGCTATGTCACCACCCTGGCTGGCTCGGCTATATCACCACCCTGGCAGGCTCGGCTATATCACCACCCTGGCTGGCTCGGCTATATCACCACCCTGGAAGGCTCGGCTATATCACCACCCTAGCTGGCTCCGCTATATCACCACCCTGGCTGGCTCGGCTATGTCACCACCCTGGCTGGCTCGGCTATATCACCACCCTGGCAGGCTCATCTATGTCACCACACTGGCAGGCTCGGCTATATCACCACCATGGCAGGCTCGGCTATATCACCACCCTGGCTGGCTCGGCTATATCACCACCCTGGCAGGCTCGGCTATATCACCACCCTGGCAGGCTCGGCTATATCACCACCCTGGCAGGCTCGGCTATATCACCACCCTGGCTGGCTCGGCTATATCACCACCCTGGCTGGCTCGGCTATATCACCACCCTGGCTGGCTCGGCTATATCACCACACTGGCTGGCTCGGCTATGTCACCACCCTGGCTGGCTCGGCTATATCACCACCCTGGCTGGCTCGGCTATATCACCACCCTGGCAGGCTCAGCTATATCACCACCTGCCTGGCTCGGCTATATCACCACCCTGGCAGGCTCGGCTATATCACCACACTGGCAGGCTCGGCTATATCACCACCCTGGCTGGCTCGGCTATATCACCACCGTGGCTGGCTCGGCTATATATCCACCCTGGCTGGCTCGGCTATATCACCACCCTGGGTGGCTCGGCTATATCACCACCCTGGCTGGCTCGGCTATATTACCACCCTGGCTGGCTCGGCTATATCACCACCGTGGCTGGCTCGGCTATATATCCACTCTGGCAGGCTCGGCTATATCACCACCCTGGCTGGCTCGGCTATATCACCACCCTGGCAGGCTCGGCTATATTACCACCCTGGCTGGCTCGGCTATATCACCACCCTGGCTGGCTCGGCTATGTCACCACCCTGGCTGGCTCGGCTATATCACCACCCTGGCAGGCTCGGCTATGTCACCACCCTGGCTGGCTCCGCTATATCACCACCCTGGCAGGCTCGGCTATATCACCACCCTGGCAGGCTCGGCTATGTCACCACCCTGGCTGGCTCGGCTATATCACCACCCTGGCAGGCTCGGCTATGTCACCACCCTGGCTGGCTCCGCTATATCACCACCCTGGCTGGCTCGGCTATATCACCACCCTGGCAGGCTCGGCTATATCACTACCCTGGCTGGCTCGGCTATGTCACCACCCTGGCTGGCTCGGCAATATCACCACCCTGGCAGGCTCGGCTATATCACCACCCTGGCTGGCTCGGCTATATCACCACCCTGGCAGGCTCGGCTATATCACCACCCTGGCTGGCTCCGCTATATCACCACCCTGGCTGGCTCGGCTATGTCACCACCCTGGCTGGCTCGGCTATATCACCACCCTGGCAGGCTCGGCTATGTCACCACACTGGCAGGCTCGGCTATATCACCACCATGGCAGGCTCGGCTATATCACCACCCTGGCTGGCTCGGCTATATCACCACCATGGCAGGCTCGGCTATATCACCACCCTGGCTGGCTCCGCTATATCACCACCCTGGCTGGCTCGGCTATATTACCACCCTGGCTGGCTCGGCTATATCACCACCCTGACTGGCTCGACTATATCACCACCCTGGCTGGCTCGGCTATATCACCACCCTGGCTGGCTCGGCTATGTCACCACCCTGGCTGGCTCCGCTATATCACCACCCTGGCTGGCTCGGCTATATTACCACCCTGGCTGGCTCGGCTATATCACCACCCTGACTGGCTCGGCTATATCACCACCCTGGCTGGCTCGGCTATATCACCACCCTGGCTGGCTCGGCTATATCACCACACTGGCTGGCTCGGCTATATCACCACCCTGGCTCGCTCGGCTATATCACCACCCTGGCTGGCTCGGCTATATCACCACCCTGGCTGGCTCGGCTATATCACCACCCTGGCTGGCTCGGCTATATCACCACCCTGGCTGGCTCGGCTATATCACCACCCTGGCTGGCTCGGCTATATCACCACCCTGGCTGGCTCGGCTAGATCACCATCCTGGCTGGCTCGGCTATATCACCACCCTGGCTGGCTCGGCTATGTCACCACCCTGGCAGGCTCGGCTATATTACCACCCTGGCTGGCTCGGCTATATCACCACCTTGGCTGGCTCGGCTATATCACCACCCTGCCTGGCTCGGCTATATCACCACCCTGGCTGGCTCGGCTATATCACCACCCTGGCTGGCTCGGCTATGTCACCACCCTGGCTGGCTCGGTTATATCACCACCCTGGCTGGCTCGGCTATATCACCACCCTGGCTGGCTCGGCTATATCACCACCCTGGCTGGCTCGGCTATGTCACCACCCTGGCTGGCTCCGCTATATCACCACCCTGGCAGGCTCGGCTATATCACCACCCTGGCTGGCTCGGCTATATCACCACCCTGGCTGGCTCGGCTATATCACCACCCTGACTGGCTCGGCTATATCACCACCCTGGCTGGCTCGGCTATGTCACCACCCTGGCTGGCTCGGCTATATCACCACCCTGGCAGGCTCGGCTATATCACCACCCTGGCTGGCTCGGCTATATCACCACCCTGGCAGGGTCGGCTGTATCACCACCCTGACTGGCTCGGCTATATCACCACCCTGGCTGGCTCGGCTATATCACCACCCTGACTGGCTCGGCTATATCACCACCCCGGCTGGCTCGGCTATATCACCACCCTGGCAGGCTCGGCTATATCACCACCCTGGCTGGCTCGGCTATATCACCACCCTGGCAGGCTCGGCTATATTACCACCCTGGCTGGCTCGGCTATATCACCACCCTGGCTGGATCGGCTATGTCACCACCCTGGCTGGCTCGGCTATATCACCACCCTGGCAGGCTCGGCTATGTCACCACCCTGGCTGGCTCGGCTATATCACCACCCTGGCAGGCTCGGCTATATCACCACCCTGGCTGGCTCGGCTATGTCACCACCCTGGCTGGCTCGGCTATATCACCACCCTGGCAGTCTCGGCTATGTCACCACCCTGGCTGGCTCCGCTATATCACCACCCTGGCTGGCTCGGCTATATCACCACCCTGGCAGGCTCGGCTATATCACCACCCTGGCTGGCTCGGCTATGTCACCACCCTGGCTGGCTCGGCTATATCACCACCCTGGCAGGCTCGGCTATATCACCACCCTGGCTGGCTCGGCTATATCACCACCCTGGCAGGCTCGGCTATATCACCACCCTGGCTGGCTCCGCTATATCACCACCCTGGCTGGCTCGGCTATGTCACCACCCTGGCTGGCTCGGCTATATCACCACCCTGGCAGGCTCGGCTATGTCACCACACTGGCAGGCTCGGCTATATCACCACCATGGCAGGCTCGGCTATATCACCACCCTGGCTGGCTCGGCTATATCACCACCCTGGCTGGCTCGGCTATATCACCACCCTGGCTGGCTCGGCTATATCACCACCCTGGCAGGCTCGGCTATATCACCACCCTGGCTGGCTCGGCTATATCACCACCCTGGCTGGCTCGGCTATATCACCACCCTGGCAGGCTCGGCTATATCACCACACTGGCTGGCTCGGCTATGTCACCACCCTGGCTGGCTCGGCTATATCACCACCCTGGCAGGCTCGGCTATGTCACCACCCTGGCTGGCTCCGCTATATCACCACCCTGGCTGGCTCGGCTATATCACCACCCTGGCAGGCTCGGCTATATCACTACCCTGGCTGGCTCGGCTATGTCACCACCCTGGCTGGCTCGGCTATATCACCACCCTGGCTGGCTCGGCTATATCACCACCCTGGCTGGCTCGGCTATATCACCACCCTGGCAGGCTCGGCTATATCACCACCCTGGCTGGCTCCGCTATATCACCACCCTGGCTGGCTCGCCTATGTCACCACCCTGGCTGGCTCGGCTATATCACCTCCCTGGCAGGCTCGGCTATGTCACCACACTGGCAGGCTCGGCTATATCACCACCATGGCAGGCTCGGCTATATCACCACCCTGGCTGGCTCGGCTATATCACCACCATGGCAGGCTCGGCTATATCACCACCCTGGCTGGCTCCGCTATATCACCACCCTGGCTGGCTCGGCTATATTACCACCCTGGCTGGCTCGGCTATATCACCACCCTGACTGGCTCGACTATATCACCACCCTGGCTGGCTCGGCTATATCACCACCCTGGCTGGCTCGGCTATGTCACCACCCTGGCTGGCTCCGCTATATCACCACCCTGGCTGGCTCGGCTATATTACCACCCTGGCTGGCTCGGCTATATCACCACCCTGACTGGCTCGGCTATATCACCACCCTGGCTGGCTCGGCTATATCACCACCCTGGCTGGCTCGGCTATATCACCACACTGGCTGGCTCGGCTATATCACCACCCTGGCTCGCTCGGCTATATCACCACCCTGGCTGGCTCGGCTATATCACCACCCTGGCTGGCTCGGCTATATCACCACCCTGGCTGGCTCGGCTATATCACCACCCTGGCTGGCTCGGCTATATCACCACCCTGGCTGGCTCGGCTATATCACCACCCTGGCTGGCTCGGCTATATCACCACCCTGGCTGGCTCGGCTATATCACCACCCTGGCTGGCTCGGCTATATCACCACCTTGGCTGGCTCGGCTATATCACCACCCTGGCTGGCTCGGCTATATCACCACCTTGGCTGGCTCGGCTATATCACCACCCTGCCTGGCTCGGCTATATCACCACCCTGGCTGGCTCGGCTATATCACCACCCTGGCTGGCTCGGCTATGTCACCACCCTGGCTGGCTCGGTTATATCACCACCCTGGCTGGCTCGGCTATATCACCACCCTGGCTGGCTCGGCTATATCACCACCCTGGCTGGCTCGGCTATGTCACCACCCTGGCTGGCTCCGCTATATCACCACCCTGGCAGGCTCGGCTATATCACCACCCTGGCTGGCTCGGCTATATCACCACCCTGGCTGGCTCGGCTATATCACCACCCTGACTGGCTCGGCTATATCACCACCCTGGCTGGCTCGGCTATGTCACCACCCTGGCTGGCTCGGCTATATCACCACCCTGGCTGGCTCGGCTATATCACCACCCTGGCTGGCTCGGCTATATCACCACCCTGGCAGGCTCGGCTATATCACCACCCTGACTGGCTCGGCTATATCACCACCCTGGCTGGCTCGGCTATATCACCACCCTGACTGGCTCGGCTATATCACCACCCCGGCTGGCTCGGCTATGTCACCACCCTGGCAGGCTCCGCTATATCACCACCCTGGCTGGCTCGGTTATATCACCACCCTGGCTGGCTCGGCTATATCACCACCCTGGCTGGCTCCGCTATATCACCACCCTGACTGGCTCGGCTATATCACCATCCCGGCTGGCTCGGCTATGTCACCACCCTGGCAGGCTCCGCTATATCACCACCCTGGCTGGCTCCGCTATATCACCACACTGGCAGGCTCGGCTATATCACCACCCTGGCAGGCTCCGCTATATCACCACCCTGGCTGGCTCGGTTATATCACCACCCTGGCTGGCTCGGCTATATCACCACCCTGGCTGGCTCGGCTATATCACCACCCTGGCAGGCTCGGCTATATCACCACCCTGGGAGGCTCCGCTATATCACCACCCTGGCTGGCTCGGTTATATCACCACCCTGGCTGGCTCGGCTATATCACCACCCTGGCTGGCTCGGCTATATCACCACCCTGGCAGGCTCGGCTATATCACCACCCTGGCAGGCTCCGATATATCACCACCCTGGCTGGCTCGGCTATATCACCACCCTGGCTGGCTCGGCTATATCACCACCCTGGCTGGCTCGGCTATATCACCACCCTGGCTGGCTCGGTTATATCACCACCCGGGCTGGCTCGGCTATATCACCACCCTGGCAGGCTTGGCTATATCACCACCCTGGCAGGCTCGGCTATATTACCACCCTGGCTGGCTCGGCTATATCACCACCCTGGCTGGCTCGGCTATATCACCACCCTGACTGGCTCGGCTATATCACCACCCTGGCTGGCTCGGCTATATCACCACCCTGGCAGGCTCGGCTATATCACCACCCTGGCTGGCTCGGCTATACTACCACCCTGGCTGGCTCGGTTATATCACCACGGTGGCAGGCTCGGCTATATCACCACCCTGGCAGGCTCGGCTATATCACCACCCTGGCTGGCTTGGCTATATCACCACCCTGGCTGGCTCGGCTATGTCACCACCCTGGCTGGCTCGGCTATATCACCACCCTGGCAGGCTCGGCTATGTCACCACACTGGCAGGCTCGGCTATATCACCACCATGGCAGGCTCGGCTATATCACCACCCTGGCTGGCTCGGCTATATCACCACCATGGCAGGCTCGGCTATATCACCACCCTGGCTGGCTCCGCTATATCACCACCCTGGCTGGCTCGGCTATATTACCACCCTGGCTGGCTCGGCTATATCACCACCCTGACTGGCTCGACTATATCACCACCCTGGCTGGCTCGGCTATATCACCACCCTGGCTGGCTCGGCTATATCACCACCCTGGCAGGCTCGGCTATATCACCACCCTGGCTGGCTCGGCTATATCACCACCCTGGCTGGCTCGGCTATATCACCACCCTGGCTGGCTCGGCTATATCACCACCCTGGCTGGCTCGGTTATATCACCACCCTGGCTGGCTCGGCTATATCACCACCCTGGCAGGCTTGGCTATATCACCACCCTGGCAGGCTCGGCTATATTACCACCCTGGCTGGCTCGGCTATATCACCACCCTGGCTGGCTCGGCTATATCACCACCCTGGCTGGCTCGGCTATATCACCACCCTGGCTGGCTCGGCTATATCACCACCCTGGCAGGCTCGGCTATATCACCACCCTGGCTGGCTCGGCTATATCACCACCCTGGCTGGCTCGGCTATATCACCACCCTGGCTGGCTCGGCTATATCACCAGCCTGGCAGGCTCGGCTATATCACCACCCTGGCTGGCTCGGCTATATTACCACCCTGGCTGGCTCGGCTATATCACCACCCTGGCAGGCTCGGCTATATCACCACCCTGGCAGGCTCGGCTATATCACCACCCTGCCTGGCTCGGCTATATCACCACCCTGGGTGGCTCGGCTATATCACCACCCTGGCAGGCTCGGCTATATCACCACCCTGGCTGGCTCCGCTATATCACCACCCTGGCTGGCTCGGCTATATCACCACCCTGGCAGGCTCGGCTATATCACTACCCTGGCTGGCTCGGCTATGTCACCACCCTGGCTGGCTCGGCTATATCACCACCCTGGCAGGCTCGGCTATATCACCACCCTGGCTGGCTCGGGAATATCACCACCCTGGCAGGCTCGGCTATATCACCACCCTGGCTGGCTCGGCTATATCACCACCCTGGCTGGCTCGGCTATGTCACCACCCTGGCTGGCTCGGCTATATCACCACCCTGGCAGGCTCGGCTATGTCACCACACTGGCAGGCTCGGCTATATCACCACCATGGCAGGCTCGGCTATATCACCACCCTGGCTGGCTCGGCTATATCACCACCATGGCAGGCTCGGCTATATCACCACCCTGGCTGGCTCCGCTATATCACCACCCTGGCTGGCTCGGCTATATTACCACCCTGGCTGGCTCGGCTATATCACCACCCTGACTGGCTCGACTACATCACCACCCTGGCTGGCTCGGCTATATCACCACCCTGGCTGGCTCGGCTATGTCACCACCCTGGCTGGCTCCGCTATATCACCACCCTGGCTGGCTCGGCTATATTACCACCCTGGCTGGCTCGGCTATATCACCACCCTGACTGGCTCGGCTATATCACCACCCTGGCTGGCTCGGCTATATCACCACCCTGGCTGGCTCGGCTATATCACCACACTGGCTGGCTCGGCTATATCACCACCCTGGCTCGCTCGGCTATATCACCACCCTGGCTGGCTCGGCTATATCACCACCCTGGCTGGCTCGGCTATATCACCACCCTGGCTGGCTCGGCTATATCACCACCCTGGCTGGCTCGGCTATATCACCACCCTGGCTGGCTCGGCTATATCACCACCCTGGCTGGCTCGGCTATATCATCACCCTGGCTGGCTCGGCTATATCACCACCCTGGCTGGCTCGGCTATATCACCACCCTGGCTGGCTCGGCTATATCACCACCCTGGCTGGCTCGGCTATATCACCACCCTGGCAGGCTCGGCTATATCACCACCCTGGCAGGCTCCGCTATATCACCACCCTGCCTGGCTCGGTTATATCACCACCCTGGCTGGCTCGGCTATATCACCACCCTGGCTGGCTCGGCTATGTCACCACCCTGGCTGGCTCGGTTATATCACCACCCTGGCTGGCTCGGCTATATCACCACCCTGGCTGGCTCGGCTATATCACCACCCTGGCTGGCTCGGCTATGTCACCACCCTGGCTGGCTCCGCTATATCACCACCCTGGCAGGCTCGGCTATATCACCACCCTGGCTGGCTCGGATATATCACCACCCTGGCTGGCTCGGCTATATCACCACCCTGACTGGCTCGGCTATATCACCACCCTGGCTGGCTCGGCTATGTCACCACCCTGGCTCGCTCGGCTATATCACCACCCTGGCTGGCTCGGCTATATCACCACCCTGGCTGGCTCGGCTATATCACCACCCTGGCAGGCTCGGCTATATCACCACCCTGACTGGCTCGGCTATATCACCACCCTGGCTGGCTCGGCTATATCACCACCCTGACTGGCTCGGCTATATCACCACCCCGGCTGGCTCGGCTATGTCACCACCCTGGCAGGCTCCGCTATATCACCACCCTGGCTGGCTCGGTTATATCACCACCCTGGCTGGCTCGGCTATATCACCACCCTGGCTGGCTCCGCTATATCACCACCCTGACTGGCTCGGCTATATCACCATCCCGGCTGGCTCGGCTATGTCACCACCCTGGCAGGCTCCGCTATATCACCACCCTGGCTGGCTCCGCTATATCACCACACTGGCAGGCTCGGCTATATCACCACCCTGGCAGGCTCCGCTATATCACCACCCTGGCTGGCTCGGTTATATCACCACCCTGGCTGGCTCGGCTATATCACCACCCTGGCTGGCTCGGCTATATCACCACCCTGGCAGGCTCGGCTATATCACCACCCTGGCAGGCTCCGCTATATCACCACCCTGGCTGGCTCGGTTATATCACCACCCTGGCTGGCTCGGCTATATCACCACCCTGGCTGGCTCGGCTATATCACCACCCTGGCAGGCTCGGCTATATCACCACCCTGGCAGGCTCCGATATATCACCACCCTGGCTGGCTCGGCTATATCACCACCCTGGCTGGCTCGGCTATATCACCACCCTGGCTGGCTCGGCTATATCACCACCCTGGCTGGCTCGGTTATATCACCACCCGGGCTGGCTCGGCTATATCACCACCCTGGCAGGCTTGGCTATATCACCACCCTGGCAGGCTCGGCTATATTACCACCCTGGCTGGCTCGGCTATATCACCACCCTGGCTGGCTCGGCTATATCACCACCCTGGCTGGCTCGGCTATATCACCACCCTGGCTGGCTCGGCTATATCACCACCCTGGCAGGCTCGGTTATATCACCACCCTGGCTGGCTCGGCTATATCACCACCCTGGCTGGCTCGGCTATATCACCACCCTGGCTGGCTCGGCTATATCACCACCCTGACTGGCTCGGCTATATCACCACCCTGGCTGGCTCGGCTATGTCACCACCCTGGCTCGCTCGGCTATATCACCACCCTGGCTGGCTCGGCTATATCACCACCCTGGCTGGCTCGGCTATATCACCACCCTGGCAGGCTCGGCTATATCACCACCCTGACTGGCTCGGCTATATCACCACCCTGGCTGGCTCGGCTATATCACCACCCTGACTGGCTCGGCTATATCACCACCCCGGCTGGCTCGGCTATGTCACCACCCTGGCAGGCTCCGCTATATCACCACCCTGGCTGGCTCGGTTATATCACCACCCTGGCTGGCTCGGCTATATCACCACCCTGGCTGGCTCCGCTATATCACCACCCTGACTGGCTCGGCTATATCACCATCCCGGCTGGCTCGGCTATGTCACCACCCTGGCAGGCTCCGCTATATCACCACCCTGGCTGGCTCCGCTATATCACCACACTGGCAGGCTCGGCTATATCACCACCCTGGCAGGCTCCGCTATATCACCACCCTGGCTGGCTCGGTTATATCACCACCCTGGCTGGCTCGGCTATATCACCACCCTGGCTGGCTCGGCTATATCACCACCCTGGCAGGCTCGGCTATATCACCACCCTGGCAGGCTCCGCTATATCACCACCCTGGCTGGCTCGGTTATATCACCACCCTGGCTGGCTCGGCTATATCACCACCCTGGCTGGCTCGGCTATATCACCACCCTGGCAGGCTCGGCTATATCACCACCCTGGCAGGCTCCGATATATCACCACCCTGGCTGGCTCGGCTATATCACCACCCTGGCTGGCTCGGCTATATCACCACCCTGGCTGGCTCGGCTATATCACCACCCTGGCTGGCTCGGTTATATCACCACCCGGGCTGGCTCGGCTATATCACCACCCTGGCAGGCTTGGCTATATCATCACCCTGGCAGGCTCGGCTATATTACCACCCTGGCTGGCTCGGCTATATCACCACCCTGGCTGGCTCGGCTATATCACCACCCTGGCTGGCTCGGCTATATCACCACCCTGGCTGGCTCGGCTATATCACCACCCTGGCAGGCTCGGTTATATCACCACCCTGGCTGGCTCGGCTATATCACCACCCTGGCTGGCTCGGCTATATCACCACCCTGGCTGGCTCGGCTATATCACCACCCTGGCAGGCTCGGCTATATCACCACCCTGGCTGGCTCGGCTATATTACCACCCTGGCTGGCTCGGCTATATCACCACCGTGGCAGGCTCGGCTATATCACCACCCTGGCAGGCTCGGCTATATCACCACCCTGCCTGGCTTGGCTATATCACCACCCTGGGTGGCTCGGCTATATCACCACCCTGGCTGGCTCGGCTATATCACCACCCTGGCTGGCTCGGCTATATCACCACACTGGCTGGCTCGGCTATGTCACCACCCTGGCAGGCTCGGCTATATCACCATCCTGGCTGGCTCGGGTATATCACCACCCTGGCTGGCTCGGCTATATCACCACACTGGCAGGCTCGGCTATATCACCACCCTGGCAGGCTCGGCTATATCACCACCCTGGCTGGCTCGGCTATATCACCACCCTGGCTGGCTCGGCTATATCACCACCCTGGCTGGCTCGGCTATATCACCACCCTGGCAGGCTCGGCTATATCACCACCCTGGCAGGCTCCGCTATATCACCACCCTGGCTGGCTCGGCTATATCACCACCCTGGCTGGCTCGGCTATATCACCACCCTGGCTGGCTCGGCTATATCACCACCCTGGCTGGCTCGGTTATATCACCACCCTGGCTGGCTCGGCTATATCACCACCCTGGCAGGCTTGGCTATATCACCACCCTGGCGGGCTCGGCTATATTACCACCCTGGCTGGCTCGGCTATATCACCACCCTGGCTGGCTCGGCTATATCACCACCCTGGCTGGCTCGGCTATATCACCACCCTGGCTGGCTCGGCTATATCACCACCCTGGCAGGCTCGGCTATATCACCACCCTGGCTGGCTCGGCTATATCACCACCCTGGCTGGCTCGGCTATATCACCACCCTGGCTGGCTCGGCTATATCACCAGCCTGGCAGGCTCGGCTATATCACCACCCTGGCTGGCTCGGCTATATTACCACCCTGGCTGGCTCGGCTATATCACCACCCTGGCAGGCTCGGCTATATCACCACCCTGGCAGGCTCGGCTATATCACCACCCTGCCTGGCTCGGCTATATCACCACCCTGGGTGGCTCGGCTATATCACCACCCTGGCTGGCTCGGCTATATCACCACCCTGGCTGGCTCGGCTATATCACCACACTGGCTGGCTCGGCTATATCACCACCCTGGCAGGCTCGGCTATATCACCATCCTGGCTGGCTCGGCTATATCACCACCCTGGCTGGCTCGGCTATATCACCACACTGGCAGGCTCGGCTATATCACCACCCTGGCAGGCTCGGCTATATCACCACCCTGTCTGGCTCGGCTATATCACCACCCTGGCAGGCTCGGGTATATCACCACCCTGGCAGGCTCGGCTATATCACCACCCTGGCTGGCTCGGCTATATCACCACCCTGGCTGGCTCGGCTATATCACCACCCTGGCAGGCTCGGCTATATCACCACCCTGGCAGTCTCGGCTATATCACCACACTGGCTGGGTCGGCTATATCACCACCCTGGCAGGCTCGGCTATATCACCACCCTGGCTGGCTCGGCTATATTACCACCCTGGCAGGCTCGGCTATATCACCACCCTGGCAGGCTCGGCTATATCACCACCCTGGCAGGCTCGGCTATATTACCACCCTGGCTGGCTCGGCTATATCACCACCCTGGCAGGCTCGGCTATATCACCACCCTGGCAGGCTCGGCTATATCACCACACTGGCTGGGTCGGCTATATCACCACCCTGGCAGTCTCGGCTATATCACCACCCTGGCTGGCTCGGCTATATCACCACCCTGGCAGTCTCGGCTATATCACCACCCTGGCAGGCTCGGCTATATCACCACCCTGGCACGCTCGGCTATATCACCACCCTGGCAGTCTCGGCTATATCACCACCCTGGCAGTCTCGGCTATATCACCACCCTGGCAGTCTCGGCTATATCACCACCCTGGCAGGCTCGGCTATATCACCACCCTGGCAGGCTCGGCTATGTCACCACCCTGGCTGGCTCGGCTATATCACCACCCTGGCAGTCTCGGCTATATCACCACCCTGGGTGGCTCGGCTATATCACCACCCTGGCAGGCCCGGCTATATCACCACCCTGGCAGGCTCGGCTATATCACCACCCTGGCTGGCTCGGCTATATTACCACCCTGGCAGGCTCGGCTATATCACCACCCTGGCAGGCTCGGCTATATCACCACCCTGGCTGGCTCGGCTATATTACCACCCTGGCAGGCTCGGCTATATCACCACCCTGGCAGGCTCGGCTATATCACCACCCTGGCTGGCTCGGCTATATCACCACCCTGGCTGGTTCGGCTATATCACCACCCTGGCAGGCTCGGCTATATCACCACCCTGGCTGGTTCGGCTATATTACCACCCTGGCAGGCCCGGCTATATCACCACCCTGGCAGGCTCGGCTATATCACCACCCTGGCAGGCTCGGCTATATCACCACCCTAGCTGGCTCGGCTATATCACCACCCTGGCTGGTTCGGCTATATCACCACCCTGGCAGGCTCGGCTATATCACCACCCTGGCTGGCTCGGCTATATCACCACACTGGCAGGCTCGGCTATATCACCACCCTGGCAGGCTCGGCTATACCACTACCCTGGGTGGCTCGGCTATATCACCACCCTGGCAGGCCCGGCTATATCACCACCCTGGCTGGCTCGGCTATATCACCACCCTAGCAGTCTCGGCTATATCACCACCCTGGGTGGCTCGGCTATATCACCACCCTGACAGGCCCGGCTATATCACCACCCTGGCTGGCTCGGCTATATCACCACCCTGGCTGGCTCGGCTATATCACCACCCTGGCAGGCTCGGCTATATCACCACCCTGCCTGCCTTGGCTATATCACCACCCTGGGTGGCTCGGCTATATCACCACCCTGGCTGGCTCGGCTATATCACCACCCTGGCTGGCTCGGCTATATCACCACACTGGCTGGCTCGGCTATATCACCACCCTGGCAGGCTTGGCTATATCACCACCCTGGCAGGCTCGGCTATATCACCACCCTGGCCGGCTCGGCTATATCACCACTCAGGCTGGCTCGGCTATGTTACCACCCTGGCTGGCTCGACTATATCACCACCCTGGCTGGCTCGGCTATATCACCACCCTGGCAGGCTCGGCTATATCACCTCCCTGGCTGGCTCGGCTATATCACCACCCTGGCAGGCTCGGCTATATCACCACCTGGCTGGCTCGGCTATATCACCACCCTGCCTGGCTTGGCTATTTCACCACCCTGGCTGGCTCGGCTATACCACCACCCTGGCTGGCTCGGCTATATCACCACCTTGGCAGGCTCGACTATATCACCACACTGGCTGGCTCGGCTATATCACCACCCTGGCAGGCTTGGCTATATCACCACCCTGGCAGGCTCGGCTATATCACCACCCTGGCAGGCTCGGCTATATCACCACTCAGGCTGGCTCGGCTATATTACCACCCTGGCTGGCTCGGCTATATCACCACCCTGGCTGGCTCGGCTATATCACCACCCTGGCAGGCTCGGCTATATCACCACCCTGACTGGCTCGGCTATATCACCACCCTGGCAGGCTCGGCTATATTACCACCCTGGCTGGCTCGGCTATATTACCACCCTGGCAGGCGCGGCTATATTACCACCCTGGCTGGCTCGGCTATATCACCACCTGGCTGGCTCGGCTATATCACCACCCTGCCTGGCTTGGCTATATCACCACCCTGGGTGGCTCGGCTATATCACCACCCTGGCTGGCTCGGCTATATCACCACCCTGGCTGGCTCGGCTATATCACCACACTGGCTGGCTCGGCTATATCACCACCCTGGCAGGCTTGGCTATATCACCACCCTGGCAGGCTCGGCTATATCACCACCCTGGCAGGCTCGGCTATATCACCACTCAGGCTGGCTCGGCTATATTACCACCCTGGCTGGCTCGGCTATATCACCACCCTGGCAGGCTCGGCTATATCACCACCCTGGCTGGCTCGGCTATATCACCACCCTGGCAGGCTCGGCTATATCACCACCTGGCTGGCTCGGCTATATCACCACCCTGGCTGGCTCGGCCATTTCACCACCTGGCTGGCTCGGCTATATCACCACCCTGGCTGGCTCGGCTATGTCACCACCCTGGCTGGCTCGGCTATATCACCACCCTGGCTGGCTCGGCTATATCACCACCCTGGCAGGCTCGGCTATATCACCACCCTGGCTGGCTCGGCTATATCACCACCCTGGCAGGCTCGGCTATATCACCACCTGGCTGGCTCGGCTATATCACCACCCTGGCTGGCTCGGCTATGTCACCACCCTGGCTGGCTCGGCTATGTCACCACCCTGGCAGGCTCGGCTATATCACCACCCTGGCTGGCTCGGCTATACCACCACCCTGGCTGGCTCGGCTATATCACCACCCTGGCTGGCTCGGCTATATCACCACCCTGGCTGGCTCGGCTATATCACCACCCTGGCTGGCTCGGCTATGTCACCACCCTGGCTGGCTCGGCTATGTCACCACCCTGGCAGGCTCGGCTATATCACCACCCTGGCTGGCTCGGCTATATCACCACCCTGGCAGGCTCGGCTATATTACCACCCTGGCTGGCTCGGCTATATTACCACCCTGGCAGGCGCGGCTATATTACCACCCTGGCTGGCTCGGCTATATCACCACCCTGGCAGGCTCGGCTATATCACCACCCTGGCTGGCTCGGCTATATCACCACCCTGGCTGGCTCGGCTATATCACCACCCTGGCTGGCTCGGCTATGTCACCACCCTGGCAGGTTCGGCTATGTCACCACCCTGGCTGGCTCGGCTATATCACCACCCTGGCAGGCTCGGCTATATCACCACCCTGGCAGGCTCGGCTATATCACCACCCTGGCAGGCTCGGCTATATCACCACCCTGGCTGGCTCGGGTATATCACCACCCTGGCTGGCTCGGCTATATTACCACCCTGCCTGGCTCGGCTATATCACCACCCTGGCAGGATCGGCTATATCACCACCCTGGCTGGCTCGGGTATATCACCACCCTGGCTGGCTCGGCTATATTACCACCCTGCCTGGCTCGGCTATATCACCACCCTGGCAGGCTCGGCTATATCACCACCCTGGCTGGCTCGGCTATATCACCACCCTGGCTGGCTCGGCTATGTTACCACCCTGGCTGGCTCGGGTATTTCACCACCCTGGCTGGCTCGGCTATATTACCACCCTGCCTGGCTCGGCTATATCACCACCCTGGCAGGCTCGGCTATATCACCACCCTGGCTGGCTCGGCTATATCACCACCCTGGCTGGCTCGGCTATATTACCACCCTGCCTGGCTCGGCTATATCACCACCCTGGCAGGCTCGGCTATATCACCACCCTGGCAGGCTCGGCTATATCACCACCCTGGCAGGCTCGGCTATATCACCACCCTGGCTGGCTCGGGTATATCACCACCCTGGCTGGCTCGGCTATATTACCACCCTGCCTGGCTCGGCTATATCACCACCCTGGCAGGCTCGGCTATATCACCACCCTGGCTGGCTCGGGTATATCACCACCCTGGCTGGCTCGGCTATATTACCACCCTGGCTGGCTCGGCTATACCACCACCCTGGCAGGCTCGGCTATATCACCACCCTGGCTGGTAGTTGGGGTGATCTGCTCTACCCAAGGTTCCAGTATCCGAGAAAACTCTTCCTGTTATCTTGGCTAGTGGCCGGTGATCTATTGTGTAGTGCTCTTGCTCTGCTGTCTGCTGTCGGCGGGCCGTTCGCACCACCCCGCTCCCAACGGGTCGGCCTTTTTGTGTGATACATAAACAGGCGACCGCTCAACAAGACGGAACGGCCAGCAATCCGAGACGCGAATCATTGGCATTTGCAGAGCCTAAACGGTTGTAGTTTCTGATGCATCGATTTCCTGAATGTATCGGAGGAATGTTACTTAACATTTCACTCGCTGACAGTCCAATGCAGCATAAGTATTTTGTTATGGATGAACCAAAAAAGGGCCGCTGCATGCCTTAATGATGTTGAAGTTCATGGGATGTAGTCATCTTGAGCGATACGATGTGACAGGGCCCTCGGAACGTTCTTCCCCCCGTGCTATCCGTTTTGACATAGTGGCGTGCCGTAGCCGTGGCCTCGGGTGTGGGTGCTGGGGCGTCGAGCGCCATACACACAGCCCCGGGTGTGGGTGCTGGGGCGTCGAGCGCCATACACACAGCCTCGGGTGTGGGTGCTGGGGCGTCGAGCGCCATACACACAGCCTCGGGTGAGGGTGCTGGTGCGTCGAGCGCCATGCACACAGCCTCGGGTGTGGGTGCTGGGGCGTCGAGCGCCATACACACAGCCTCGGGTGAGGGTGCTGGTGCGTCGAGCGCCATACACACAGCCTCGGGTGTGGGTGCTGGGGCGTCGAGCGTCATACACACAGCCTCGGGTGTGGGTGCTGGCGCGTCGAGCGTCATACACACAGCCTCGGGTGTGGGTGCTGGTGCGTCGAGCGTCATACACACAGCCTCGGGTGTGGGTGCTGGTGCGTCGAGCGCCATACACACAGCCTCGGGTGAGGGTGCTGGTGCGTCGAGCGCCATGCACACAGCCTCGGGTGTGGGTGCTGGGGCGTCGAGCGCCATACACACAGCCTCGGGTGAGGGTGCTGGTGCGTCAAGCGCCATACACACAGCCTCGGGTGTGGGTGCTGGGGCGTCGAGCGTCATACACACAGCCTCGGGTGTGGGTGCTGGCGCGTCGAGCGTCATACACACAGCCTCGGGTGTGGGTGCTGGCGCGTCGAGCGTCATACACACAGCCTCGGGTGTGGGTGCTGGTGCGTCGAGCGTCATACACACAGCCTCGGGTGTGGGTGCTGGTGCGTCGAGCGCCATACACACAGCCTCGGGTGTGGGTGCTGGTGCGTCGAGCGCCATACACACAGCCTCGGGTGTGGGTGCTGGTGCGTCGAGCGCCATACACACAGCCTCGGGTGTGGGTGCTGGGGCGTCGAGCGCCATACACACAGCCTCGGGTGAGGGTGCTGGTGCGTCGAGCGCCATACACACAGCCTCGGGTGAGGGTGCTGGTGCGTCGAGCGCCATACACACAGCCTCGGGTGTGGGTGCTGGGGCGTCGAGCGCCATACACACAGCCTCGGGTGTGGGTGCTGGGGCGTCGAGCGCCATACACACAGCCTCGGGTGAGGGTGCTGGTGCGTCGAGCGCCATACACACAGCCTCGGGTGTGGGTGCTGGGGCGTCGAGCGCCATACACACAGCCTCGGGTGAGGGTGCTGGTGCGTCGAGCGCTATACACACAGCCTCGGGTGTGGGTGCTGGGGCATCGAGCGCCATACACACAGCCTCGGGTGTGGGTGCTGGTGCGTCGAGCGTCATACACACAGCCTCGGGTGTGGGTGCTGGGGCATCGAGCGCCATACACACAGCCTCGGGTGTGGGTGCTGGGGCGTCGAGCGCCATACACACAGCCTCGGGTGAGGGTGCTGGAGCGTCGAGCGCCATACACACAGCCTCGGGTGTGGGTGCTGGGGCGTCGAGCGCCATACACACAGCCTCGGGTGAGGGTGCTGGTGCGTCGAGCGCCATACACACAGCCTCGGGTGTGGGTGCTGGTGCGTCGAGCGCCATACACACAGCCTCGGGTGTGGGTGCTGGTGCGTCGAGCGCCATACACACAGCCTCGGGTGTGGGTGCTGGGGCGTCGAGCGCCATACACACAGCCTCGGGTGTGGGTGCTGGTGCGTCGAGCGCCATACACACAGCCTCGGGTGTGGGTGCTGGTGCGTCGAGCGCCATACACACAGCCTCGGGTGTGGGTGCTGGGGCGTCGAGCGTCATACACACAGCCTCAGGTGTGGGTGCTGGGGCGTCGAGCGCCATACACACAGCCTCGGGTGTGGGTGCTGGCGCGTCGAGCGCCATACACACAGCCTCGGGTGTGGGTGCTGGGGCGTCGAGCGCCATACACACAGCCTCGGGTGTGGGTGCTGGTGCGTCGAGCGCCATACACACAGCCTCGGGTGAGGGTGCTGGGGCGTCGAGCGTCATACACACAGCCTCGGGTGTGGGTGCTGGGGCGTCGAGCGCCATACACACAGCCTCGGGTGTGGTTGCTGGTGCGTCGAGCGCTATACACACAGCCTCGGGTGTGGGTGCTGGGGCGTCGAGCGCCATACACACAGCCTCGGGTGTGGGTGCTGGGGCGTCGAGCGCCATACACACAGCCTCGGGTGAGGGTGCTGGGGCGTCGAGCGCCATACACACAGCCTCGGGTGAGGGTGCTGGGGCGTCGAGCGTCATACACACAGCCTCGGGTGTGGGTGCTGGGGCGTCGAGCGCCATACACACAGCCTCGGGTGTGGGTGCTGGCGCGTCGAGCACCATACACACAGCCTCGGGTGAGGGTGCTGGGGCGTCGAGCGCCATACACACAGCCTCGGGTGTGGGTGCTGGTGCGTCGAGCGCCATACACACAGCCTCGGGTGTGGGTGCTGGTGCGTCGAGCGCCATACACACAGCCTCGGGTGTGGGTGCTGGTGCGTCGAGCGCTATACACACAGCCTCGGGTGTGGGTGCTGGGGCGTCGAGCGACATACACACAGCCTCGGGTGTGGGTGCTGGGGCGTCGAGCGCCATACACACAGCCTCAGGTGTGGGTGCTGGGGCGTCGAGCGCCATACACACAGCCTCGGGTGTGGGTGCTGGGGCGTCGAGCGCCATACACACAGCCTCGGGTGAGGGTGCTGGGGCGTCGAGCGCCATACACACAGCCTCGGGTGTGGGTGCTGGGGCGTCGAGCGCCATACACACAGCCTCGGGTGTGGGTGCTGGGGCGTCGAGCGCCATACACACAGCCTCGGGTGTGGGTGCTGGGGCGTCGAGCGCCATACACACAGCCTCGGGTGTGGGTGCTGGGGCGTCGAGCGCCATACACACAGCCTCGGGTGAGGGTGCTGGGGCGTCGAGCGCCATACACACAGCCTCGGGTGTGGGTGCTGGTGCGTCGAGCGCCATACACACAGCCTCGGGTGTGGGTGCTGGGGCGTCGAGCGCCATACACACAGCCTCGGGTGTGGGTGCTGGGGCGTCGAGCGCCATACACACAGCCTCGGGTGTGGGTGCTGGGGCGTCGAGCGCCATACACACAGCCTCGGGTGAGGGTGCTGGGGCGTCGAGCGCCATACACACAGCCTCGGGTGAGGGTGCTGGCGCGTCGAGCGTCATACACACAGCCTCGGGTGTGGGTGCTGGTGCGTCGAGCGCTATACACACAGCCTCGGGTGTGGGTGCTGGTGCGTCGAGCGCCATACACACAGCCTCGGGTGTGGGTGCTGGGGCGTCGAGCGCCATACACACAGCCTCGGGTGTGGGTGCTGGTGCGTCGAGCGCCATACACACAGCCTCGGGTGTGGGTGCTGGGGCGTCGAGCGCTATACACACAGCCTCGGGTGTGGGTGCTGGGGCGTCGAGCGCCATACACACAGCCTCGGGTGTGGGTGCTGGGGCGTCGAGCGTCATACACACAGCCTCGGGTGTGGGTGCTGGTGCGTCGAGCGCCATACAAACAGCCTCGAGTGTGGGTGCTGGGGCGTCGAGCGCCATACACACAGCCTCGGGTGTGGGTGCTGGTGCGTCGAGCGCCATACACACAGCCTCGGGTGTGGGTGCTGGGGCGTCGAGCGCCATACACACAGCCTCGGGTGTGGGTGCTGGGGCGTCGAGCGCCATACACACAGCCTCGGGTGAGGGTGCTGGTGCGTCGAGCGCCATACACACAGCCTCGGGTGAGGGTGCTGGTGCGTCGAGCGCCATACACACAGCCTCGGGTGTGGGTGCTGGGGCGTCGAGCGCCATACACACAGCCTCGGGTGTGGGTGCTGGGGCGTCGAGCGCCATACACACAGCCTCGGGTGAGGGTGCTGGTGCGTCGAGCGCCATACACACAGCCTCGGGTGTGGGTGCTGGGGCGTCGAGCGCCATACACACAGCCTCGGGTGAGGGTGCTGGTGCGTCGAGCGCTATACACACAGCCTCGGGTGTGGGTGCTGGGGCATCGAGCGCCATACACACAGCCTCGGGTGTGGGTGCTGGTGCGTCGAGCGTCATACACACAGCCTCGGGTGTGGGTGCTGGGGCATCGAGCGCCATACACACAGCCTCGGGTGTGGGTGCTGGGGCGTCGAGCGCCATACACACAGCCTCGGGTGAGGGTGCTGGAGCGTCGAGCGCCATACACACAGCCTCGGGTGTGGGTGCTGGGGCGTCGAGCGCCATACACACAGCCTCGGGTGAGGGTGCTGGTGCGTCGAGCGCCATACACACAGCCTCGGGTGTGGGTGCTGGTGCGTCGAGCGCCATACACACAGCCTCGGGTGTGGGTGCTGGTGCGTCGAGCGCCATACACACAGCCTCGGGTGTGGGTGCTGGGGCGTCGAGCGCCATACACACAGCCTCGGGTGTGGGTGCTGGTGCGTCGAGCGCCATACACACAGCCTCGGGTGTGGGTGCTGGTGCGTCGAGCGCCATACACACAGCCTCGGGTGTGGGTGCTGGGGCGTCGAGCGTCATACACACAGCCTCGGGTGAGGGTGCTGGCGCGTCGAGCGCCATACACACAGCCTCGGGTGAGGGTGCTGGGGCGTCGAGCGTCATACACACAGCCTCGGGTGTGGGTGCTGGGGCGTCGAGCGCCATACACACAGCCTCGGGTGTGGTTGCTGGTGCGTCGAGCGCTATACACACAGCCTCGGGTGTGGGTGCTGGGGCGTCGAGCGCCATACACACAGCCTCGGGTGTGGGTGCTGGGGCGTCGAGCGCCATACACACAGCCTCGGGTGAGGGTGCTGGGGCGTCGAGCGCCATACACACAGCCTCGGGTGAGGGTGCTGGGGCGTCGAGCGTCATACACACAGCCTCGGGTGTGGGTGCTGGGGCGTCGAGCGCCATACACACAGCCTCGGGTGTGGGTGCTGGCGCGTCGAGCACCATACACACAGCCTCGGGTGAGGGTGCTGGGGCGTCGAGCGCCATACACACAGCCTCGGGTGTGGGTGCTGGTGCGTCGAGCGCCATACACACAGCCTCGGGTGTGGGTGCTGGTGCGTCGAGCGCCATACACACAGCCTCGGGTGTGGGTGCTGGTGCGTCGAGCGCTATACACACAGCCTCGGGTGTGGGTGCTGGGGCGTCGAGCGACATACACACAGCCTCGGGTGTGGGTGCTGGGGCGTCGAGCGCCATACACACAGCCTCAGGTGTGGGTGCTGGGGCGTCGAGCGCCATACACACAGCCTCGGGTGTGGGTGCTGGGGCGTCGAGCGCCATACACACAGCCTCGGGTGAGGGTGCTGGGGCGTCGAGCGCCATACACACAGCCTCGGGTGTGGGTGCTGGGGCGTCGAGCGCCATACACACAGCCTCGGGTGTGGGTGCTGGGGCGTCGAGCGCCATACACACAGCCTCGGGTGTGGGTGCTGGGGCGTCGAGCGCCATACACACAGCCTCGGGTGTGGGTGCTGGGGCGTCGAGCGCCATACACACAGCCTCGGGTGAGGGTGCTGGGGCGTCGAGCGCCATACACACAGCCTCGGGTGTGGGTGCTGGTGCGTCGAGCGCCATACACACAGCCTCGGGTGTGGGTGCTGGGGCGTCGAGCGCCATACACACAGCCTCGGGTGTGGGTGCTGGGGCGTCGAGCGCCATACACACAGCCTCGGGTGTGGGTGCTGGGGCGTCGAGCGCTATACACACAGCCTCGGGTGTGGGTGCTGGGGCGTCGAGCGCCATACACACAGCCTCGGGTGTGGGTGCTGGGGCGTCGAGCGCCATACACACAGCCTCGGGTGAGGGTGCTGGGGCGTCGAGCGCCATACACACAGCCTCGGGTGAGGGTGCTGGCGCGTCGAGCGTCATACACACAGCCTCGGGTGTGGGTGCTGGTGCGCCGAGCGCTATACACACAGCCTCGGGTGTGGGTGCTGGTGCGTCGAGCGCCATACACACAGCCTCGGGTGTGGGTGCTGGGGCGTCGAGCGCCATACACACAGCCTCGGGTGTGGGTGCTGGTGCGTCGAGCGCCATACACACAGCCTCGGGTGTGGGTGCTGGGGCGTCGAGCGCTATACACACAGCCTCGGGTGTGGGTGCTGGGGCGTCGAGCGCCATACACACAGCCTCGGGTGTGGGTGCTGGGGCGTCGAGCGTCATACACACAGCCTCGGGTGTGGGTGCTGGTGCGTCGAGCGCCATACAAACAGCCTCGAGTGTGGGTGCTGGGGCGTCGAGCGCCATACACACAGCCTCGGGTGTGGGTGCTGGTGCGTCGAGCGCCATACACACAGCCTCGGGTGTGGGTGCTGGGGCGTCGAGCGCCATACACACAGCCTCGGGTGTGGGTGCTGGGGCGTCGAGCGCCATACACACAGCCTCGGGTGAGGGTGCTGGGGCGTCGAGCGCCATACACACAGCCTCGGGTGAGGGTGCTGGCGCGTCGAGCGTCATACACACAGCCTCGGGTGTGGGTGCTGGTGCGTCGAGCGCTATACACACAGCCTCGGGTGTGGGTGCTGGGGCGTCGAGCGCCATACACACACCCTCGGGTGTGGGTGCTGGTGCGTCGAGCGCCATACACACAGCCTCGGGTGTGGGTGCTGGGGCGTCGAGCGTCATACACACAGCCTCGGGTGAGGGTGCTGGGGCGTCGAGCGCCATACACACAGCCTCAGGTGTGGGTGCTGGGGCGTCGAGCGCTATACACACAGCCTCGGGTGTGGGTGCTGGTGCGTCGAGCGCTATACACACAGCCTCGGGTGTGGGTGCTGGGGCGTCGAGCGCTATACACACAGCCTCGGGTGTGGGTGCTGGTGCGTCGAGCGCTATACACACAGCCTCGGGTGTGGGTGCTGGTGCGTCGAGCGCCATACACACAGCCTCGGGTGTGGGTGCTGGTGCGTCGAGCGCCATACACACAGCCTCGGGTGTGGGTGCTGGGGCGTCGAGCGCCATACACACAGCCTCGGGTGAGGGTGCTGGGGCGTCGAGCGCCATACACACAGCCTCGGGTGAGGGTGCTGGTGCGTCGAGCGCTATACACGCAGCCTCAGGTGTGGGTGCTGGGGCGTCGAGCGCTATACACACAGCCTCGGGTGTGGGTGCTGGTGCGTCGAGCGCTATACACACAGCCTCGGGTGTGGGTGCTGGTGCGTCGAGCGCCATACACACAGCCTCGGGTGTGGGTGCTGGTGCGTCGAGCGCCATACACACAGCCTCGGGTGTGGGTGCTGGGGCGTCGAGCGCCATACACACAGCCTCGGGTGAGGGTGCTGGGGCGTCGAGCGCCATACACACAGCCTCGGGTGAGGGTGCTGGTGCGTCGAGCGCTATACACACAGCCTCGGGTGTGGGTGCTGGGGCATCGAGCGCCATACACACAGCCTCGGGTGAGGGTGCTGGTGCGTCGAGCGCCATACACACAGCCTCGGGTGTGGGTGCTGGTGCGTCGAGCGCCATACACACAGCCTCGGGTGTGGGTGCTGGCGCGTCGAGCGCCATACACACAGCCTCGGGTGTGGGTGCTGGTGCGTCGAGAGTCATACAAACAACCTCGGGTGTGGGTGCTGGTGCGTCGAGCGCCATACACACAGCCTCGGGTGTGGGTGCTGGGGCGTCGAGCGCCATACACACAGCCTCGGGTGAGGGTGCTGGTGCGTCGAGCGCCATACACACAGCCTCGGGTGAGGGTGCTGGTGCGTCGAGCGCCATACACACAGCCTCGGGTGTGGGTGCTGGGGCGTCGAGCGCCATACACACAGCCTCGGGTGTGGGTGCTGGTGCGTCGAGCGCCATACACACAGCCTCGGGTGTGGGTGCTGGGGCGTCGAGCGCCATACACACAGCCTCGGGTGAGGGTGCTGGTGCGTCAAGCGCCATACACACAGCCTCGGGTGTGGGTGCTGGGGCGTCGAGCGCCATACACACAGCCTCGGGTGTGGGTGCTGGTGCGTCGAGCGCCATACACACAGCCTCGGGTGTGGGTGCTGGGGCGTCGAGCGCCATACACACAGCCTCGGGTGAGGGTGCTGGTGCGTCGAGCGCCATACACACAGCCTCGGGTGTGGGTGCTGGGGCGTCGAGCGCCATACACACAGCCTCGGGTGTGGGTGCTGGGGCGTCGAGCGCTATACACACAGCCTCGGGTGTGGGTGCTGGTGCGTCGAGCGCCATACACACAGCCTCGGGTGTGGGTGCTGGTGCGTCGAGAGTCATACAAACAACCTCGGGTGTGGGTGCTGGTGCGTCGAGCGCCATACACACAGCCTCGGGTGTGGGTGCTGGGGCGTCGAGCGCCATACACACAGCCTCGGGTGAGGGTGCTGGTGCGTCGAGCGCCATACACACAGCCTCGGGTGAGGGTGCTGGTGCGTCGAGCGCCATACACACAGCCTCGGGTGTGGGTGCTGGTGCGTCGAGCGCCATACACACAGCCTCGGGTGTGGGTGCTGGCGCGTCGAGCGCCATACGCACAGCCTCGGGTGTGGGTGCTGGTGCGTCGAGCGCCATACACACAGCCTCGGGTGTGGGTGCTGGTGCGTCGAGCGTCATACACACAGCCTCGGGTGTGGGTGCTGGGGCGTCGAGCGCCATACACACAGCCTCGGGTGTGGGTGCTGGTGCGTCGAGCGCCATACACACAGCCTCGGGTGTGGGTGCTGGGGCGTCGAGCGCCATACACACAGCCTCGGGTGAGGGTGCTGGTGCGTCGAGCGCCATACACACAGCCTCGGGTGTGGGTGCTGGTGCGTCGAGCGCCATACACACAGCCTCGGGTGTGGGTGCTGGTGCGTCGAGCGCCATACACACAGCCTCGGGTGTGGGTGCTGGGGCGTCGAGCGCCATACACACAGCCTCGGGTGAGGGTGCTGGGGCGTCGAGCGCCATACACACAGCCTCGGGTGTGGGTGCTGGTGCGTCGAGCGCCATACACACAGCCTCGGGTGTGGGTGCTGGGGCGTCGAGCGCCATACACACAGCCTCGGGTGTGGGTGCTGGTGCGTCGAGCGCCATACACACAGCCTCGGGTGTGGGTGCTGGGGCGTCGAGCGCCATACACACAGCCTCGGGTGAGGGTGCTGGGGCGTCGAGCGCCATACACACAGCCTCGGGTGTGGGTGCTGGTGCGTCGAGCGCCATACACACAGCCTCGGGTGTGGGTGCTGGTGCGTCGAGCGCCATACACACAGCCTCGGGTGTGGGTGCTGGTGCGTCGAGCGCCATACACACAGCCTCGGGTGTGGGTGCTGGTGCGTCGAGCGCCATACACACAGCCTCGGGTGTGGGTGCTGGTGCGTCGAGCGCCATACACACAGCCTCGGGTGTGGGTGCTGGGGCGTCGAGCGCCATACACACAGCCTCGGGTGTGGGTGCTGGGGCGTCGAGCGTCATACACACAGCCTCGGGTGTGGGTGCTGGGGCGTCGAGCGCCATACACACAACCTCGGGTGTGGATGCTGGGGCGTCGAGCGTCATGCACACAGCATCGGGTGTGGGTGCTGGGGCGTCGAGCGCCATACACACAATCTCTGGTGTGGGTGCTGCCTCAGCAATGGACATTTTGGTTTGCTTGACATACATCTGATCACTCCTACGTTGGACATCAACATGACAATAGACAGTTTGGTTAGCTGGACATACATCTGATCACTCATACGTTGGACATCAACATGACAATAGACAGTTTGGTTAGCTTGACATACATCTGATCACTCGTACGTTGGACATCAACATGACAATAGACAGTTTGGTAGCTGGACATACATCTGATCACTCATACGTTGGACATCAACATGACAATAGACAGTTTGGTTAGCTTGACATACATCTGATCACCCCTACGTTGGACATCAACATGACAATAGACAGTTTGGTTAGCTTGACATACATCTGATCACTCCTACGTTGGACATCAACATGACAATAGGCAGTTTGGTAGCTGGACATACATCTGATCACTCATACGTTGGACATCAACATGACAATAGACAGTTTGTTAGCTTGACATACTTCAGATCACTCATACGTTGGACATCAACATGACAATAGACAGTTTGGTAGCTGGACATACATCTGATCACTCCTACGTTGGACATCAACATGACAATAGACAGTTTGGTTAGCTTGACATACATCTGATCACTCGTACGTTGGACATCAACATGACAATAGACAGTTTGGTTAGCTTGACATACATCTGATCACTCATACGTTGGACATCAACATGACAATAGACAGTTTGGTAGCTGGACATACATCTGATCACTCATACGTTGGACATCAACATGACAATAGACAGTTTGGTTAGCTTGACATACATCTGATCACTCGTACGTTGGACATCAACATGACAATAGACAGTTTGGTTAGCTTGACATACATCTGATCACTCATACGTTGGACATCAACATGACAATAGACAGTTTGGTTAGCTTGACATACATCTGATCACTCCTACGTTGGACATCAACATGACAATAGGCAGTTTGGTAGCTGGACATACATCTGATCACTCATACGTTGGACATCAACATGACAATAGACAGTTTGGTTAGCTTGACATACATCTGATCACCCCTACGTTGGACATCAACATGACAATAGACAGTTTGGTTAGCTTGACATACATCTGATCACTCCTACGTTGGACATCAACATGACAATAGGCAGTTTGGTAGCTGGACATACATCTGATCACTCATACGTTGGACATCAACATGACAATAGACAGTTTGTTAGCTTGACATACTTCTGATCACTCATACGTTGGACATCAACATGACAATAGACAGTTTGGTAGCTGGACATACATCTGATCACTCCTACGTTGGACATCAACATGACAATAGACAGTTTGGTTAGCTTGACATACATCTGATTACTCGTACGTTGGACATCAACATGACAATAGACAGTTTGGTAGCTGGACATACATCTGATCACTCATACGTTGGACATCAACATGACAATAGACAGTTTGGTTAGCTTGACATACATCTGATCACTCGTACGTTGGACATCAACATGACAATAGACAGTTTGGTTAGCTTGACATACATCTGATCACTCATACGTTGGACATCAACATGACAATAGACAGTTTGGTTAGCTTGACATACATCTGATCACTCCTACGTTGGACATCAACATGACAATAGACAGTTTGGTAGCTGGACATACATCTGATCACTCCTTCGTTGGACATCAACATGACAATAGACAGTTTGTTAGCTTGACATACTTCTGATCACTCATACGTTGGACATCAACATGACAATAGACAGTTTGGTAGCTGGACATACATCTGATCACTCATACGTTGGACATCAACATGACAATAGACAGTTTGGTTAGCTTGACATACATCTGATCACTCCTACGTTGGACATCAACATGACAATAGACAGTTTGGTTAGCTGGACATACATCTGATCACTCATACGTTGGACATCAACATGACAATAGACAGTTTGGTTAGCTTGACATACATCTGATCACTCGTACGTTGGACATCAACATGACAATAGACAGTTTGGTTAGCTTGACATACATCTGATCACTCATACGTTGGACATCAACATGACAATAGACAGTTTGGTTAGCTTGACATACATCTGATCACTCCTACGTTGGACATCAACATGACAATAGGCAGTTTGGTAGCTGGACATACATCTGATCACTCATACGTTGGACATCAACATGACAATAGACAGTTTGTTAGCTTGACATACTTCTGATCACTCGTACGTTGGACATCAACATGACAATAGACAGTTTGGTAGCTGGACATACATCTGATCACTCATACGTTGGACATCAACATGACAATAGACAGTTTGGTTAGCTTGACATACATCTGATCACTCGTACGTTGGACATCAACATGACAATAGACAGTTTGGTTAGCTGGACATACATCTGATCACTCATACGTTGGACATCAACATGACAATAGACAGTTTGGTTAGCTTGACATACATCTGATCACTCATACGTTGGACATCAACATGACAATAGACAGTTTGGTTAGCTGGACATACATCTGATCACTCATACGTTGGACATCAACATGACAATAGACAGTTTGGTTAGCTGGACATACATCTGATCACTCCCACGTTGGACATCAACATGACAATAGACAGTTTGGTTAGCTTGACATACATCTGATCACTCGTACCTTGGACATCAACATGACAATAGACAGTTTAGTTGCTTGACATACATCTGATCACTCGTACGTTGGACATCAACATGACAATAGACAGTTTGGTTAGCTTGACATACATCGGATCACTCGTACGTTGGACATCAGCATGACAATAGACAGTTTGGTTAGCTTGACATACATCGGATCACTCGTACGTTGGACATCAACATGACAATAGACAGTTTGGTTAGCTTGACATACATCGGATCACTCGTACGTTGGACATCAACGTGACAATAGACAGTTTGTTAGCTTGACATACATCTAATCACTCCTACGTTGGACATCAGCATGACAATAGACAGTTTGGTAGCTTGACATACATCGGATCACTCGTACGTTGGACATCAACGTGACAATAGACAGTTTGTTAGCTTGACATACATCTAATCACTCCTACGTTGGACATCAACGTGACAATAGACAGTTTAGTAGCTTGACATACATCTGATCACTCGTACGTTGGACATCAACATGACAATAGACAGTTTAGTAGCTTGACATACATCTGATCACCCATACGTTGGACATCAACGTGACAATAGACAGTTTGTTAGCTTGACATACATCTGATCACTCCTACGTTGGACATCAACATGACAATAGACAGTTTGGTAGCTTGACATACATCTGATCACTCATACGTTGGACATCAACATGACAATAGACAGTTTGGTTAGCTGGACATACATCTGATCACTCCTACGTTGGACATCAACATGACAATAGACAGTTTAGTAGCTTGACATACTTCTGATCACTCATACGTTGGACATCAACATGACAATAGACAGTTTAGTAGCTTGACATACATCGGATCACTCGTACGTTGGACATCAACGTGACAATAGACAGTTTAGTAGCTTGACATACTTCTGATCACTCATACGTTGGACATCAACATGACAATAGACAGTTTAGTAGCTTGACATACATCGGATCACTCGTACGTTGGACATCAACGTGACAATAGACAGTTTGTTAGCTTGACATACATCTAATCACTCCTACGTTGGACATCAACGTGACAATAGACAGTTTAGTAGCTTGACATACATCTGATCACTCGTACGTTGGACATCAACATGACAATAGACAGTTTAGTAGCTTGACATACATCTGATCACCCATACGTTGGACATCAACGTGACAATAGACAGTTTGTTAGCTTGACATACATCTGATCACTCCTACGTTGGACATCAACATGACAATAGACAGTTTGGTAGCTTGACATACATCTGATCACTCATACGTTGGACATCAACATGACAATAGACAGTTTGGTTAGCTGGACATACATCTGATCACTCCTACGTTGGACATCAACATGACAATAGACAGTTTGGTTAGCTTGACATACATCTGATCACTCGTACGTTGGACATCAACATGACAATAGACAGTTTGGGTATCTTGACATACATCTGATCACTCGTACGTTGGACATCAACATGACAATAGACAGTTTGGTTAGCTGGACATACATCTGATCACTCCTACGTTGGACACCAACATGACAATAGACAGTTTGGTAGCTTGACATACATCTGATCACTCATACGTTGGACATCAACATGACAATAGACAGTTTGGTTAGCTGGACATACATCTGATCACTCCTACGTTGGACATCAGCATGACAATAGACAGTTTGGTAGCTTGACATACATCTGATCACTCATACGTTGGACATCAACATGACAATAGACAGTTTGGTAGCTTGACATACATCTGATCACTCATACGTTGGACATCAACATGACAATAGACAGTTTGGTTAGCTGGACATACATCTGATCACTCCTACGTTGGACATCAGCATGACAATAGACAGTTTGGGTATCTTGACATACATCTGATCACTCGTACGTCGGACATCAACATGACAATAGGCAGTTTAGTAGCTTGACATACATCTGATCACTCGTACGTTGGACATCAACATGACAATAGACAGTTTAGTAGCTTGACATACATCTGATCACTCATACGTTGGACATCAACGTGACAATAGACAGTTTGTTAGCTTGACATACTTCTGATCACTCATACGTTGGACATCAACATGACAATAGACAGTTTGGTTAGCTTGACATACATCTGATCACTCGTACGTTGGACATCAACATGACAATAGACAGTTTGGTTAGCTTGACATACATCTGATCACTCGTACGTTGGACATCAACATGACAATAGACAGTTTGGGTATCTTGACATACATCTGATCACTCGTACGTTGGACATCAACATGACAATAGACAGTTTAGTAGCTTGACATACATCTGATCACTCGTACGTTGGACATCAACATGACAATAGACAGTTTAGTAGCTTGACATACATCTGATCACTCATACGTTGGACATCAACGTGACAATAGACAGTTTGTTAGCTTGACATACTTCTGATCACTCATACGTTGGACATCAACATGACAATAGACAGTTTGGTTAGCTTGACATACATCTGATCACTCGTACGTTGGACATCAACATGACAATAGACAGTTTGGTTAGCTTGACATACATCTGATCACTCGTACGTTGGACATCAACATGACAATAGACAGTTTGGGTATCTTGACATACATCTGATCACTCGTACGTTGGACATCAACATGACAATAGACAGTTTAGTAGCTTGACATACATCTGATCACTCATACGTTGGACATCAACGTGACAATAGACAGTTTGTTAGCTTGACATACTTCTGATCACTCATACGTTGGACATCAACATGACAATAGACAGTTTGGTTAGCTTGACATACATCTGATCACTCGTACGTTGGACATCAACATGACAATAGACAGTTTGGTTTGCTTGACATACATCTGATCACTCATACGTTGGACATCAACATGACAATAGACAGTTTCGGCATCTTGACATACATCTGATCACTCGTACGTTGGACATCAACATGACAATAGACAGTTTGGTTTGCTTGACATACATCTGATCACTCATACGTTGGACATCAACATGACAATAGACAGTTTCGGCATCTTGACATACATCTGATCACTCGTACGTTGGACATCAACATGACAATAGACAGTTTGGTTAGCTTGACATACATCTGATCACTCATACGTTGGACATCAACATGACAATAGACAGTTTCGGCATCTTGACATACATCTGATCACTCGTACGTTGGACATCAACATGACAATAGACAGTTTGGTTAGCTTGACATACATCTGATCACTCATACGTTGGACATCAACGTGACAATAGACAGTTTGTTAGCTTGACATACTTCTGATCACTCATACGTTGGACATCAACATGACAATAGACAGTTTGGTTAGCTTGACATACATCTGATCACTCGTACGTTGGACATCAACATGACAATAGACAGTTTGGTTTGCTTGACATACATCTGATCACTCATACGTTGGACATCAACATGACAATAGACAGTTTCGGCATCTTGACATACATCTGATCACTCGTACGTTGGACATCAACATGACAATAGACAGTTTGGTTAGCTTGACATACATCTGATCACTCCTTCGTTGGACATCAGCATGACAATAGACAGTTTGGTTTGCTTGACATACATCTGATCACTCATACGTTGGACATCAACATGACAATAGACAGTTTCGGCATCTTGACATACATCTGATCACTCGTACGTTGGACATCAACATGACAATAGACAGTTTGGTTAGCTTGACATACATCTGATCACTCCTTCGTTGGACATCAGCATGACAATAGACAGTTTAATAGCTTGACATACATCTGATCACTCATACGTTGGACATCAACGTGACAATAGACAGTTTAGTAGCTTGACATACATCTGATCACTCGTACGTTGGACATCAACATGACAATAGACAGTTTGGTTTGCTTGACATACATCTGATCACTCATACGTTGGACATCAACATGACAATAGACAGTTTGGGTATCTTGACATACATCTGATCACTCGTACGTTGGACATCAACATGACAATAGACAGTTTGGTTAGTTGACATACATCTGATCACTCCTTCGTTGGACATCAGCATGACAATAGACAGTTTAATAGCTTGACATACATCTGATCACTCATACGTTGGACATCAACGTGACAATAGACAGTTTAGTAGCTTGACATACATCTGATCACTCGTACGTTGGACATCAACATGACAATAGACAGTTTTGTTTGCTTGACATACATCTGATCACTCATACGTTGGACATCAACATGACAATAGACAGTTTAATAGCTTGACATACATCTGATCACTCATACGTTGGACATCAACGTGACAATAGACAGTTTAGTAGCTTGACATACATCTGATCACTCGTACGTTGGACATCAGCATGACAATAGACAGTTTGGTTTGCTTGACATACATCTGATCACTCATACGTTGGACATCAACATGGCAATAGACAGTTTGGTAGCTTGACATACATCTGATCGTTGGACATCAACATGGCAATAGACAGTTTGGTTAGCTTGACATACATCTGATCACTCATACGTTGGACATCAACATGGCAATAGACAGTTTGGTAGCTTGACATACATCTGATCGTTGGACATCAACATGACAATAGACAGTTTTTCCTAGCTTGACATACATCTGAACACTCGTACGTTGGACATCAACATGACAATAGACAGTTTGGTTAGCTTGACATACATCTAATCACTCCTACGTTGGACATCAGCATGACAATAGACAGTTTGGTAGCTTGACATACATCGGATCACTCGTACGTTGGACATCAACGTGACAATAGACAGTTTGTTAGCTTGACATACATCTAATCACTCCTACGTTGGACATCAACGTGACAATAGACAGTTTAGTAGCTTGACATACATCTGATCACTCGTACGTTGGACATCAACATGACAATAGACAGTTTAGTAGCTTGACATACATCTGATCACCCATACGTTGGACATCAACGTGACAATAGACAGTTTGTTAGCTTGACATACATCTGATCACTCCTACGTTGGACATCAACATGACAATAGACAGTTTGGTAGCTTGACATACATCTGATCACTCATACGTTGGACATCAACATGACAATAGACAGTTTGGTTAGCTGGACATACATCTGATCACTCCTACGTTGGACATCAACATGACAATAGACAGTTTAGTAGCTTGACATACTTCTGATCACTCATACGTTGGACATCAACATGACAATAGACAGTTTAGTAGCTTGACATACATCGGATCACTCGTACGTTGGACATCAACGTGACAATAGACAGTTTAGTAGCTTGACATACTTCTGATCACTCATACGTTGGACATCAACATGACAATAGACAGTTTAGTAGCTTGACATACATCGGATCACTCGTACGTTGGACATCAACGTGACAATAGACAGTTTGTTAGCTTGACATACATCTAATCACTCCTACGTTGGACATCAACGTGACAATAGACAGTTTAGTAGCTTGACATACATCTGATCACTCGTACGTTGGACATCAACATGACAATAGACAGTTTAGTAGCTTGACATACATCTGATCACCCATACGTTGGACATCAACGTGACAATAGACAGTTTGTTAGCTTGACATACATCTGATCACTCCTACGTTGGACATCAACATGACAATAGACAGTTTGGTAGCTTGACATACATCTGATCACTCATACGTTGGACATCAACATGACAATAGACAGTTTGGTTAGCTGGACATACATCTGATCACTCCTACGTTGGACATCAACATGACAATAGACAGTTTGGTTAGCTTGACATACATCTGATCACTCGTACGTTGGACATCAACATGACAATAGACAGTTTGGGTATCTTGACATACATCTGATCACTCGTACGTTGGACATCAACATGACAATAGACAGTTTGGTTAGCTGGACATACATCTGATCACTCCTACGTTGGACACCAACATGACAATAGACAGTTTGGTAGCTTGACATACATCTGATCACTCATACGTTGGACATCAACATGACAATAGACAGTTTGGTTAGCTGGACATACATCTGATCACTCCTACGTTGGACATCAGCATGACAATAGACAGTTTGGTAGCTTGACATACATCTGATCACTCATACGTTGGACATCAACATGACAATAGACAGTTTGGTAGCTTGACATACATCTGATCACTCATACGTTGGACATCAACATGACAATAGACAGTTTGGTTAGCTGGACATACATCTGATCACTCCTACGTTGGACATCAGCATGACAATAGACAGTTTGGGTATCTTGACATACATCTGATCACTCGTACGTCGGACATCAACATGACAATAGGCAGTTTATTAGCTTGACATACATCTGATCACTCGTACGTTGGACATCAACATGACAATAGACAGTTTAGTAGCTTGACATACATCTGATCACTCATACGTTGGACATCAACGTGACAATAGACAGTTTGTTAGCTTGACATACTTCTGATCACTCATACGTTGGACATCAACATGACAATAGACAGTTTGGTTAGCTTGACATACATCTGATCACTCGTACGTTGGACATCAACATGACAATAGACAGTTTGGTTAGCTTGACATACATCTGATCACTCGTACGTTGGACATCAACATGACAATAGACAGTTTGGGTATCTTGACATACATCTGATCACTCGTACGTTGGACATCAACATGACAATAGACAGTTTAGTAGCTTGACATACATCTGATCACTCGTACGTTGGACATCAACATGACAATAGACAGTTTAGTAGCTTGACATACATCTGATCACTCATACGTTGGACATCAACGTGACAATAGACAGTTTGTTAGCTTGACATACTTCTGATCACTCATACGTTGGACATCAACATGACAATAGACAGTTTGGTTAGCTTGACATACATCTGATCACTCGTACGTTGGACATCAACATGACAATAGACAGTTTGGTTAGCTTGACATACATCTGATCACTCGTACGTTGGACATCAACATGACAATAGACAGTTTGGGTATCTTGACATACATCTGATCACTCGTACGTTGGACATCAACATGACAATAGACAGTTTAGTAGCTTGACATACATCTGATCACTCATACGTTGGACATCAACGTGACAATAGACAGTTTGTTAGCTTGACATACTTCTGATCACTCATACGTTGGACATCAACATGACAATAGACAGTTTGGTTAGCTTGACATACATCTGATCACTCGTACGTTGGACATCAACATGACAATAGACAGTTTGGTTTGCTTGACATACATCTGATCACTCATACGTTGGACATCAACATGACAATAGACAGTTTCGGCATCTTGACATACATCTGATCACTCGTACGTTGGACATCAACATGACAATAGACAGTTTGGTTTGCTTGACATACATCTGATCACTCATACGTTGGACATCAACATGACAATAGACAGTTTCGGCATCTTGACATACATCTGATCACTCGTACGTTGGACATCAACATGACAATAGACAGTTTGGTTAGCTTGACATACATCTGATCACTCATACGTTGGACATCAACATGACAATAGACAGTTTCGGCATCTTGACATACATCTGATCACTCGTACGTTGGACATCAACATGACAATAGACAGTTTGGTTAGCTTGACATACATCTGATCACTCATACGTTGGACATCAACGTGACAATAGACAGTTTGTTAGCTTGACATACTTCTGATCACTCATACGTTGGACATCAACATGACAATAGACAGTTTGGTTAGCTTGACATACATCTGATCACTCGTACGTTGGACATCAACATGACAATAGACAGTTTGGTTTGCTTGACATACATCTGATCACTCATACGTTGGACATCAACATGACAATAGACAGTTTCGGCATCTTGACATACATCTGATCACTCGTACGTTGGACATCAACATGACAATAGACAGTTTGGTTAGCTTGACATACATCTGATCACTCCTTCGTTGGACATCAGCATGACAATAGACAGTTTGGTTTGCTTGACATACATCTGATCACTCATACGTTGGACATCAACATGACAATAGACAGTTTCGGCATCTTGACATACATCTGATCACTCGTACGTTGGACATCAACATGACAATAGACAGTTTGGTTAGCTTGACATACATCTGATCACTCCTTCGTTGGACATCAGCATGACAATAGACAGTTTAATAGCTTGACATACATCTGATCACTCATACGTTGGACATCAACGTGACAATAGACAGTTTAGTAGCTTGACATACATCTGATCACTCGTACGTTGGACATCAACATGACAATAGACAGTTTGGTTTGCTTGACATACATCTGATCACTCATACGTTGGACATCAACATGACAATAGACAGTTTGGGTATCTTGACATACATCTGATCACTCGTACGTTGGACATCAACATGACAATAGACAGTTTGGTTAGTTGACATACATCTGATCACTCCTTCGTTGGACATCAGCATGACAATAGACAGTTTAATAGCTTGACATACATCTGATCACTCATACGTTGGACATCAACGTGACAATAGACAGTTTAGTAGCTTGACATACATCTGATCACTCGTACGTTGGACATCAACATGACAATAGACAGTTTTGTTTGCTTGACATACATCTGATCACTCATACGTTGGACATCAACATGACAATAGACAGTTTAATAGCTTGACATACATCTGATCACTCATACGTTGGACATCAACGTGACAATAGACAGTTTAGTAGCTTGACATACATCTGATCACTCGTACGTTGGACATCAGCATGACAATAGACAGTTTGGTTTGCTTGACATACATCTGATCACTCATACGTTGGACATCAACATGGCAATAGACAGTTTGGTAGCTTGACATACATCTGATCGTTGGACATCAACATGGCAATAGACAGTTTGGTTAGCTTGACATACATCTGATCACTCATACGTTGGACATCAACATGGCAATAGACAGTTTGGTAGCTTGACATACATCTGATCGTTGGACATCAACATGACAATAGACAGTTTTTCCTAGCTTGACATACATCTGAACACTCGTACGTTGGACATCAACATGACAATAGACAGTTTGGTTAGCTTGACATACATCTGATCACCCGTACGTTGGACATCAACATGACAATAGACAGTTTGGTTAGCTTGACATACATCTGATCACTCGTACGTTGGATATCAACATGACAATAGACAGTTTGGTAGCTTGACATACATCTGGTCGTTGGACATCAACATGACAATAGACAGTTTGGTTAGCTTGACATACATCTGATCACCCGTACGTTGGACATCAACATGACAATAGACAGTTTGGTTAGCTTGACATACATCTGATCACTCGTACGTTGGATATCAACATGACAATAGACAGTTTGGTAGCTTGACATACATCTGGTCGTTGGACATCAACATGACAATAGACAGTTTGGTAGCTTGACATACATCTGATCGTTGGACATCAACATGACAATACACTTATGGTTGATCGTCGTTGTGGGAGTGTCACTTGCAGAAGCCACGCGGGCCGAATGTTTCACTATACTAAACGAGATTGCGTCACCCGTAGGGTGAGATGACGTAAAATGTAAAATCCGGATTATGTCTTCGGTCGACAATGACCGTGACTTTAACAATTGACTTGACTGTGACTTTGACCTGTGACCTACATACCCGGTTAACGAACTGGATCGATCCATCTCGTATAACGGATATCGATGAGTAAATGTATACGACGAAACGTTGCGTTTTGTGGCCTATACTGAGTGCCCAGGTACACCCTGAGATCCCGCCTGACCCCTCAGGTACGCACTTAGCCCCTCAGATCCAGCTTTGATACCTCAGATCCATATTGATCCTTCCGATCCGGTAGCTTCAAAACTGTCGCTATAGTGAGCATCCTCTCAATTGTTGGCCCCATCCCAAAAGTGAATGTCACTCTGCAGTTTCGCCCCCAGGTTCAACGGTCTCACTCGGTGAACATCTGAAATCAAACTGTCCGTTTATTCAGTTTCGGTCTACATTTCTAGTTCCTACATCCCTACCATGCACATTAGTTTCATAGCAACCAACTCAATGTCACCCCAGCTTGAATTCCCGAGCGAGCCCTCCCCCCCCCTCTTCACACAGACACACAACAGTACTCTCGCATCGCGGCAGTCGTCACCGCTCGCGTCCTTCATTAGCAGATTAGTGAGCAGCCGGGTATTGTTATATGATAAGGCATGCCGTGGTGTGGGGACCCTGACTGTTACCACGTGACCACTGTTCTTAATAGTAAATAGCTCTCTTAGGGTCCCATGTTAAAGTTTAGCAATTTTTTTGCAAAACAATTACTTAGGTGATTTGCACAATTTAAAGACGTGATACCCGATTTTTGGACCTTTCTACTAATGGTTAAGGAAAAAACTAAGACATCCTGTAACCTTGACCTTTGACCTATTTACCCCGCTAACGAACTTGACCGAGCCATGTCGAATACCTATCGATGTATAAAGTTACAGAACGAAATGTTGCGTTTTGCGACCTACAGAACGAACACACACACACACATACACACACAGATTCGAATCGAAGATTTTCCGTCATAACAACGCGCCCGAGAGAGAAAGGCTCACCATTGAGTAACACAGGTCTCTGCCGTGCGCCGCCAAACAAGGCAGGATTTGTAACCACGCGTCACTGGCTACATGTATTTTTTATGTACGTAAATAGAGCCTTTGTTGGATTGTAAGCTATCGTGGTGAAGGACTACTGAATGTAGCTGTGTTTAGAGGCTGGCGCCGGCACTGGCCAACAGGAATTATTCAGCATCCTCACACCGCCTCGTGTAGTCTGCCCGGGGTGCAGGTCGGTCGTCACGTGGGCAAAACACCATAAATTACAAGAGCGATGAACGGCGTTATTGCGGTGACCGGAAGTCCCAGGGACGCGCCACTCATATCGGCTGGTTATTGCATTTTGGGACCGCCGGCCACCAGTGTACGTTGCCATGGCAATAGACAGCGTTCCACGTGTCAAGTAAAACAGCTTGAAGTATTGGACAATGTTGACAGAATTATAAACAAATTGTCTCAAACCCAAACGGCATGTTGCCAGAGAAACAGCTTGGTGGGCAATTTAATTCATGCATTCTAATTACTTCATTCTTATTCATCTTCACAGTCAGTTCACTTGAAAACTAATGTCAGCCTGATGAGAGCCTACGATTCAACCACAAATCAAAATCGCAGTCCTCGGTCGCGGAAGCTGGAGGCAGTGGTGATTTTACCTTCAAGACCTCCACTCTAGGTTCCATTTTAAAGCCTTGGTACCCCCACTCCCTTCCCCCACCCTTGAAACATACTGGAGACTGGGAGTCAGGGAACCTGGGATTTACGGAACCAAGAAGCCAGGGAGCCAGGAAGCCAAGGCATCAGGGAGTCAGGGAGCCAGGAGCCAAGGCATCAGGGAGTCAGGGAGTCAGGGAGCCAGGGAGCCAGAGACTCCAGGAGCCAAGGCATCAGGGAGTCAGGGAGCCAGGACGCAAAGGCATCAGGGAGTCAGGGAGTCAGGGAGCCAGGGAGCCAGAGACTCCAGGAGCCAAGGCATCAGGGAGTCAGGGAGCCAGGACGCAAAGGCATCAGGGAGTCAGGGAGTCAGGGAGCCAGGGAGCCAGAGACTCCAGGAGCCAAGGCATCAGGGAGTCAGGGAGCCCGGAAGCCAGGGAGCGAGGGATCAAGGGAGCCAGGGAGCCAGCGAGCCAGGGAGCCAGGGAGCCAGCGAGCCAGGGAGCCAGGGAGCTAGGGAGCCAGGGAGCCAGGGAGCCAGCGAGCCAGGGAGCCAGGGAGCCAGGGAGCCAGGGAGCCAGCGAGCCAGGGAGCCAGGGAGCCAGGGACGCAGGGAGCCAGGGAGCTAGGGAGTCAGGGAGTCAGGGAGCTAGGGAGCCAAGGCATCAGGGAGTCAGGGAGCCAGGGAGTTAAGGAGCCAGGGAGCCAGGGAGTCAGGGAGCGAGGGAGCAGTTGTATTAAAAATAATGGTGTTTTCACCCAGTTTTTTTCCATTAGGGCGCGGCTGTAGACAGGGTGATCCACTGTCACCGTATTTATTTATTTTGTCTATTGAACCACTGGTTACGTTTATAAAAAATGACAAATCTATTAAGGGTATACGAATCTTGGACCAAGAGTTTAAGATAGGACAATACGCAGATGACACTTTTTGGCTGGTAGACGGAAGCGAAGAGTCAATTAAAAATGCGTTACGGGTTAGGAAAAATTGCTAAAGATCGCCAAACCCTATGTCCCGATCTAAATCTTACTTGGTCTGAGGAGTCTACTTTACTCGGTATGATGTTTAATATTAATTTGAGAGCTATGGTTGATATTAATTATAGTTGCATGCTAGCTCAATTTGAAGGTGCACTCGTTATGTATGGCAAGAGAAATTTGTCCTTAAGAGTTAGAAGTACTGTAGTGAAGGTTATCGCTCTGCCTAAACTAATACACGTTTTGTCTGTTCTGCCTGTACCTGGCAAATATTATCTGAACAGAACTGATTGCCTAATTCGGGAATTCCTGTGGAATAAAAAGAAACCTAGAATTGCCATGTCTAGAATGGTACAATCAGTCTATCTTGGGGGCATTAGCCTCCCTCGCATAGACTCTATGATGTTCGCGCTCAAAAGTAGTTGGATACGAAGACTCGTACTAAATGATGGGGCGTGGCAGCAATTGTTGTGTAAAACTATTTGTAGTGATAAAATATTATGTTGGGATCTAGATGCCATTTTTCTAAATGAGTTCTCTTTGACATCAAACCCCTTTTGGGGCGACGTCTTTAAGGCATGGAGGAAATTATTGGGAACACAAAATGAAGATATCAATGTCTTAGCATATCCAATTTGGAATACCTATTTTATGAAAAACGCAAATCTGAATAGCAGAAGGGGATTGTTTTTATTAATAGTTGATGAACATGGCGTCCTGTTAGGATGGGAAGAATTCAGAAAGAAATATTATATAAATATTAACTTGATTTCTATAGTCTTGTGCGCTGCATACCGCGAGACTGGAGACACCAAATAATGACGTTAGGTAAAAAACTGGGTAACGTAACTGGCAATCATCATCATCATCATTTATTTCGACCAGGAATCAATACAATACAATATAGCATACAACAGGAAAAGAAAAGAAAAAAAAACAGAAAAAAAGACACACACAAAAAAAACAGCGGAGGACAAGACTCTATAAAGACAAGTTAACAAAGTTAACAATTACCGAAATACACCATGATAGTTCGATAGTACAAATATGAAATAAGAATAATATCTTGGGGGACTAGATAAAACGTAATTCTTTTTGGCAGACATAGCAATGAACTTTAAAACAGTCAAAACAGTACCTATCAAGAAGTTTTTTTGGATATAGGTTGAGTATCCCACTATTGAATGGGTAAATATCTTCGTTAAAGTCTCTTTTAAAGTTTGGTTTATTAAATGGGTTAAGTAATAGCGGATGCAGTTTTCGGCAAATTTGTGCCTGGTTCTGGGTATAATTATATTTTGCTTACGTCTGGTGTTATGCTCATGTCGGTCCAATATACGGGGAAAATGGAAAGAGGTAATAAAATATACAGGGAGATCATCATGCAGCAGCCTGTACCTCATGAATGTCGTCTATTTTAAGGAGATTCAATCGCTTAAATAAGGGTTCAGTGTGCGCAATATAATGACTCTTTGTTATGATACGTATGGCTTTTTTCTGAATATTTTTCAATCGATCACTTTGGTGGCCCCGGGCTAATATACAGTAATGCAAGTGAGATGAAATGAGCGAGTTATAAATGGTTAGCAGAATATGTTGAGGAAGGGTATATTTTAGATGCTGCATAACTCCAACTACCTTAGATATTTTGAAAGCAATTTTATCCCCGTGACTGGACCATTTCAGATGCTTATGTAGGGTCAATCCGAGAAAATCAAAGTCGTCAACGCATTCTAGCTTGCTACTTTCAATATAAAGTTCCGGTATCGTTACCCGCTTTTGTGGCATATAAAATAACATAAATTTGTTTTTTTTAACGTTAAGAGATGGTTGGTTGAGTTTAAGCCAATTGCTTACTAGAGAAAGTTCATGGTTTAATACTTCACTACTCACATTACCTTTCGGCGCTAATGTACTAATTGTGCTAGAAAGGGTTGTATCGTCAGCGTCAATAATTGCGCTAAATATTGAACTCGCTCTAGATATATCGTTTATGTATATTATGAGCAAAAGAGGGCCAAGTATTGATCCCTGTGGTACTCCTCGGGAGATCAGAACTGCTTGTGATTGAACGTTATCTATGCTTACATAATGTTTGCGATTCTGAAGATAATTTTGTAGCAGTTTGAGCGCAAGCCCAGAAACCCCATAGTGCTTCAGTTTAGCTAATATATATCGTGAATAATGGTGTCAAAGGCTTTTGATAAATCAAGGTAGATGTTTATCGGTATCTCCCTTTCGTCTAGTTTATGTATGGTTTTATCGATTAATTCCAGAGCAGCCAATTGGGTTGAATGCTTTTTCCGGAAACCATACTGACCACTGTTAAATAGGGTTTCGTGGTCAAAGTGGTCATACATCTGGTTATAAATTACTTTTTCAAAAACCTTAGATATGGCTGGTAAAATTGAAATTGGCCTATAATTGTCAATATTAGATCTTTCCCCCTTTTTGAAAACTGGTACTACTTTTGCAAATTTCAATTTATCTGGAAAAATACCAGTAGAAATTGATTGGTTAATGATGTGAGTAATTGCCTTACTTAAATCTACTTTTAATAGTTTCAGCATTTTCATTGACATGTCATCATGTCCAGAACTAGCCTTAGGTTTCAGCTCATCAATTATTTTATTAGTGACGTTATGATCGATTAAATTAAACACCATTTTGTTTTCACATGGATCACCTAGATAGTTAGTATAACTTTGGTTTGGGTCCTGATTGATTTTACTGGCAAGTTTAGTACCAATAGTGCTAAAAAACTCATTAAATCCATTTATATTAATAAAAGTGGGCGTTTTATTTGAGCGTCGTATATCTATGTCTAAACATAAGAAATAAGGGAGGTAGGTGGTCTGAGATTGCCTTCAATAAAGTTCCCGCCGTTGTATTCAACGAACTGGATGTTAATTTACATAAAAAATTATCGATCAGTGTACCCCTATTACGTGACAATCGGGTCGGTAGTGTGATTTTTGGAAGAAAACTGCAAGACATGATGCAATCAAAGTAATCGCTAATGGCCGATTTTTCATTGATCATTAGGAGGTAAATGTTAAAGTCACCTGCTAAAATACATTCCCTTATAGGTTTGCTTCTCTCAAATGAAAAGAGAACCTCAGACAATTCTTCAGAAAAGGTTGCTTAGTTTTCATTGATGTCACATGGAGGTCGATATATATTTCCGAGAAGCATTTTCTTGTCAGTATTACGTCCATATACCTCAATGAATTGCCCTTCCCATATATTCAACTTCATCCGGTTTTCTATAAAATTAAATGCATATGACTTATTGAGATATATAAGCAGACCTCCACGCGTGCTACAGGATTTACCCTGCGATATCAATACATAGTCATCGAGTTCGAAAATGTCAGTATCAGCATCATCTGATAACCAGGTTTCTTGTAAACAGACTGCACATAACACAACTTTGCGATCACGTAGAACCTCTAAAAACACTTTCAAGTGATCAATTTTAGAACGAATGGAGGCAATATTTAAACTAAGCATGGTGAACTCATGTCGCTTACTCTCCATGACCTTAATAAACCCATGCAAATCACAGTAAGGTGAGTGTTCAATAATAATTTCTTCCAAACAATCAATGTCAGATTTGCCATTACAAATAACTTTTAATGTATCAATAAGTGAATTAATATTTACACCCTCAATATTTATTAAGATGTCTCCAACATTCTCGTTACCCACAATCGACATAAAAAATCACTGCAATAACATCGTGAATCTCCGCGAACAGGCAAACAAACAAGTGAACAGAAACATACAACTAAACTTTTAAACAACAAACAGTTTTGTCATGGTTGTCCATTTCACTGAGCTTTTCACCAGAAACACACCCGGGTAGCGCAATTAAACAGTATTTGAAGAGTGACGGCGTCCTTAGTTACGACATTATATCTGCATACAAAATAACAAAACATTGAGATTGATATGAACACAGCCGGTTAAAGCAGCAGCGCAGACACTGCAATGAACCTAATACTCTGTAACTCACAGAACACCGTGGACATTCCAAGGCGCAATCATCAGCGGTAACACCTGGCATATCACCCTTGTTGGAAAGGCCCCCGGACACTAAAGATACCGTGCCATGCGGGCAGTTTACTTACTTGATCGAACTCGTCTTTCGCGGGGGGAGATAACGTATGGGACGTAGACAGAAGGCACGAATGTACAACCACTTACGATCTTTTACTGTTTAACATCAGTCATTAGAGCTCGTTTTTTCTATGCCGAGATATGCCGAGTAGATGGCTTCACACACCTACATTGAGCCATTTATTTGAAACAGAAGTGGGCCACGCTAATTTATGCCACTACGATACTGCCATACAGCTCGAGGGGGCATACCGTGAACCCTTTGGGGGAGGGCTTATGTAAACACATGGTATGCATGCATATCGAGCTACTGGGTCCTATGGCCTGTTATACAGGTAACAAACAAGAACAATTAACCATTAGCGCTTGAGCTCGGTGTCATTAATGAGTGAGCTCTCCGTCTTCAGGCTTGGCTGATGACGGGTGGGAGCCGATGGGGCGTGCGTCGTACAATCGACAACCAGGGCAAATATAAACAATAAACATTGACGCTGGCCTTTTTGTTTGTTTCACAACCAGAATGCCAGAAAGTTTCTAAAGAGTTCAAATTGCATAGGGATAAGGAACATGGCTACACACCTGGATGAATATGTGGTATGAAACTCTTTTGACGAGTGTTGACGAGGCCCGCTGTTCACGTTGGAGGAGGATGGGAACTCATGATTGCCTATGCTTCTGTAACGCGGATGTCACGGCTGATTCCAGCAGTTTAAATCGTTCGCCTCCGGATAGTCTGCCAGCGAAGCGTTTCGTGATGACGACAAGGACGTTTGTGAGGTTTTGCCGTCTTATGAGGTAGCGGACGTGGCGTCCGGCGCCGAAGTCCCCGTCGTCTTGCCAGCCTTCCTGGTTGTCTGCCAGACGGTAAGCGGCGATGTTGTGCGTGGCGCCGGCCCGCTCAGGGTCCATCAGAAGCCAACGGTATTTCTTGCGGACGTCCTGGATTGGGCGAATTTAATAACAAGCACGGCCGCGTTTATGCAATTATAGTTATAAGTTACTGGTCAAGTCTAAGCTATAGTAAGATGCTTGACATCTATGATTCCAACGCGTCAATCCTGTTTATTATGGTTAGAACACTCATAGAATAAGCGACTTAATAACCATATTTGTTTAATTACGAAGAGATTTGTGTATAGATGTAGATGGCTTAATGAAATCCCTAATCTTCAGGGAGTCCAGAACAGTATTTTGTTTTACTCTAAGATCGAACAGTGCATCAGCGTTAGTGAAAACATGTCATCTTTTATATCGAAGTGGCACCCTGTTATGCGATATGATGGTTTCTTTTGATGTGTGACTTTGTTATGGTGAAATCTAGCGGCTGAGAAGTAAATGTGCATTCATTTGTTAGGAAGACGAAGCGAATATGTTCGCGCGCGCGCAGTGACAAATAATGGTGAAATGAAGAACAGATGCAGGTCGAAAGAGAAAAATCGGATAACGTCAATTGGCGCTCGGAACTGACTGAAGAATATACACGTGACATTGTCACGTGTATATTCGTGACAATGTCACGTGTATATTGTCACCCGAACTGTGGACCGGTGAGGCCCGGGCTGTGGACCGGTGAGGCCCGAACTGTGGACCGGTGAGGCCCGAACTGTGGACCGGTGAGGCCCGGGCTGTGGACCGGTGAGGCCCGAACTGTGGACCGGTGAGGCCCGAACTGTGGACCGGTGAGGCCCGGGCTGTGGACCGGTGAGGCCCGGGCTGTGGACCGGTGAGGCCCGGGCTGTGGACCGGTGAGGCCCGGGCTGTGGACCGGTGAGGCCCGGGCTGTGGACCGGTGAGGCCCGGGCTGTGGACCGGTGAGGCCCGGGCTGTGGACCGGTGAGGCCCGGGCTGTGGACCGGTGAGGCCCGGGCTGTGGACCGGTGAGGCCCGGTCTGTGGACCGGTGAGGCCCGGGCTGTGGACCGGCTCAGAGGCCACTATATCTGCGGCTTAACGTGTTTGCGCATTGTGCCTTACCACGCTTGTGTGTCGTCATTATATCAGCTTTCGGACTGCAGCGGATTATGAAGAAGCGTTGCACTCCAACCGGACGGTCAACCTGACAGACCACACAGCCCTGTGTGTCCTCATAGCAGTGGTCAACCTGACAGATCATACAGCCCTATGTGTCCTCATAGCAGTGGTCAACCTGACAGACCACACAGCCCTGTGTGTCCTCATAGCAGTGGTCAACCTGACAGACCATACAGCCCTATGTGTCCTCATAGCAGTGGTCAACCTGACAGACCACACAGCCCTATGTGTCCTCATAGCAGTGGTCAACCTGACAGACCATACAGCCCTATGTGTCCTCATAGCAGTGGTCAACCTGACAGACCATACAGCCCTATGTGTCCTCATAGCAGTGGTCAACCTGACAGACCATACAGCCATATGTGTCCTCATAGCAGTGGTCAACCTGACAGACCATACAGCCCTATGTTTCCTCATAGCAGTGGTCAACCTGACAGATCATACAGCCCTATGTGTCCTCATAGCAGTGGTCAACCTGACAGACCATACAGCCCTATGTGTTCTCATAGCAGTGGTCAACCTGACAGACCATACAGCCCTATGTGTCCTCATAGCAGTGGTCAACCTGACAGACCATACAGCCCTATGTGTCCTCATAGCAGTGGTCAACCTGACAGACCATACAGCCCTATGTGTCCTCATAGCAGTGGTCAACCTGACAGACCATACAGCCCTATGTGTCCTCTTAGCAGTGGTTAACCTGACAGACCATACAGCCCTATGTGTCCTCATAGCAGTGTTTTTCTGCAGTGACACACACGCTCTGGCGCTGCGAACACAGGCCCAGCGACACCAGGGCAGCAAATGTAGCAGTATTTTAGGGAAGAAATCACCGTCCAATATGCTTTCAGAAGAAAAATATAATGAATCGACAAACATGACAAACACCAATAAAAAGCGATGCCGACGTCTGAGTAGAATGACAAACATTGGTTCTTTAGCCGTGAAGGCTACCGGCCGATCACTTCCATCCTCCATCACATGTGACAGCACTGCTGCCACACCGAATTGTGACGCATCACACGACAAGATCAGCTTCTTTTCTAGGTTGTAGTGCGTCAACAATGTGTCAGAACATAGCAGTTCCTTCGATGCCCGGAATGCCTTGTCTTGCGAACTACTCCACTCCCACTTTCTTTTTGTCTCTTTTAGTAGTTCTCGTAGTTCATCCCACGAAATAAACATTCCATAGTCCTGTGGAACATCACAGATGATGACGCAACACCGTATGGTAACCGGTTGTATTCATGCAATCCCCTAGGTGTATTGATGGTGACATGTGTCCTTGCCTTCTCATCCAAGACAATCTGTTCATACGCACGGCTCAGATCGAACTGATCGAAAAGATCGAAGTGCATTTATCACCTCCTGTCATCTGCGCATACAGGTCATCAACCGTCGGAATGGGGTTGCAATCAATTTTGCTAGCTTTATTTACAGTCTGTTTATAATCGCCACAAGTCCTCACTGTGCCATCCGTTATCACACTAGGCACAATCGGAGTGGCCCGGTCAGACAATTAGGCTGGTCGAATAGTTCCTTGAGCCTCCAAGCGCTTTAATTCTGTTTTAATACTTTTTGAAGAGCGTGTGCCACAGGCTGATGCTTGAGAAAGATTGGTAACACTTCTTCTCTCATGTGTAGGGAGGCAGTAATTCCCTTCAACTCTCCCAACTCATCCTTGAACACATGTGTGTACTTATCCAACACTCTTCCCCAAGCCATTGACAGTGTGGGACTGCTACTGGATTTTAGACCAATCTAGATTGATTTCCAGCAACCAATTCCTGCCCATGAGATTGGGACCTTCTTTTATCACAGACAATGGACAAGTTTTCAACTGCTCACCATATTGCACTTGCACCTGTACCTCTCCCATCGGTCGAACCTTCTCACCAGTAAATGTCTTTAATACAGCTTGTGTATCAACCAGATACTTTGAGATATTCAGTTTTTGAAATATTTCCTCATTTTGTTTACTGAGACGGTAGTTCCTGTATCCACTTCTAACTCCACTTTTTTCCCTTCGACAAGGACAGCTTCCTGGATTCTGTTGCTCCTTTTTGCGACTAATGGATACATGTTATAATATTCTTGCTCTTCTTCCGCAACGAAAGGGGTTTCTGGGGATAATACTTCCTGTGTGATGAACCCTGTGTTGGATGTTTCTCTCGTCGGTGAAGGTTTTTTCTGTTTTCCTCGACAAGCCGATTTAATATGTCCCTTTTTTCCGGAGTTTTGACAATTAGCCTCTCTATACCAACAAACATCAGGATCATGCTTTCTTCCACAACGGTAACATGTCTCTGTTTTCTCTCTTCTGCTGTCATCTTTATACTCTGCAGACTAGAACCTGATGAATTTACTGCAGCCGATAAGTCCTGTACATTTTTCATCGCCATTTCCATGGTCAATGCCGTATCCAATGCACGTTGAAAAGTCAAATCTGCATCTCTGTTGTATACGGTTATTGTTAACTAACTTGTCTCTGAGGGGACTTCATTAACATATGACGACACACTTTCATTCAATTGACGCATGCGCGTATTAAATTTACCCCTTTGCACAATTACGTTGGGCTTAGGACAGGTGTAATGCTGAACTATATCCACTAATTCCTTATTAAGACGAAAATTTCCAAGTTTCGTCTTATGTCGGTGTGTTCGGTGAATCTGTGTGTCTGTCCGTTTGTAACGCGGGGCATTATCTTTCGAATGCCTTAAGCTATCGACTTCCAAATTCACAAAAACATGCGGAATGGCAATCGTCAGGCTAAGTTCGTAGATGGGCTATGTAGGTCAACGGTCAAGGTCACAGGAATTTTTCGCAATTCGCTTAACCATTGATAGATCGGAACAAAAATCGGCAAAATCTCTATAGCGTTCCGAGTTTGTACTTAATGACACTCAAAATTAATTCACGTATTGCATTCACTGGTACCTTGTATACGGTGTTTCAATTTTGAAAATCCTCCGAATAGTTCTTTTGCAAAAAATTCCCAAAGTTTAACATGGGATCCCACGGCAGCATTTTGGCGGGAACATGGTCTCAATTTCTCCGTGAAGGTTACAAGTGAGACAAACGTCACCTGGCGAGATACATGACATCAGTAATTGGGCACGAATAACTATATTGGTCAAGGTCACGCTTCCAAGGTCAAGGTCACAGCAAGGTCAAGGTCACGAAACAGATTTTCCCGCGGTACTCCGTTAATATCGGGTCTAGAGATTGGCTGTTTGTTTGAGAGTATTCATCAGGGAGAGGCGGTAACGCAGTATGTGCTCAGATTTTTTCCGGATACTGAAGGATTTTCGAGTAATCGGCCAATCAATATTCAGCGTACGTGTCAAGTGGCGTTTTGACCTTTGCAAAGCCATAACTCGGTTAATATTTGAGCTAGGGAGCCCAGATTTGGCATGAAGCGAGGGACAGATGTAGTATTAAGCAGGCAAAATCGCGATAGAATTGCCCTAGGACGCTTAGTTTGGCCGCTAGAGCGCTCGCAAGAGGTGCACCCCCCTCCATGCCGACGCTCCCATTATGAGTCAACGGGCGATATGGACCGGCACTCTTTCGGGGTGGCGATGGCCGCCGTTCGCTTAATAGCGACGCTAGAGAGTCGGGATTGGTTGCAAACGACGGGCAATAGTCGACTTGGGTATGAAAACCGCCTTCGTTTTTTTCCTATCACGCTTAGTTCCGCCGCTAGGGGGCTCCGTAATTCAGCGATGAAGAGTACGAGAACAACGTTTAGAGCGTGACCAAGGACACGTAGAAAGTCGGGATTTGAACGTATTCACTCTAAACGACGCCCTCGACCTGGAAAAATAGCCCGCGTTGAACAGCAGCCGTTAGATGGTGCTCATCCAGCACACCACGATACTGGGGTTCCATTTTGGGCTAATTTGCGCTTTCAGCCAGCAATTTGGCCTCGCTACAGCGTTCAGTGGGCGATATGGTCTCGAACGCCAGGCTGAACAACCAATGAGCGAGCGGCGATGGGTCTTTAAATGGTCGAATTGGTCCCATAATCCCAATTTTCGTCTTCCTTCTCAAGCTCTGCTTGACCGTCTCGTATGTCTTTGAGTCTGTTGATTCAGGTACACATACATTATGAATGAGTTTATGCACCAACCACTGTAAGCAATATGGACTTTTTCTTGTCTGCGTTTTCAATGTCATTGGCGTTAAAGTAATTCTCTAACCTATCTACATATTGTCCAGTCATCCTTCATATGAAATTCCTCAGACCCATAGGTAACCATTTTGACACATGTGACAGGAGATATGACGCCGGCATTAAAAGTCCCATTTTTTCACACTCACACCCACACGTTTCTGTGTTTGTCATTGCTTGTTATCCTCGTCGCCAATATTATGTTCTCTTGGGAAGAGAAGCTAAGCTAAGGCTCGTTCAGTTACGTGACGGATTAAGTGATTACAAAAAGGGTGTGCTGACAGTAGTCACATGACCGGCGTTCTTGTTAGAGAACCACATCCAAATATATCCGATTTTAGCCCGCTTTAATTTATCCGTATTTACAATACATTACAGTCGCCAAGTCAAATTCCACCGCACGTCATGTCAGTCGCCAAATAGAATTCCGCTACATGACGTGGTTGGTTTATTTCCCTGAATGTACATGTACAGTTGTAGTAAATAGCGGATGCAGACACACAATATTGACATGTAGGAAGATTGACAGGGGTTAAGGACAGCGGGTCGCTGTCACCCGGGCTACCTAACTAACAGGAATGTTCTTATTAACATCAAAGCCTTATTTCAAACCGGCCTGGAGGGGAAGAGGAAGCCTGGAGGGGGAGGGGGGGGGGGCTTTTCCGCCGAACCCTCCCAAGCCCAGCAATGTGCGCATGCGTACCTCTCCCCGCCTCGGACCAGGGTCTCAATACGACGTGTTAGGCTTGACACGTGTTGGAGGTGCGTAGCATGGCCCCACGACATTCTGATAATGACGATGTAAGGCAAATCGAGCTTTTGACCTTGTGTTCATGATTCTGTGCAATGTTAATCCGTATGTTTTGTTCGATTAGATGACCTTGTTGACTGGTGTTCCCGTCCCCAGGACGGTAATCCGCTAGCAGTTGAATTAAAATGGCTCAAATTTCTGTATTTGTCACTGATCAATATTCTTTAAGCTGGTGAAATCATATGTCACTCTGTTTTTAAGGTGGCCAAGTTTGGTTATTTTACCCAGACAGGAAGTCATTTCTGATTGGCATCACTTGCAACACACAGCCATTGATATCCCATCATAGGTTGCTTCGCTGCATGCCGCGTCGCCTGGTTCCCCTTCATGACGAGTGTTACTTCAAAAGTACATTTGATCTGCATAACACTAATATATAAGTACGTTATTCGTGGAATGAAATATGACACCACGTTGCATTTTGTGAAGCATATTTCATCTGTTATTGTGTCGAGTTATGGGCGTAGTCACTGCAATTCATGCATCGTCGAGGCTCTGTGTCGGTCGGGCCCTGCCGTCCAGTGTGCCAGGCTCGGTGACTACACGCTCATCATTGCGCCCTCTCCTACAAACCACGCCACGTTACCCCCAGGGCTGGGGATTTTTTGATTGGGTCTCACAATGAGAAATGCAATCTCCCGTGGTATGAGAGGCATTCGTCGACCTGGCGGCCACATCCTGTGCCCCAACTGGAGACAATGCTGGTGTTGGCCTGGAGAATACGCTGTGGCACCCGAGGTAATTAGAGGATGAACAAAGCCAATATCGGCCAACAAATCAATCTCGTTCTCTCATTCCATAGGGCAAGAAGCACGTTATATTTCAGGAGTTTCTTCCTGTCAGAGAAGGGGGTGTAGGGGTGACGTGTGGGTGTGTTGGGGAGGGGAGGGGGTGGAGGGGTGACGTGTGGGTGTGTTGGGGAGGGGAGGGGGTGGAGGGGTGACGTGTGGGTGTGTTGGGGAGGTGAGGGGGTGTAGGGGTCACGTGTGGGTGTGTTGGGGAGGGGAGGGGGTGGAGGGGTGACGTGTGGGTGTTGGGGAGGGGGTGTAGGGGTGACGTGTGGGTGTGTTGGGGAGGGGAGGGGGTGGAGGGGGTGTAGGGGTGACGTGTGGGTGTGTTGGGGAGGGGAGGGGGTGTAGGGGTGACGTGTGGGTGTGTTGGGGAGGGGAGGGGGTGGAGGGGGTGTAGGGGTGACGTGTGGGTGTGTTGGGGAGGGGAGGGAGTGAAGGGGGTGTAGGGGTGACGTGTGGGTGTGTTGGGGAGGGGAGGGGGTGGAGGGGGTGTAGGGGTGACGTGTGGGTGTGTTGGGGAGGGGAGGGGGTGGAGGGGGTGTAGGGGTGACGTGTGGGTGTGTTGGGGAGGGGATGGGGTGAAGGGGGTGTAGGGGTGACGTGTGGGTGTGTTGGGGAGGGGAGGGAGTGAAGGGGGTGTAGGGGTGACGTGTGGGTGTGTTGGGGAGGGGAGGAGGAGAAGGGGGTGTAGGGGTGACGTGTGGGTGTGTTGGGGAGGGGAGGGGGTGGAGGGGGTGTAGGGGTGACGTGTGGGTGTGTTGGGAAGGGGAGGGGGTGGAGGGGGTGTAGGGGTGACGTGTGGGTGTGTTGGGGAGGGGAGGGGGTGAAGAGGGTGTAGGGGTGACGTGTGGGTGTGTTGGGGAGGGGAGGGGGTGGAGGGGGTGTAGGGGTGACGTGTGGGTGTGTTGGGGAGGGGAGGGGGTGGAGGGGGTGTAGGGGTGACGTGTGGGTGTGTTGGGGAGGGGAGGGGTTGAAGAGGGTGTAGGGGTGACGTGTGGGTGTGTTGGGGAGGGGAGGGGGTGGAGGGGGTGTAGGGGTGACGTGTGGGTGTGTTGGGGAGGGGAGGGGGTGGAGGGGGTGTAGGGGCGACGTGTGTGTGTTGGGGAGGGGAGGGGGTGAAGAGGGTGTAGGGGTGACGTGTGGGTGTGTTGGGGAGGGGAGGGGGTGAAGGAGGTGTAGGGGTGACCTGTGGGTGTGTTGGGGAGGGGAGGGGGTGAAGGGGGTGTAGGGGTGACGTGTGGGTGTGTTGGGGAAGGGAGGGGGTGAAGAGGGTGTAGGGGTGACGTGTGGGTGTGTTGGGGAGGGGAGGGGGTGGAGGGGGTGTAGGGGTGACGTGTGGGTGTGTTGGGGAGGGAAGGGGGTGGAGGGGGTGTAGGGGCGACGTGTGTGTGTTGGAGAGGGGAGGGGGTGAAGAGGGTGTAGGGGTGACGTGTGGGTGTGTTGGGGAGGGGAGGGGGTGAAGGAGGTGTAGGGGTGACCTGTGGGTGTGTTGGGGAGGGGAGGGGGTGAAGGGGGTGTAGGGGTGACGTGTGGGTGTGTTGGGGAGGGGAGGGGGTGAAGAGGGTGTAGGGGTGACTTGTGGGTGTGTTGGGGATGGGAGGGGGAGAAGGGGGTGTAGGGGTGACGTGTGGGTGTGTTGGGGAGGGGAGGGGTGTAGGGGTGACCTGTGGGTGTGCTGGGGAGGGGAGGGAGAGAATGGAGTGTAGGGGAGGGGGAGGGAGTGAAGGGGTGTAGGGGTAACGTGTGTGTGTTGGGGAGGGGGAGAAGGGGGTGTATGGGTGACGTGTGGGTGTTGGGGAGGGGGAGAAGGGGGTGTAGGGGTGACGTGTGTGTGATGGGGAGGGGGAGAAGGGGGTGTATCGGTGACGTGTGGGTGTTGGAGAGGGGGAGAAGGGGGTGTAGGGGTGACGGGGGGGGGTGTTGGGGAGGGGGAGAAATGGGTATAGGGGTGACGAGTGTGTGTTGGGGAGGGGGAGAAAGGGGTCTAGGGTGACGTGGGAGTGTTGGGGAGGGGGAGAAGGGTATGTAGAGGTGACGTGTGAATGTTGGGGAGGTGAGGGAGAAAAAAAGGATGTAGGAGTGACGTGTGTGTGTTGGGGAGGGGGAGAAGGGGGTGTATGGGTGACGGGGGTGTGTTGGGGAGGGGGAGAAGGGGCTGTAGGGGTGACGTGTGTTTGTTGGGGAGGGGGAGAAGAAGATGTAGGGGTGACGTGGGTATGTTGAGGAGGGGAGGGAAAGAAGGGGGTCTAGGAGTGACGGGGGTGTGCTGTGGGAGGGGCAGCACCGGATGTATGAGTGACGTGTGGGTGTTGGGGAGGGGGATGTATGGGTGACGTCCGGGTGTTGGGGAGGGGGCGTGTAGGTTTGTAGGGAGTGTAGGGTTGACGGGGGGGTGTTGGGGAGGGGAGAAGGGGGTGTAGGGGTGACATATGAGTGTTGGGGAGGGGGAGAAGGGGGTGTAATGGTGACGTGTGGGTGTTGGGGAGGGGGCGTGTAGGTTTGTAGGGAGTGTAGGGTTGACGGGGGGGTGTTGGGGAGGGGAGAAGGGGGTGTAGGGGTGACATATGAGTGTTGGGGAGGGGGAGAAGGGGGTGTAATGGTGACGTGTGGGTGTTGGGGAGGGGGCGTGTAGGTTTGTAGGGAGTGTAGGGTTGACGGGGGGGGGGGTGTTGGGGAGGGGAGAAGGGGGTGTAGGGGTGACATATGAGTGTTGGGGAGGGAGAGAAGGGGGTGTAATGGTGACGTGTGGGTGTTGGGGAGGGGGCGTGTAGGTTTGTAGGGAGTGTAGGGTTGACGGGGGGGGGGTGTTGGGGAGGGGAGAAGGGGGTGTAGGGGTGACATATGAGTGTTGGGGAGGGGGAGAAGGGGATGTAGGGGTGACGTGTGATTGTTGAGGAGGGGGAGAAGGGGGTGTAGGTGTGACGGGATGTGTTGGGGAGGGGGAGAAGGAACTGTAGGGGTGACGTGTGGGTGGGTTCGGGAGGGGAGGGGGTGAAGAGGGTGTAGGGGTGACGTGTGGGTGTGTTGGGGAGGGGAGGGGGTGAAGGGGGTGTAGGGGTGACGTGTGGGTGTGTTGGGGAGGGGAGGGATTGAAGAGGGTGTAGGGGTGACGTGTGGGTGTGTTGGGGAGGGGAGGGGGTGAAGAGGGTGTAGGGGTGACGTGTGGGTGTGTTGGGGAGGGGAGGGGAGGGGGTGCAGAGGGTGTAGGGGTGACGTGTGGGTGTGTTGGGGAGGTGAGGGGGTGTAGAGGGTGTAGGGGTGACGTGTGGGTGTGTTGGGGAGGCGAGGGGGAGAAGAGGGTGTAGGGGTGACGTGTGGGTGTGTTGGGGAGGGGAGGGGGTGAAGAGGGTGTAGGGGTGACGTGTGGGTGTGTTGGGGAGGGGAGGGGGTGTAGAGGGTGTAGTGGTGACGTGTGTGTGTTGGGGGGGGGGAGGGGCTGTAATGGTGACGTGTGTGTGTTTGGGAGGGGGGAAGGGTTGTAGGGTGACGTGTGTTTGTTGGGGAGGGGGAGAAGGGGGTGTAGGATTGACGTGTGTGGGTTGGGGAGGGGGAGAAGGGGTGTTTGGGGGAGGGGTGGGGTGCGGGCGCGTGTGGGTATGGGGGAGAGGTGGGGTGTGGGGTGTGTGTGGGTATTGGGGAGTGGTGTGGTGTGGGGTGTGTGTGGGTATTGGGGAGTGGTGTGGTGTGGGGTGTGTTTGGGTATTGGGGAGTGGTGTGGTGTGGGGTGTGTGTGGGTATTGGGGAGTGGTGGGGTGTGGCGTGTGTGTGGGCATTGGGGAGTGGTGAGGTGTGGGGTGTGTGCGGGTATTGGGGAGGTTGGGGTGTGGGGTGTGTGTGGGTTTTGGGGAGTGGTGAGGTGTGGGGTGTGTGTGGGTATTGGGGAGTGGTGTGGTGTGGGGTGTGTGTGGGTATTGGGGAGGGGTGGGGTGGGGGGTGTGTGCGGGTATTGCGGAGGGGTGGGCTGTTGGGTGTGTATGTGTATTGGGGAGGGGTGGGTTGTGGAGTGTGTGTGGGTATTGGGGAGGTGTGGGGTGTGTGTGGGTATTGGGGCGGGGTGGGGTGTGGGGTGTGTGGGGGTATTGGGGAGGAGTTGGGTGTGGGGTGTTTGTATTGGGGAGGGGTGGAATGTGTGGTGTGTATGAGTATTGGGGAGGATGAGATGTGGGGTGTGTGTGGGTATTGGGGAGTGGTGGGGTGTAGGGTGTGCGTGGGTATTGGGGAATGGTGGGGTGTGGGGTGTGTGTGGGTATTGGGGAGTGGTGGGGTGTGGGGTGTGTGTGGGTATTGGGGAGTGGTGGGGTGTGGGGTGTGTGTGGGTATTGGGAGCTGTGGAGTGTGGGGTGTGTGTGGGTATAGGGGAGTGGTGGGGTGTGGGGTGTGTGTGGGTATTGGGGAGTGGTGGGGTGTGGGGTGTGCGTGTGTATGAGGGAGTGGTGGGGTGTGGGGTGTGTGTGGGTATAGAGGAGTGGTGGGGTGTGGGGTGTGTGGGTATTGGGGAGTGGTGGAGTGTGGGGTGTGTGTGGGTATTGGGGAGGATGAGATGTGGGGTGTGTGTGGGTATTGGGGAGTGGTGGGGTGTAGGGTGTGCGTGTGTATGAGGGAGTGGTGGGGTGTGGGGTGTGTGTGGGTATAGAGGAGTGGTGGGGTGTGGGGTGTGTGGGTATTGGTGAGGGGTGGAATGTGTGGTGTGTATGAGTATTGGGGAGGATGAGATGTGGGGTGTGTGTGGGTATTGGGGAGTGGTGGGGTGTAGGGTGTGCGTGGGTATTGGGGAATGGTGGGGTGTGGGGTGTGTGTGGGTATTGGGGAGTGGTGGGGTGTGGGGTGTGTGTGGGTATTGGGGAGTGGTGTGGTGAGGGGTGTGTGTGGGTATAGGGGAGTGGTGGGGTGTGGGGTGTGTGTGGGTATAGAGGAGTGGTGGGGTGTGGGGTGTGTGGGTATTGGGGAGTGGTGGAGTGTGGGGTGTGTGTGGGTATTGGTGAGTGGTGGGGTGTGGGGTGTGTGTGGATATTGGGGAGTGTTGGTGTGTGGGGTGTGCGTGTGTATTGGGGAGGGGTTAGATGTGCGGTGTGTGTGGGTTTTGGGGCGGGGTGGGGTGTAGCGTGTGTGTGGGGATGGGGGGTGGGGTGGAGGAAACGTGCAATGGAGAAAAATGGCGCGGTAAAATAAATGGAAAGAACCTTAATTGGGGAGATGACAGGATGGAAGAAAAGATAGAAGCCGGCAGGTAGACCATGGGCGGATCTAGGTGGTGGGGCTTTCGGGGGTTGCACCCCCCCCCCTTGGGAAACTGAACAGACACTGTGGAAGTCGACTTCTCTGAGCACCCCCCCACCCCGCGGTCGCAAGTTTTTCAGAGACAATCCCCCCCCCGCCCCCTTGGCAAATTCCTAGATCTGCCCCTGTAGACCTACCCACTTATTATTTAGTCTAGCATTGTTCATCAGGTGGTAGTGTAGTAGGCTGGATTGCAGTGCTTTCTGTAGGTTGCCTCTCGAGTGACCTAACCCAGTTTTCGATTCATGAAAGCGTTGGGGACGCCAGTTAACTCTATTGTCCTACCCCGAGCTGTCCGTGTTGATCGCCGATAAAACAATCTGGCGACGGAAGTTGTTAAGGGCTCATCTTAATTACCCAAAGCCCCGGCTGTAAACGAGGCAATCGTAGTTCTTATGTTCGGCAGTTCGCCAAGCCATACAGGTTTCATTCCGCCAAGGGGGCCTCGCGTTGTCAGCTGTATTGTGAACATCAAGCCAGCGCAACAGGTTTCTCTTAACCCTGTTATAATTACATGTGCCATGCTGTGGGCGTTAGGATGTGGGAAGGCGATACCCCATTGGGCGATATCCCAATGGCCGTGGGCGCATCCACAAATGATCAGCCTTAAAATTCAAATCTATATAAATCAAGAATCCCCCCCCCCCCGCTCCACCCCTCCACCCCCATTCACCCCGACTTACGGGGTCAAGGCACACGTCATTCTTCATCAACAGTCCCCGCTCGTCGCAGTACAGCTTAAATTCCGGATAAGCAACGATGATTCCATTCACTTCGTTCGCTGCTGGCTAAGCAGGAACAAAGTAAAAAACACCGCTTGATGGATAAATGTGGGTGGCCAAGGAAAACCAGCGTCGCTTTACTGGCCTCACTTTGCGACGACTGGTGGCTTTCGCGCTGACTTTATGACCAAGCTGCGGATTACAGTGCAAATGAAGGAACCAAGGGCTCGACACCATATCCCTGACCAATCCCACCCCCTTACCCTGCCACTCTACCCCCAATCTATCGGACTACCCCGTTACCCTGCCACCCTACCCCCACCTATTGAACCTTTACCCTGCCCCCCTACCCCTATTGGACTACCCCTTTACCCTGCCACCCTACCCCCACCGATTGGACTACCCCCTTACCTTGCCACCCTACCCCCACCTATTGGACTACCGCCTTACCCTGCCACGCTACCTCCACCTATTGGACTACCCACTTACCCTGCCACCCTACCCCCACCTATTGGACTACCCCCTTACCCTGCCACCCTACCCCCACCTATTTGACGACACCTTACCCTGCCACCCTACCCCCACCTATTGGACTACCCCTTACCCTGCCACCCTACCCCCACCTATTGGACTACCCCCTTACCCTGCCACCCTACCCCCACCTATTGGACTACCCCTTACTCTGCCACCCTACCCCCACCTATTGGACTACCCACTTACCCTGTCACCCTACCCCCACCTATTGGACTACCCCTTACTCTGCCACCCTACCCCCACCTATTGGACTACCCCCTTACCCTGCCACCCTACCCCCACCTATTGGACTACCCCTTACTCTGCCACCCTACCCCCACCTATTGGACTACCCACTTACCCTGTCACCCTACCCCCACCTATTGGACTACCCCTTACCCTGCCACCCTACCCCCACCTATTGGACTACCCCTTACCCTGTCACCCTACCCCCATCTATTGGACTACCGCCTTACCCTGCCACGCTACCCCCACCTATTGGACTACCCCTTACCCTGCCACCCTACCCCCACCTATTGGACTACCCCTTACTCTGCCACCCTACCCCCACCTATTGGACTACCCCTTACCCTGTCACCCTACCCCCATCTATTGGACTACCGCCTTACCCTGCCACGCTACCCCCACCTATTGGACTACCCCTTACCCTGCCACCCTACCCGCACCTATTGGACTACCCCCTTACCCTGCCACCCTACCCCCACCTATTGGACTACCCCTTACCCTGCCACCCTACCCCCACCTATTGGACTACCCCCTTACCCTGCCACCCTACCCCCACCTATTGGACTACCCCTTACCCTGCCACCCTACCCCCACCTATTGGACTACCCCCTTACCCTGCCACCCTACCCCCACCTATTGGACTACCCCTTACCCTGCCACCCTACCCCCACCTATTGGACTACCCCTTACCCTGCCACCCTACCCCCACCTATTGGACTACCCCTTACTCTGCCACCCTACCCCCACCTATTGGACTACCCACTTACCCTGTCACCCTACCCCCACCTATTGGACTACCCCTTACTCTGCCACCCTACCCCCACCTATTGGACTACCCCTTACCCTGTCACCCTACCCCCATCTATTGGACTACCGCCTTACCCTGCCACGCTACCCCCACCTATTGGACTACCCCTTACCCTGCCACCCTACCCCCACCTATTGGACTACCCCCTTACCCTGCCACCCTACCACCACCTATTGGACTACCCCTTACTCTGCCACCCTACCCCCACCTATTGGACTACCCCTTACCCTGCCACCCTACCCCCACCTATTGGACTACCCCCTTACCCTGCCACCCTACCCCCACCTATTGGACTACCGCCTTACCCTGCCACGCTACCCCCACCTATTGGACTACCCCCTTACCCTGCCACCCTACCCCCACCTATTGGACTACCCCTTACTCTGCCACCCTACCCCCACCTATTGGACTACCCCTTACCCTGTCACCCTACCCCCACCTATTGGACTACCGCCTTACCCTGCCACGCTACCCCCACCTATTGGACTACCCCTTACCCTGCCACCCTACCCCCACCTATTGGACTACCCACTTACCCTGCCACCCTACCCCCACCTATTGGACTACCCCTTACCCTGCCACCCTACCCCCACCTTTTTGACGACACCTTACTCTGCCACCCTACCCCCACCTATTGGACTACCCACTTACCCTGTCACCCTACCCCCACCTATTGGACTACCCCTTACTCTGCCACCCTACCCCCACCTATTGGACTACCCCTTACCCTGCCACCCTACCCCCACCTATTGGACTACCCCTTACCCTGTCACCCTACCCCCACCTATTGGACTACCCCTTACCCTGTCACCCTACCCCCACCTATTGGACTACCGCCTTACCCTGCCACGCTACCCCCACCTATTGGACTACCCCTTACCCTGCCACCCTACCCCCACCTATTGGACTACCCACTTACCCTGCCACCCTACCCCCACCTATTGGACTACCCCTTACCCTGCCACCCTACCCCCACCTTTTTGACGACACCTTACTCTGCCACCCTACCCCCACCTATTGGACTACCCACTTACCCTGTCACCCTACCCCCACCTATTGGACTACCCCTTACTCTGCCACCCTACCCCCACCTATTGGACTACCCCCTTACCCTGCCACCCTACCCCCACCTATTGGACTACCCACTTACCTTGCCACCCTACCCTCACCTATTGGACTACCGCTTTACCCTGCCACGCTACCCCCACCTTTTGGACTACTCCCTTACCCTGCCACCCTACCCCCACCTATTGGACTACCCCTTACTCTGCCACCCTACCCCCACCTGTTGGACTACCCCCTTACCCTGCCACCCTACCCCCACCTTTTGGATTACCCCCTTACCTTGCCACCCTACCCTCACCTATTGGACTACCCCCTTACCCTGCCACCCTACCCCCACCTTTTGGACTACTCCATTACCCTGCCACCCAACCACCACCTATTGGACTACCCCTTACCCTGTCACCCTACCCCCATCTATTGGACTACCGCCTTACCCTGCCACCCTACCACCACCTATTGGACTACCCCCTTACCCTGCCACCCTACCCCTACCTATTGGGGCATCCTCTGGTGCTGCCACCTGCTCATCTTCCCAGGAGCACCCGTTGCCATGTCACGTGTCACATCCACTGGCGGCCAAACGGGCCTCTGTAATAACCGTCGGACCACATCCGGGTAACAACTCCGTGTTAATGACGTCATTACGCCGCGCTGTGCTATAGCCGAGATTGAGGAGATACACGGGGACCAGTGGGAGCGGCGACGGGCAGGCATTTCCGCACCGTCCATCCGGCGGAATGAACCATGGGCCCTTTCAGTTCCTGGTTTCGAAGCAAGGCCTGTGACAGCCCGTCATCGGCACGCATATCATTGACAAATAGGGTCGGAAAGGGAAGTAGCGTTAGTTGCCTCCGATCAATGGGCGATCTAAGCTGGTCTCTGATTACTAACGGAATGTTGTCCGGTGACGACGACCACGGCAGTAGCGTGGAATAGCGGGGTCAAATCCAGCCTGGGTGAGGGTAGGGTGGGGACATGGCGGGTGCAGGAATACGTGTGTGAGTGTGTATCGGGGTGGGGGGGGGGGGGCTATTGAAGTTCACCGTATACGCCGGATCAGCCAGACACATCTTGTCAAACTAAATCTAAGGTCCGTCACTCAACTTCAATGCAGAATTCACACGCGGTATACAACAAGATGCCAGCGAGACATCGGGACAATTATAGTACGATTATACGAAGTGTGGGATGCGTCGGAGGAGGGGAGGGGGAAGGGGGCACTTGTCATATGTGTGGACCTTGGACGGTGTGTGTGTGTATAAGGTATGTGTATGTGTATGAGGTCTATGGCGGGTAGTCGGGGCCACAATTCATTGTCATTCATGTACATTCCATTCATGTACTTTGCATTCATGTGTTCCAATGAACCGATATTGTCACTTCTGTATTCTACGACTATTGTCTTTGACGATTTTGCAACTGTACACATTCAGAATCGATGCGGAATCCGAAACTCACGACGAGCAATTGTGGTACATTTAACGCACCGCTCCGTTTTATGCGAAGATGTATTTTCTTCGACAGATGGCGCCACAAGCAGGTAAGTCGCTTCAGTTAAAAAAACGGTGTCAATAAAATGCGGAATGAGCAAAAAATTGCGAAATAGGGCGAAATAGGTAAATAAAGTTAGGACTATGGCATGTACACATGTGGAATTGATATTACCTGAAAGATGTACCCGTTGGCTATCCGTAAATAAAAATCCAGCACCATAAGTATCCAGTTGACGAACTTATCGGTGACAACTTCCCGTCTCCCATCCGTGCGAGATCGGTTTCTGGCATCGCGATCTTTGCGTCACAGTACCATTTCTCCCCGGGGCGTTTCTCCTTTGTTGGATCGGTGCGCCACCCGTGTGGCCATTCGCTGTGAGCTGCACTCGACTGATCATTTCAGCGGTGTTACCACGGGAAGTGAATAATAACTTCCTCGGTGCCTTCAATAGACCGTTCAAGGGAAATCCTGACATGCGCGTGTTTCTGGTAAATCCAGCTGCAGTGCTCGAGTTCAGATTCATAGCTGCTTAACATCCAATGGTTTAACAGGGTGTTTACTAAAAAAACAAAAAAAACACTAAACTAAAAAAGCACACATACTTTGAATAGATAAATATCTGGGTGATCAAAAGACACTACTTTAAGAATAAAATTGAGGCATGATATAAGCCGAGAAAACAGATCATGTAATTGCCAAACGGCGAATTTAAATTTTCACTGCGCTCTGCCTAGCAGGAAAACGGTTATATTCCCGGTTCGATGGTGTCCTTATAATCGGTTATAAAGCGATGATATGGGCTGGCTTACACTGTCTTTTCAATGTGAATCTGAGAGCACTAGTGTGGCCACGTGTGACCGGCCTGTGCAGTGACGTAAGCACAGACGGGACTGTTAAACTCTTCCTAATCTGGTAACATATAAGCTGTGATTCCACTATACTTAAATCAAACTTTATGGAGACATTTTGGTTTGTTCTGTGAATAACATATCCGGAGAGCCAACCTACTACTCACAAAATAAATGTTGAAGCTGGGCACCTGAACCAGCTGCCTACGCATTGCATGGCAAGCGCATGCGGGAATTGGTTTTCTGGCCCGAAACATGTGTGTATTTTTGACGATAGATGTCGCCAAGGTTATCTACAACGGTCTACACGATGAGCATAATCCTCCACCCACCCCACCCTCTGAACGCCAGCTTTCGCCCTTCTGCGAGCGGGTGAGAGGTCATCTGACAAAGAGGCCTTGACATATCTGGACATGTATAAAATAGTCTTAGAATATAGTTGTCGATGTAGAAGTGAGAATAAAAGTGTTTGAATACAGCGTGAGTTGTGCTCCCTGGCCGTGATGTGGCCGAGAAGCACGTCGCCGCATGATCCTCCTAGTCCCAATTGCAACCAACCCGGAAATGACGCCATCGGCGCTCTGTGTATTCTGGGAAAGCCCCGGGGGCGTGGGGGTCCTCTTCCGGTGACCGCTCGCGGCCATGTCCGGTCCATGTCGTGCCTACACCACATGCGGCCCGGAGCGGAAGGACGCTCATGCCGGCCAAGACGCTGACTGAAAGAAAGTAAAGGTACGTTGTATGGGTTTTTACGTATATTTTGCGATTTGTACATAGTTAGTTATTATGGCATTACCCCCTCCCCCTCTCCCCCGATGCACTACCTCGACCCGTTTGCGGTTCGCTTCTCACACTGAGGTCACGCCTCACACTGAGGACACTCCTCACACTGAGGTCACTCCTCACGCTGAGGTCACTCACGCTTAGGTAACTCTTCCCACAGATGTCACTCTTCACACAGATGTCATTCCTCATACTGACGTCACTCTTCACACTGACGTCACTCTTCACACTGAGGTCACTCTTCACACTGATGTCACTCCCTACACTGAGGTCACTCCTCACACCGAGATCACTCCTCACGCTGAAGTCACTCTTCACACTGACGTCACTCTTCACACTGATGTCACTCCTCACACTGAGGTCACTCCTCACACTGAGGTCACTCTTCACACTGATGTCACTCCCCACATTGAGGTCACTCTTTACACTGAGGTCACTCTTCACACTAATGTCACTCCTCACACCGAGGTCACTCCTCACACTGAGGTCATTATTTACACTGATGTCGCTCCTCATACTGAGGTCACTCCTCACACTGAGTTCACTCTTCACACTGATATCACTCCCCACATTCAGGTCACTCTTTACACTGAGGTCACTCTTCACACAAATGTCACTCCTCACACTGGGGTCACTCATCACACTGAGGTCACTCTTCACACTGATGTCACTCATCACGCTGAGGTCACTCCTCACGCTGAGGTCACTCCCCACACTGATGTCACGCCTCACGCTGAGGTCACTCTTTACACCGAGTTCACTCATTGTGAGGTCACTTCTCACTGTAAGGTCACTCCTCGCTGTGAGGTCACTCCTCACTGTGAGGTCACTCCTCACTGTGAGGTCACTCCTTACTGTGAGGTCACTCTTCACTGTAAGGTCACTCCTCACACTGAGGTCACTCCTCACTGTAAGGTCACTCTTCACTGTAAGGTCACTCCTCACACTGAGGTCACTCCTCACACTGAGGTCACTCCTCACACTGATGTCACTCCTCACACTGAGGTCACTCCTCACACTGAGGTCACTCCTCACACTGATGTCACTCCTCGCACTGATGTCACTCCTCACACTGAGGTCACTCTTCACGCTGAGGACACTCCTCACACCGAGGTCACTCCTCACACTGAGTTTACTCCTCACACTGAGTTCACTCCTCACACTGACGTCACTCCTCACACTGAGGTCACTCATCGCGCTGAGGTCACTCCTCACACTGACGTCACTCCTCAAGCCTAGCTCACACTGTGCCGGTATTGGCTACGGTTTACCCCGGTCCTCCCCGGTCCTTCCCGGTCTATATACCGGGACAAACCGGGGCCATCTCGCAACATTTTGGCGCTAAAAACAGTAGGCCACGGTGTTACTACGCTACTGGTACGGTATGCCACGGTATATCAAGGTGTCACCACGGTGGATGCCGGTACTACTACGGGTTTTACTAAGGATTGACTACGGATCATCACGGTAGGCCAAGGTTCATCCAGGTACCACTAAGGTATCACCACGGTTTTTCAAGGTGTGAGTACGGTTTGTCCCGGTTTACCAAGGTTATGCCACGGTATACCAAGGTGGTACTACGGTCGTGCCCGGTCGGGCCACGATTTCACTACGGTCTCACTACGGTGACGCTACGGTAACCGTGTCAGGGCGTTGCCTCATGGTTGTCAGCAGGCACTGGAACCTGTGTGCTAGGATGCCGAAAGCGTTCTCAACTATCCTTAGAGCCCTGGACAGCCAATAATTAAAGATCCTCTCATCATCAGTGAGTTGCCTTTTGGAGAACGGTTTCCTAAGCCAGGTCTTCAGGGCGAAGGCGTCATCTGCAGCTTTGAAGTATGGTATGTCCTTGTTATCACCAGACAGTGCATTGGGCGGGGGGAGTCTTATGGTTCCTTCTTCAATGGCCAGAATTGTTGAATACCTGGGCATCTCCGGAAGATCCATTGACACTAACGTCCACCCAGGTGAATTTGTAGTCTGCGTCCACCAGAGCCATGAGGATGATCGCATGGAAGCCCTTGTAGTTGTACTAGATTGATCCCCCTTTCTTTGGACACCTAATGGCTGTGTTTGCCATCCAGAGCACCTATACATTTACGGAAGTGCCATCTCTGCCCGAATTTCTCAGCTATAGATGTCCATTCGTGTGGGGTGGCTAGGCATTCTATTCCATTTTGAACTTCTTCAGCATATTCAGCTATAAAGGCTTCGCACACTTCACGAATTAACAACAAAATGGTGTGGTCAGGTACCCGGAACCCATACATGAGTGAGTGGTAATGATCACCTGTGGCTAGGTACCTCAGATTTATGGCCAACTTCAACCCAGATTCCAGAGCCTTGCGAGACCATGTGTCTTGCTTCGTGATTCTGTTCTCCAGTCGCAAGAGTAGTTGTTTAAACATTTCTGGATTCACACGTACGACGTTCGTAAAGGCTCTCCCATCTTCAACACGCAATTCGTTCATCAGACGTGTGTATTGCCCTAGTGTCACTCGCCTCTCGGCCCAAGGTCTCACCCACACAGTTCTCTGTTTTCGGGCCCTCTTTCTTTTCATTCTTCTGTTTTGCTGAATTACTTGGAGCATCGCCATGTTGTTTGTAGCCTGCTGTCTGTTCAAGTGCAGTTGCCAGTTCATCAGTTAAAATCTGTTCCAGTAGTTGTTGACGACAAGATCTAGGATGCGTCTCCTTCCAGGGATGAAGCACCAAGTGATTTGAAATCAATGTTATCCCACTTTTATACTATCCTAGTGTGGCCGCCACTCACCATGGCCCCAGGACGCCACGGTCATCCCGGGTTGCCTACGGATGGCCCCGGTAGCTTGCACGGTGGTACTACGGTGAAGCCCGGTTGTACTACGATGGCACTAAGGTTTCACAAAGTTTGAAAATACCGGGGCTCGGTCCCGGTTCATGCCGGTACTTTTGAACAGTTCAAAATCACCGGGGCGACCTACGGTTCACCACGGTACACCCCGGATCACCCCGGATTGACTACGGTAAACCGGGACTATGAACCGGCACAGTGTGAGCTACCCTTCACACTGAGGTCACTCATCGCGCTGATGTCACTCTTCACACTGATGTCACTCATCACACTGAGGTCACTCATCGCGCTGAGGTCACTCTTCACACTGATGTCACTCATCACGCTGAGGTCACTCCTCAGACTGATGTCACGATTCACACTGAGGTCACTCCCTCATCCAGAGGTTTGCGTGTCGTCCAGTGAGCTCTACTGGTACACATGTCGGCCAGCCCAGACGGTCGGTGTGTGGCTCGAGCTAGCCCTACCGGTGGTAGTGCAGGATACACATCCTAACAATGTGTTCGCAAAGAGTGGGAGTTACTCCTTGAGACATGGCTCCAGTCTGCCCTGACCCTTTCCCATGGTGGCTATATGACCTACGGAAAGCATCTCGCCATACGCAATCTCTCTCAGACAAGACCACCTGCCAAGAGCAATGCTGGTATATACGCCCACCATAACTGAGGGCCGACTCGATAGCTCAGTGGGCTAGAGCGCTCGCTCTCGTCACCTGAGAGCCTAACGACACGTGGATCGGTGGTACGCGCCCCGCTGTGGCCATGTCTGTGTGGTTCAAGGATAAAGATCCCATGTTCTTCTTCGTAAAGAGTAGGGGGTTACCCCCGGGGACATGGCTCCACTCTCCCTTCCTTCTCCCATTGACGCGATATGACAAAAAGTGGTTAAAGCGTCCTGAATAACCAACGAACCAACCCTCCCCAACCTCAACACGGCTGCTTCGCCTACCGTATACCCTTGCACTTTAGTCCAGGGGCTCTAAAAAAATTGCGAACAGGGGAGGGAGGGGTGGGGGATGGAAAGTACTTTCTTTACAACCTGAGGGGGGGGGGACTTCGACTTTAACAGTCCTTAACATCCCCTCTAACAACCCCCCCCCCCCTCTCCTTGCATCTACAAAATGTCTCCTTCCAATGTATTTCGTTGAAAAGCCCGACTTTTACAGTGTATGCTCAAGTTCCCAGGGGGGGGGGATGCCACTACTCCCCTAGATCCGCCCCTGTTAGTCTGATTGTCAGCCATATGCTCTGCATAGTGGGGTATGAGTTTGGAAAGTGTAAACCATATCTTCCTTTTCAAAATGGAACGGGTGCCTTTAAGCTAAGCCCCATTCGCCATTTTCGTCTTCTTCGCCAAAACACAAGCAACCACTCTCGCGATACCTACTCAGCTCCAAACCATCACGTCAGAATGCCATAGCCTATATATGCAAATTACAAGTACTTCTAGTCTATTTAAAGCCCTGTGTCTCCCAAAGCTTTCAGCGCGCTGCTGACGGCGCCGTCAGCACAGGCACGTCGATGTGAGGCTCCTACTTCTGGGTCTTAACCCGATTACGCCATACTGTCCAAATACGTAGGAAGACAATGGGCTGTTTATGACGTCATGGGGTACTTTATGCCGTCATTAGCCCCTTTGCTGCCATTGACTGCGGGTGTAAACATGCCAGCTTTAGCAATAAACCGGAACAGTCGGGAGTAGTCGGGAACCGCGTGGGGTGGCCATATTCTATTCTACCCAAAGTACATTATGCATAAAACCAAGCACAGGCCATAGACCAACTGCAGACGACAGTCTATGCATAGCTTAGGCCATGGCAGTCAGTGCCTGCGCTGTGTTCATCGCTGTCCTCTGGAACATTCACCTCTGGACACTATTACATTCCAAGAGCCTAAACAGCATTTGATATTGCAGTTTATAACAGTAACTGATAAAAAATATCTGATTTAAACAAGATTTGACATCGCATAGCTTACTTTTACATTTGATTCTAAGAGTGTCATATTGAAATTGTACACTCCTATAATAGCCCTAGCAATATTGCATTTCTATCACAGCCCTTGAAACATTACAGTCCTATCACAGCCCTTGTAATATTACACTCCTACCACAGCCCTTGAAATATTACACTCCTATCACAGCCCTTGAAATATTACACTCCTATCACAGCCCTTGAAATATTACCGGTAGTCTCCCATCACAGCCCTTGAAACATTACTCTCCTATCACAGCCCTTGAAATATTACACTCCTATCCCAGCCCTTGAAATATGACACTCCTATCACAGCCCTTGAAATATTACCGGTAGTCTCCCATCACAGCCCTTGAAATATTACTCTCCCATCACAGTCCTTGAAATATTACACTCCTATCACAGCCCTTGAAATATTACACTCCTACCACAGCCCTTGAAATATTACACTCTTATCACAGCCCTTGAAATATTACACTCTTATCACAGCCCTTGAAATATTACACTCTATCACAGTCCTTGAAATATTACACTCTTATCACAGCCCTTGAAATATTACACTCCTATCACAGCCCTTAAAATTGTACTCTCCTATCACTGCCCTTGAAATATTACACCCCTATAACAGCCCTTGAAATATTACACTCCTATCACAGCCCTTGAAATATTACACTCCAATCACAGCCCTTGAAATATTACTCTCCCATCACAGCCCTTGAAATATTATACTCCTATCACAGCCCTTGAAATATTACACTCCTATCACAGCCCTTGAAATTGTACTCTCCTATCACTGCCCTTGAAATATTACACTCCTATCACAGCCCTTGAAATATTACATTCCTATCACAGCCCTTGAAATATTACACTCCTATCACAGCCCTTGAAATATTACACTCCTAACACAGCCCTTGAAATTTTCCACTCCTGGCACAGCCCATCGAACTTTTACGACCCCTTGAAATTGGTTAAATGTTACTCTCCCAGTCCTCGGAATGGCTTGATTTCAGGGCAGCCTATCAGCTATCTCGTTCCAACGAGATCCATAGCGCGCACCTAAAGATAACAAGATCCAGAGCTGACGACGCCAATCGCATAGGCTATCCGTTATTCATTCACCGCCCCTCGACAGGTGCACAATACTATACTAGGTTACAATTAAACACCGTGGCATCAAGTACGAAATATAGGCCTAACTAGAGTTCACGTATTACATCGTGACGCGCCGCACAACAGAACAGAAGGTATTAATGTATTCTTAATATTATCTTATTTCGCGAAAGGCACGAATAGAAACGCCAGTGTCAGTCCTTTGATGGCATATCAGCGACCGTCAAGGTTTTGGCTGTATCCCTTGTCACCCCTGTCTCTGGCTGTATCCCTTGCCACCCCTGCCTCTGGCTGTATCCCTTGCCACCCGTGCCTCTGGGTGTATCCCTTGCCACCCCTGCCTCTGGGTGTATTTCTTGCCACCCCTGCCTCTGGCTGTATCCCTTGCCACCCCTGCCTCTGGCTGTATCCCTTGCCACCCCTGCCTCTGGGTGTATCCCTTGCCACCCCTGCCTCTGGGTGTATCCCTTGCCACCCCTGCCTCTGGGTGTATCCCTTGCCACCCCTGCCTCTGGGTGTATCCCTTGCCACCACTGCCTCTGGGTGTATGCCTGGCTACCTCTGCCTCTGGGTGTATCCCTTGCCACCCCTGCCTCTGGGTGTATCCCTTCCCACCCCTGCCTCTGGGTGTATCCCTTGCCACCCCTGTCTCTGGCTGTATCCCTTGCCACCCCTGCCTCTGGGTGTATCCCTTGCCACCCCTGCCTCTGGGTGTATCCCTTGCCACCCCTGCCTCTGGGTGTATCCCTTGCCACCACTGCCTCTGGGTGTATCCCTTGCCACCCCTGCTTCTGGGTGTATCCCTTCCCACATCTGCCTCTGGGTGTATCCCTTGCCACCCCTGTCTCTGGCTGTATCCCTTGCCACCCCTGCCTCTGGGTGTATCTCTTGCCACCCCTGCCTCTGGGTGTATCCCTTGCCACCCCTGCCTCTGGGTGTATTTCTTGCCACCCCTGCCTCTGGGTGTATCCCTTGCCACCCCTGCCTCTGGGTGTATTTCTTGCCACCCCTGCCTCTGGGTGTATCCCTTGCCACCCCTGCCTCTGGGTGTATTTCTTGCCACCCCTGCCTCTGGCTGTATCCCTTGCCACCCCTGCCTCTGGGTGTATTTCTTGCCACCCCTGCCTATGGGTGTATTTCTTGCCACCCCTGCCTCTGGGTCTATCCCTTGCCACCCCTGCCTCTGGGTGTATTTCTTGCCACCCCTGCCTCTGGGTGTATCCCTTGCCACTCCTGCCTCTGGGTGTATTTCTTGCCACCCCTGCCTCTGGGTGTACTTCTTGCCACCCCTGCCTCTGACTGTATCCCTTGCCACACCTGCCTCTGGGTGTATCCCTTGCCACCCCTGCCTCTGGGTGTATTTCTTGCCACCCCTGCCTCTGGGTCTATCCCTTGCCACCCCTGCCTCTGGGTGTATTTCTTGCCACCCCTGCCTCTGGGTGTATCCCTTGCCATCCCTGCCTTTGGGTGTATGTGAACTTTTCTTGCACATTTACTTTGTTTCACATTATGAAGTGTTCATTTGTCCCTTGGAAATAAAGCAAACTTGCATGAAAATATTGCAAACATTTATGAGGACCAATACCTTCGCCTAGCCTTAGCGGCTAGCTGTCAAAGTGATATCCTGATGGAATGCGTTTACTAAACACATCTCTAATTGGCATAAACTAAAATACAAAATGAACAGAGCATCGTGTCTATGCATTCGTGTCTGGCATTCAACAGATGTGGAGCATCCAAACTGACACCTAGGTTTTTATGGATTAGCAGGTTATAACACAAGTACACAGGGTACAGAGAATTAATCATGTCCTGGTATCTGAAGCAGCGTATTAGCCGATACCTTAATCACACAAATCCCACTTTAGTTCAATGTGCCGTCAATTGACAGGAGATTCAACAACGCAGCATTACGTGTATACCATACGCTGGTAACAAAACCAACAGAGTCCTCGAATGATAAGATATTCACTATAATTATAGTTCTGGGGAAATGAGTCACAGAAAACATGCGTTACCAATATTGGCCAAAATAGAGAAGATGATCCAGTCAGGCATTACTGTGGAGATGATGAGGGGCAGCACGGCATACCACAACGGTCACCCCGGTCCCAGTGAGAGCTCTGTACAGACAGACGGTCTCATCAGGCATTACTGTGGAGATGATGAGGGGCAGCACGGCCTACCACAACGGTCACCCCGGTCCCAGTGAGAGCCCTGTACAGACAGACGGTCTCATCAGGCATTACTATGGAGATGATGAGGGGCAGCACGGCCTACCACAACGGTCACCAAGGTGCCAGTGAGAGCCCTGTACAGACAGACGGTATCATCAGGCATTACTATGGAGATGATGAGGGGCAGCACGGCCTACCACAACGGTCACCCCGGTCCCTGTGAGAGCCCTGTACAGACAGACGGTCTCATCAGGCATTACTATGGAGATGATGAGAGGCAGCACGGCCTACCACAACGGTCACCCCGGTCCCAGTGAGAGCCCTGTACAGACAGACGGTCTCATCAGGCATTACTATGGAGATGATGAGGGGCAGCACGGCCTACCACAACGGTCACCCCGGTCCCAATGAGAGCCCTGTACAGACAGACGGTATCATCAAGCATTACTATGGAGATGATAAGGGGCACCACGGCCCACCACAACGGTCCCCCCGGTCCCGGTGAGAGCCCCGTACAGACAGACGGTATCATCAGGCATTACTATGGAGATGATGAGGGGCAGCACGGCCTACCACAACGGTCATCAAGGTCCCAGTGAGAGTGCTGTACAGAGAGACGGTCTCATCAGGCATTACTATGGAGATGATGAGGGGCAGCACGGCCTACCACAACGGTCACCCCGGTCCCAGTGAGAGCCGTGTACAGACAGACGGTATCATCAGACATTACTATGGAGATGATGAGGGGCAGCACGGCCTACCACAACGGTCATCAAGGTCCCAGTGAGAGTGCTGTACAGAGAGATGGTATCATCAGGCATTACTATGGAGATGATGAGGGGCAGCACGGCCTACCACAACGGTCACCCCGGTCCCAGTGAGAGCCCTGTACAGACAGACGGTATCATCAGGCATTACTATGGAAATGATGAGGGGCAGCACGGTCTACAACAACGGTCATCCCGGTCCCGGTGAGAGCCCTGTACAGACAGACGGTATCATCAGGCATTACTATGGAAATTATGAGGGGCAGCACGGCCTACCACAACGGTCATCAAGGTCCCAGTGAGAGTGCTGTACAGAGAGACGGTCTCATCAGGCATTACTATGGAGATGATGAGGGGCAGCTTGGCCTACCACAACGGTCACCCCGGTTCCAGTGAAAGCCCTGTACAGACAGACGGTCTCATCAGGCATTACTATGGAGATGATGAGGGGCAGCACGGCCTACCACAACGGTCAGCCCGGTCCCAGTGAAAGCCCGATACATACAGACGGTCTCATCAGGCATTACTATGGAGATGATGAGGGGATGCACGGCCTACCACAACGGTCACCCCGGTCCCAGTGAGAGCCCTGTACGGACAGACGGTATCATCAGGCATTACTATGGAGATGATGAGGGGCAGCACAGCCTACCACAACGGTCACCCCGGTCCCAGTGAGAGCCCTGTACAGACAGACGGTCTCATCAGGCATTACTATGGAGATGATGGGGAGCAGCACGGCCTACCACAACGGTCACCCCGGTCCCAGTGAGGGCCCTGTACAGACAGACGGTCTCATCAGGCATTACTATGGAGATGATGGGGGGCAGCACGGCCTACCACAACGGTCACCCCGGTCCCAGTGAGAGCCCTGCACAGACAGACGGTCTCATCAGGCATTACTATGGAGATGATGAGGGGCAGCACGGCCTACCACAACGGTCATCAAGGTCCCAGTGAGAGCCCTGTACCGACATACGGTCTCATCAGGCATTACTATGGAGAGGATGAGGGGCAGCACGGCCTACCACAACGGTCATCCCGGTCCCAGTGACAGCCCTGTACAGACAGACGGTATCATCAGACATTACTATGGAGATGATGAGGGGCAGCACGGCCTACAACAACGGTCATCCCGGTCCCGGTGAGAGCCCTGTACAGACAGACGGTATCATCAGACATTACTATGGAGATGATGAGGGGCAGCACGGCCTACCACAACGGTCACCCCGGTCCCAGTGAGAGCCGTGTACAGACAGACGGTCTCATCAGGCATTACTATGGAGATGATGAGGGGCAGCACGGCCTACCACAACGGTCATCAAGGTCCCAGTGAGAGCCCTGTACCGACATACGGTCTCATCAGGCATTACTATGGAGATGATGAGGGGCAGCACGGCCTACAACAACGGTCATCCCGGTCCCGGTGAGAGCCCTGTACAGACAGACGGTATCATCAGACATTACTATGGAGATGATGAGGGGCAGCACGGCCTACCACAACGGTCACCCCGGTCCCAGTGAGAGCCGTGTACAGACAGACGGTATCATCAGGCATTACTATGGAAATGATGAGGGGCAGCACGGCCTACCACAACGGTCATCAAGGTCCCAGTGAGAGTGCTGTACAGAGAGATGGTATCATCAGGCATTACTATGGAGATGATGAGGGGCAGCACGGCCTACCACAACGGTCACCCCGGTCCCAGCGAGAGCCCTGTACAGACAGACGGTATCATCAGACATTACTATGGAAATGATGAGGGGCAGCACGGTCTACAACAACGGTCATCCCGGTCCCGGTGAGAGCCCTGTACAGACAGACGGTATCATCAGGCATTACCATGCAGATGATGAGGGGCTGCACGGCATACCACAACGGTCACCCCGGTCCCATTGTGAGCCCTGTACAGACAGACGGTCTCATCAGGCATTACAATGGAGATGATGAGGGGCAGCACGGCCTACCACAACGGTCACCCCGGTCCCAGTGAGAGCCCTGTACAGACAGACGGTCTCATCTGGCATTACTATGGAGATGATGAGCGGCTGCACGGCTTACCACAACGGTCACCCCGGTCCCATTGTGAGCCCTGTACAGACAGACGGTATCATCAGGCATTACTATGGAGATGATGAGGGGCAGCACGGCCAACCACAACGGTCACCCCGGTCCCAGTGAGAGCCATGTATAGACAGACGGTCTCATCAGGCATTATTATGGAGATGATGAGGGGCAGCACGGCCTACCACAACGGTCACCCCGGTCCCAGTGAGAGCCCTGTACAGACAGACGGTCTCATCTGGCATCACTATGGAGATGATAAGGGGCAGCACGGCCTACAACAACGGTCACCCCGGTCCCAGTGAGAGCCCTGTACAGACAGACGGTCTCATCAGGCATTACTATGGAGATGATGAGGGGCAGCACGGCCTACTACTACGGTCACCCCGATCCCAGTGAGAGCCCTGTACAGACAGACGGTCTCATCAGGCATTACTACTATGGAGATGATGAGGGGCAGCACGGTCTACCACAACGGTCACCCCGGTCCCAGTGAGAGCCCTGTACAGACAGACGGTCTCATCTGGCATTACTACTATGGAGATGATGAGGGGCAGCACGGCCTACTACAACGGTCATCCCGGTCCCAGTGAGAGCCCTGTACAGACAGACGGTCTCATCAGGCATTACTATGGAGATGATGAGGGGCTGCCTGGCCTACCACAACGGTCACCCCGGTTCCAGTGAAAGCCCTGTACAGACAGACGGTCTCATCAGGCATTACTATGGAGATGATGAGGGGCAGCACGGCCTACCACAACGGTCAGCCCGGTCCCAGTGAAAGCCCTATACATACAGACGGTCTCATCAGGCATTACTATGGAGATGATGAGGGTATGCACGGCCTACCACAACGGTCACCCCGGTTCCAGTGAGAGCCCTGTACGGACAGACGGTATCATCAGGCATTACTATGGAGATGATGAGGGGCAGCACAGCCTACCACAACGGTCACCCCGGTCCCAGTGAGAGCCCTGTACAGACAGACGGTCTCATCAGGCATTACTATGGAAATGATGAGGGGCAGCACGGCCTACTACAACGGTCACCCCGGTCCCAGTGAGAGCACTGTACAGACAGACGGTCTGATCAGGCATTACTATGGAGATGATGGGGAGCAGCACGGCCTACCACAACGGTCACCCCGGTCCCAGTGAGAGCCCTGCACAGACAGACGGTCTCATCAGGCATTACTATGGAGATGATGAGGGGCAGCACGGCCTACCACAACGGTCATCAAGGTCCCAGTGAGAGCCCTGTACCGACATACGGTCTCATCAGGCATTACTATGGAGAGGATGAGGGGCAGCACGGCCTACCACAACGGTCATCAAGGTCCCAGTGAGAGCCCTGTACAGACAGACGGTCTGATCAGGCATTACTATGGAGATGATGAGGGGCAGCACGGCCTACAACAACGGTCATCCCGGTCCCGGTGAGAGCCCTGTACAGACAGACGGTATCATCAGACATTACTATGGAGATGATGAGGGGCAGCACGGCCTACCACAACGGTCACCCCGGTCCCAGTGAGAGCCGTGTACAGACAGACGGTATCATCAGGCATTACTGTGGAAATGATGAGGGGCAGCACGGCCTACAACAACGGTCATCCCGGTCCCGGTGAGAGCCCTGTACAGACAGACGGTATCATCAGACATTACTATGGAGATGATGAGGGGCAGCACGGCCTACCACAACGGTCATCAAGGTCCCAGTGAGAGTGCTGTACAGAGAGATGGTATCATCAGGCATTACTATGGAGATGATGAGGGGCAGCACGGCCTACTACAACGGTCATCCCGGTCCCAGTGAGAGCCCTGTACAGACAGACGGTCTCATCAGGCATTACTATGGAGATGATGAGGGGCTGCCTGGCCTACCACAACGGTCACCCCAGTTCCAGTGAAAGCCCTGTACAGACAGACGGTCTCATCAGGCATTACTATGGAGATGATGAGGGGCAGCACGGCCTACCACAACGGTCAGCCCGGTCCCAGTGAAAGGCCTATACATACAGACGGTCTCATCAGGCATTACTATGGAGATGATGAGGGTATGCACGGCCTACCACAACGGTCACCCCGGTTCCAGTGAGAGCCCTGTACGGACAGACGGTATCATCAGGCATTACTATGGAGATGATGAGGGGCAGCACAGCCTACCACAACGGTCATCCCGGTCCCAGTGAGAGCCCTGTACAGACAGACGGTCTCATCAGGCATTACTATGGAAATGATGAGGGGCAGCACGGCCTACTACAACGGTCACCCCGGTCCCAGTGAGAGCACTGTACAGACAGACGGTCTCATCAGGCATTACTATGGAGATGATGGGGAGCAGCACGGCCTACCACAACGGTCACCCCGGTCCCAGTGAGAGCCCTGCACAGACAGACGGTCTCATCAGGCATTACTATGGAGATGATGAGGGGCAGCACGGCCTACCACAACGGTCATCAAGGTCCCAGTGAGAGCCCTGTACCGACATACGGTCTCATCAGGCATTACTATGGAGAGGATGAGGGGCAGCACGGCCTACCACAACGGTCATCAAGGTCCCAGTGAGAGCCCTGTACAGACAGACGGTCTGATCAGGCATTACTATGGAGATGATGAGGGGCAGCACGGCCTACAACAACGGTCATCCCGGTCCCGGTGAGAGCCCTGTACAGACAGACGGTATCATCAGACATTACTATGGAGATGATGAGGGGCAGCACGGCCTACCACAACGGTCATCAAGGTCCCAGTGAGAGTGCTGTACAGAGAGATGGTATCATCAGGCATTACTATGGAGATGATGAGGGGCAGCACGGCCTACCACAACGGTCACCCCGGTCCCAGTGAGAGCCGTGTACAGACAGACGGTATCATCAGGCATTACTATGGAAATGATGAGGGGCAGCACGGCCTACAACAACGGTCATCTCGGTCCCGGTGAGAGCCCTGTACAGACAGACGGTATCATCAGACATCACTATGGAGATGATGAGGGGCAGCACGGCCTACCACAACGGTCATCAAGGTCCCAGTGAGAGTGCTGTACAGAGAGATGGTATCATCAGGCATTACTATGGAGATGATGAGGGGCAGCACGGCCTACCACAACGGTCACCCCGGTCCCAGTGAGAGCCGTGTACAGACAGACGGTATCATCAGGCATTACTATGGAAATGATGAGGGGCAGCACGGCCTACAACAACGGTCATCCCGGTCCCGGTGAGAGCCCTGTACAGACAGACGGTATCATCAGACATCACTATGGAGATGATGAGGGGCAGCACGGCCTACCACAACGGTCATCAAGGTCCCAGTGAGAGTGCTGTACAGAGAGATGGTATCATCAGGCATTACTATGGAGATGATGAGGGGCAGCACGGCCTACCACAACGGTCACCCCGGTCCCAGTGAGAGCCCTGTACAGACAGACGGTATCATCAGGCATTACTATGGAAATGATGAGGGGCAGCACGGCCTACCACAACGGTCACCCCGGTCCCAGTGAGAGCCGTGTACAGACAGACGGTCTCATCAGGCATTACTATGGAGATGATGGGGAGCAGCACGGCCTACCACAACGGTCACCCCGGTCCCAGTGAGGGCCCTGTACAGACAGACGGTCTCATCAGGCATTACTATGGAGATGATGGGGAGCAGCACGGCCTACCACAACGGTCACCCCGGTCCCAGTGAGAGCCCTGCACAGACAGACGGTCTCATCAGGCATTACTATGGAGATGATGAGGGGCAGCACGGCCTACCACAACGGTCATCAAGGTCCCAGTGAGAGCCCTGTACCGACATACGGTCTCATCAGGCATTACTATGGAGAGGATGAGGGGCAGCACGGCCTACCACAACGGTCATCAAGGTCCCAGTGAGAGCCCTGTACAGACAGACGGTCTGATCAGGCATTACTATGGAGATGATGAGGGGCAGCACGGCCTACAACAACGGTCATCCCTGTCCCGGTGAGAGCCCTGTACAGACAGACGGTATCATCAGACATTACTATGGAGATGATGAGGGGCGGCACGGCCTACCACAACGGTCACCCCGGTCCCAGTGAGAGCCGTGTACAGACAGACGGTATCATCAGGCATTACTATGGAAATGATGAGGGGCAGCACGGCCTACCACAACGGTCATCCCGGTCCCGGTGAGAGCCCTGTACAGACAGACGGTATCATCAGACATTACTATGGAGATGATGAGGGGCAGCACGGCCTACAACAACGGTCATCCCGGTCCCGGTGAGAGCCCTGTACAGACAGACGGTATCATCAGACATTACTATGGAGATGATGAGGGGCAGCACGGCCTACCACAACGGTCATCAAGGTCCCAGTGAGAGTGCTGTACAGAGAGATGGTATCATCAGGCATTACTATGGAGATGATGAGGGGCAGCACGGCCTACCACAACGGTCACCCCGGTCCCAGTGAGAGCCCTGTACAGACAGACGGTATCATCAGGCATTACTATGGAAATGATGAGGGGCAGCACGGCCTACCACAACGGTCATCCCGGTCCCGGTGAGAGCCGTGTACAGACAGACGGTATCATCAGGCATTACTATGGAAATGATGAGGGGCAGCACGGCCTATCACAACGGTCACCCCGGTCCCAGTGAGAGCCGTGTACAGACAGACGGTATCATCAGGCATTACTATGGAAATGATGAGGGGCAGCACGGCCTACCACAACGGTCATCCCGGTCCCGGTGAGAGCCCTGTACAGACAGACGGTATCATCAGACATTACTATGGAGATGATGAGGGGCAGCACGGCCTACAACAACGGTCATCCCGGTCCCGGTGAGAGCCCTGTACAGACAGACGGTATCATCAGACATTACTATGGAGATGATGAGGGGCAGCACGGCCTACCACAACGGTCATCAAGGTCCCAGTGAGAGTGCTGTACAGAGAGATGGTATCATCAGGCATTACTATGGAGATGATGAGGGGCAGCACGGCCTACCACAACGGTCACCCCGGTCCCAGTGAGTGCCCTGTACAGACAGACGGTATCATCAGGCATTACTATGGAAATGATGAGGGGCAGCACGGCCTACAACAACGGTCATCAAGGTCCCAGTGAGAGTGCTGTACAGAGAGACGGTCTCATCAGGCATTACTATGGAGATGATGAGGGGCAGCACGGCCTACCACAACGGTAACCCCGGTCCCAGTGAGAGCCCTGTACAGACAAACGGTCTCATCAGGCATTACTATGGAGATGATGAGGGGCAGCACGGCCTACCACAACGGTCACCCCGGTCCCAGTGAAAGTCCTGTACAGACAGATGGTATCATCAGGCATTACTATGGAAATTATGAGGGGCAGCACGGCCTACCACAACGGTCACCCCGGTCCCAGTGAGAGCCCTGTACAGACACACGGTCTCATCAGGCATTACTATGGAGATGATGAAGGGCAGCACGGCCTACCACAACGGTCATCAAGGTCCCAGTGAGAGTGCTGTACAGACAGACGGTCTCATCAGACATTACTATGGAGATGGTGAGGGGCAGCACGGCCTACCACAACGGTCACTCCGGTCCCTGTGAGAGCACTGTACTGACAGAGGGTATCATCAGGCATTACTATGGAGATGATGAGGGGCAGCACGGCCAACCACAACGGTCATTCCGGTCCCTGTGAGAGCCCTGTACAGACAGGCGGTATCATCAGGCATTACCATGGAGATGATGAGGGGCTGCACGGCATACCACAACGGTCACCCCGGTCCCATTGTGAGCCCTGTACAGACAGACGGTCTCATCAGGCATTACAATGGAGATGATGAGGGGCAGCACGGCCTACCACAACGGTCACCCCGGTCCCAGTGAGAGCCCTGTACAGACAGACGTCTCATCTGGCATTACTATGGAGATGATGAGGGGCTGCCCGGCTTACCACAACGGTCACCCCGGTCCCATTGTGAGCCCTGTACAGACAGACGGTATCATCAGGCATTACTATGGAGATGATGAGGGGCAGCACGGCCAACCACAACGGTCACCCCGGTCCCAGTGAGAGCCATGTATAGACAGACGGTCTCATCAGGCATTATTATGGAGATGATGAGGGGCAGCACGGCCTACTACAACGGTCATCCCGGTCCTAGTGAGAGCCCTGTACAGACAGACGGTCTCATCAGGCATTACTATGGAGATGATGAGGGGCAGCACGGCCTACTACTACGGTCACCCCGATCCCAGTGAGAGCCCTGTACAGACAGACGGTCTCATCAGGCATTACTACTATGGAGATGATGAGGGGCAGCACGGTCTACCACAACGGTCACCCCGGTCCCAGTGAGAGCCCTGTACAGACAGACGGTCTCATCTGACATCTCTATGGAGATGATGAGGGACAGCACGGCCTACTACAACGGTCATCCCGGTCCCAGTGAGAGCCCTGTACAGACAGACGGTCTCATCAGGCATTACTATGGAGATGATGAGGGGCAGCACGGCCTACTACCACGGTCACCCCGGTCCCAGTGAGAGCCCTGTACAGACAGACGGTCTCATCAGGCATTACTATGGAGATGATTTGGGGCTGCCTGGCCTACCACAACGGTCACCCCGGTTCCAGTGAAAGCCCTGTACAGACAGACGGTCTCATCAGGCATTAATATGGAGATGATGAGGGGCAGCACGGCCTACCACAACGGTCAGCCCGGTCCCAGTGAAAGCCCTATACATACAGACGGTCTCATCAGGCATTACTATGGAGATGATGAGGGGATGCACGGCCTACCACAACGGTCACCCGGGTCCCAGTGAGAGCCCTGTACGGACAGACGGTATCATCAGGCATTACTATGGAGATGATGAGGGGCAGCACAGCCTACCACAACGGTCACCCCGGTCCCAGTGAGAGCCCTGTACAGACAGACGGTCTCATCAGGCATTACTATGGAAATGATGAGGGGCAGCACGGCCTACTACAACGGTCACCCCGGTCCCAGTGAGAGCACTGTACAGACAGACGGTCTCATCAGGCATTACTATGGAGATGATGGGGAGCAGCACGGCCTACCACAACGGTCACCCCGGTCCCAGTGAGGGCCCTGTACAGACAGACGGTCTCATCGGGCAATACTATGGAGATGATGGGGAGCAGCACGGCCTACCACAACGGTCACCCCGGTCCCAGTGAGAGCCCTGCACAGACAGACGGTCTCATCAGGCATTACTATGGAGATGATGAGGGGCAGCACGGCCTACCACAACGGTTATCAAGGTCCCAGTGAGAGCCCTGTACCGACATACGGTCTCATCAGGCATTACTATGGAGAGGATGAGGGGCAGCACGGCCTACCACAACGGTCATCCCGGTCCCAGTGAGAGCCCTGTACAGACAGACGGTCTGACCAGGCATTACTATGGAGATGATGGGAAGCAGCACGGCCTACCACAACGGTAACCCCGGTCCCAGTGAGCTAGAGTCCTGTATAGACAGACGGTATCATCAGGCATTACTATGGAGTTGATGAGGGGCAGCACGGCCTACCACAACGGTCACCCCGGTCCCGGTGAGAGCCCTGTACAGACAGACGGTCTCATCAGGCATTACTATGGAGATGATGAGGGGCAGCACGGTCTACCACAACGGTCACGTCGGTCCCAGTGAGAGCCCTGTACAGACAGACGGTATCATCAGGCATTACTATGGAGATGATAAGGGGCAGCACGGCCTACTACAACGGTCACCCCGGTCCCAGTGAGAGCCCTGTACAGACAGACGGTCTCATCAGGCATTACTATGGAGATGATTCGGGGCTGCCTGGCCTACCACAACGGTCACCCCGGTTCCAGTGAAAGCCCTGTACAAACAGACGGTCTCATCAGGCATTACTATGGAGATGATGAGGGGCAGCACGGTCTACCACAACGGTCAGCCCGGTCCCAGTGAAAGCCCTATACATACAGACGGTCTCATCAGGCATTACTATGGAGATGATGAGGGGCAGCACGGCCTACTACAACGGTCACCCGGTCCCAGTGAGAGCACTGTACAGACAGACGGTCTCATCAGGCATTACTATGGAGATGACGGGGAGCAGCACGGCCTACCACAACGGTCACCCCGGTCCCAGTGAGAGCCATGTGCAGACAGACGGTCTCATTAGGCATTACTATGGAGATGATGGGGAGCAGCACGGCCTACCACAACGGTCACCCCGGTCCCAGTGAGAGCCCTGCACAGACAGACGGTCTCATCAGGCATTACTATGGAGATGATGAGGGGCAGCACGGCCTACCACAACGGTCATCCCGGTCCCAGTGAGAGCCCTGTACAGACAGACGGTCTGATCAGGCATCACTATGGAGATGATGAGGGGCAGCACGGTCTACCACAACGGTCACGTCGGTCCCAATGAGAGCCCTGTACAGACAGACGGTATCATCAGGCATTACTATGGAGATGATGAGGGGCAGCACGGCCTACCACAACGGTCACCCCGGTCCCAGTGAGAGCCCTGTACAGACAGACGGTCTCATCAGGCATTACTACTATGGAGATGATGAGGGGCTGCCCGGCCTACCACAACGGTCACCCCGGTTCCAGTGAGAGCCCTGTACCGACATACGGTCTCATCAGGCATTACTATGGAGAGGATGAGGGGCAGCACGGCCTACCACAACGGTCATCAAGGTCCCAGTGAGAGCCCTGTACAGACAGACGGTCTGATCAGGCATTACTATGGAGATGATGAGGGGCAGCACGGCCTACAACAACGGTCATCCCTGTCCCGGTGAGAGCCCTGTACAGACAGACGGTATCATCAGACATTACTATGGAGATGAGATGATGAGGGGCGGCACGGCCTACCACAACGGTCACCCCGGTCCCAGTGAGAGCCGTGTACAGACAGACGGTATCATCAGGCATTACTATGGAAATGATGAGGGGCAGCACGGCCTACCACAACGGTCATCCCGGTCCCGGTGAGAGCCCTGTACAGACAGACGGTATCATCAGACATTACTATGGAGATGATGAGGGGCAGCACGGCCTACAACAACGGTCATCCCGGTCCCGGTGAGAGCCCTGTACAGACAGACGGTATCATCAGACATTACTATGGAGATGATGAGGGGCAGCACGGCCTACCACAACGGTCATCAAGGTCCCAGTGAGAGTGCTGTACAGAGAGATGGTATCATCAGGCATTACTATGGAGATGATGAGGGGCAGCACGGCCTACCACAACGGTCACCCCGGTCCCAGTGAGAGCCCTGTACAGACAGACGGTATCATCAGGCATTACTATGGAAATGATGAGGGGCAGCACGGCCTACCACAACGGTCACCCCGGTCCCAGTGAGAGCCGTGTACAGACAGACGGTATCATCAGGCATTACTATGGAAATGATGAGGGGCAGCACGGCCTACAACAACGGTCATCAAGGTCCCAGTGAGAGTGCTGTACAGAGAGACGATCTCATCAGGCATTACTATGGAGATGATGAGGGGCAGCACGGCCTACCACAACGGTAACCCCGGTCCCAGTGAGAGCCCTGTACAGACAAACGGTCTCATCAGGCATTACTATGGAGATGATGAGGGGCAGCACGGCCTACCACAACGGTCACCCCGGTCCCAGTGAAAGCCCTGTACAGACAGATGGTATCATCAGGCATTACTATGGAAATTATGAGGGGCAGCACGGCCTACCACAACGGTCACCCCGGTCCCAGTGAGAGCCCTGTACAGACACACGGTCTCATCAGGCATTACTATGGAGATGATGAAGGGCAGCACGGCCTACCACAACGGTCATCAAGGTCCCAGTGAGAGTGCTGTACAGACAGACGGTCTCATCAGACATTACTATGGAGATGGTGAGGGGCAGCACGGCCTACCACAACGGTCACTCCGGTCCCTGTGAGAGCACTGTACTGACAGAGGGTATCATCAGGCATTACTATGGAGATGATGAGGGGCAGCACGGCCAACCACAACGGTCATTCCGGTCCCTGTGAGAGCCCTGTACAGACAGGCGGTATCATCAGGCATTACCATGGAGATGATGAGGGGCTGCACGGCATACCACAACGGTCACCCCGGTCCCATTGTGAGCCCTGTACAGACAGACGGTCTCATCAGGCATTACAATGGAGATGATGAGGGGCAGCACGGCCTACCACAACGGTCACCCCGGTCCCAGTGAGAGCCCTGTACAGACAGACGTCTCATCTGGCATTACTATGGAGATGATGAGGGGCTGCCCGGCTTACCACAACGGTCACCCCGGTCCCATTGTGAGCCCTGTACAGACAGACGGTATCATCAGGCATTACTATGGAGATGATGAGGGGCAGCACGGCCAACCACAACGGTCACCCCGGTCCCAGTGAGAGCCATGTATAGACAGACGGTCTCATCAGGCATTATTATGGAGATGATGAGGGGCAGCACGGCCTACCACAACGGTCACCCCGGTCCCAGTGAGAGCCCTGTACAGACAGACGGTCTCATCTGGCATCACTATGGAGATGATGAGGGGCAGCACGGCCTACTACAACGGTCATCCCGGTCCTAGTGAGAGCCCTGTACAGACAGACGGTCTCATCAGGCATTACTATGGAGATGATGAGGGGCAGCACGGCCTACTACTACGGTCACCCCGATCCCAGTGAGAGCCCTGTACAGACAGACGGTCTCATCAGGCATTACTACTATGGAGATGATGAGGGGCAGCACGGTCTACCACAACGGTCACCCCGGTCCCAGTGAGAGCCCTGTACAGACAGACGGTCTCATCTGACATCTCTATGGAGATGATGAGGGACAGCACGGCCTACTACAACGGTCATCCCGGTCCCAGTGAGAGCCCTCTACAGACAGACGGTCTCATCAGGCATTACTATGGAGATGATGAGGGGCAGCACGGCCTACTACAACGGTCACCCCGGTCCCAGTGAGAGCCCTGTACAGACAGACGGTCTCATCAGGCATTACTATGGAGATGATTCGGGGCTGCCTGGCCTACCACAACGGTCACCCCGGTTCCAGTGAAAGCCCTGTACAGACAGACGGTCTCATCAGGCATTAATATGGAGATGATGAGGGGCAGCACGGCCTACCACAACGGTCAGCCCGGTCCCAGTGAAAGCCCTATACATACAGACGGTCTCATCAGGCATTACTATGGAGATGATGAGGGGATGCACGGCCTACCACAACGGTCACCCCGGTCCCAGTGAGAGCCCTGTACGGACAGACGGTATCATCAGGCATTACTATGGAGATGATGAGGGGCAGCACAGCCTACCACAACGGTCACCCCGGTCCCAGTGAGAGCCCTGTACAGACAGACGGTCTCATCAGGCATTACTATGGAAATGATGAGGGGCAGCACGGCCTACTACAACGGTCACCCCGGTCCCAGTGAGAGCACTGTACAGACAGACGGTCTCATCAGGCATTACTATGGAGATGATGGGGAGCAGCACGGCCTACCACAACGGTCACCCCGGTCCCAGTGAGAGCCCTGTACAGACAGACGGTCTCATCAGGCATTACTATGGAGATGATGAGGGGCAGCACAGCCTACTACAACGGTCACCCCGGTCCCAGTGAGAGCCCTGTACAGACAGACGGTCTCATCAGGCGTTACTATGGAGATGATGAGAGGCAGCACGGCCTACCACAACGGTCATCAAGGTCTCAGTGAGAGCCCTGTACCGACAGACGGTATCATCAGGCATTACTATGGAGATGATGAGGGGCAGCACGGCCTACCACAACGGTCACGTCGGTCCCAGTGAGAGCCCTGTACAGACAGACGGTCTCATCAGGCATTACTATGGAGATGATGAGGGGCAGCACGGTCTACCACAACGGTCACGTCGGTCCCAGTGAGAGCCCTGTACAGACAGACGGTATCATCAGGCATTACTATGGAGATGATGAGGGGCAGCACGGCCTACCACAACGGTCACCCCGGTCCCAGTGAGAGCCCTGTACAGACAGACGGTCTCATCAGGCATTACTACTATGGAGATGATGAGGGGCTGCCCGGCCTACCACAACGGTCACCCCGGTTCCAGTGAAAGCCCTGTACAGACAGACGGTCTCATCAGGCATTACTATGGAGATGATGAGGGGCAGCACGGCCTACCACAACGGTCACCCCGGTCCCAGTGAAAGCCCTATACATACAGACGGTCTCATCAGGCATTACTATGGAGATGATGAGGGGATGCACGTCCTACCACAACGGTCACCCCGGTCCCAGTGAGAGCCCTGTACGGACAGACGGTATCATCAGGCATTACTATGGAGATGATGAGGGGCAGCACAGCCTACCACAACGGTCACCCCGGTCCCAGTGAGAGCCCTGTACAGACAGACGGTCTCATCAGGCATTACTATGGAGATGATGAGGGGCAGCACAGCCTACTACAACGGTCACCCCGGTCCCAGTGAGAGCCCTGTACAGACAGACGGTCTCATCAGGCATTACTATGGAGATGATGAGAGGCAGCACGGCCTACCACAACGGTCATCAAGGTCCCAGTGAGAGCCCTGTACCGACAGACGGTATCCTCAGGCATTACTATGGAGATGATGAGGGGCAGCACGGGCTACCACAACGGTCACGTCGGTCCCAGTGAGAGCCCTGTACAGACAGACGGTCTCATCAGGCATTACTATGGAGATGATGAGGGGCAGCACGGCCTACCACAACGGTCACCCCCCCCCCCCCCCAGTGAAAGCCCTGTACAGACAGACGGTCTCATCAGGCATTACCATATTGATGATGAGGGGCAACACGGCCTACCACAACGCTCTGTACAGACAGACGGTCTGTGAACTGGCTAAGCACATCTTTCACGTTAATCTAGGTGACAACATGACACGCTGACAAAAAAAGTGCCACTAGGGACCTGCTTAGACTAAGCTGCAGCAGAATCTTGGAAGACGTCGCTAGCGCCAAACGGGAGGACGCATAAAACCGACTTCGGCACCTCGTGGGGGATGTTTTTCTGGTGGTGGTGGTGCAGTGGTGTCTTTCTATCAATCTGAAAATCTAATGAAATCGGATTTTTTCAGTGTTTGGTATTCTGCTCCAGGTTATGCTTCGTGTTTTTGCCCTGTTGCCGCCCTTACCTCGGTCCTGAGATTGCCCGGGGACATCAGGGACATCAGGGTGATGAGGGTGAACCGTCCGGCCCTGGGATGGGAGGGGGTCACAGAACGAGCCAGCGACTCCCCTGACGCCCAGATCTTGTCGCAGTCGGTGCGAGTCCAGGCGACGTGCACGACTTGGAGGCAGCTTCGAAGGCGCTGGGGTAGGCGGTTCATATTTTTTTCGCATTTGCATACCGCCAAATCCCCGGGGAGACTAACTAGTTGGAGACTTGTCTAGACTATTCAGCTATCTGGGGTTTCAATGTGTACATGAAACTGGGCCTCACACGGACAGACCCGGGCCGGGTCACGACGACAGGGGGCACAGTAAGTCACATGTTTTGTTTTCGTTTTATGATGCCCAAGACGTCCGTTAGACCGGAGTGGCCTAAGTGCATGGCCACAAATGAGGTAAAAAACATCCTTTATTCACCAGTTGATCTAGTTCATCTAGTTGCATGCATCTCTTGTATCCGTCGGTCTAGTATCTGTGTCGGCAACAACACTACATTTAAATGAGGAGAGCGCTGTTTGTTTGTTCCCAAAATAGGTAAACCGAAAGTCTTAGAAACACTTTGTCAGACCGCTGTTCAGACCCTTGGTCAGACCACTGTTCAGGCCCTTGGTCAGATCGCTATTTAAACCTTTGGTCAGACCGCTGTTCAGACCCTTGGTCAGACCACTGTTCAATCCCTTGGTCAGACAGCTGTTCAGACCCTTGGTCAGACCGCTGTTCAGACCGTTGTTCAGATCGCTGTTCGGACTCTTGGTGAGACCGCTGTTCAAAATCCTTGGTCAGACCGCTGTTAAGACCCTTGGTCAGACCACTGTTCAGGCCCTTGGTCAGACCGCTGTTCAATCCCTTGGTCAGACCGCTGTTCAGGCCCTTGGTCAGACCGCTGTTCAATCCCTTGGTCAGACCGCTGTTCAGACCCTTGATCAGACTGCTGTTCAATCCCTTGGTCAGACCGCGGTTCAAAATCCTTGGTCAGACCGCTGTTCAGACCCTTGGTCAGACCGCTGTTCAGACCCTTGGTCAGACCGCTGTTCAAAATCCTTGGTCAGACCGCTGTTCAGACCCTTGATGAGACCGCTGTTCAAAATCCTTGGTCGGACCGCTGTTCAGACCCTTGATCAGGCCGCTGTTCAAAATCATTGGTCAGACCGCTGTTCAGACCCTTCGTCAGACCTCTGTTCAGACCCTTGGTCAGAACGCTGTTCAGACCCTTCGTCAGACCGCGGTTAAGACCCTTGATCAGACCGCTAGTAAGACCCTTGGTCAGACCACGGTTCAGACCCCTGCTCATACCGCGGTTCAGACCCTTGGTCAGACCGTGGTTAAGACCCTGGGTCGGACTGCTGTTCCAAATCCTTTGTTAGACCGCTGTTCAAAATCCTTGGTCAGACAGTTGTTCAGACCCTTGATGAGACCGCTGTTCAAAATCCTTGGTCAGACCGCTGTTCAGACCCTTGATCAGACCGCTGTTCAAAATCATTGGTCAGACCGCTGTTCAGACCCTTCGTCAGACCGCTGTTCAGACCCTTGGTCAGAATGCTGTTCAGACCCTTCGTCAGACCGCGGTTAAGACCCTTGATCAAACCGCTGTTAAGACCCTTGGTCAGACCACGGTTCAGACCCTTGCTCAGACCGCGGTTCAGACCCTTTGTCAGACCGTGGTTAAGACCCTGGTTCGGACTACTGTTCCAAATTCTTTGTTAGACCGCTGTTCAAAATCCTTGGTCAGACAGTTGTTCAGACCCTTGATGAGACCGCTGTTCAAAATCCTTGGTCAGACCGCTGTTCAGACCCTTGGTCAGACCGCTGCGTGACCCTTAGTCAGACAGCGGTTCAGACCCTTGATCAGACCGCGGTTCAGACCCATGTTCAGACCGCGATTCAGACCCTTGGTCAGACCGCGGTTCAGACCCATGTTCAGACCGCGATTCAGACCCTTGATCAGACCGCGGTTCAGACCTTTGGTCAGACCGCGATTCAGACCCTTGGTCAGACCGCGGTTTCAGACCCTTGTTCAGACCGCTGTTCAGACCCTTGGTCAGACCGCTGTTCAGACCTTTGGGCTGAGCGAGCCAGCCTTGTAAGCACGGTTAACCATCCGCTGCCATCTAGCGGCTATTCGTCATTTCCGGTGCCAGTACGTTTGATTGACTGCGCATACACGACCGACACCGGAAATTATTCTTCTAACGCAAACAGAAGATTACTTGCGGGACTCTGTAACGAGGTTGAGAGCCGTCCGGCCGAGACTCGGGCTGGGGCAGCAGAGGTCTGCTCAATTTCCGAACTTAGTCCGGCTGTGGATTTAGACGGCACACAGCTAACAAATGACCCACTTCTTCTCCCGTCAGATGCGCCTAGCCGGATATACATTATGTTATGGTTAACTGGTGCCGGAGCTCCATGTAATGGTGATATTCTCAGTCCAACATATCTGTAACTGACACAGACCGCTGTGGTCTTCTGAAAGCCAGATCCGATATACCGACGCCCGGTATTTCGTTCCTACGGTGAATCCCGTGGTGATCATTTGTCCATGTCATATGGCCTGGTATCAAACTTATTACGTACTATATGGCGGGCCATCCTAACATTTATTCCCTAATTTTGGATATCAAAAATTGATTGTGTCGATTCTGGATATCAACAATTCAATTCTTGATATCAGCAATTCGATTCTGGATATCAAAAATTCCATTCTTGATATCAAAAATTCCATTCTTGATATCAACAATTGACACAGTTCTTTATATCAAGAAATCAATTCTTGATATCAACATTTCAATTCTTGATATCAGCATTTCAATTCTTGATATCAACAATTCAATTCTTGATATCAACAATTCAATTCTTGATATCAACAATTCTTACACACTGGGCCGAATTCTTGATTCCCATAATTCGCTTGACTGCGCATGCTCAAATAATGAAACGGTCCTTACGCCTAGTTGTTGTGCACGCATTAAGAGTCAACTCTTGAACGTATTGCCCGTACTATTGAAGTATTTATGGAGCCACGGCAAATGAACAATGTATGGTTCAGCATGACCTACATATGTCATTTTCAAATATGGAGGTAATTCAGCTGCATATTAATGAGGCCCGATGCGACGAACTTCGCGAATGTTTGACGGTAGGCAGGCTCAGCCGACTAAGGAAAGCTTTCATTTAAAATCTCTTTTGAAAATTAAATCAATTAAATAGGGTAACATTCATGAGTACAAAACAACATACGAGGGTGACCTCATCCCTATTATCGCTCAAGGGTCAGGCATCATGACTGGTTACTCAAGCTAGCGTAGACTAGAATTGTTTTTCTTTGGTTAGTTAGCCTTTCACTGTTTTTTTAAAAACCTGACAAACTAAAGAAAAAAAATATAACTGAAGTTAAAGAAAAGGTAATTCACAGAAACCTACCCAATATATAGAGAGACACTGAGTCTTTTTTTTGTTATAAAAACACTAAATGAGAAGAAAACAAGCCAATTCATGAAGCCAAAAGAACAGACATTCATTGGGTAAAGCAGGCAATAAAAAAAACGCAATGAAGCAAGACAAGCGCTATCAATTGAGGAAAAGTCTAGGCAAAAATAATTGCATTTGCAGAATGTTCTGCTTTGTTGGACTAGAACTTTTCTCCAAGATTGCGATCACTTTGCACAATATTAAGACCCAGAGTACGTCTAGCTAAAGTTAAATTTTTTTTCTCCAAAAATGAATAAAAACAAGTGTGAAGAAACAAACCATTGAACAGTTGAAACCAAAAAAGTACAAAAGCAAGATATTGAAACAAAAAAAACATATTTGGGGAAAAGTCGATAAAATCAAACAATTACATTTGCAGAATTTATTTGCCTAAACACATGCATGTTGATAAAATATTGAATTATTTACAAACCCTTTTTTCCAAGTCAGAGGGCATGCATGCTTTCGTGTATTTTTTCATTGACCAGTTACTTTTTGTAGTTACAGAAACCAAAAAACTGATAGACTAATGAAACAAATAAGCTTAGCTGAAAGTTAAAAAGAGAAAAAAAAGTAGGCAGTTCACAAGAATTAATGAAATATAACTTTGTGAAGAAAAGCTATTGAAGCCAAAATATGTCCAAAAAAGGGCATTGAAGCACAAAACAACAGTTTTTGAGGAACAGTCAAGAAAAAAAAACTTATTTCAGCATTAGATTTAACCAGCTGCATTTGTTGTGATATAACTGTCAACCTTTCAAAGGTAGACATGCTTTGATTACCTCAAATAAAGGGCAGTGTATGTTCCAGAAAAAGATACATGCATGCATAGATCTAGTTTATATCATAGATCTACATCTGATATTTCAATGTAAAACGAACAATATACCACATTTTTGCAGCAGGCCTAGATCAATTAACTGTATTCAGTCACCTCTATATTTAAGAAATTTTAAGTTTGAGGGATTTTCAATGGGTGATCTGTCTTTGATGATTTAAAAGCACCTCAAATCAGTCAAATGCTCCTTTCTCATGGAAATGAGCTGTGTTAAAGCATATATTGCTCCATTCTCATACAAAGATTTTTCATTTAGTTGGAGGAGGGTTATTTTTTTCTATTGTTTTCAAACCAATGTTAACTTACGAGTTACGGTATGTATGGATCTATATTTTTTATAAGTTGTTGATCTAACAGTTTAATTAATTTTGTCTAAATTTATAATCTTATCATTTTATGGGAGGCTAACGCTAAGTTAGATGTAACGTAAGCTTACTGATTACTGATTATGGGCCAGGCTAAACTAAGCTTAGTCCCGTCACGGAACTGTTGTAACAGGCGTCCAGTTGTGCCTTCCTCCCTGCCTGACAACAGGCATAAGGTTGGGGCTAATGCAAAAAGGGAATCGCTGGGCCACTTTAACCTGTCAGTTATAACTATATATTCAGATTAATCTTAAAATAACTGAAAATGCACAGGGGGGCACCACATTTTTCAGCCTAACTAAAGATAGCTGCATTTAATGCAATTAAATTTGTTTAACCCCGCTTATCCAATGGGTATATGTGGATTTATAGTAACTTTAAACTCAGTATAACATATACCATAGCATAGGCATAAATGCATTCCTTCCTAATATATAATATGTAATATTACAAATATTTTCTCACATCTGATGATTTAACTTCGCTCGCCATTTAGGTGACACCTATACATATTAATTTAAATAGGCTAGAACTCATGAGTAGAACACAAAAACATGCGAGGGTGACCTTATCCCTATTATCGCTCAAGGGTCTAGCATTGCTGGTCACCACCCGGCAGATAATGGCGGTGCTGTCTGGGACAATAATGAGCTTACGGGTGCGTGGATTAAGGCACTATAAGGCTTTGAAGTCGTGGCATTTTCCATCAACTTCCATCAACTGAAAAACAGTATTTGTTAGGGTAGGGAATCAACGCTTTTACTTTAAAATAGATCTGCCATTGATACTATGCCACTTGTAATAAGATTGATCCTGCACCATTAATTAAACACATATGTGGCATCTTCAGTGTAAATAGCATGATCAATATCATAAGGTCCACCAGTCATAAGCGGCACCGGATATATATGCAATCCATAACTGTCGAATTTCCATATATTTTATGGTTTCTGATCTAATCCACTCCGCGCTTATCTATAATTATAACACCTCTTGAGTGCGTAGAGTGTCTGTCATACCGACGTTTCAGACAGATCGCAAGTGGAAGGTCATATTAATGAAATAACGTTTAAAATATCTGAGATTATTGGAGTCATGAGGCAGTGAAACACGGCGTCCTATCCTATCTCTTGAAACTTACTAGTTGCATCAATGGAGCACGCGCACGTACAGGCGGATTCATGATGTTTATAAACACACCACACACAACCTATACAACACGGCATCAACGCGCCAGTCACAAGCACAAAGGTTCGCTTGCCGTGCTCAGGCGCCCCTCGTGCCCAAGTGTCGCTTCTGGCCAATCGAGAGAACACCTACACTGTACCCATACAATGAACACACATACACAGTGACAGTGATTTCTATGAGGATTACTTTTCATCCTATGGAACTGATACATGCATCCTAATGACATTGAACGTATGACATTTCGAAAGGTAATTTGACACCACACCTGTTTAGCTATAATAATATGATGAGTAATAGATATATCAATACCGTTATTCACGACTCACCTTTTCACTAACCTTATAAGGTTCTCTCTTGTCATATGTTCTGCCAGAGAACGCATCGACATGGTTAACTCCGGCCTGCAAGGACTAGGCGACGACATAGATTGCGAATTTACCGATAACGCCCCCCTGTTTAGCGACGAATCCTTTAACGACGGTTACTTGACGAATGACTCGACGTATCTGACGTGCAAGGGCCAGAGCAAGCCCTGCAAGCTGCTTGACTTGACACCGACCGACAAAGACGCCGCGACCCAGCAGACCCTCGAAGGATCATACAGGATACGGATGAGGCCGTATGAATCCGGCTACGGGATCAGGACGTCGACCGACCGTGGTCGTTGACAGACAGAGAAGGCATTACACTGATGACAGCGGTAGACGTAACCATGACGGCGGTGAATGGACCCGGGTGGAGCGACGACATAGTGACAGACGGGGGGAGACAGACGCGCACCGAACACCGAACGATGAAGTCGAGCTTATGGTCAACTGAAGAACTCGCCGATATGTTATATGATGCTCCCCTTGTTATATGTTGCAAGTATGATGGAGCAGAACTTTTAAGGGCGCAAACGCGAGCTCGGCCGATTTTTAAAACTATGAAAGCTCGGTGGGAAAGTTGAAGAACTCGGTGGCGTGGGCGAGTTCTGACGTCGGCCGACCAGTCTTAGTCTATGTGAGCAGGGCATTACGGGAGGTCACGGGTTGGGACAGTATGAGAGTAGTGAACGTTGGTTGATTATATTACTCTGGTAGCGGACAGGGAGGGGGTGGGGTGTTTATCAGCGATAGAGAAGACAGACCCTGGGACAACACGCGGCGTGTCAGCGATGAAAGGGGACAGACCCTAGGACAACACGCGGCGTGTCAGCGATAAAGGGGACAGACTCTGGGACAACACGCGGCGTGTCAGCGATAAAGGGGAGAGACCCTGGGACAACACGCGGCGTGTCAGCGATAAAGGGGACAGACCCTAGGACACCACGCGACGTGTCAGCGATAAAGGGGAAAGATCCTAGGACAACACGCGACGTGCCAGCGATAAAGGGGAGAGACCCTGGGACAACACGCGACGTGTCAGCGATAAAGGGGACAGACCCTGGGACAACACGCGGCGTGTCAGCGATAAAGGGGACAGACCCTAGGACACCACGCGACGTGTCAGCGATAAAGGGGAAGGACCCTAGGACAACGCGCGACGTGTCAGCGATAAAGGGGACAGACCCTGGGACAACACGCGGCGTGTCAGCGATAAAGGGGACAGACCCTGGGACAACACGTGGCGTGTCAGCGATAAAGGTGACAGACCCTGGGACAACATGCGGCGTGTCAGCGATAATGAAGACAGACTCAGGGACAACACGCGACGTGTCAGCGATAAAGGGGACAGACCCTGGGACACCAAGCGGCGTGTCAGCGATAAAGGGGACAGACCCTGGGACAACACGCGGCGTGTCAGCGATAAATGGGACAGACCCTAGGACAACACGCGGCGTGTCAGCGATAAAGGGGACAGACCCTGGGACAACACGCGGCGTGTCAGCGATAAAGGGGACAGACCCTAGGACAACACGCGACGTGTCAGCGATAAAGGGGACAGACTCTGGGACAACACGCGGCGTGTCAGCGATAAAGGGGACAGACCCTGGGACAACACGCGGCGTGTCAGCTATGAAGGGGACAGACCCGAGGACACCACGCGACGTGTCAGCGATAAAGGGGAAAGATCCTAGGACAACACGCGACGTGTCAGCGATAAAGGGGACAGACCCTGGGACAACACGCGACGTGTCAGCGATAAAGGGGACAGACCCTGGGACAACACGCGGCGTGTCAGCGATAAAGGGGACAGACCCTAGGACACCACGCGACGTGTCAGCGATAAAGGGGAAAGACCCTAGGACAACGCGCGACGTGTCAGCGATAAAGGGGACAGACTCTGGGACAACACGCGGCGTGTCAGCGATAAAGGGGACAGACCCTGGGACAACACGTGGCGTGTCAGCGATAAAGGTGACAGACCCTGGGACAACATGCGGCGTGTCAGCGATAAAGAAGACAGACTCAGGGACAACACGCGACGTGTCAGCGATAAAGGGGACAGACCCTGGGACATCAAGCGACGTGTCAGCGATAAAGGGGACAGACCCTGGGACACCAAGCGGCGTGTCAGTGATAAAGGGGAAAGACCCTAGGACAACACGCGACGTGTCAGTGATAAAGGGGACAGACCCTGGGACACCACGCGGCGTGTCAGTGATAAAGGGGACAGACCCTGGGACACCAAGCGGCGTGTCAGTGATAAAGGGGACAGACCCTGGGACACCAAGCGGCGTGTCAGTGATAAAGGGGACAGACCCTGGGACACCAAGCGGCGTGTTGATGGGTGAAGGCATCACTCGGCACAACCCTCCAACCAGTCCATTCACAAGACACACACAAGAATATTTTCATCCATCCGATGAATTTACACCTTAAACGGTAGAACACAGATCCACACTGACACGCTAGGGTGTGTGTGGAGAGGTGGTTACCGGGGTGTGTGTGTGGAGAGGTGGTTACCGGGGTGTGTGTGTGGAGAGGTGGTTACCGGGGTGTGTGTGTGGAGAGGTGGTTACCGGGGTGTGTGTGTGGAGAGGTGGTTACCGGGGTGTGTGTGTGGAGAGGTGGTTACCGGGGTGTGTGTGTGGAGAGGTGGTTACCGGGGTGTGTGTGTAGAGAGGTTGTTACCGGGGTGTGTGTGTGGATAGGTGGTTACCGGGGTGTGTGTGTGGAGAGATGGTTACCGGGGTGTGTGTGTGGAGAGGTGGGTACCGGGGTGTGTGTGTGGAGAGGTGGTTACCGGGGTGTGTGTGTGGAGAGGTGGTTACCGTGGTGTGTGTGTGGAGAGGTGGTTACCGGGGTGTGTGTGTGGAGAGATGGTTACCGGGGTGTGTGTGTGGAGAGGTTGTTACCGGGGTGTGTGTGTGTGGAGAGGTTGTTACCGGGGTGTGTGTGTGGAGAGGTGGTTACCGGGGTGTGTGTGTGGAGAGGTGGTTACCGGGGTGTGTGTGTGGAGAGGTGGTTACCGGGGTATGTGTGTGGAGAGGTTGTTACCGGGGTGTGTGTGTGGAGAGGTGGTTACCGTGGTGTGTGTGTGGAGAGGTGGTTACCGGGGTGTGTGGAGAGGTGGTTACCGGGGTGGGTGTGTGGAGAGGTGGTTACCGTGGTGTGTGTGTGGAGAGGTGGTTACCGGGGTGTGTGTGTGGAGAGGTGGTTACCGGGGTGTGTGTGTGGAGAGGTGGTTACCGGGGTGTGTGTGTGGAGAGGTGGTTACCGGGGTGTGTGTGTGGAGAGGTGGTTACCGGGGTGTGTGTGTGGAGAGGTGGTTACCGGGGTGGGTGTGTGGAGAGGTGGTTACCGGGGTGTGTGTGCGGAGAGGTTGTTACCGGGGTGTGTGTGTGGAGAGGTGGTTACCGGGGTGTGTGTGTGGAGAGGTGGTTACCGGGGTGTGTGTGTGGAGAGGTGGTTACCGGGGTGTGTGTGTGGAGAGGTGGTTACCGGGGTGTGTGTGTGGAGAGGTTGTTACCGGGGTGTGTGTGGAGAGGTGGTTACCGGGGTGTGTGTGTGGAGAGGTGGTTACCGGGGTGGGTGTGTGGAGAGGTGGTTACCGGGGTGTGTGTGTGGAGAGGTGGTTACCGGGGTGTGTGTGTGGAGAGGTGGTTACCGGGGTGTGTGTGTGGAGAGGTTGTTACCGGGGTGTGTGTGTGGAGAGGTGGTTACCGGGGTGTGTGTGTGGAGAGGTGGTTACCGTGGTGTGTGTGTGGAGAGGTGGTTACCGGGGTGTGTGTGTGGAGAGGTGGTTACCGGGGTGGGTGTGTGGAGAGGTAGTTACCGGGGTGTGTGTGTGGAGAGGTGGTTACCGGGGTGGGTGTGTGGAGAGGTGGTTACCGGGGTGTGTGGAGAGGTTGTTACCGGGGTGTGTGTGTGGAGAGGTGGTTACCGGGGTGTGTGTGTGGAGAGGTGGTTTCCGGGGTGTGTGGAGAGGTTGTTACCGGGGTGTGTGTGGGGAGAGGTGGTTACCAGGGTGTGTGTGTGGAGAGGTGGTTACCGGGGTGTGTGTGTGGAGAGGTGGTTACCGGGATGTGTGTGTGGAGAGGTGGTTACCGGGGTGTGTGTGTGGAGAGGTGGTTACCGGGGTGTGTGTGTGGAGAGGTGGTTACCGGGGTGTGTGTGTGGAGAGGTGGTTACCGGGGTGTGTGTGTGGAGAGGTGGTTACCGGGGTGGGTGTGTGGAGAGGTGGTTACCGGGGTGGGTGTGTGGAGAGGTGGTTACCGGGGTGTGTGTGTGGAGAGGTGGTTACCGGGGTGTGTGTGTGGAGAGGTGGTTACCGGGGTGTGTGTGTGGAGAGGTGGTTACCGGGGTGTGTGTGTGGAGAGGTGGTTACCGGGGTGTGTGTGTGGAGAGGTGGTTACCGGGGTGTGTGTGTGGAGAGGTGGTTACCGGGGTGTGTGTGTGGAGAGGTGGTTACCGGGGTGGGTGTGTGGAGAGGTGGTTACCGGGGTGGGTGTGTGGAGAGGTGGTTACCGGGGTGTGTGTGTGGAGAGGTGGTTACCGGGGTGTGTGTGTGGAGAGGTGGTTACCGGGGTGTGTGTGTGCAGGGGTTGTTTCCGAGGGTTCAGGAGAGTGTTCCCGAATGTCTCGCGCGCCCAGACATTCCCGGACAGAACTCCCGACCACATGATGGATGGGCACTTCCGCCAGCGATCACGTGACCTCAGTGATGAATGGCGCAGGCATCCCTATTAATTTTCGTCGCTGTTCTCTTCCAGATCACGTGGTGTGGCGGCCGATTGCGAGTAACGAGGTGGGCGTTGCTTGGGGAGGAGTGCCTGGGGGAGGGGGGTGCGGCGGGCGGGGGGTACTGACCAATCAGTGTTGGTTGCGAGGGTGTGTGTGAGTGAGTGGAGGGGTGTGGTGTGGTGGAGCGGATACAGCTGCAGATCCGTTAGGACTCTGCTTCATGGGTGTTTTAAGCCAACTTACGACCTGGCCACCAACATACCTTTTCATGCATCCCGAGGTCGGGCGGATGTTCCTGGCGAGGAACTCGAGGGTTTTATTCGCTGAGGTAATGTATCGAAGGGGCAACGAGCTAAGGACGACGAGTAAACACCCTTTGTTCCCATCCATAATGCAACACAGAAAGGTCAACGCATTGGGGTAAGGAATGGACGTGGGTGGGGGGGGGGGATGGAAGGGTCTTTTGTAGAGGGATGAAGGGCGGAGGCATGGGTGCGTTACCTAACGTGATTTCTGTGCATACAGCCTTGCCCAGAACTAACACGGACATACCTTGCCTCGATATTTAAGAAATAATTTTAAAACTCATTTGTCTTGACCTAGGCGGATTATTGGTGAGTACGGTAAACTATTTGTTACCTTACTACTCCCCAATGTGAATCGATAAGACAACGAGTCAATCATCATTGGTGATCTGACTCTGGCACACTCCCGAACAGGAACGTTACTGTTAAAGTGATAAGTTATAGACCATCTACAGGGATACACGACAATTGCAGACAGCTTAGAATACGCCAACTAATATCATTCTTAATATCAAATGTTATTTCATTAAGTAAACGAGGGTTTCAAAATGTAATTCACATTTAAAATATCACCTCAAGAAAAGGATCCACGTCTATGAACATAGAACCTAGAAACGCAACAAACATGTGCTGCGGCCACATGCTGCTGCAGTCAGCCATGGCTTAAAAGTCATATAATTTTTAGATATATATACAACTACTGTAACTATGCAATTTTATGCAATTTCGTCCATCGTACAAAAATTAAGTACACACACTGGAAGATGGGCAGATACAGGATCCAAAGTTAAAGCTATGCAAATCTGTGACTGTTTGAGTGTTATACGTCTGAACAGGAGTAAATATCTTGATATGTTCCTCAAAAGCGATGTCGGAAGAACCGTAAAGTAGGATGTCACAATGCCACAAAGCAGACTAATTCCCACCCACTCCTGACCAATCCCCAATGCAAATCAGGGCCGCCCCGATAGCCAACTAGCCTTTCGGCACGTGGATCGGTGGTTCGCGTCCCGCTGTGGTCATGTCTGTTTGGTCGCAGGATAAGGATCCCATGTCTTCGCAAATAGTTGGGGGTTACCCCCCGGGACATGGCTCCACTCTTCCCTTCATTCTAGCATTGACGCGATGTGACCAGAATTGGTTACAGCGTCCTGAATATAAAAACTACGCCAACGCCAATCCTCGCCAATCCCAGGCTTACCAATCCTCGCCAATCCCAAGCGCCAACGCCAATCCTCGCCCACCCTATCCCCTCCTCCATCCCCATTGACAAAACCCACTCACCCCATCCCCATGACCAGTCTCCATGCCACCCTTCCTCCGCGCTCCACCCCTCCTCTCCCCTCTCACTCCCCTGGCGCCAGACACCATGGCGGGAATGACAATGAGGTCACATAGGGCAATAAGCTTCCGGCGTCTTGTCACCCCATCACCCCCGCCCCTCACCCCAGCCCCCACCTCCCAGCCCTCACTCCCTCCCACCCACCCACCCCCCAGCCCTCACTCCAGCCCCCTTCCCCACAGCCCCCACCACCAGCCTCTCCCCTCCCATCCCCACTCCCAGCCCCCACAGCAGCCTCCCAACCAGTCCCCTAGGGTGTCGGGGCCTGTTGACCAGGGGCCGTCGTTAGCGGCTCCACAGGGAGGCCTCTGATTTCAGGGTCCCGTGTCCAAGGTGACGGTGGCTGTCCGTGATATAGGGTGATCCCCTCCACCTCTGGCGCAGTCTAATCCTGGGGCCGGGCGCCCTCTGGCTGTCGCTCAAGGTCGCTATGTGACATTGAGACGAAAATTTGAGTTTCATTGAACACGTGACATCGGTCATACCGACGCTGAATAATACGACGATTTGTTGTCGTTTTCTGTCCAGGGCACATAGCACTCAGTATTGAGGAGGCCCAAAGTACGGAGTCAAATGTGTTGTGAAAGGGGGGTCGAGGGGGGTGGGGCTTGTTTGGTTCTCCCCATGAAAAATGGTATTTGCCACTCACAACAACAAACAAAGAAGTTTAGTTATAAATGTTTCTGTAGTTTTTTATATATTATGCCAGTCTCCGAAACAAGCCTCCACAGCGGTGCACATATTATATATAAATACAGGAAATAGATTCCAAATAACTAATAATCAATTAATCTCCATGTATTGTATTTCCGTTTAGAAATGTGCATGGAACATTTCATATCGGTGTCACGAATTGCATTGATAAAAGTAACTACGCAAGGAACGGTTCGTCCCCCCACCCCAACTCCCCCCCCCCCCCCCCCAACACGCACCGTCCCAGGAACACGTCACATCACACACATCCTACCCCTTCAGCCCCAGCATCGCATTAGACCGCACATCAATATGTTCTGGGGTCCTCCCATGTGTAGTGGTTAGCGCACTGGAACGCAGATCGATAAGTCTTGTGGGTCTCTCTGGTGTATTGGTTAGCGCACTAGATCGCAGATTAAGAGGTCCTGGGGGCGTCCCTAGTGTAGTGGTTAGTGCACCAGACCGCAGATCAATAGGTCCTGGGGGCTAAGTCTTGCGGTTCTTAAAGCACTATACTTACATGCGCCATCTTAGATTTTTTACATTTTAGAATCAAGACTAAAAGTATCTCAAAAATTATGATGCATATGTTTTAAATCTCTTTGAGTCTGTAAAACAAACATTTCAACATAAAACTGGGCGGTCTATTTTTATCTCGCGGACGTGAACCGCGGTCGACATCACACAAAATACCGAACGCCGAATAGGCGCGCAGAGATATAAAGCCGGCAACCAACTTCTGCTCCGGTGACCAAATTGCTTCTCTCCGGATAGCCCACAGGCTTTCAGGATTTAAATCCAAGACAGAATGTACTTATTTGACATGGAGAAGACGTTGGTAATACAACAAATTACGGAATATCTTGCTTTAATATGAATTCCTGGTGTAGTGGTTACGCCAGTCCACCAGTGGGTCAGCAATTACACCAGTGCACCAGTGGGACAGCCATTACACCAGTCCACCAGTGGGGCTGCCATCACACCAGTTCACCAGTGGGACAACCATTACACCAGTCCACCAGTGGGACAGCCATTACACCAGTCCACCAGTGGGATAGCTATTAAAGCAGTCCACCAGTGGGACAGCTACACCAGTCCACCAGTGGGACAGCCATTAAACCAGTCCCCCAGTGGGATAGCTATTAAAGCAGTCCACCAGTGGGACAGCCATTAAACCAGTCCACCAGTGGGGCAGCCATTAAACCAGTCCACCAGTGGGACAGCCATTACACCAGTCCACCAGTGGGACAGCCATTACACCAGTCCACCAGTGGGACAGCCATTACACCAATCCACCAGTGGGACAGCCATTACACCAGTCCACCAGTGGGACAGCCATTAAACCAGTGCACCGGTGGGACAGCCATTAAACCAGTCCACCAGTGGGGCAGCCATTAAACCGGTCCACCAGTGGGACAGCCATTACACCAGTCCACCAGTGGGACAGCCATTACACCAGTCCACCAGTGGGACAGCCATTACACCAGTCCACCAGTGAGACAGCCATTACACCAGTCCACCAGTGGGACAGCCATTACACCAGTCCACCAGTGGGACAGTCATTACACCAGTCCACCAGTGGGACAGCCATTACACCAGTCCCCCAGTGGGACAGCCATTACACCAGTCCACCAGTGGGACAGCCATTACACCAGTGGGACAGCCATTACACCAGTCCACCAGTGAGACAGCCATTACAAAAGTCCACCAGTGGGACAGCCATTACACCAGTCCACCAGTGGGACAGTCATTACACCAGTCCACCAGTGGGACAGCCATTACACCAGTCCCCCAGTGGGACAGCCATTACACCAGTCCACCAGTGGGACAGCCATTACACCAGTGGGACAGCCATTACACCAGTCCACCAGTGAGACAGCCATTACAAAAGTCCACCAGTGGGACAGCCATTACACCAGTGGGACAGCAATTACACCAGTCCACCAGTGGGACAGCCATTACACCAGTCCACCAGTGGGACAGCCATTACACCAGTCCACCAGTGGGGCAGCCATTAAACCGGTCCACCAGTGGGATAGCCATTACACCAGTCCACTAGTGGGGCAGCCATTACACCAGTCCACCAGTGGGTCAGCCATTACACCAGTCCACCAGTGGGACAGCCATTACACCAGTCCACCAGTAGGACAGCCATTACACCAGTGGGACAGCCATTACACCAGTCCACCAGTGAGACAGCCATTACACCAGTCCACCAGTGGGTCAGCCATTACACTAGTCCACCAGTGGGACAGCCATTACACCAGTCCACCAGAAGGACAGCCTTTACACTAGTCCACCAATGGGACAGCCATTACACCAGTCCACCAGTGGGTCAGCCATTACACCAGTCCACCAGTGGGACAGCCATTACACTAGTCCACCAGTGGGTCAGCCATTACACCAGTCCACCAGTGGGACAGCCATTACACCAGTCTACCAGTGGGACAACCATTACACCAGTCCACCAGTGGGACAGCCATTACACTAGTCCACAAGTGGGACAGCCATTACACCAGTCCCCCAGTGGGACAGCCATTACACCAGTCCACCAGTGGGACACCTATAAAACCAGTCCAGCATTGGGACAGCCATTACACCAGTCCCCCAGTGGGATAGCCATTAAAGTAGCCCACCAATGGGACAGCCATTACACCAGTCCACCAGTGGGTCAGCCATTACACCAGTCCACCAGTGGGACAGCCATTACACCAGTCCACCAGTGGGACAGCCATTACACCAGTCCACCAGTGGGACAGCCATTACACCAGTCCCCCAGTGGGATAGCTATTAAAGCAGCCCACCAATGGGACAGCCATTACACCAGTCCACCAGTGGGACAGCCGTTACACCAGTCCACCAGTGGGACAGCCATTACACCAGTCCACCAGTGGGACCGCCATTACACCAGTCCACCAGTGGGACAGCCCTTACACCAGTCCACCAGTGGGACAGCCATTACACCAGTCCACCAGTGGGACAGCCATTACACCAGTCCCCCAGTGGGATAGCTTTTAAAGCAGCCCACCAGTGGGACAGCCATTACACCAGTCCACCAGTGGGTCAACCATTACACTAGTCAACCAGTGGGACAGCCATTACACCAGTCCACCAGTGGGACAGCTACACCAGTCCACCAGTGGGTCAGCCATTACACCAGTCCACCAGTGGGACAGCCATTACACCAGTGGGACAGCCATTACACCAGTCCACCAGTGGGACAGCCATTACACCAGTCCACCAGTGGGACAGCCATTACACCAGTCCACCAGTGGGGCAGCCATTAAACCGGTCCACCAGTGGGATAGCCATTACACCAGTCCACTAGTGGGGCAGCCATTACACCAGTCCACCAGTGGGTCAGCCATTACACCAGTCCACCAGTGGGACAGCCATTACACCAGTCCACCAGTAGGACAGCCATTACACCAGTGGGACAGCCATTACACCAGTCCACCAGTGAGACAGCCATTACACCAGTCCACCAGTGGGTCAGCCATTACACTAGTCCACCAGTGGGACAGCCATTACACCAGTCCACCAGAAGGACAGCCTTTACACTAGTCCACCAATGGGACAGGCATTACACCAGTCCACCAGTGGGTCAGCCATTACACCAGTCCACCAGTGGGACAGCCATTACACCAGTCCACCAGTGGGTCAGCCATTACACCAGTCCACCAGTGGGACAGCCATTACACCAGTCCACCAGTGGGACAGCCATTACACCAGTCCCCCAGTGGGACAGCCATTACACCAGTTCACCAGTGGGACACCTATAAAACCAGTCCAGCATTGGGACAGCCATTACACCAGTCCCCCAGTGGGATAGCCATTAAAGTAGCCCACCAATGGGACAGCCATTACACCAGTCCGCCAGTGGGTCAGCCATTACACCAGTCCACCAGTGGGACAGCCATTACACCAGTCCACCAGTGGGACAGCCATTACACCAGTCCACCAGTGGGACAGCCATTACACCAGTCCCCCAGTGGGATAGCTATTAAAGCAGCCCACCAATGGGACAGCCATTACACCAGTCCACCAGTGGGACAGCCGTTACACCAGTCCACCAGTGGGACAGCCATTACACCAGTCCACCAGTGGGACAGCCATTACACCATTCCACCAGTGGGACAGCCCTTACACCAGTCCACCAGTGGGACAGCCATTACACCAGTCCACCAGTGGGACAGCCATTACACCAGTCCCCCAGTGGGATAGCTTTTAAAGCAGCCCACCAGTGGGACAGCCATTACACCAGTCCACCAGTGGGTCAACCATTACACTAGTCAACCAGTGGGGCAGCCATTACACCAGTCCACCAGTGGGACAGCTACACCAGTCCACCAGTGGGTCAGCCATTACACTAGTCCACCAGTGGGACACCCATTACACCAGTCCACCAGTGGGACAGCCATTACACCAGTCCACCAGTGGGTCAGCCATTACACCAGTCCACCAGTGGGACAGCCATTACACCAGTACGCCAGTGGGACAACCATTATACCAGTCCACTAGTTGGACAGCCATTACACCAGTCCACCGGTGGGACATCCATTACACTAGTCCACCGGTGGGTCAGCCATTACACCAGTCCACCAGGGGGACAGCCCTTACACCAGTCCACCAGTAGGACAGCCATTACACCAGTCCCCCAATGGGATAGCTATTAAAGCAGTCCACCAGTGGGACAGCCATTACACCAGTCCACCAGTGGGTCAGCCATTACACTAATCCACCAGTGGGACAGCCATTACACCAGTCCACCAGTGGGACAGCCATGACACCAGTCCACCAGTGGGACAGCCATTACACCAGTGGGACAGCCATTACACCAGTCCATCAGTGGAATAGCTATTAAAGCAGCCCACCAGTGGGACAGCCATTACACCAGTCCACCAGTGGGACAACCATTACACCAGTCCACCAGTGGGACAGCCATTACACTAGTCCACCAGTGGGTCAGCCATTACACCAGCCCACCAGTGGGACAGCCATTACACCAGTCCACCAGTGGGTCAGCCATTACACTAGTCCACCAGTGGGACAGCCATTACACCAGTCTACCAGTGGGACAGCTACACCAGTCCACCAGTGGGTCAGCCATTACACTAGTCCACCAGATGGACAGCCATTACACCAGTCCACCAGTAGGACGGCCATTACACCAGTCCACCAGTGGGACAGCCATTACACCAGCCCACCAGTGGGTCAGCCATTACACCAGTCCACCAGTGGGACAGCCATTACACCAGCCCACCAGTGGGTCAGCCATTACACCAGCCCACCAGTGGGACAGCCATTACACCAGTCCACCAGTTGGACAGCTACACCAGTCCACCAGCGGGACAGCCGTTACACCAGTCCACCAGTGAGGCAGCCATTACACCAGTCAACCAGTGGGACAGCCATTACACCAGTCCACCAGTGGGACGGCCCTTACACCAGTCCACCAGTGGGACAGCCATTACACCAGTCCACCAGTGGGACAGCCATTACTCCAGTCCCCCAGTGGGATAGCTTTTAAACCAGCCCACCATTGGGACAGCCATTACACCAGTCCACCAGTGGGTCAGCCATTACACTAGTCCACCAGTTGGACAGCCATTACACCAGTCCACCAGTAGGACAGCCATTACACTAGTCCACCAGTGAGACAGCCATTACACCAGTCCACCAGTGGGACAGCCATTACACCAGTCCACCAGTGGGACAGCCCTTACACCAGTCCACCAGTGGGACAGCCATTACACCAGTCCACCAGTGGGACAGCCATTACTCCAGTCCCCCAGTGGGATAGCTTTTAAAGCAACCCACCAGTGGGACAGCCATTACACCAGTCCACCAGTGGGTCAGCCATTACACTAGTCCACCAGTGGGACAGCCATTACACCAGTCCACCAGTGGGTCAGCCATTACACCAGTCCACCAGTGGGACAGCCATTACACCAGTCCACCAGTGGGACAGCTACACCAGTCTACCAGTGGGACAGCCATTACACCAGTCCACCAGTGGGTCAGCCATTACACCAGTCCACCAGTGGGACAGCCATTACACCAGTCCACCAGTGGGACAGCCATGACACCAGTACACCAGTGGGACAGCCATTACACCAGTCCCCCAGTGGGATAGCTATTAAAGCAGCCCACCAATGGGACAGCCATTACACCAGTCCACCAGTGGGACAGCCGTTACACCAGTCCACCAGTGGGACAGCCATTACACCAGTCCACCATTGGGACAGCCATTACACCAGTCCACCAGTGGGACAGCCCTTACACCAGTCCACCATTTGGACAGCCATTACACCAGTCCACCAGTGGGACAGCCATTACACCAGTCCCCCAGTGGGATAGCTTTTAAAGCAGCCCACCAGTGGGACAGCCATTACACCAGTCCACCAGTGGGTCAACCATAACACTAGTCAACCAGTGGGACAGCCATTACACCAGTCCACCAGTGGGACAGCTACACCAGTCCACCAGTGGGTCATCCATTACACTAGTCCACCAGTGGGACACCCATTACACCAGTCCACCAGTAGGACAGCCATTACAATAGTTCACCAGTGGGACAGACATTACACCAGTCCACCAGTGGGTCAGCCATTACACCAGTCCACCAGTGGGACAGCCATTACACCAGTACGCCAGTGGGACAACCATTACACTAGTCCACTAGTTGGACAGCCATTACACCAGTCCACCGGTGGGACATCCATTACACTAGTCCACCGGTGGGTCAGCCATTACACCAGTCCACCAGGGGGACAGCCATTACACCAGTCCACCAGTGGGACAGCCATTACACCAGTCCCCCAATGGGATAGCTATTAAAGCAGTCCACCAGTGGGACAGCCATTACACCAGTCCACCAGTGGGTCAGCCATTACACTAATCCACCAGTGGGACAGCCATTACACCAGTCCACCAGTGGGACAGCCATTACACCAGTCCACCAGTGGGACAGCCATTACACCAGTCCACCAGTGGGACAGCCATTACACCAGTCCATCAGTGGAATAGCTATTAAAGCAGCCCACCAGTGGGACAGCCATTACACCAGTCCACCAGTGGGACAACCATTACACCAGTCCACCAGTGGGACAGCCATTACACTAGTCCACCAGTGGGTCAGCCATTACACCAGCCCACCAGTGGGACAGCCATTACACCAGTCCACCAGTGGGTCAGCCATTACACTAGTCCACCAGTGGGACAGCCATTACACCAGTCTACCAGTGGGACAGCTACACCAGTCCACCAGTGGGTCAGCCATTACACTAGTCCACCAGTTGGACAGCCATTACACCAGTGCACCAGTAGGACGGCCATTACACCAGTCCACCAGTGGGACAGCCATTACACCAGCCCACCAGTGGGTCAGCCATTACACCAGTCCACCAGTGGGACAGCCATTACACCAGCCCACCAGTGGGTCAGCCATTACACCAGCCCACCAGTGGGGCAGCCATTACACCAGTCCACCAGTGGGACAGCTACACCAGTCCACCAGCGGGACAGCCGTTACACCAGTCCACCAGTGAGACAGCCATTACACCAGTCCACCAGTGGGACAGCCATTACACCAGTCCACCAGTGGGACAGCCCTTACACCACTCCACCAGTGGGGCAGCCATTACACCAGTCCACCAGTGGGACAGCCATTACTCCAGTCACCCAGTGGGTCAGCCATTACACCAGTCCACCAGTGGGACAGCCCTTACACCAGTCCACCAGTTGGACAGCCATTACACCAGTCCACCAGTGGGACAGCCATTACACCAGTCCCCCAGTGGGATAGCTTTTAAAGCAGCCCACCAGTGGGACAGCCATTACACCAGTCCACCAGTGGGTCAACCATAACACTAGTCAACCAGTGGGACAGCCATTACACCAGTCCACCAGTGGGACAGCTACACCAGTCCACCAGTGGGTCATCCATTACACTAGTCCACCAGTGGGACACCCATTACACCAGTCCACCAGTAGGACAGCCATTACAATAGTTCACCAGTGGGACAGACATTACACCAGTCCACCAGTGGGTCAGCCATTACACCAGTCCACCAGTGGGACAGCCATTACACCAGTACGCCAGTGGGACAACCATTATACCAGTCCACTAGTTGGACAGCCATTACACCAGTCCACCGGTGGGACATCCATTACACTAGTCCACCGGTGGGTCAGCCATTACACCAGTCCACCAGGGGGACAGCCATTACACCAGTCCACCAGTGGGACAGCCATTACACCAGTCCCCCAATGGGATAGCTATTAAAGCAGTCCACCAGTGGGACAGCCATTACACCAGTCCACCAGTGGGTCAGCCATTACACTAATCCACCAGTGGGACAGCCATTACACCAGTCCACCAGTGGGACAGCCATTACACCAGTCCACCAGTGGGACAGCCATTACACCAGTCCACCAGTGGGACAGCCATTACACCAGTCCATCAGTGGAATAGCTATTAAAGCAGCCCACCAGTGGGACAGCCATTACACCAGTCCACCAGTGGGACAACCATTACACCAGTCCACCAGTGGGACAGCCATTACACTAGTCCACCAGTGGGTCAGCCATTACACCAGCCCACCAGTGGGACAGCCATTACACCAGTCCACCAGTGGGTCAGCCATTACACTAGTCCACCAGTGGGACAGCCATTACACCAGTCTACCAGTGGGACAGCTACACCAGTCCACCAGTGGGTCAGCCATTACACTAGTCCACCAGTTGGACAGCCATTACACCAGTGCACCAGTAGGACGGCCATTACACCAGTCCACCAGTGGGACAGCCATTACACCAGCCCACCAGTGGGTCAGCCATTACACCAGTCCACCAGTGGGACAGCCATTACACCAGCCCACCAGTGGGTCAGCCATTACACCAGCCCACCAGTGGGGCAGCCATTACACCAGTCCACCAGTGGGACAGCTACACCAGTCCACCAGCGGGACAGCCGTTACACCAGTCCACCAGTGAGACAGCCATTACACCAGTCCACCAGTGGGACAGCCATTACACCAGTCCACCAGTGGGACAGCCCTTACACCACTCCCCCAGTGGGGCAGCCATTACACCAGTCCACCAGTGGGACAGCCATTACTCCAGTCACCCAGTGGGATAGCTTTTAAAGCAGCCCACCAGTGGGACAGCCATTACACCAGTCCACCAGTGGGTCAGCCATTACACTAGTCCACCAGTTGGACAGCCATTACACCAGTCCACCAGTAGGACAGCCATTACACTAGTCCACCAGTGGGACAGCCATTACACCAGTTCACCAGTGGGTCAGCCATTACACCAGTCCACCAGTGGGACAGCCATTACACCAGTCCACCAGTGGGACAGCTACACCAGTCTACCAGTGGGACAGCCATTACACCAGTCCACCAGTGGGACAGCCATTACACCAGCCCACCAGTGGGTCAGCCATTACACCAGTCCACCAGTGGGACAGCCATGACACCAGTACACCAGTGGGACAGCCATTACACCAGTTCACCAGTGGCTCAGCCATTACACGAGTCAACCAGTGGGACAGCCGTTACACCAGCCCACCAGTGAGGCAGCCATTACACCAGTCCACCAGTGGGACAGCCATGACACCAGTACACCAGTGGGACAATCATTACACCAGTCCACCAGTGGGACAGCCATTACACCAGTCCACCAGTGGGACAGCTACACCAGTCTACCAGTGGGATAGCTATTAAAGCAGTCCACCAGTGGGACAGCCATTACACCAGTCCACCAGTGGGACAGCCATTACACCAGTCCACCAGTGGGACAGCCCTTACACCAGTACGCCAGTGGGACAACCATTATACCAGTCCACTAGTTGGACAGCCATTACACCAGTCCACCGGTGGGACATCCATTACACTAGTCCACCGGTGGGTCAGCCATTACACCAGTCCACCAGGGGGACAGCCATTACACCAGTCCACCAGTGGGACAGCCATTACACCAGTCCCCCAATGGGATAGCTATTAAAGCAGTCCACCAGTGGGACAGCCATTACACCAGTCCACCAGTGGGTCAGCCATTACACTAATCCACCAGTGGGACAGCCATTACACCAGTCCACCAGTGGCACAGCCATTACACCAGTCCACCAGTGGGACAGCCATTACACCAGTCCACCAGTGGGACAGCCATTACACCAGTCCATCAGTGGAATAGCTATTAAAGCAGCCCACCAGTGGGACAGCCATTACACCAGTCCACCAGTGGGACAACCATTACACCAGTCCACCAGTGGGACAGCCATTACACTAGTCCACCAGTGGGTCAGCCATTACACCAGCCCACCAGTGGGACAGTCATTACACCAGTCCACCAGTGGGTCAGCCATTACACTAGTCCACCAGTGGGACAGCCATTACACCAGTCCACCAGTGGGACAGCTACACCAGTCCACCAGTGGGTCAGCCATTACACTAGTCCACCAGTTGGACAGCCATTACACCAGTCCACCAGTAGGACGGCCATTACACCGGTCCACCAGTGGGACAGCCATTACACCAGCCCACCAGTGGGTCAGCCATTACACCAGTCCACCAGTTGGACAGCTACACCAGTCCACCAGCGGGACAGCCGTTACACCAGTCCACCAGTGAGACAGCCATTACACCAGTCCACCAGTGGGACAGCCATTACACCAGTCCACCAGTGGGACAGCCCTTACACCAGTCCACCAGTGGGACAGCCATTACACCAGTCCACCAGTGGGACAGCCATTACACCAGTCCCCCAGTGGGATAGCTTTTAAAGCAGCCCACCAGTGGGACATCCATTACACCAGTCCACCAGTGGGTCAGCCATTACACTAGTCCACCAGTTGGACAGCCATTACACCAGTCCACCAGTAGGACAGCCATTACACTAGTCCACCAGTAGGACAGCCATTACACCAGTCCACCAGTGGGTCAGCCATTACACCAGTCCACCAGTGGGACAGCCATTACACCAGTCCACCAGTGGGACAGCTACACCAGTCTACCAGTGGGACAGCCATTACACCAGTCCACCAGTGGGACAGCCATTACACCAGTCCCCCAGTGGGATAGCTATTAAAGCAGCCCACCAATGGGACAGCCATTACACCAGCCCACCAGTGGGTCAGCCATTACACCAGTCCACCAGTGGGACAGCCATGACACCAGTACACCAGTGGGACAACCATTACACCAGTCCACCAGTGGGACAGCCATTACACCAGTCCACCAGTGGGACAGCCCTTACACCAGTACGCCAGTGGGACAACCATTATACCAGTCCACTAGTTGGACAGCCATTACACCAGCCCACCGGTGGGACATCCATTACACTAGTCCACCGGTGGGTCAGCCATTACACCAGTCCACCAGGGGGACAGCCATTACACCAGTCCACCAGTGGGACAGCCATTACACCAGTCCCCCAATGGGATAGCTATTAAAGCAGTCCACCAGTGGGACAGCCATTACACCAGTCCACCAGTGGGTCAGCCATTACACTAATCCACCAGTGGGACAGCCATTACACCAGTCCACCAGTGGCACAGCCATTACACCAGTCCACCAGTGGGACAGCCATTACACCAGTCCACCAGTGGGACAGCCATTACACCAGTCCATCAGTGGCATAGCTATTAAAGCAGCCCACCAGTGGGACAGCCATTACACCAGTCCACCAGTGGGACAACCATTACACCAGTCCACCAGTGGGACAGCCATTACACTAGTCCACCAGTGGGTCAGCCATTACACCAGCCCACCAGTGGGACAGTCATTACACCAGTCCACCAGTGGGTCAGCCATTACACTAGTCCACCAGTGGGACAGCCATTACACCAGTCCACCAGTGGGACAGCTACACCAGTCCACCAGTGGGTCAGCCATTAGACTAGTCCACCAGTTGGACAGCCATTACACCAGTCCACCAGTAGGACGGCCATTACACTAGTCCACCAGTGGGACAGCCATTACACCAGCCCACCAGTGGGTCAGCCATTACACCAGTCCACCAGTGGGACAGCCATTACACCAGCCCACCAGTGGGTCAGCCATTACACCAGCCCACCAGTGGGGCAGCCATTACACCAGTCCACCAGTTGGACAGCTACACCAGTCCACCAGCGGGACAGCCGTTACACCAGTCCACCAGTGAGACAGCCATTACACCAGCCCACCAGTGGGACAGCCATTACACCAGTCCACCAGTGGGACAGCCCTTACACCAGTCCACCAGTGGGACAGCCATTACACCAGTCCACCAGTGGGACAGCCATTACTCCAGTCCCCCAGTGGGATAGCTTTTAAAGCAGCCCACCAGTGGGACAGCCATTACACCAGTCCACCAGTGGGTCAGCCATTACACTAGTCCACCAGTTGGACAGCCATTACACCAGTCCACCAGTAGGACAGCCATTACACTAGTCCACCAGTGGGACAGCCATTACACCAGTCCACCAGTGGGTCAGCCATTACACCAGTCCACCAGTGGGACAGCCATTACACCAGTCCACCAGTGGGACAGCTACACCAGTCTACCAGTGGGACAGCCATTACACCAGTCCACCAGTGGGTCAGCCATTACACCAGTCCACAAGTGGGACAGCCATTACACCAGTCCACCAGTGGGACAGCCATGACACCAGTACACCAGTGGGACAGCCATTACACCAGTCCCCCAGTGGGATAGCTATTAAAGCAGCCCACCAATGGGACAGCCATTACACCAGTCCACCAGTGGGACAGCCGTTACACCAGTCCACCGGAGGGACAGCCATAGCACCAGTCCGCCAGTGGGACAGCCATTACACCAGTACGCCATTAGGACAGCCATTACAATAGTTCACCAGTGGGACAGCCATTACACCAGTCCACCAGTGGGTCAGCCATTACACCAGTCCACCAGTGGGACAGCCATTACACCAGTACGCCAGTGGGACAACCATTATACCAGTCCACTAGTTGGACAGCCATTACACCAGTCCACCGGTGGGACATCCATTACACTAGTCCACCGGTGGGTCAGCCATTACACCAGTCCACCAGGGGGACAGCCATTACACCAGTCCACCAGTGGGACAGCCATTACACCAGTCCCCCAATGGGATAGCTATTAAAGCAGTCCACCAGTGGGACAGCCATTACACCAGTCCACCAGTGGGTCAGCCATTACACTAGTCCACCAGTTGGACAGCCATTACACCAGTCCACCAGTAGGACAGCCATTACACTAGTCCACCAGTGGGACAGCCATTACACCAGTCCACCAGTGGGTCAGCCATTACACCAGTCCACCAGTGGGACAGCCATTACACCAGTCCACCAGTGGGACAGCTACACCAGTCTACCAGTGGGACAGCCATTACACCAGTCCACCAGTGGGACAGCCATTACACCAGCCCACCAGTGGGTCAGCCATTACACCAGTCCACCAGTGGGACAGCCATGACACCAGTACACCAGTGGGACAGCCATTACACCAGTTCACCAGTGGCTCAGCCATTACACCAGTCAACCAGTGGGACAGCCGTTACACCAGCCCACCAGTGGGTCAGCCATTACACCAGTCCACCAGTGGGACAGCCATGACACCAGTACATCAGTGGGACAACCATTACACCAATCCACCAGTGGGACAGCCATTACACCAGTCCACCAGTGGGACAGCTACACCAGTCTACCAGTGGGACAGCCATTACACCAGTCCACCAGTGGGACAGCCATTACACCAGTCCACTAGTGGGACAGCCCTTACACCAGTACGCCAGTGGGACAACCATTATACCAGTCCACTAGTTGGACAGCCATTACACCAGTCCACCGGTGGGACATCCATTACACTAGTCCACCGGTGGGTCAGCCATTACACCAGTCCACCAGGGGGACAGCCATTACACCAGTCCACCAGTGGGACAGCCATTACACCAGTCCCCCAATGGGATAGCTATTAAAGCAGTCCACCAGTGGGACAGCCATTACACCAGTCCACCAGTGGGTCAGCCATTACACTAATCCACCAGTGGGACAGCCATTACACCAGTCCACCAGTGGCACAGCCATTACACCAGTCCACCAGTGGGACAGCCATTACACCAGTCCACCAGTGGGACAGCCATTACACCAGTCCATCAGTGGAATAGCTATTAAAGCAGCCCACCAGTGGGACAGCCATTACACCAGTCCACCAGTGGGACAACCATTACACCAGTCCACCAGTGGGACAGACATTACACTAGTCCACCAGTGGGTCAGCCATTACACCAGCCCACCAGTGGGACAGTCATTACACCAGTCCACCAGTGGGTCAGCCATTACACTAGTCCACCAGTGGGACAGCCATTACACCAGTCCACCAGTGGGACAGCTACACCAGTCCACCAGTGGGTCAGCCATTACACTAGTCCACCAGTTGGACAGCCATTACACCAGTCCACCAGTAGGACGGCCATTACACCAGTCCACCAGTGGGACAGCCATTACACCAGCCCACCAGTGGGTCAGCCATTACACCAGTCCACCAGTGGGACAGCCAATACACCAGCCCACCAGTGGGTCAGCCATTACACCAGCCCACCAGTGGGACAGTCATTACACCAGTCCACCAGTGGGTCAGCCATTACACTAGTCCACCAGTGGGACAGCCATTACACCAGTCCACCAGTGGGACAGCTACACCAGTCCACCAGTGGGTCAGCCATTAGACTAGTCCACCAGTTGGACAGCCATTACACCAGTCCACCAGTAGGACGGCCATTACACTAGTCCACCAGTGGGACAGCCATTACACCAGCCCACCAGTGGGTCAGCCATTACACCAGTCCACCAGTGGGACAGCCATTACACCAGCCCACCAGTGGGTCAGCCATTACACCAGCCCACCAGTGGGGCAGCCATTACACCAGTCCACCAGTTGGACAGCTACACCAGTCCACCAGCGGGACAGCCGTTACACCAGTCCACCAGTGAGACAGCCATTACACCAGCCCACCAGTGGGACAGCCATTACACCAGTCCACCAGTGGGACAGCCCTTACACCAGTCCACCAGTGGGACAGCCATTACACCAGTCCACCAGTGGGACAGCCATTACTCCAGTCCCCCAGTGGGATAGCTTTTAAAGCAGCCCACCAGTGGGACAGCCATTACACCAGTCCACCAGTGGGTCAGCCATTACACTAGTCCACCAGTTGGACAGCCATTACACCAGTCCACCAGTAGGACAGCCATTACACTAGTCCACCAGTGGGACAGCCATTACACCAGTCCACCAGTGGGTCAGCCATTACACCAGTCCACCAGTGGGACAGCCATTACACCAGTCCACCAGTGGGACAGCTACACCAGTCTACCAGTGGGACAGCCATTACACCAGTCCACCAGTGGGTCAGCCATTACACCAGTCCACAAGTGGGACAGCCATTACACCAGTCCACCAGTGGGACAGCCATGACACCAGTACACCAGTGGGACAGCCATTACACCAGTCCCCCAGTGGGATAGCTATTAAAGCAGCCCACCAATGGGACAGCCATTACACCAGTCCACCAGTGGGACAGCCGTTACACCAGTCCACCGGAGGGACAGCCATAGCACCAGTCCGCCAGTGGGACAGCCATTACACCAGTACGCCATTAGGACAGCCATTACAATAGTTCACCAGTGGGACAGCCATTACACCAGTCCACCAGTGGGTCAGCCATTACACCAGTCCACCAGTGGGACAGCCATTACACCAGTACGCCAGTGGGACAACCATTATACCAGTCCACTAGTTGGACAGCCATTACACCAGTCCACCGGTGGGACATCCATTACACTAGTCCACCGGTGGGTCAGCCATTACACCAGTCCACCAGGGGGACAGCCATTACACCAGTCCACCAGTGGGACAGCCATTACACCAGTCCCCCAATGGGATAGCTATTAAAGCAGTCCACCAGTGGGACAGCCATTACACCAGTCCACCAGTGGGTCAGCCATTACACTAGTCCACCAGTTGGACAGCCATTACACCAGTCCACCAGTAGGACAGCCATTACACTAGTCCACCAGTGGGACAGCCATTACACCAGTCCACCAGTGGGTCAGCCATTACACCAGTCCACCAGTGGGACAGCCATTACACCAGTCCACCAGTGGGACAGCTACACCAGTCTACCAGTGGGACAGCCATTACACCAGTCCACCAGTGGGACAGCCATTACACCAGCCCACCAGTGGGTCAGCCATTACACCAGTCCACCAGTGGGACAGCCATGACACCAGTACACCAGTGGGACAGCCATTACACCAGTTCACCAGTGGCTCAGCCATTACACCAGTCAACCAGTGGGACAGCCGTTACACCAGCCCACCAGTGGGTCAGCCATTACACCAGTCCGCCAGTGGGACAGCCATGACACCAGTACACCAGTGGGACAACCATTACACCAATCCACCAGTGGGACAGCCATTACACCAGTCCACCAGTGGGACAGCTACACCAGTCTACCAGTGGGACAGCCATTACACCAGTCCACCAGTGGGACAGCCATTACACCAGTCCACTAGTGGGACAGCCCTTACACCAGTACGCCAGTGGGACAACCATTATACCAGTCCACTAGTTGGACAGCCATTACACCAGTCCACCGGTGGGACATCCATTACACTAGTCCACCGGTGGGTCAGCCATTACACCAGTCCACCAGGGGGACAGCCATTACACCAGTCCACCAGTGGGACAGCCATTACACCAGTCCCCCAATGGGATAGCTATTAAAGCAGTCCACCAGTGGGACAGCCATTGCACCAGCCCACCAGTGGGTCAGCCATTACACTAATCCACCAGTGGGACAGCCATTACACCAGTCCACCAGTGGCACAGCCATTACACCAGTCCACCAGTGGGACAGCCATTACACCAGTCCACCAGTGGGACAGCCATTACACCAGTCCATCAGTGGAATAGCTATTAAAGCAGCCCACCAGTGGGACAGCCATTACACCAGTCCACCAGTGGGACAACCATTACACCAGTCCACCAGTGGGACAGACATTACACTAGTCCACCAGTGGGTCAGCCATTACACCAGCCCACCAGTGGGACAGTCATTACACCAGTCCACCAGTGGGTCAGCCATTACACTAGTCCACCAGTGGGACAGCCATTACACCAGTCCACCAGTGGGACAGCTACACCAGTCCACCAGTGGGTCAGCCATTACACTAGTCCACCAGTTGGACAGCCATTACACCAGTCCACCAGTAGGACGGCCATTACACCAGTCCACCAGTGGGACAGCCATTACACCAGCCCACCAGTGGGTCAGCCATTACACCAGTCCACCAGTGGGACAGCCATTACACCAGCCCACCAGTGGGTCAGCCATTACACCAGCCCACCAGTGGGGCAGCCATTACACCAGTCCACCAGTTGGACAGCTACACCAGTCCACCAGCGGGACAGCCGTTACACCAGCCCACCAGTGGGACAGCCATTACACCAGTCCACCAGTGGGTCAGCCATTACACTAGTCCACCAATGGGACAACCATTACTCCAGTCCTCCAGTGGGATAGCTTTTAAAGCAGCCCACCAGTGGGACAGCCATTACACCAGTCCACCAGTGGGTCAGCCATTACACTAGTCCACCAGTTGGACAGCCATTACACCAGTCCACCAGTAGGACAGCCATTACACTAGTCCACCAGTGGGACAGCCATTACACCAGCCCACCAGTGGGTCAGCCATTACACCAGTCCACCAGTGGGACAGCCATTACACCAGCCCACCAGTGGGTCAGCCATTACACCAGCCCACCAGTGGGGCAGCCATTACACCAGTCCACCAGTGGGACAGCTACACCAGTCCACCAGCGGGACAGCCGTTACACCAGTCCACCAGTGAGACAGCCATTACACCAGTCCACCAGTGGGACAGCCATTACACCAGTCCCCCAGTGGGATAGATATTAAAGCAGCCCACCAATGGGACAGCCATTGCACCAGTCCACCAGTGGGACAGCCGTTACACCAGCCCACCGGTGGGACAGCCATAGCACCAGTCCACCAGTGGGACAGCCATTACACCAGTACGCCATTAGGACAGCCATTACACCAGTACGCCATTAGGACAGCCATTACAATAGTTCACCAGTGGGACAGCCATTACACCAGTCCACCAGTGGGTCAGCCATTACACCAGTCCACCAGTGGGACAGCCATTACACCAGTACGCCAGTGGGACAACCATTATACCAGTCCACTAGTTGGACAGCCATTACACCAGTCCACCGGTGGGACATCCATTACACTAGTCCACCGGTGGGTCAGCCATTACACCAGTCCACCAGGGGGACAGCCATTACACCAGTCCACCAGTGGGACAGCCATTACACCAGTCCCCCAATGGGATAGCTATTAAAGCAGTCCACCAGTGGGACAGCCATTACACCAGTCCACCAGTGGGTCAGTCATTACACTAGTCCACCAGTTGGACAGCCATTACACCAGTCCACCAGTAGGACAGCCATTACACTAGTCTACCAGTGGGACAGCCATTACACCAGTCCACCAGTGGGTCAGCCATTACACCAGTCCACCAGTGGGACAGCCATTACACCAGTCCACCAGTGGGACAGCTACACGAGTCTACCAGTGGGACAGCCATTACACCAGTCCACCAGTGGGACAGCCATTACACCAGCCCACCAGTGGGTCAGCCATTACACCAGTCCACCAGTGGGACAGCCATGACACCAGTACACCAGTGGGACAGCCATTACACCAGTTCACCAGTGGCTCAGCCATTACACCAGTCAACCAGTGGGACAGCCGTTACACCAGCCCACCAGTGGGTCAGCCATTACACCAGTCCACCAGTGGGACAGCCATGACACCAGTACACCAGTGGGACAACCATTACACCAGTCCACCAGTGGGACAGCCATTACACCAGTCCACCAGTGGGACAGCTACACCAGTCTACCAGTGGGACAGCCATTACACCAGTCCACCAGTGGGACAGCCATTACACCAGTCCACCAGTGGGACAGCCCTTACACCAGTACGCCAGTGGGACAACCATTATACCAGTCCACTAGTTGGACAGCCATTACACCAGTCCACCGGTGGGACATCCATTACACTAGTCCACCGGTGGGTCAGCCATTACACCAGTCCACCAGGGGGACAGCCATTACACCAGTCCACCAGTGGGACAGCCATTACACCAGTCCCCCAATGGGATAGCTATTAAAGCAGTCCACCAGTGGGACAGCCATTACACCAGTCCGCCAGTGGGTCAGCCATTGCACTAATCCACCAGTGGGACAGCCATTACACCAGTCCACCAGTGGCACAGCCATTACACCAGTCCACCAGTGGGACAGCCATTACACCAGTCCACCAGTGGGACAGCCATTACACCAGTCCATCAGTGGAATAGATATTAAAGCAGCCCACCAGTGGGACAGCCATTACACCAGTCCACCAGTGGGACAACCATTACACCAGTCCACCAGTGGGACAGACATTACACTAGTCCACCAGTGGGTCAGCCATTACACCAGCCCACCAGTGGGACAGTCATTACACCAGTCCACCAGTGGGTCAGCCATTACACTAGTCCACCAGTGGGACAGCCATTACACCAGTCCACCAGTGGGACAGCTACACCAGTCCACCAGTGGGTCAGCCATTACACTAGTCCACCAGTTGGACAGCCATTACACCAGTCCACCAGTAGGACGGCCATTACACCAGTCCACCAGTGGGACAGCCATTACACCAGCCCACCAGTGGGTCAGCCATTACACCAGTCCACCAGTGGGACAGCCATTACACCAGCCCACCAGTGGGTCAGCCATTACACCAGTCCACCAGTGAGGCAGCCATTACACCAGTCCACCAGTTGGACAGCTACACCAGTCCACCAGCGGGACAGCCGTTACACCAGCCCACCAGTGGGACAGCCGTTACACCAGCCCACCAGTGGGTCAGCCATTACACTAGTCCACCAGTGGGACAGCCATTACACCAGTCTACCAGTGGGACAGCTACACCAGTCCACCAGTGGGTCAGCCATTACACTAGTCCACCAGTTGGACAGCCATTACACCAGTGCACCAGTAGGACGGCCATTACACCAGTCCACCAGTGGGACAGCCATTACACCAGCCCACCAGTGGGTCAGCCATTACACCAGTCCACCAGTGGGACAGCCATTACACCAGCCCACCAGTGGGTCAGCCATTACACCAGCCCACCAGTGGGGCAGCCATTACACCAGTCCACCAGTGGGACAGCTACACCAGTCCACCAGCTGGACAGCCGTTACACCAGTCCACCAGTGAGACAGCCATTACACCAGTCCACCAGTGGGACAGCCATTACACCAGTCCCCCAGTGGGATAGCTATTAAAGCAGCCCACCAATGGGACAGCCATTACACCAGTCCACCAGTGGGACAGCCGTTACACCAGTCCACCGGTGGGACAGCCATAGCACCAGTCCACCAGTGGGACAGCCATTACACCAGTACGCCATTAGGACAGCCATTACAATAGTTCACCAGTGGGACAGCCATTACACCAGTCCACCAGTGGGTCAGCCATTACACCAGTCCACCAGTGGGACAGCCATTACACCAGTACGCCAGTGGGACAACCATTATACCAGTCCACTAGTTGGACAGCCATTACACCAGTCCACCGGTGGGACATCCATTACACTAGTCCACCGGTGGGTCAGCCATTACACCAGTCCACCAGGGGGACAGCCATTACACCAGTCCACCAGTGGGACAGCCATTACACCAGTTCCCCAATGGGATAGCTATTAAAGCAGTCCACCAGTGGGACAGCCATTACACCAGTCCACCAGTGGGTCAGCCATTACACTAGTCCACCAGTTGGACAGCCATTACACCAGTCCACCAGTAGGACAGCCATTACACTAGTCCACCAGTGGGACAACCATTACACCAGTCCACCAGTGGGACAGACATTACACTAGTCCACCAGTGGGTCAGCCATTACACCAGCCCACCAGTGGGACAGTCATTACACCAGTCCACCAGTGGGTCAGCCATTACACTAGTCCACCAGTGGGACAGCCATTACACCAGTCCACCAGTGGGACAGCTACACCAGTCCACCAGTGGGTCAGCCATTACACTAGTCCACCAGTTGGACAGCCATTACACCAGTCCACCAGTAGGACGGCCATTACACCAGTCCACCAGTGGGACAGCCATTACACCAGCCCACCAGTGGGTCAGCCATTACACCAGTCCACCAGTGGGACAGCCATTACACCAGCCCACCAGTGGGTCAGCCATTACACCAGTCCACCAGTGGGGCAGCCATTACACCAGTCCACCAGTTGGACAGCTACACCAGTCCACCAGCGGGACAGCCGTTACACCAGCCCACCAGTGGGACAGCCATTACACCAGTCCACCAGTGGGTCAGCCATTACACTAGTCCACCAGTGGGACAGCCATTACACCAGTCTACCAGTGGGACAGCTACACCAGTCCACCAGTGGGTCAGCCATTACACTAGTCCACCAGTTGGACAGCCATTACACCAGTGCACCAGTAGGACGGCCATTACACCAGTCCACCAGTGGGACAGCCATTACACCAGCCCACCAGTGGGTCAGCCATTACACCAGTCCACCAGTGGGACAGCCATTACACCAGCCCACCAGTGGGTCAGCCATTACACCAGCCCACCAGTGGGGCAGCCATTACACCAGTCCACCAGTGGGACAGCTACACCAGTCCACCAGCTGGACAGCCGTTACACCAGTCCACCAGTGAGACAGCCATTACACCAGTCCACCAGTGGGACAGCCATTACACCAGTCCCCCAGTGGGATAGCTATTAAAGCAGCCCACCAATGGGACAGCCATTACACCAGTCCACCAGTGGGACAGCCGTTACACCAGTCCACCGGTGGGACAGCCATAGCACCAGTCCACCAGTGGGACAGCCATTACACCAGTACGCCATTAGGACAGCCATTACAATAGTTCACCAGTGGGACAGCCATTACACCAGTCCACCAGTGGGTCAGCCATTACACCAGTCCACCAGTGGGACAGCCATTACACCAGTACGCCAGTGGGACAACCATTATACCAGTCCACTAGTTGGACAGCCATTACACCAGTCCACCGGTGGGACATCCATTACACTAGTCCACCGGTGGGTCAGCCATTACACCAGTCCACCAGGGGGACAGCCATTACACCAGTCCACCAGTGGGACAGCCATTACAACAGTTCCCCAATGGGATAGCTATTAAAGCAGTCCACCAGTGGGACAGCCATTACACCAGTCCACCAGTGGGTCAGCCATTACACTAGTCCACCAGTTGGACAGCCATTACACCAGTCCACCAGTAGGACAGCCATTACACTAGTCCACCAGTGGGACAGCCATTACACCAGTCCACCAGTGGGTCAGCCATTACACCAGTCCACCAGTGGGACAGCCATTACACCAGTCCACCAGTGGGACAGCTACACCAGTCTACCAGTGGGACAGCCATTACACCAGTCCACCAGTGGGACAGCCATTACACCAGCCCACCAGTGGGTCAGACATTACACCAGTCCACCAGTGGGACAGCCATGACACCAGTACACCAGTGGGACAGCCATTACACCAGTTCACCAGTGGCTCAGCCATTACACCAGTCAACCAGTGGGACAGCCGTTACACCAGCCCACCAGTGGGTCAGCCATTACACCAGTCCACCAGTGGGACAGCCATGACACCAGTACACCAGTGGGACAACCATTACACCAGTCCACCAGTGGGACAGCCATTACACCAGTCCACCAGTGGGACAGCTACACCAGTCTACCAGTGGGACAGCCATTACACCAGTCCACCAGTGGGACAGCCATTACACCAGTCCACCAGTGGGACAGCCCTTACACCAGTACGCCAGTGGGACAACCATTATACCAGTCCACTAGTTGGACAGCCATTACACCAGTCCACCGGTGGGACATCCATTACACTAGTCCACCGGTGGGTCAGCCATTACACCAGTCCACCAGGGGGACAGCCATTACACCAGTCCACCAGTGGGACAGCCATTACACCAGTCCCCCAATGGGATAGCTATTAAAGCAGTCCACCAGTGGGACAGCCATTACACCAGTCCGCCAGTGGGTCAGCCATTACACTAATCCACCAGTGGGACAGCCATTACACCAGTCCACCAGTGGCACAGCCATTACACCAGTCCACCAGTGGGACAGCCATTACACCAGTCCACCAGTGGGACAGCCATTACACCAGTCCATCAGTGGAATAGATATTAAAGCAGCCCACCAGTGGGACAGCCATTACACCAGTCCACCAGTGGGACAACCATTACACCAGTCCACCAGTGGGACAGACATTACACTAGTCCACCAGTGGGTCAGCCATTACACCAGCCCACCAGTGGGACAGTCATTACACCAGTCCACCAGTGGGTCAGCCATTACACTAGTCCACCAGTGGGACAGCCATTACACCAGTCCACCAGTGGGACAGCTACACCAGTCCACCAGTGGGTCAGCCATTACACTAGTCCACCAGTTGGACAGCCATTACACCAGTCCACCAGTAGGACGGCCATTACACCAGTCCACCAGTGGGACAACCATTACACCAGCCCACCAGTGGGTCAGCCATTACACCAGTCCACCAGTGGGACATCCATTACACCAGCCCACCAGTGGGTCAGCCATTACACCAGTCCACCAGTGGGTCAGCCATTACACTAGTCCACCAGTTGGACAGCCATTACACCAGTCCACCAGTAGGACAGCCATTACACTAGTCCACCAGTGGGACAGCCATTACACCAGTCCACCAGTGGGTCAGCCATTACACCAGTCCACCAGTGGGACAGCCATTACACCAGTCCACCAGTGGGACAGCTACACCAGTCTACCAGTGGGACAGCCATTACACCAGTCCACCAGTGGGACAGCCATTACACCAGCCCACCAGTGGGTCAGCCATTACACCAGTCCACCAGTGGGACAGCCATGACACCAGTACACCAGTGGGACAGCCATTACACCAGTTCACCAGTGGCTCAGCCATTACACCAGTCAACCAGTGGGACAGCCGTTACACCAGCCCACCAGTGGGTCAGCCATTACACCAGTCCACCAGTGGGACAGCTACACCAGTCTACCAGTGGGACAGCCATTACACCAGTCCACCAGTGGGACAGCCATTACACCAGTCCACCAGTGGGACAGCCATTACACCAGTCCACCAGTGGGACAGCTACACCAGTCTACCAGTGGGACAGCCATTACACCAGTCCACCAGTGGGACAGCCATTACACCAGTCCACCAGTGGGACAGCCCTTACACCAGTACGCCAGTGGGACAACCATTATACCAGTCCACTAGTTGGACAGCCATTACACCAGTCCACCGGTGGGACATCCATTACACTAGTCCACCGGTGGGTCAGCCATTACACCAGTCCACCAGGGGGACAGCCATTACACCAGTCCACCAGTGGGACAGCCATTACACCAGTCCCCCAATGGGATAGCTATTAAAGCAGTCCACCAGTGGGACAGCCATTACACCAGTCCGCCAGTGGGTCAGCCATTACACTAATCCACCAGTGGGACAGCCATTACACCAGTCCACCAGTGGCACAGCCATTACACCAGTCCACCAGTGGGACAGCCATTACACCAGTCCACCAGTGGGACAGCCATTACACCAGTCCATCAGTGGAATAGATATTAAAGCAGCCCACCAGTGGGACAGCCATTACACCAGTCCACCAGTGGGACAACCATTACACCAGCCCACCAGTGGGACAGTCATTACACCAGTCCACCAGTGGGTCAGCCATTACACTAGTCCACCAGTGGGACAGCCATTACACCAGTCCACCAGTGGGACAGCTACACCAGTCCACCAGTGGGTCAGCCATTACACTAGTCCACCAGTTGGACAGCCATTACACCAGTCCACCAGTAGGACGGCCATTACACCAGTCCACCAGTGGGACAGCCATTACACCAGCCCACCAGTGGGTCAGCCATTACACCAGTCCACCAGTGGGACAGCCATTACACCAGCCCACCAGTGGGTCAGCCATTACACCAGTCCACCAGTGGGGCAGCCATTACACCAGTCCACCAGTTGGACAGCTACACCAGTCCACCAGCGGGACAGCCGTTACACCAGCCCACCAGTGGGACAGCCATTACACCAGTCCACCAGTGGGTCAGCCATTACACTAGTCCACCAGTGGGACAGCCATTACACCAGTCTACCAGTGGGACAGCTACACCAGTCCACCAGTGGGTCAGCCATTACACTAGTCCACCAGTTGGACAGCCATTACACCAGTGCACCAGTAGGACGGCCATTACACCAGTCCACCAGTGGGACAGCCATTACACCAGCCCACCAGTGGGTCAGCCATTACACCAGTCCACCAGTGGGACAGCCATTACACCAGCCCACCAGTGGGTCAGCCATTACACCAGCCCACCAGTGGGGCAGCCATTACACCAGTCCACCAGTGGGACAGCTACACCAGTCCACCAGCGGGACAGCCGTTACACCAGTCCACCAGTGAGACAGCCATTACACCAGTCCACCAGTGGGACAGCCATTACACCAGTCCACCAGTGGGACAGCCCTTACACCAGTCCACCAGTGGGGCAGCCATTACACCAGTCCACCAGTGGGACAGCCATTACTCCAGTCCCCCAGTGGGATAGCTTTTAAAGCAGCCCACCAGTGGGACAGCCATTACACCAGTCCACCAGTGGGTCAGCCATTACACTAGTCCACCAGTTGGACAGCCATTACACCAGTCCACCAGTAGGACAGCCATTACACTAGTCCACCAGTGGGACAGCCATTACACCAGTCCACCAGTGGGTCAGCCATTACACCAGTCCACCAGTGGGACAGCCATTACACCAGTCCACCAGTGGGACAGCTACACCAGTCTACCAGTGGGACAGCCATTACACCAGTCCACCAGTGGGACAGCCATTACACCAGCCCACCAGTGGGTCAGCCATTACACCAGTCAACCAGTGGGACAGCCATGACACCAGTACACCAGTGGGACAGCCATTACACCAGTTCACCAGTGGCTCAGCCATTACACCAGTCAACCAGTGGGACAGCCGTTACACCAGCCCACCAGTGGGTCAGCCATTACACCAGTCCACCAGTGGGACAGCCATGACACCAGTACACCAGTGGGACAACCATTACACCAGTCCACCAGTGGGACAGCCATTACACCAGTCCACCAGTGGGACAGCTACACCAGTCTACCAGTGGGACAGCCATTACACCAGTCCACAAGTGGGACAGCCATTACACCAGTCCACCAGTGGGACAGCCCTTACACCAGTACGCCAGTGGGACAACCATTATACCAGTCCACTAGTTGGACAGCCATTACACCAGTCCACCGGTGGGACATCCATTACACTAGTCCACCGGTGGGTCAGCCATTACACCAGTCCACCAGGGGGACAGCCATTACACCAGTCCACCAGTGGGACAGCCATTACACCAGTCCCCCAATGGGATAGTTATTAAAGCAGTCCACCAGTGGGACAGCCATTACACCAGTCCACCAGTGGGTCAGCCATTACACTAATCCACCAGTGGGACAGCCATTACACCAGTCCACCAGTGGCACAGCCATTACACCAGTCCACCAGTGGGACAGCCATTACACCAGTCCACCAGTGGGACAGCCATTACACCAGTCCATCAGTGGAATAGCTATTAAAGCAGCCCACCAGTGGGACAGCCATTACACCAGTCCACCAGTGGGACAACCATTACACCAGTCCACCAGTGGGACAGCCATTACACTAGTCCACCAGTGGGTCAGCCATTACACCAGCCCACCAGTGGGACAGTCATTACACCAGTCCACCAGTGGGTCAGCCATTACACTAGTCCACCAGTGGGACAGCCATTACACCAGTCCACCAGTGGGACAGCTACACCAGTCCACCAGTGGGTCAGCCATTACACTAATCCACCAGTTGGACAGCCATTACACCAGTCCACCAGTAGGACGGCCATTACACCAGTCCACCAGTGGGACAGCCATTACACCAGCCCACCAGTGGGTCAGCCATTACACCAGTCCACCAGTGGGACAGCCATTACACCAGCCCCCTAGTGGGTCAGCCATTACACCAGCCCACCAGTGGGGCAGCCATTACACCAGTCCACCAGTTGGACAGCTACACCAGTCCACCAGCGGGACAGCCGTTACACCAGTCCACCAGTGAGACAGCCATTACACCAGTCCACCAGTGGGACAGCCATTACACCAGTCCACCAGTGGGACAGCCCTTACACCAGTCCACCAGTGGGACAGCCATTACACCAGTCCACCAGTGGGACAGCCATTACTCCAGTCCCCCAGTGGGATAGCTTTTAAAGCAGCCCACCAGTGGGACAGCCATTACACCAGTCCACCAGTGGGTCAGCCATTACACTAGTCCACCAGTGGGACAGCCATTACACCAGTCCACCAGTGGGTCAGCCATTACACCAGTCCACCAGTGGGACAGCCATTACACCAGTCCACCAGTGGGACAGCTACACCAGTCTACCAGTGGGACAGCCATTACACCAGTCCACCAGTGGGTCAGCCATTACACCAGTCCACCAGTGGGACAGCCATTACACCAGTCCACCAGTGGGACAGCCATGACACCAGTACACCAGTGGGACAGCCATTACACCAGTCCCCCAGTGGGATAGCTATTAAAGCAGCCCACCAATGGGACAGCCATTACACCAGCCCACCAGTGGGTCAGCCATTACACCAGTCCACCAGTGGCACAGCCATTACACCAGTCCACCAGTGGGACAGCCATTACACCAGTCCACCAGTGGGACAGCCATTACACCAGTCCATCAGTGGAATAGATATTAAAGCAGCCCACCAGTGGGACAGCCATTACACCAGTCCACCAGTGGGACAACCATTACACCAGTCCACCAGTGGGACAGACATTACACTAGTCCACCAGTGGGTCAGCCATTACACCAGCCCACCAGTGGGACAGTCATTACACCAGTCCACCAGTGGGTCAGCCATTACACTAGTCCACCAGTGGGACAGCCATTACACCAGTCCACCAGTGGGACAGCTACACCAGTCCACCAGTGGGTCAGCCATTACACTAGTCCACCAGTTGGACAGCCATTACACCAGTCCACCAGTAGGACGGCCATTACACCAGTCCACCAGTGGGACAGCCATTACACCAGCCCACCAGTGGGTCAGCCATTACACCAGTCCACCAGTGGGACAGCCATTACACCAGCCCACCAGTGGGTCAGCCATTACACCAGTCCACCAGTGGGGCAGCCATTACACCAGTCCACCAGTTGGACAGCTACACCAGTCCACCAGCGGGACAGCCCTTACACCAGCCCACCAGTGGGCCAGCCATTACACCAGTCCACCAGTGGGTCAGCCATTACACTAGTCCACCAGTGGGACAGCCATTACACCAGTCTACCAGTGGGACAGCTACACCAGTCCACCAGTGGGTCAGCCATTACACTAGTCCACCAGTTGGACAGCCATTACACCAGTGCACCAGTAGGACGGCCATTACACCAGTCCACCAGTGGGACAGCCATTACACCAGCCCACCAGTGGGTCAGCCATTACACCAGTCCACCAGTGGGACAGCCATTACACCAGCCCACCAGTGGGTCAGCCATTACACCAGCCCACCAGTGGGGCAGCCATTACACCAGTCCACCAGTGGGACAGCTACACCAGTCCACCAGCGGGACAGCCGTTACACCAGTCCACCAGTGAGACAGCCATTACACCAGTCCACCAGTGGGACAGCCATTACACCAGTCCACCAGTGGGACAGCCCTTACACCAGTCCACCAGTGGGGCAGCCATTACACCAGTCCACCAGTGGGACAGCCATTACTCCAGTCCCCCAGTGGGATAGCTTTTAAAGCAGCCCACCAGTGGGACAGCCATTACACCAGTCCACCAGTGGGTCAGCCATTACACTAGTCCACCAGTTGGACAGCCATTACACCAGTCCACCAGTAGGACAGCCATTACACTAGTCCACCAGTGGGACAGCCATTACACCAGTCCACCAGTGGGTCAGCCATTACACCAGTCCACCAGTGGGACAGCCATTACACCAGTCCACCAGTGGGACAGCTACACCAGTCTACCAGTGGGACAGCCATTACACCAGTCCACCAGTGGGACAGCCATTACACCAGCCCACCAGTGGGTCAGCCATTACACCAGTCCACCAGTGGGACAGCCATGACACCAGTACACCAGTGGGACAGCCATTACACCAGTTCACCAGTGGCTCAGCCATTACACCAGTCAACCAGTGGGACAGAAGTTACACCAGCCCACCAGTGGGTCAGCCATTACACCAGTCCACCAGTGGGACAGCCATGACACCAGTACACCAGTGGGACAACCATTACACCAGTCCACCAGTGGGACAGCCATTACACCAGTCCACCAGTGGGACAGCTACACCAGTCTACCAGTGGGACAGCCATTACACCAGTCCACAAGTGGGACAGCCATTACACCAGTCCACCAGTGGGACAGCCCTTACACCAGTACGCCAGTGGGACAACCATTATACCAGTCCACTAGTTGGACAGCCATTACACCAGTCCACCGGTGGGACATCCATTACACTAGTCCACCGGTGGGTCAGCCATTACACCAGTCCACCAGGGGGACAGCCATTACACCAGTCCACCAGTGGGACAGCCATTACACCAGTCCCCCAATGGGATAGCTATTAAAGCAGTCCACCAGTGGGACAGCCATTACACCAGTCCGCCAGTGGGTCAGCCATTACACTAATCCACCAGTGGGACAGCCATTACACCAGTCCACCAGTGGCACAGCCATTACACCAGTCCACCAGTGGGACAGCCATTACACCAGTCCACCAGTGGGACAGCCATTACACCAGTCCATCAGTGGAATAGATATTAAAGCAGCCCACCAGTGGGACAGCCATTACACCAGTCCACCAGTGGGACAACCATTACACCAGTCCACCAGTGGGACAGACATTACACTAGTCCACCAGTGGGTCAGCCATTACACCAGCCCACCAGTGGGACAGTCATTACACCAGTCCACCAGTGGGTCAGCCATTACACTAGTCCACCAGTGGGACAGCCATTACACCAGTCCACCAGTGGGACAGCTACACCAGTCCACCAGTGGGTCAGCCATTACACTAGTCCACCAGTTGGACAGCCATTACACCAGTCCACCAGTAGGACGGCCATTACACCAGTCCACCAGTGGGACAGCCATTACACAAGCCCACCAGTGGGTCAGCCATTACACCAGTCCACCAGTGGGACAGCCATTACACCAGCCCACCAGTGGGTCAGCCATTACACCAGTCCACCAGTGGGGCAGCCATTACACCAGTCCACCAGTTGGACAGCTACACCAGTCCACCAGCGGGACAGCCGTTACACCAGCCCACCAGTGGGACAGCCATTACACCAGTCCACCAGTGGGTCAGCCATTACACTAGTCCACCAGTGGGACAGCCATTACACCAGTCTACCAGTGGGACAGCTACACCAGTCCACCAGTGGGTCAGCCATTACACTAGTCCACCAGTTGGACAGCCATTACACCAGTGCACCAGTAGGACGGCCATTACACCAGTCCACCAGTGGGACAGCCATTACACCAGCCCACCAGTGGGTCAGCCATTACACCAGTCCACCAGTGGGACAGCCATTACACCAGCCCACCAGTGGGTCAGCCATTACACCAGCCCACCAGTGGGGCAGCCATTACACCAGTCCACCAGTGGGACAGCTACACCAGTCCACCAGCGGGACAGCCGTTACACCAGTCCACCAGTGAGACAGCCATTACACCAGTCCACCAGTGGGACAGCCATTACACCAGTCCACCAGTGGGACAGCCCTTACACCAGTCCACCAGTGGGGCAGCCATTACACCAGTCCACCAGTGGGACAGCCATTACTCCAGACCCCAGTGGGATAGCTTTTAAAGCAGCCCACCAGTGGGACAGCCATTACACCAGTCCACCAGTGGGTCAGCCATTACACTAGTCCACCAGTTGGACAGCCATTACACCAGTCCACCAGTAGGACAGCCATTACACTAGTCCACCAGTGGGACAGCCATTACACCAGTCCACCAGTGGGTCAGCCATTACACCAGTCCACCAGTGGGACAGCCATTACACCAGTCCACCAGTGGGACAGCTACACCAGTCTACCAGTGGGACAGCCATTACACCAGTCCACCAGTGGGACAGCCATTACACCAGCCCACCAGTGGGTCAGCCATTACACCAGTCAACCAGTGGGACAGCCATGACACCAGTACACCAGTGGGACAGCCATTACACCAGTTCACCAGTGGCTCAGCCATTACACCAGTCAACCAGTGGGACAGCCGTTACACCAGCCCACCAGTGGGTCAGCCATTACACCAGTCCACCAGTGGGACAGCCATGACACCAGTACACCAGTGGGACAACCATTACACCAGTCCACCAGTGGGACAGCCATTACACCAGTCCACCAGTGGGACAGCTACACCAGTCTACCAGTGGGACAGCCATTACACCAGTCCACAAGTGGGACAGCCATTACACCAGTCCACCAGTGGGACAGCCCTTACACCAGTACGCCAGTGGGACAACCATTATACCAGTCCACTAGTTGGACAGCCATTACACCAGTCCACCGGTGGGACATCCATTACACTAGTCCACCGGTGGGTCAGCCATTACACCAGTCCACCAGGGGGACAGCCATTACACCAGTCCACCAGTGGGACAGCCATTACACCAGTCCCCCAATGGGATAGTTATTAAAGCAGTCCACCAGTGGGACAGCCATTACACCAGTCCACCAGTGGGTCAGCCATTACACTAATCCACCAGTGGGACAGCCATTACACCAGTCCACCAGTGGCACAGCCATTACACCAGTCCACCAGTGGGACAGCCATTACACCAGTCCACCAGTGGGACAGCCATTACACCAGTCCATCAGTGGAATAGCTATTAAAGCAGCCCACCAGTGGGACAGCCATTACACCAGTCCACCAGTGGGACAACCATTACACCAGTCCACCAGTGGGACAGCCATTACACTAGTCCACCAGTGGGTCAGCCATTACACCAGCCCACCAGTGGGACAGTCATTACACCAGTCCACCAGTGGGTCAGCCATTACACTAGTCCACCAGTGGGACAGCCATTACACCAGTCCACCAGTGGGACAGCTACACCAGTCCACCAGTGGGTCAGCCATTACACTAATCCACCAGTTGGACAGCCATTACACCAGTCCACCAGTAGGACGGCCATTACACCAGTCCACCAGCGGGACAGCCATTACACCAGCCCACCAGTGGGTCAGCCATTACACCAGTCCACCAGTGGGACAGCCATGACACCAGCCCCCTAGTGGGTCAGCCATTACACCAGCCCACCAGTGGGGCAGCCATTACACCAGTCCACCAGTTGGACAGCTACACCAGTCCACCAGCGGGACAGCCGTTACACCAGTCCACCAGTGAGACAGCCATTACACCAGTCCACCAGTGGGACAGCCATTACACCAGTCCACCAGTGGGACAGCCCTTACACCAGTCCACCAGTGGGACAGCCATTACACCAGTCCACCAGTGGGACAGCCATTACTCCAGTCCCCCAGTGGGATAGCTTTTAAAGCAGCCCACCAGTGGGACAGCCATTACACCAGTCCACCAGTGGGTCAGCCATTACACTAGTCCACCAGTGGGACAGCCATTACACCAGTCCACCAGTGGGTCAGCCATTACACCAGTCCACCAGTGGGACAGCCATTACACCAGTCCACCAGTGGGACAGCTACACCAGTCTACCAGTGGGACAGCCATTACACCAGTCCACCAGTGGGTCAGCCATTACACCAGTCCACCAGTGGGACAGCCATTACACCAGTCCACCAGTGGGACAGCCATGACACCAGTACACCAGTGGGACAGCCATTACACCAGTCCCCCAGTGGGATAGCTATTAAAGCAGCCCACCAATGGGACAGCCATTACACCAGCCCACCAGTGGGTCAGCCATTACACCAGTCCACCAGTGGCACAGCCATTACACCAGTCCACCAGTGGGACAGCCATTACACCAGTCCACCAGTGGGACAGCCATTACACCAGTCCATCAGTGGAATAGATATTAAAGCAGCCCACCAGTGGGACAGCCATTACACCAGTCCACCAGTGGGACAACCATTACACCAGTCCACCAGTGGGACAGACATTACACTAGTCCACCAGTGGGTCAGCCATTACACCAGCCCACCAGTGGGACAGTCATTACACCAGTCCACCAGTGGGTCAGCCATTACACTAGTCCACCAGTGGGACAGCCATTACACCAGTCCACCAGTGGGACAGCTACACCAGTCCACCAGTGGGTCAGCCATTACACTAGTCCACCAGTTGGACAGCCATTACACCAGTCCACCAGTAGGACGGCCATTACACCAGTCCACCAGTGGGACAGCCATTACACCAGCCCACCAGTGGGTCAGCCATTACACCAGTCCACCAGTGGGACAGCCATTACACCAGCCCACCAGTGGGTCAGCCATTACACCAGTCCACCAGTGGGGCAGCCATTACACCAGTCCACCAGTTGGACAGCTACACCAGTCCACCAGCGGGACAGCCGTTACACCAGCCCACCAGTGGGCCAGCCATTACACCAGTCCACCAGTGGGTCAGCCATTACACTAGTCCACCAGTGGGACAGCCATTACACCAGTCTACCAGTGGGACAGCTACACCAGTCCACCAGTGGGTCAGCCATTACACTAGTCCACCAGTTGGACAGCCATTACACCAGTGCACCAGTAGGACGGCCATTACACCAGTCCACCAGTGGGACAGCCATTACACCAGCCCACCAGTGGGTCAGCCATTACACCAGTCCACCAGTGGGACAGCCATTACACCAGCCCACCAGTGGGTCAGCCATTACACCAGCCCACCAGTGGGGCAGCCATTACACCAGTCCACCAGTGGGACAGCTACACCAGTCCACCAGCGGGACAGCCGTTACACCAGTCCACCAGTGAGACAGCCATTACACCAGTCCACCAGTGGGACAGCCATTACACCAGTCCACCAGTGGGACAGCCCTTACACCAGTCCACCAGTGGGGCAGCCATTACACCAGTCCACCAGTGGGACAGCCATTACTCCAGTCCCCCAGTGGGATAGCTTTTAAAGCAGCCCACCAGTGGGACAGCCATTACACCAGTCCACCAGTGGGTCAGCCATTACACTAGTCCACCAGTTGGACAGCCATTACACCAGTCCACCAGTAGGACAGCCATTACACTAGTCCACCAGTGGGACAGCCATTACACCAGTCCACCAGTGGGTCAGCCATTACACCAGTCCACCAGTGGGACAGCCATTACACCAGTCCACCAGTGGGACAGCTACACCAGTCTACCAGTGGGACAGCCATTACACCAGTCCACCAGTGGGACAGCCATTACACCAGCCCACCAGTGGGTCAGCCATTACACCAGTCCACCAGTGGGACAGCCATGACACCAGTACACCAGTGGGACAGCCATTACACCAGTTCACCAGTGGCTCAGCCATTACACCAGTCAACCAGTGGGACAGAAGTTACACCAGCCCACCAGTCGGTCAGCCATTACACCAGTCCACCAGTGGGACAGCCATGACACCAGTACACCAGTGGGACAACCATTACACCAGTCCACCAGTGGGACAGCCATTACACCAGTCCACCAGTGGGACAGCTACACCAGTCTACCAGTGGGACAGCCATTACACCAGTCCACAAGTGGGACAGCCATTACACCAGTCCACCAGTGGGACAGCCCTTACACCAGTACGCCAGTGGGACAACCATTATACCAGTCCACTAGTTGGACAGCCATTACACCAGTCCACCGGTGGGACATCCATTACACTAGTCCACCGGTGGGTCAGCCATTACACCAGTCCACCAGTAGGACGGCCATTACACCAGTCCACCAGTGGGACAGCCATTACACCAGCCCACCAGTGGGTCAGCCATTACACCAGTCCACCAGTGGGACAGCCATTACACCAGCCCACTAGTGGGTCAGCCATTACACCAGCCCACCAGTGGGGCAGCCATTACACCAGTCCACCAGTTGGACAGCTACACCAGTCCACCAGCGGGACAGCCGTTACACCAGTCCACCAGTGAGACAGCCATTACACCAGTCCACCAGTGGGACAGCCATTACACCAGTCCACCAGTGGGACAGCCCTTACACCAGTCCACCAGTGGGACAGCCATTACACCAGTCCACCAGTGGGACAGCCATTAGTCCAGTCCCCCAGTGGGATAGCTTTTAAAGCAGCCCACCAGTGGGACAGCCATTACACCAGTCCACCAGTGGGTCAGCCATTACACTAGTCCACCAGTGGGACAGCCATTACACCAGTCCACCAGTGGGTCAGCCATTACACCAGTCCACCAGTGGGTCAGCCATTACACCAGTCCACCAGTGGGACAGCGGTTACACCAGTCCACCAGTGGGACAGCCATGACACCAGTACACCAGTGGGACAGCCATTACACCAGTCCCCCAGTGGGATAGCTATTAAAGCAGCCCACCAATGGGACAGCCATTACACCAGCCCACCAGTGGGTCAGCCATTACACCAGTCCACCAGTGGGACAGCCATGACACCAGTACACCAGTCCACCAGTGGGACAGCCATTACACCAGTCCACCAATGGGACAGCTACACCAGTCTACCAGTGGGACAGCCATTACACCAGTCCAACAGTGGGACAGCCATTACACCAGTCCACCAGTGGGACAGCCCTTACACCAGTACGCCAGTGGGACAACCATTATACCAGTCCACTAGTTGGACAGCCATTACACCAGTCCACCGGTGGGACATCCATTACACTAGTCCACCGGTGGGTCAGCCATTACACCAGTCCACCAGGGGGACAGCCATTACACCAGTCCACCAGTGGGACAGCCATTACACCAGTCCCCCAATGGGATAGCTATTAAAGCAGTCCACCAGTGGGACAGCCATTACACCAGTCCACCAGTGGGTCAGCCATTACACTAATCCACCAGTGGGACAGCCATTACACCAGTCCACCAGTGGCACAGCCATGACACCAGTCCACCAGTGGGACAGCCATTACACCAGTCCACCAGTGGGACAGCCATTACACCAGTCCATCAGTGGAATAGCTATTAAAGCAGCCCACCAGTGGGACAGCCATTACACCAGTCCACCAGTGGGACAACCATTACACCAGTGCACCAGTGGGACAGCCATTACACTAGTCCACCAGTGGGTCAGCCATTACACCAGCCCACCAGTGGGACAGTCATTACACCAGTCCGCCAGTGGGTCAGCCATTACACTAGTCCACCAGTGGGACAGCCATTACACCAGTCCACCAGTGGGACAGCTACACCAGTCCTCCAGTGGGTCAGCCATTACACTAGTCCACCAGTTGGACAGCCATTACACCAGTCCACCAGTAGGACGGCCATTACACCAGTCCACCAGTGGGACAGCCATTACACCAGCCCACCAGTGGGTCAGCCATTACACCAGTCCACCAGTGGGACAGCCATTACACCAGCCCACCAGTGGGTCAGCCATTACACCAGCCCACCAGTGGGGCAGCCATTACACCAGTCCACCAGTTGGACAGCTACACCAGTCCACCAGCGGGACAGCCGTTACACCAGTCCACCAGTGAGACAGCCATTACACCAGTCCACCAGTGGGACAGCCATTACACCAGTCCACCAGTGGGACAGCCCTTACACCAGTCCACCAGTGGGACAGCCATTACACCAGTCCACCAGTGGGACAGCCATTACTCCAGTCCCCCAGTGGGATAGCTTTTAAAGCAGCCCACCAGTGGGACAGCCATTACACCAGTCCACCAGTGGGTCAGCCATTACACTAGTCCACCAGTTGGACAGCCATTACACCAGTCCACCAGTAGGACAGCCATTACACTAGTCCACCAGTGGGACAGCCATTACACCAGTCCACCAGTGGGTCAGCCATTACACCAGTCCACCAGTGGGACAGCCATTACACCAGTCCACCAGTGGGACAGCTGCACCAGTCTACCAGTGGGACAGCCATTACACCAGTCCACCAGTGGGTCAGCCATTACACCAGTCCACAAGTGGGACAGCCATTACACCAGTCCACCAGTGGGACAGCCATGACACCAGTACACCAGTGGGACAGCCATTACACCAGTCCCCCAGTGGGATAGCTATTAAAGCAGCCCACCAATGGGACAGCCATTACACCAGTCCACCAGTGGGACAGCCGTTACACCAGTCCACCGGTGGGACAGCCATTACACCAGTCCACCAGTGGGACAGCCATTACACCAGTCCACCAGTGGGACAGCCCTTACACCAGTCCACCAGTGGGACAGCCATTACACCAGTCCACCAGTGGGACAGCCATTACACCAGTCCCCCAGTGGGATAGCTTTTAAAGCAGCCCACCAGTGGGACAGCCATTACACCAGTCCACCAGTGGGTCAACCATTACACTAGTCAACCAGTGGGACAGCCATTACACCAGTCCACCAGTGGGACAGCTACACCAGTCCACCAGTGGGTCAGCCATTACACTAGTCCACCAGTGGGACACCCATTACACCAGTCCGCCATTAGGACAGCCATTACAATAGTTCACCGGTGGGACAGCCATTACACCAGTCCACCAGTGGGTCAGCCATTACACCAGTCCACCAGTGGGACAGCCATTACACCAGTACGCCAGTGGGACAACCATTATACCAGTCCACTAGTTGGACAGCCATTACACCAGTCCACCGGTGGGACATCCATTACACTAGTCCACCGGTGGGTCAGCCATTACACCAGTCCACCAGGGGGACAGCCATTACACCAGTCCACCAGTGGGACAGCTATTACACCAGTCCCCCAATGGGATAGCTATTAACGCAGTCCACCAGTGGGACAACCATTACACCAGTCCACCAGTGGGTCAGCCATTACACTAGTCCACCAGTTGGACAGCCATTACACCAGTCCACCAGTAGGACAGCCATTACACTAGTCCACCCGTGGGACAGCCATTACACCAGTCCACCAGTGAGTCAGCCATTACACCAGTCCACCAGTGGGACAGCCATTACACCAGTCCACCAGTGGGACAGCTACACCAGTCTACCAGTGGGACAGCCATTACACCAGTCCACCAGTGGGACAGCCATTACACCAGCCCACCAGTGGGTCAGCCATTACACCAGTCCACCAGTGGGACAGCCATGACACCAGTACACCAGTGGGACAGCCATTACACCAGTTCACCAGTGGCTCAGCAATTACACCAGTCAACCAGTGGGACAGCCGTTACACCAGCCCACCAGTGGGTCAGCCATTACACCAGTCCACCAGTGGGACAGCCATGACACCAGTACACCAGTGGGACAACCATTACACCAGTCCACCAGTGGGACAGCCATTACACCAGTCCACCAGTGGGACAGCTACACCAGTCTACCAGTGGGACAGCCATTACACCAGTCCACCAGTGGGACAGCCATTACACCAGTCCACCAGTGGGACAGCCCTTACACCAGTACGCCAGTGGGACAACCATTATACCAGTCCACTAGTTGGACAGCCATTACACCAGTCCACCGGTGGGACATCCATTACACTAGTCCACCGGTGGGTCAGCCATTACACCAGTCCACCAGTGGGACAGCCATTACACCAGTCCACCAGTGGGACAGCCATTACACCAGTCCCCCAATGGGATAGCTATTAAAGCAGTCCACCAGTGGGACAGCCATTACACCAGTCCACCAGTGGGTCAGCCATTACACTAATCCACCAGTGGGACATCCATGACACCAGTCCACCAGTGGCTCAGCAATTACACCAGTCAACCAGTGGGACAGCCATGACACCAGTACACCAGTGGGACAGCCATTACACCAGTTCACCAGTGGCTCAGCAATTACACCAGTCAACCAGTGGGACAGCCGTTACACCAGCCCACCAGTGGGTCAGCCATTACACCAGTCCACCAGTGGGACAGCCATGACACCAGTACACCAGTGGGACAACCATTACACCAGTCCACCAGTGGGACAGCCATTACACCAGTCCACCAGTGGGACAGCTACACCAGTCTACCAGTGGGACAGCCATTACACCAGTCCACCAGTGGGACAGCCATTACACCAGTCCACCAGTGGGACAGCCCTTACACCAGTACGCCAGTGGGACAACCATTATACCAGTCCACTAGTTGGACAGCCATTACACCAGTCCACCGGTGGGACATCCATTACACTAGTCCACCGGTGGGTCAGCCATTACACCAGTCCACCAGTGGGACAGCCATTACACCAGTCCACCAGTGGGACAGCCATTACACCAGTCCCCCAATGGGATAGCTATTAAAGCAGTCCACCAGTGGGACAGCCATTACACCAGTCCACCAGTGGGTCAGCCATTACACTAATCCACCAGTGGGACATCCATTACACCAGTCCACCAGTGGCACAGCCATTACACCAGTCCACCATTGGGACAGCCATTACACCAGTCCACCAGTGGGACAGCCATTACACCAGTCCATCAGTGGAATAGCTATTAAAGCAGCCCACCAGTGGGACAGCCATTACACCAGTCCACCAGTGGGACAACCATTACACCAGTCCACCAGTGGGACAGCCATTACACTAGTCCACCAGTGGGTCAGCCATTACACCAGCCCACCAGTGGGACAGTCAACACACCAGTCCACCAGTGGGTCAGCCATTACACTAGTCCACCAGTGGGACAGCCATTACACCAGTCCACCAGTGGGACAGCTACACCAGTCCACCAGTGGGTCAGCCATTACACTAGTCCACCAGTTGGACAGCCATTACACCAGTCCACCAGTAGGACGGCCATTACACCAGTCCACCAGTGGGACAGCCATTACACCAGCCCACCAGTGGGTCAGCCATTACACCAGTCCACCAGTGGGACAGCCATTACACCAGCCCACCAGTGGGTCAGCCATTACACCAGCCCACCAGTGGGGCAGCCATTACACCAGTCCACCAGTTGGATAGCTACACCAGTCCACCAGCGGGACAGCCGTTACACCAGTCCACCAGTGAGACAGCCATTACACCAGTCCACCAGTGGGACAGCCATTACACCAGTCCACCAGTGGGTCAGCCATTACACCAGTCCACCAGAGGGACAGCCATTACACCAGTCCACCAGTGGGAGAGCTACACCAGTCTACCAGTGGGACAGCCATTACACCAGTCCACCAGTGGGTCAGCCATTACACCAGTCCACCAGTGGGACAGCCATTACACCAGTCCACCAGTGGGACAGCCATGACACCAGTACACCAGTGGGACAGCCATTACACCAGTCCCCCAGTGGGATAGCTATTAAAGCAGCCCACCAATGGGACAGCCATTACACCAGTCCACCAGTGGGACAGCCGTTACACCAGTCCACCGGTGGGACAGCCATTACACCAGTCCACCAGTGGGACAGCCATTACACCAGTCCACCAGTGGGACAGCCCTTACACCAGTCCACCAGTGGGACAGCCATTACACCAGTCCACCAGTGGGACAGCCATTACACCAGTCCCCCAGTGGGATAGCTTTTAAAGCAGCCCACCAGTGGGACAGCCATTACACCAGTCCACCAGTGGGTCAACCATTACACTAGTCAACCAGTGGGACAGCCATTACACCAGTCAACCAGTGGGACAGCTACACCAGTCCACCAGTGGGTCAGCCATTACACTAGTCCACCAGTGGGACACCCATTACACCAGTCCGCCATTAGGACAGCCATTACAATAGTTCACCAGTGGGACAGCCATTACACCAGTCCACCAGTGGGTCAGCCATTACACCAGTCCACCAGTGGGACAGCCATTACACCATTACGCAAGTGGGACAACCATTATACCAGTCCACTAGTTGGACAGCCATTACACCAGTCCACCGGTGGGACATCCATTACACTAGTCCACCGGTGGGTCAGCCATTACACCAGTCCACCAGGGGGACAGCCATTACACCAGTCCACCAGTGGGACAGCCATTACACCAGTCCACCAGTGGGACAGCCATTACACCAGTCCACCAGTGGGACACCCATTACACCAGTCCACCAGTGGGACAGCCATTACACCAGTCCATCAGTGGAATAGCTATTAAAGCAGCCCACCAGTGGGACAGCCATTGCACCAGTCCACCAGTGGGACAACCATTACACCAGTCCACCAGTGGGACAGCCATTACACTACTCCACCAGTGGGTCAGCCATTACACCAGCCCACCAGTGGGACAGCCATTACACCAGTCCACCAGTGGGTCAGCCATTACACTAGTCCACCAGTGGGACAGCCATTACACCAGTCCACCAGTGGGACAGCCATTACACCAGTCCACCAGTGGGACAGCCATTACACCAGTCCCCCAGTGGGATAGCTTTTAAAGCAGCCCACCAGTGGGACAGCCATTACACCAGTCCACCAGTGGGTCAACCATTACACTAGTCAACCAGTGGGACAGCCATTACACCAGTCCACCAGTGGGACAGCTACACCAGTCCACCAGTGGGTCAGCCATTACACTAGTCCACCAGTGGGACACCCATTACACCAGTCCGCCATTAGGACAGCCATTACAATAGTTCACCGGTGGGACAGCCATTACACCAGTCCACCAGTGGGTCAGCCATTACACCAGTCCACCAGTGGGACAGCCATTACACCAGTACGCCAGTGGGACAACCATTATACCAGTCCACTAGTTGGACAGCCATTACACCAGTCCACCGGTGGGACATCCATTACACTAGTCCACCGGTGGGTCAGCCATTACACCAGTCCACCAGGGGGACAGCCATTACACCAGTCCACCAGTGGGACAGCTATTACACCAGTCCCCCAATGGGATAGCTATTAACGCAGTCCACCAGTGGGACAGCCATTACACCAGTCCACCAGTGGGTCAGCCATTACACTAGTCCACCAGTTGGACAGCCATTACACCAGTCCACCAGTAGGACAGCCATTACACTAGTCCACCCGTGGGACAGCCATTACACCAGTCCACCAGTGAGTCAGCCATTACACCAGTCCACCAGTGGGACAGCCATTACACCAGTCCACCAGTGGGACAGCTACACCAGTCTACCAGTGGGACAGCCATTACACCAGTCCACCAGTGGGACAGCCATTACACCAGCCCACCAGTGGGTCAGCCATTACACCAGTCCACCAGTGGGACAGCCATGACACCAGTACACCAGTGGGACAGCCATTACACCAGTTCACCAGTGGCTCAGCAATTACACCAGTCAACCAGTGGGACAGCCGTTACACCAGCCCACCAGTGGGTCAGCCATTACACCAGTCCACCAGTGGGACAGCCATGACACCAGTACACCAGTGGGACAACCATTACACCAGTCCACCAGTGGGACAGCCATTACACCAGTCCACCAGTGGGACAGCTACACCAGTCTACCAGTGGGACAGCCATTACACCAGTCCACCAGTGGGACAGCCATTACACCAGTCCACCAGTGGGACAGCCCTTACACCAGTACGCCAGTGGGACAACCATTATACCAGTCCACTAGTTGGACAGCCATTACACCAGTCCACCGGTGGGACATCCATTACACTAGTCCACCGGTGGGTCAGCCATTACACCAGTCCACCAGTGGGACAGCCATTACACCAGTCCACCAGTGGGACAGCCATTACACCAGTCCCCCAATGGGATAGCTATTAAAGCAGTCCACCAGTGGGACAGCCATTACACCAGTCCACCAGTGGGTCAGCCATTACACTAATCCACCAGTGGGACATCCATTACACCAGTCCACCAGTGGCACAGCCATTACACCAGTCCACCATTGGGACAGCCATTACACCAGTCCACCAGTGGGACAGCCATTACACCAGTCCATCAGTGGAATAGCTATTAAAGCAGCCCACCAGTGGGACAGCCATTACACCAGTCCACCAGTGGGACAACCATTACACCAGTCCACCAGTGGGACAGCCATTACACTAGTCCACCAGTGGGTCAGCCATTACACCAGCCCACCAGTGGGACAGTCAACACACCAGTCCACCAGTGGGTCAGCCATTACACTAGTCCACCAGTGGGACAGCCATTACACCAGTCCACCAGTGGGACAGCTACACCAGTCCACCAGTGGGTCAGCCATTACACTAGTCCACCAGTTGGACAGCCATTACACCAGTCCACCAGTAGGACGGCCATTACACCAGTCCACCAGTGGGACAGCCATTACACCAGCCCACCAGTGGGTCAGCCATTACACCAGTCCACCAGTGGGACAGCCATTACACCAGCCCACCAGTGGGTCAGCCATTACACCAGCCCACCAGTGGGGCAGCCATTACACCAGTCCACCAGTTGGATAGCTACACCAGTCCACCAGCGGGACAGCCGTTACACCAGTCCACCAGTGAGACAGCCATTACACCAGTCCACCAGTGGGACAGCCCTTACACCAGTCCACCAGTGGGTCAGCCATTACACCAGTCCACCAGAGGGACAGCCATTACACCAGTCCACCAGTGGGAGAGCTACACCAGTCTACCAGTGGGACAGCCATTACACCAGTCCACCAGTGGGTCAGCCATTACACCAGTCCACCAGTGGGACAGCCATTACACCAGTCCACCAGTGGGACAGCCATGACACCAGTACACCAGTGGGACAGCCATTACACCAGTCCCCCAGTGGGATAGCTATTAAAGCAGCCCACCAATGGGACAGCCATTACACCAGTCCACCAGTGGGACAGCCGTTACACCAGTCCACCGGTGGGACAGCCATTACACCAGTCCACCAGTGGGACAGCCATTACACCAGTCCACCAGTGGGACAGCCCTTACACCAGTCCACCAGTGGGACAGCCATTACACCAGTCCACCAGTGGGACAGCCATTACACCAGTCCCCCAGTGGGATAGCTTTTAAAGCAGCCCACCAGTGGGACAGCCATTACACCAGTCCACCAGTGGGTCAACCATTACACTAGTCAACCAGTGGGACAGCCATTACACCAGTCAACCAGTGGGACAGCTACACCAGTCCACCAGTGGGTCAGCCATTACACTAGTCCACCAGTGGGACACCCATTACACCAGTCCGCCATTAGGACAGCCATTACAATAGTTCACCAGTGGGACAGCCATTACACCAGTCCACCAGTGGGTCAGCCATTACACCAGTCCACCAGTGGGACAGCCATTACACCATTACGCAAGTGGGACAACCATTATACCAGTCCACTAGTTGGACAGCCATTACACCAGTCCACCGGTGGGACATCCATTACACTAGTCCACCGGTGGGTCAGCCATTACACCAGTCCACCAGGGGGACAGCCATTACACCAGTCCACCAGTGGGACAGCCATTACACCAGTCCACCAGTGGGACAGCCATTACACCAGTCCACCAGTGGGACACCCATTACACCAGTCCACCAGTGGGACAGCCATTACACCAGTCCATCAGTGGAATAGCTATTAAAGCAGCCCACCAGTGGGACAGCCATTGCACCAGTCCACCAGTGGGACAACCATTACACCAGTCCACCAGTGGGACAGCCATTACACTACTCCACCAGTGGGTCAGCCATTACACCAGCCCACCAGTGGGACAGCCATTACACCAGTCCACCAGTGGGTCAGCCATTACACTAGTCCACCAGTGGGACAGCCATTACACCAGTCCACCAGTGGGACAGCTACACCAGTCCACCAGTGGGTCAGCCATTACACTAGTCCACCAGTTGGACAGCCATTACACCAGTCCGCCAGTAGGGCGGCCATTACACCAGTCCACCAGTGGGACAGCCATTACACCAGCCCACCAGTGGGTCAGCCATTACACCAGTCCACCAGTGGGACAGCCATTACACCAGCCCACCAGTGGGTCAGCCATTACACCAGCCCACCAGTGGGACAGCCATTACACCAGTCCACCAGTTGGACAGCTACACCAGTCCACCAGCGGGACAGCCGTTACACCAGTCCACCAGTGAGACAGCCATTACACCAGTCCACCAGTGGGACAGCCATTACACCAGTCCACCAGTGGGACAGCCCTTACACCAGTCCACCAGTGGGACAGCCATTACACCAGTCCACCAGTGGGACAGCCATTACTCCAGTCCCCTAGTGGGATAGCTCTTAAAGCAGCCCACCAGCGGGACAGCCATTACACCAGTCCACCAGTGGGTCAGCCATTACACTAGTCCACCAGTTGGACAGCCATTACACCAGTCCACCAGTAGGACAGCCATTACACTAGTCCACCAGTGGGACAGCCATTACACCAGTCCACCAGTGGGTCAGCCATTACACCAGTCCACCAGTGGGACAGCCATTACACCAGTCCACCAGTGGGACAGCTACACCAGTCTACCAGTAAGACAGCCATTACACCAGTCCACCAGTGGGACAGCCATTACACCAGCCCACCAGTGGGTCAGCCATTACACCAGTCCACCAGTGGGACAGCCATGACACCAGTACGCCAGTGGGACAGCCATTACACCAGTTCACCAGTGGCTCAGCCATTACACCAGTCCACCAGTGGGACAGCCATTACACCAGCCCGACAGTGGGTCAGCCATTACACCAGTCCACCAGTGGGACAGCCATGACACAAGTACACCAGTGGGACAACCATTACACTAGTCCACCAGTGGGACAGCCATTACACCAGTCCACCAGTGGGACAGCTACACCAGTCTACCAGTGGGACAGCCATTACACCAGTCCACCAGTGGGACAGCCATTACACCAGTCCACCAGTGGGACAGCCCTTACACCAGTCCACCAGTGGGACAGCCATTACACCAGTCCACCAGTGGGACAGCCATTACACCAGTCCCCCAGTGGGACACCCATTACACCAGTCCACCAGTAGGGCAGCCATTACAATAGTTCACCAGTGGGACAGCCATTACACCAGTCCACCAGTGGGTCAGCCATTACACCAGTCCACCAGTGGGACAGCCATTACACCAGTACGCCAGTGGGACAACCATTATACCAGTCCACTAGTTGGACAGCCATTACACCAGTCCACCGGTGGGACATCCATTACACTAGTCCACCGGTGGGTCAGCCATTACACCAGTCCACCAGGGGGACAGCCATTACACCAATCCACCAGTGGGACAGCCATTACACCAGTCCCCCAATGGGATAGCTATTAAAGCAGTCCACCAGTGGGACAGCCATTACACCAGTCCACCAGTGGGTCAGCCATTACACTAATCCACCAGTGGGACAGCCATTACACCAGTCCACCAGTGGGACAGCCATTACACCAGTCCACCAGTGGGACAGCCATTACACCAGTCCACCAGTGGGACAGCCATTACACCAGTCCATCAGTGGAATAGCTATTAAAGCAGCCCACCAGTGGGACAGCCATTACACTAGTCCACCAGTGGGTCAGCCATTACACCAGCCCACCAGTGGGACAGCCATTACACCAGTCCACCAGTGGGTCAGCCATTACACTAGTCTACCAGTGGGACAGCCATTACACCAGTCTACCAGTGGGACAGCTACAGCAGTCCACCAGTGGGTCAGCCATTACACTAGTCCACCAGTTGGACAGCCATTACACCAGTCCACCAGTAGGACGGCCATTACACCAGTCCACCAGTGGGACAGCCATTACACCAGCCCACCAGTGGGTCAGCCATTACACCAGTCCACCAGTGGGACAGCCATTACACCAGCCCACCAGTGGGTCAGCCATTACACCAGCCCACCAGTGGGACAGCCATTACACCAGTCCACCAGTTGGACAGCTACACCAGTCCACCAGCGGGACAGCCGTTACACCAGTCCACCAGTGAGACAGACATTACACCAGTCCACCAGTGGGACAGCCATTACACCAGTCCACCAGTGGGACAGCCCTTACACCAGTCCACCAGTGGGACAGCCATTACACCAGTCCACCAGTGGGACAGCCATTACTCCAGTCCCCCAGTGGGATAGCTTTTAAAGCAGCCTACCAGTGGGACAGCCATTACACCAGTTCACCAGTGGGTCAGCCATTACACTAGTCCACCAGTTGGACAGCCATTACACCAGTCCACCAGTAGGACAGCCATTACACTAGTCCACCAGTGGGACAGCCATTACACCAGTCCACCAGTGGGTCAGCCATTACACCAGTCCACCAGTGGGACAGCCATTACACCAGTCCACCAGCGGGACAGCTACACCAGTCTACCAGTGGGACAGCCATTACACCAGTCCACCAGTGGGACAGCCATTACACCAGCCCACCAGTGGGTCAGCCATTACACCAGTCCACCAGTGGGACAGCCATGACACCAGTTCACCAGTGGATCAGCCATTACACCAGTCCACCAGTGGGACAGCCGTTACACCAGCCCACCAGTGGGTCAGCCATTACACCAGTCCACCAGTGGGACAGCCATGACACCAGTACACCAGTGGGACAACCATTACACCAGTCCACCAGTGGGACAGCCATTACACCAGTCCACCAGTGGGACAGCTACACCAGTCTACCAGTGGGACAGCCATTGCACCAGTCCACCAGTGGGACAGCCATTACACCAGTCCACCAGTGGGACAGCCCTTACACCAGTCCACCAGTGGGACAGCCATTACACCAGTCTACCAGTGGGACAGCCATTACACCAGTCCCCCAGTGGGATAGCTCTTAAAGCAGCCCACCAGTGGGACAGCCATTACACCAGTCCACCAGTGGGTCAGCCATTACACTAGTCCACCAGTTGGACAGTCATTACACCAGTCCACCAGTAGGACAGCCATTACACTAGTCCACCAGTGGGACAGCCATTACACCAGTCCACCAGTGGGTCAGCCATTACACCAGTCCACCAGTGGGACAGCCATTACACCAGTCCACCATTGGGACAGCTACACCAGTCTACCTGTGGGACAGCCATTACACCAGTCCACCCGTGGGACAGCCATTACACCAGACCACCAGTGGGTCAGCCATTACACCAGTCCACCAGTGGGACAGCCATTACACCAGTACACCAGTGGGGCAGCCATTACACCAGTCCACCAGTGGGACAGCTACACCAGTCCACCAGTGGGTCAGCAATTACACTAGTCCACCAGTTGGACAGCCATTACACCAGTCCACCAGTAGGACACCCACTACACTAGTCCACCAGTGGGACAGCCATTACACCAGTCCACCAGTGGGTCAGCCATTACACCAGTCCACCAGTGGGACAGCCATTACACCAGTCCACCAGTGGGTCAGCCATTAGACCAGTCCACCAGTGGAATAGCTATTAAAGCAGCCCACCAGTGGGACAGCCATTACACCAGTCCACCAGTGGGACAACCATTACACCAGTCCACCAGTGGGACAGCCATTACACTAGTCCACCAGTGGGTCAGTCATTACACCAGCCCACCAGTGGGACAGCCATTACACCAGTCCACCAGTGGGTCAGCCATTACACTAGTCCACCAGTGGGACAGCCATTACACTAGTCCACCAGTGGGACAGCTACACCAGTCCACCAGTGGGTCAGCCATTACACTAGTCCACCAGTTGGACAGCCATTACACCAGTCCACCAGTGGGACAGCCGTTACACCAGTCCATCAGTGGAATAGCTATTAAAGCAGCCCACCAGTGGGACAGCCATTACACCAGTCCACCAGTGGGACAGCCATTACACCAGTCCACCAGTGGGACAGCCATTACACTAGTCCACCAGTGGGTCAGCCATTACACCAGCCCACCAGTGGGACAGCCATTACACCAGTCCACCCGTGGGTCTGCCATTACACTAGTCCACCAGTGGGACAGCCATTACACCAGTCCACCAGTGGGACAGCCATTACACCAGTCCACCAGTGGGACAGCTACACCAGTCCCCCAGCGGGACAGCCGTTACACCAGTCCACCAGTGGGACAGCCATTAGACTGGTCCACCAGTGGGACAGCCATTACACCAGTCCACCAGTGGGTCAGCCATTACACCAGTCCACCAGTGGGACAGCCATTACACCAGTCCACCAGTGGGACAGCTACACCAGTCTACCAGTGAGACAGCCATTACACCAGTCCACCAGTGGGACAGCCATTACACCAGCCCACCAGTGGGTCAGCCATTACACCAGTCCACCAGTGGGACAGCCATTACAACAGTCCACCAGTGGGACAGCCATTACACCAGTTCACCAGTGGCTCAGCCATTACACCGGTCCACCAGTGGGACAGCCATTACACCAGCCCACCAGTGGGTCAGCCATTACACCAGTCCACCAGTGGGACAGCCATGACACCAGTACACCAGTGGGACAACCATTACACCAGTCCACCAGTGGGACAGCCATTTCACCAGTCCACCAGTGGGACAGCTACACCAGTCTACCAGTGGGACAGCCATTACACCAGTCCACCAGTGGGACAGCCATTACACCAGACCACCAGTGGGACAGCCATTACACCAGTCCACCAGTGGGACAGCCATTACACCAGTCCACCAGTGGGACAGCCCTTACACCAGTCCACCAGTGGGACAGCCAGTACACCAGTCCACCAGTGGGACATCCATTACACCAGTCCCCCAGTGGGATAGCTCTTAAAGCAGCCCACCAGTGGGACAGCCATTACACCAGTCCACCAGTGGGTCAGCCATTACACCAGTCCACCAGTTGGACAGCCATTACACCAGTCCACCAGTAGGACAGCCATTACACTAGTCCACCAGTGGGACAGCCATTACACCAGTCCACCAGTGGGTCAGCCATTACACCAGTCCACCAGTGGGACAGCCATTACACCAGTCCACCAGTGGGACAGCTACACCAGTCTACCAGTGGGACAGCCATTACACCATTCCACCAGTGGGACAGCCGTTACACCAGACCACCAGTGGGTCAGCCATTACACCAGTCGACCAGTGGGACAGCCATTACACCAGTACACCAGTGGGGCAGCCATTACACCAGTCCACCAGTGGGACAGCTGCACCAGTCCACCAGTAGGACAGCCATTACACTAGTCCACCAGTGGGACAGCCATTACACCAGTCCACCAGTGGGTCAGCCATTACACCAGTCCACCAGTGGGACAGCCATTACACCAGTCCACCAGTGGGACAGCTACACCAGTCTACCAGTGGGACAGCCATTACACCATTCCACCAGTGGGACAGCCGTTACACCAGACCACCAGTGGGTCAGCCATTACACCAGTCCACCAGTGGGACACCCACTACACTAGTCCACCAGTGGGACATCCATTACACCAGTCCACCAGTGGGTCAGCCGTTACACCAGTCCACCAGTGGGACAGCCATTACACCAGTCCACCATTGGGTCAGCCATTACACCAGTCCACCAGTGGAATAGCTATTAAAGCAGCCCACCAGTGGGACAGCCATTACACCAGTCCACCAGTGGGACAACCATTACACCAGTCCACCAGTGGGACAGCCATTACACTAGTCCACCAGTGGGTCAGCCATTACACCAGCCCACCAGTGGGACAGCCATTACACCAGTCCCCCAGTGGGATAGCCATTAAAGCAGCCCACCAATGGGACAGCCATTACACCAGTCCACCAGTGGGTCAGCCATTACACTAGTCCACCAGTGGGACAGCCATTACACCAGTCCACCAGTGGGACAGCCATTACACCAGTCCACCAGTGGGACAGCCATTACACCAGTCCCCCAGTGGGATAGCTATTAAAGCAGTCCACCAATGGGACAGCCATTACACCAGTCCGCCAGTGGGACAGCCGTTACACCAGTCCACCAGTGGGTCAACCATTACACTAGTTCACCAGTGGGTCAGCCATTACACTAGTCCACCAGTGGGACACCCATTACACCAGTCCACCAGTAGGACATCCATTACACTAGTTCACCAGTGGGACAGCCATTACACCAGTCCACCCTGGGTCAGCCATTACACCAGTCCACCAATGGGACAGCCATTACACCACTATACCAGTGGGACAACCATTATACCAGTCCACCAGTGGGACAGCTATTACACCAGTCCACCGGTGGGACATCCATTACACTAGTCCACCAGTAGGTCAGCCATTACACCAGTCCACCAGGGGGACAGCCATTACACCAGTCCACCAGTGGGACAGCCATTACACCAGTCCCCCAATGGGATAGCTATTAAAGCAGTCCACCAGTGGGAGAGCCATTACACCAGTCCACCAGTGGGTCAGCCATTACACTAATCCACCAGTGGGACAGCCATTACACCAGTCCACCAGTTGGACAGCTACACCAGTCCACCAGCGGGACAGCCATTACACCAGTCCACCAGTGGGACAGCCATTACACCAGTCCACCAGTGGGACAGCCCTTACACCAGTCCACCAGTGGGACAGCCATTACACCAGTCCACCAGTGGGACAGCCATTATTTCAGTCCCCCAGTGGGATAGCTTTTAAAGCAGCCTACCAGTGGGACAGCCATTACACCAGTTCACCAGTGGGTCAGCCATTACACTAGTCCACCAGTTGGACAGCCATTACACCAGTCCACCAGTAGGGCAGCCATTACACTAGTCCACCAGTGGGACAGCCATTACACCAGTCCACCAGTGGGTCAGCCATTACACCAGTCCACCAGTGGGACAGCCATTACACCAGTCCACCAGTGGGACAGCTACACCAGTCTACCAGTGGGACAGCCATTACACCAGTCCACCAGTGGGACAGCCATTACACCAGCCCACCAGTGGGTCAGCCATTACACCAGTCCACCAGTGGGACAGCCATTACACCAGTACACCAGTGGGACAGCCATTACACCAGTTCACCAGTGGCTCAGCCATTACACCAGTCCACCAGTGGGACAGCCGTTACACCAGCCCACCAGTGGGTCAGCCATTACACCAGTCCACCAGTGGGACAGCCATGACACCAGCACACCAGTGGGACAACCATTACACCAGTCCACCAGTGGGACAGCCATTACACCAGTCCACCAGTGGGACAGCTACACCAGTCTACCAGTGGGACAGCCATTGCACCAGTCCACCAGTGGGACAGCCATTACACCAGTCCACCAGTGGGACAGCCCTTACACCAGTCCACCAGTGGGACAGCCATTACACCAGTCTACCAGTGGGACAGCCATTACACCAGTCCACCAGTGGGTCAGCCATTACACTAGTCCACCAGTTGGACAGCCATTACACCAGTCCACCAGTAGGACAGCCATTACACTAGTCCACCAGTGGGGCAGCCATTACACCAGTCCACCAGTGGGTCAGCCATTACACCAGTCCACCAGTGGGACAGCCATTACACCAGTCCACCAGTGGGACAGCTACACCAGTCCACCAGTGGGACAGCCATTACACCAGTCCACCAGTGGGACAGCCATTACACCAGACCACCAGTGGGTCAGCCATTACACCAGTCCACCAGTGGGACAGCCATTACACCAGTACACCAGTGGGGCAGCCATTACACCAGTCCACCAGTGGGACAGCTGCACCAGTCCACCAGTGGGTCAGCCATTACACTAGTCCACCAGTTGGACAGCCATTACACCAGTCCACCAGTAGGACACCCACTACACTAGTCCACCAGTGGGACAGCCATTACACCAGTCCACCAGTGGGACAACCATTACACCAGTCCACCAGTGGGACAGCCATTACACTAGTCCACCAGTGGGTCAGCCATTACACCAGCCCACCAGTGGGACAGCCATTACACCAGTCCACCAGTGGGTCAGCCATTACACTAGTCCACCAGTGGGACAGCCATTACACCAGTCCACCAGTGGGACAGCTACACCAGTCCACCAGTGGGTCAGCCATTACACTAGTCCACCAGTTGGACAGCCATTACACCAGTCCACCAGTGGGACAGCCATTACACCAGTCCATCAGTGGAATAGCTATTAAAGCAGCCCGCCAGTGGGACAGCCATTACACCAGTCCACCAGTGGGACAGCCATTACACCAGTCCACCAGTGGGACAGCCATTACACTAGTCCACCAGTGGGTCAGCCATTACACCAGCCCACCAGTGGGACAGCCATTACACCAGTCCACCCGTGGGTCAGCCATTACACTAGTCCACCAGTGGGACAGCCATTACACCAGTCCACCAGTGGGACAGCCATTACACCAGTCCACCAGTGGGACAGCTACACCAGTCCACCAGCGGGACAGCCGTTACACCAGTCCACCAGTGGGACAGCCATTAGACTGGTCCACCAGTGGGACAGCCATTACACCAGTCCACCAGTGGGTCAGCCATTACACCAGTCCACCAGTGGGACAGCCATTACACCAGTCCACCAGTGGGACAGCTACACCAGTCTACCAGTGGGACAGCCATTACACCAGTCCACCAGTGGGACAGCCATTACACCAGCCCACCAGTGGGTCAGCCATTACACCAGTCCACCAGTGGGACAGCCATGACACCAGTGCACCAGTGGGACAGCCATTACACCAGTTCACCAGTGGCTCAGCCATTACACCGGTCCACCAGTGGGACAGCCATTACACCAGCCCACCAGTGGGTCAGCCATTACACCAGTCCACCAGTGGGACAGCCATGACACCAGTACACCAGTGGGACAACCATTACACCAGTCCACCAGTGGGACAGCCATTACACCAGTCCACCAGTGGGACAGCTACACCAGTCTACCAGTGGGACAGCCATTACACCAGTCCACCAGTGGGACAGCCATTACACCAGACCACCAGTGGGACAGCCATTACACCAGTCCACCAGTGGGACAGCCATTACACCAGTCCACCAGTGGGACAGCCCTTACACCAGTCCACCAGTGGGACAGCCATTACACCAGTCCACCAGTGGGACAGCCATTACACCAGTCCCCCAGTGGGATAGCTCTTAAAGCAGCCCACCAGTGGGACAGCCATTACACCAGCCCACCAGTGGGTCAGCCATTACACTAGTCCACCAGTTGGACAGCCATTACACCAGTCCACCAGTAGGACAGCCATTACACTAGTCCACCAGTGGGACAGCCATTACACCAGTCCACCAGTGGGTCAGCCATTACACCAGTCCACCAGTGGGACAGCCATTACACCAGTCCACCAGTGGGACAGCCATTACACCAGACCACCAGTGGGTCAGCCATTACACCAGTCCACCAGTGGGACAGCAATTACACCAGTACACCAGTGGGGCAGCCATTACACCAGTCCACCAGTGGGACAGCTGCACCAGTCCACCGGTGGGTCAGCCATTACACTAATCCACCAGTTGGACAGCCATTACACCAGTCCACCAGTAGGACACCCACTACACTAGTCCACCAGTGGGACAGCCATTACACCAGTCCACCAGTGGGTCAGCCATTACACCAGTCCAACAGTGGGACAGCCATTACACCAGTCCACCAGTGGGTCAGCCATTACACCAGTCCACCAGTGGAATAGCTATTAAAGCAGCCCACCAGTGGGACAGCCATTACACCAGTCCACCAATGGGACAACCATTACACCAGTCCACCAGTGGGACAGCCATTACACTAGTCCACCAGTGGGTCAGCCATTACACCAGCCCACCAGTGGGACAGCCATTACACCAGTCCCCCAGTGGGATAGCCATTAAAGCAGCCCACCAATGGGACAGCCATTACACCAGTCCACCAGTGGGTCAGCCATTACACTAGTCCACCAGTGGGACAGCCATTACACCAGTCCACCAGTGGGACAGCCATTACACCAGTCCACCAGTGGGACAGCCATTACACCAGTCCCCCAGTGGGATAGCTATTACAGCAGCCCACCAATGGGACAGCCATTACACCAGTCCGCCAGTGGGACAGCCGTTACACCAGTCCACCAGTGGGAAAGTCATTACACCAGTCCACCAGTGGGACAGCCATTACACCAGTGCACCAGTGGGACAGCCCTTACACCAGTCCACCAGTGGGACAGCCATTACACCAGTCCACCAGTGCGACAGCCATTCCACCAGTCCCCCAGTGGGATAGCTTTTAAAGCAGCCCACCAGTGGGACAGCCATTACACCAGTCCACCAGTGGGTCAACCATTACACTAGTTCACCAGTGGGTCAGCCATTACACTAGTCCACCAGTGGGACACCCATTACACCAGTCCACCAGTAGGACATCCATTACACTAGTTCACCAGTGGGACAGCCATTACACCAGTCCACCCTGGGTCAGCCATTACACCAGTCCACCAATGGGACAGCCATTACACCACTATACCAGTGGGACAACCATTATACCAGTCCACCAGTGGGACAGCTATTACACCAGTCCACCGGTGGGACATCCATTACACTAGTCCACCAGTAGGTCAGCCATTACACCAGTCCACCAGGGGGACAGCCATTACACCAGTCCACCAGTGGGACAGCCATTACACCAGTCCCCCAATGGGATAGCTATTAAAGCAGTCCACCAGTTGGACAGCCATTACACCAGTCCACCAGTAGGACACCCACTACACTAGTCCACCAGTGGGACAGCCATTACACCAGTCCACCAGTGGGACAACCATTACACCAGTCCACCAGTGGGACAGCCATTACACTAGTCCACCAGTGGGTCAGCCATTACACCAGCCCACCAGTGGGACAGCCATTACACCAGTCCACCAGTGGGTCAGCCATTACACTAGTCCACCAGTGGGACAGCCATTACACCAGTCCACCAGTGGGACAGCTACACCAGTCCACCAGTGGGTCAGCCATTACACTAGTCCACCAGTTGGACAGCCATTACACCAGTCCACCAGTGGGACAGCCATTACACCAGTCCATCAGTGGAATAGCTATTAAAGCAGCCCACCAGTGGGACAGCCATTACACCAGTCCACCAGTGGGACAGCCATTACACCAGTCCACCAGTGGGACAGCCATTACACTAGTCCACCAGTGGGTCAGCCATTACACCAGCCCACCAGTGGGACAGCCATTACACCAGTCCACCCGTGGGTCAGCCATTACACTAGTCCACCAGTGGGACAGCCATTACACCAGTCCACCAGTGGGACAGCCATTACACCAGTCCACCAGTGGGACAGCTACACCAGTCCACCAGCGGGACAGCCGTTACACCAGTCCACCAGTGGGACAGCCATTAGACTGGTCCACCAGTGGGACAGCCATTACACCAGTCCACCAGTGGGTCAGCCATTACACCAGTCCACCAGTGGGACAGCCATTACACCAGTCCACCAGTGGGACAGCTACACCAGTCTACCAGTGGGACAGCCATCACACCAGTCCACCAGTGGGACAGCCATTACACCAGCCCACCAGTGGGTCAGCCATTACACCAGTCCACCAGTGGGACAGCCATGACACCAGTGCACCAGTGGGACAGCCATTACACCAGTTCACCAGTGGCTCAGCCATTACACCGGTCCACCAGTGGGACAGCCATTACACCAGCCCACCAGTGGGTCAGCCATTACACCAGTCCACCAGTGGGACAGCCATGACACCAGTACACCAGTGGGACAACCATTACACCAGTCCACCAGTGGGACAGCCATTACACCAGTCCACCAGTGGGACAGCTACACCAGTCTACCAGTGGGACAGCCATTACACCAGTCCACCAGTGGGACAGCCATTACACCAGACCACCAGTGGGACAGCCATTACACCAGTCCACCAGTGGGACAGCCATTACACCAGTCCACCAGTGGGACAGCCCTTACACCAGTCCACCAGTGGGACAGCCATTACACCAGTCCACCAGTGGGACAGCCATTACACCAGTCCCCCAGTGGGATAGCTCTTAAAGCAGTCCACCAGTGGGACAGCCATTACACCAGTCCACCAGTGGGTCAGCCATTACACTAGTCCACCAGTTGGACAGCCATTACACCAGTCCACCAGTAGGACAGCCATTACACTAGTCCACCAGTGGGACAGCCATTACACCAGTCCACCAGTGGGTCAGCCATTACACCAGTCCACCAGTGGGACAGCCATTACACCAGTCCACCAGTGGGACAGCCATTACACCAGACCACCAGTGGGTCAGCCATTACACCAGTCCACCAGTGGGACAGCAATTACACCAGTACACCAGTGGGGCAGCCATTACACCAGTCCACCAGTGGGACAGCTGCACCAGTCCACCGGTGGGTCAGCCATTACACTAATCCACCAGTTGGACAGCCATTACACCAGTCCACCAGTAGGACACCCACTACACTAGTCCACCAGTGGGACAGCCATTACACCAGTCCACCAGTGGGTCAGCCATTACACCAGTCCACCAGTGGGACAGCCATTACACCAGTCCACCAGTGGGTCAGCCATTACACCAGTCCACCAGTGGAATAGCTATTAAAGCAGCCCACCAGTGGGACAGCCATTACACCAGTCCACCAGTGGGACAACCATTACACCAGTCCACCAGTGGGACAGCCATTACACTAGTCCACCAGTGGGTCAGCCATTACACCAGCCCACCAGTGGGACAGCCATTACACCAGTCCCCCAGTGGGATAGCCATTAAAGCAGCCCACCAATGGGACAGCCATTACACCAGTCCACCAGTGGGTCAGCCATTACACTAGTCCACCAGTGGGACAGCCATTACACCAGTCCACCAGTGGGACAGCCATTACACCAGTCCACCAGTGGGACAGCCATTACACCAGTCCCCCAGTGGGATAGCTATTACAGCAGCCCACCAATGGGACAGCCATTACACCAGTCCGCCAGTGGGACAGCCGTTACACCAGTCCACCAGTGGGAAAGTCATTACACCAGTCCACCAGTGGGACAGCCATTACACCAGTGCACCAGTGGGACAGCCCTTACACCAGTCCACCAGTGGGACAGCCATTACACCAGTCCACCAGTGCGACAGCCATTCCACCAGTCCCCCAGTGGGATAGCTTTTAAAGCAGCCCACCAGTGGGACAGCCATTACACCAGTCCACCAGTGGGTCAACCATTACACTAGTTCACCAGTGGGTCAGCCATTACACTAGTCCACCAGTGGGACACCCATTACACCAGTCCACCAGTAGGACATCCATTACACTAGTTCACCAGTGGGACAGCCATTACACCAGTCCACCCTGGGTCAGCCATTACACCAGTCCACCAATGGGACAGCCATTACACCACTATACCAGTGGGACAACCATTATACCAGTCCACCAGTGGGACAGCTATTACACCAGTCCACCGGTGGGACATCCATTACACTAGTCCACCAGTAGGTCAGCCATTACACCAGTCCACCAGGGGGACAGCCATTACACCAGTCCACCAGTGGGACAGCCATTACACCAGTCCCCCAATGGGATAGCTATTAAAGCAGTCCACCAGTGGGACAGCCATTACACCAGTCCACCAGTGGGTCAGCCATTACACTAGTCCACCAGTTGGACAGCCATTACACCAGTCCACCAGTAGGACAGCCATTACACCAGTCCACCAGTGGGACAGCCATTACACCAGTCCACCAGTGGGACAGCCATTACACCAGTCCATCAGTGGAATAGCTATTAAAGCAGCCCACCAGTGGGACAGCCATTACACCAGTCCACCAGTAGGACAGCCATTACACCAGTCCACCAGTGGGACAGCCATTACACTAGTCCACCAGTGGGTCAGCCATTACACCAGCCCACCAGTGGGACAGCCATTACACCAGTCCACCCGTGGGTCAGCCATTACACTAGTACACCAGTGGGACAGCCATTACACCAGTCCACCAGTGAGACAGCTACACCCGTCCACCAGTGGGTCAGCCATTACACTAGTCCACCCGTTGGACAGCCATTACACCAGTCCACCAGTAGGACGGCCATTACACTAGTCCACCAGTGGGATAGCCATTACACCAGTCCACCAGTATGACAGCCATTACACTAGTCCACCAGTGGGACAGCGATTACACCAGTCTACCAGTTGGTCAGCCAGTACACCAGTCCACCAGTGGGACAGACATGACACCAGTACACCAGTGGGACAACCATTACACCAGTCCACCAGTGGGACAGCCATTACACCAGTCTACCAGTGGGACAGCCATTACACCAGTCCACCAGTGGGACAGCCATTACACCAGACCACCAGTGGGTCAGCCATTACACCAGTCCACCAGTGGGACAGCCACTACACCAGTACACCAGTGGGACAGCCATTACACCAGTCCACCAGTGGGACAGCTACACCAGTCCACCAGCGGGACAGCCGTTACACCAGTCCACCAGTGAGACAGCCATTACACCAGTCCACCAGCGAGACAACCATTACACCAGTCCACCAGTGGGACAGCCCTTACACCAGTCCACCTGTGGGACAGCCATTACACCAGTCCACCAGTGGGACAGCCATTACACCAGTCCACCAGTGGGACAGCCATTACACCAGTCCACCAGTGGGACAGCCATTACACCAGTCCCCCAGTGGGATAGCTCTTAAAGCAGCCCACCAGTGGGACAGCCATTACACCCGTCCACCAGTGGGTCAGCCATTACACTAGTCCACCCGTTGGACAGCCATTACACCAGTCCACCAGTAGGACGGCCATTACACTAGTCCACCAGTGGGATAGCCATTACACCAGTCCACCAGTAAGACAGCCATTACACTAGTCCACCAGTGGGACAGCGATTACACCAGTCTACCAGTTGGTCAGCCAGTACACCAGTCCACCAGTGGGACAGACATGACACCAGTACACCAGTGGGACAACCATTACACCAGTCCACCAGTGGGACAGCCATTACACCAGTCTACCAGTGGGACAGCCATTACACCAGTCCACCAGTGGGACAGCCATTACACCAGACCACCAGTGGGTCAGCCATTACACCAGTCCACCAGTGGGACAGCCACTACACCAGTACACCAGTGGGACAGCCATTACACCAGTCCACCAGTGGGACAGCTACACCAGTCCACCAGCGGGACAGCCGTTACACCAGTCCACCAGTGAGACAGCCATTACACCAGTCCACCAGTGGGACAGCCCTTACACCAGTCCACCTGTGGGACAGCCATTACACCAGTCCACCAGTGGGACAGCCATTACACCAGTCCCCCAGTGGGACAGCCATTACACCAGTCCACCAGTGGGACAGCCATTACACCAGTCCCCCAGTGGGATAGCTCTTAAAGCAGCCCACCAGTGGGACAGCCATTACACCAGTCCACCAGTGGGTCAGCCATTACACTAGTCCACCAGTTGGACAGCCATTACACCAGTCCACCAGTAGGACAGCCATTACACTAGTCCACCAGTGGGACAGCCATTACACCAGTCCACCAGTGGGTCAGCCATTACACCAGTCCACCAGTGGGACAGCCATTACACCAGTCCACCAGTGGGACAGCCATTACACCAGACCACCAGTGGGTCAGCCATTACACCAGTCCACCAGTGGGACAGCAATTACACCAGTACACCAGTGGGGCAGCCATTACACCAGTCCACCAGTGGGACAGCTGCACCAGTCCACCGGTGGGTCAGCCATTACACTAGTCCACCAGTTGGACAGCCATTACACCAGTCCACCAGTAGGACACCCACTACACTAGTCCACCAGTGGGACAGCCATTACACCAGTCCACCAGTGGGTCAGCCATTACACCAGTCCACCAGTGGGACAGCCATTACACCAGTCCACCAGTGGGTCAGCCATTACACCAGTCCACCAGTGGAATAGCTATTAAAGCAGCCCACCAGTGGGACAGCCATTACACCAGTCCACCAGTGGGACAACCATTACACCAGTCCACCAGTGGGACAGCCATTACACTAGTCCACCAGTGGTTCAGCCATTACACCAGCCCACCAGTGGGACAGCCATTACACCAGTCCCCCAGTGGGATAGCCATTAAAGCAGCCCACCAATGGGACAGCCATTACACCAGTCCACCAGTGGGTCAGCCATTACACTAGTCCACCAGTGGGACAGCCATTACACCAGTCCACCAGTGGGACAGCCATTACACCAGTCCACCAGTGGGACAGCCATTACACCAGTCCCCCAGTGGGATAGCTATTACAGCAGCCCACCAATGGGACAGCCATTACACCAGTCCGCCAGTGGGACAGCCGTTACACCAGTCCACCAGTGGGAAAGTCATTACACCAGTCCACCAGTGGGACAGCCATTACACCAGTGCACCAGTGGGACAGCCCTTACACCAGTCCACCAGTGGGACAGCCATTACACCAGTCCACCAGTGCGACAGCCATTCCACCAGTCCCCCAGTGGGATAGCTTTTAAAGCAGCCCACCAGTGGGACAGCCATTACACCAGTCCACCAGTGGGTCAACCATTACACTAGTTCACCAGTGGGTCAGCCATTACACTAGTCCACCAGTGGGACACCCATTACACCAGTCCACCAGTAGGACATCCATTACACTAGTTCACCAGTGGGACAGCCATTACACCAGTCCACCCTGGGTCAGCCATTACACCAGTCCACCAATGGGACAGCCATTACACCACTATACCAGTGGGACAACCATTATACCAGTCCACCAGTGGGACAGCTATTACACCAGTCCACCGGTGGGACATCCATTACACTAGTCCACCAGTAGGTCAGCCATTACACCAGTCCACCAGGGGGACAGCCATTACACCAGTCCACCAGTGGGACAGCCATTACACCAGTCCCCCAATGGGATAGCTATTAAAGCCGTCCACCAGTGGGACAGCCATTACACCAGTCCACCAGTGGGTCAGCCATTACACTAGTCCACCAGTTGGACAGCCATTACACCAGTCCACCAGTAGGACACCCACTACACTAGTCCACCAGTGGGACAGCCATTACACCAGTCCACCAGTGGGTCAGCCATTACACCAGTCCACCAGTGGGACAGCCATTACACCAGTCCACCAGTGGGTCAGCCATTACACCAGTCCACCAGTGGAATAGCTATTAAAGCAGCCCACCAGTGGGACAGCCATTACACCAGTCCACCAGTGGGACAACCATTACACCAGTCCACCAGTGGGACAGCCATTACAATAGTCCACCAGTGGGTCAGCCATTACACCAGCCCACCAGTGGGACAGCCATTACACCAGTCCCCCAGTGGGTCAGCCATTACACTAGTCCACCAGTGGGACAGCCATTACACCAGTCCACCAGTGGGACAGCTACACCAGTCCACCAGTGGGTCAGCCATTACACTAGTCCACCAGTTGGACAGCCATTACACCAGTCCACCAGTGGGACAGCCATTACACCAGCCCACCAGTGGGTCAGCCATTACACCAGTCCACCAGTGGGACAGCCATTACACCAGCCCACCAGTGGGTCAGCCATTACACCAGCCCACCAGTGGGACAGCCATTACACCAGTCCACCAGTTGGACAGCTACACCAGTCCACCAGCGGGACAGCCGTTACACCAGTCCACCAGTGAGACAGACATTACACCAGTCCACCAGTGGGACAGCCATTACACCAGTCCACCAGTGGGACAGCCCTTACACCAGTCCACCAGTGGGACAGCCATTACACCAGTCCACCAGTGGGACAGCCATTACTCCAGTCCCCCAGTGGGATAGCTTTTAAAGCAGCCTACCAGTGGGACAGCCATTACACCAGTTCACCAGTGGGTCAGCCATTACACTAGTCCACCAGTTGGACAGCCATTACACCAGTCCACCAGTAGGACAGCCATTACACTAGTCCACCAGTGGGACAGCCATTACACCAGTCCACCAGTGGGTCAGCCATTACACCAGTCCACCAGTGGGACAGCCATTACACCAGTCCACCAGCGGGACAGCTACACCAGTCTACCAGTGGGACAGCCATTACACCAGTCCACCAGTGGGACAGCCATTACACCAGCCCACCAGTGGGTCAGCCATTACACCAGTCCACCAGTGGGACAGCCATGACACCAGTTCACCAGTGGATCAGCCATTACACCAGTCCACCAGTGGGACAGCCGTTACACCAGCCCACCAGTGGGTCAACCATTACACCAGTCCACCAGTGGGACACCCATGACACCAGTACACCAGTGGGACAACCATTACACCAGTCCACCAGTGGGACAGCCATTACACCAGTCCACCAGTGGGACAGCTACACCAGTCTACCAGTGGGACAGCCATTGCACCAGTCCACCAGTGGGACAGCCATTACACCAGTCCACCAGTGGGACAGCCCTTACACCAGTCCACCAGTGGGACAGCCATTACACCAGTCTACCAGTGGGACAGCCATTACACCAGTCCCCCAGTGGGATAGCTCTTAAAGCAGCCCACCAGTGGGACAGCCATTACACCAGTCCACCAGTGGGTCAGCCATTACACTAGTCCACCAGTTGGACAGTCATTACACCAGTCCACCAGTAGGACAGCCATTACACTAGTCCACCAGTGGGACAGCCATTACACCAGTCCACCAGTGGGTCAGCCATTACACCAGTCCACCAGTGGGACAGCCATTACACCAGTCCACCAGTGGGACAGCTACACCAGTCTACCTGTGGGACAGCCATTACACCAGTCCACCCGTGGGACAGCCATTACACCAGACCACCAGTGGGTCAGCCATTACACCAGTCCACCAGTGGGACAGCCATTACACCAGTACACCAGTGGGGCAGCCATTACACCAGTCCACCAGTGGGACAGCTACACCAGTCCACCAGTGGGTCAGCCATTACACTAGTCCACCAGTTGGACAGCCATTACACCAGTCCACCAGTAGGACACCCACTACACTAGTCCACCAGTGGGACAGCCATTACACCAGTCCACCAGTGGGTCAGCCATTACACCAGTCCACCAGTGGGACAGCCATTACACCAGTCCACCAGTGGGTCAGCCATTAGACCAGTCCACCAGTGGAATAGCTATTAAAGCAGCCCACCAGTGGGACAGCCATTACACCAGTCCACCAGTGGGACAACCATTACACCAGTCCACCAGTGGGACAGCCATTACACTAGTCCACCAGTGGGTCAGTCATTACACCAGCCCACCAGTGGGACAGCCATTACACCAGTCCACCAGTGGGTCAGCCATTACACTAGTCCACCAGTGGGACAGCCATTACACCAGTCCACCAGTGGGACAGCTACACCAGTCCACCAGTGGGTCAGCCATTACACTAGTCCACCAGTTGGACAGCCATTACACCAGTCCACCAGTGGGACAGCCGTTACACCAGTCCATCAGTGGAATAGCTATTAAAGCAGCCCACCAGTGGGACAGCCATTACACCAGTCCACCAGTGGGACAGCCATTACACCAGTCCACCAATGGGACAGCCATTACACTAGTCCACCAGTGGGTCAGCCATTACACCAGCCCACCAGTGGGACAGCCATTACACCAGTCCACCCGTGGGTCAGCCATTACACTAGTCCACCAGTGGGACAGCCATTACACCAGTCCACCAGTGGGACAGCCATTACACCAGTCCACCAGTGGGACAGCTACACCAGTCCACCAGCGGGACAGCCGTTACACCAGTCCACCAGTGGGACAGCCATTAGACTGGTCCACCAGTGGGACAGCCATTACACCAGTCCACCAGTGGGTCAGCCATTACACCAGTCCACCAGTGGGACAGCCATTACACCAGTCCACCAGTGGGACAGCTACACCAGTCTACCAGTGAGACAGCCATTACACCAGTCCACCAGTGGGACAGCCATTACACCAGCCCACCAGTGGGTCAGCCATTACACCAGTCCACCAGTGGGACAGCCATTACAACAGTCCACCAGTGGGACAGCCATTACACCAGTTCACCAGTGGCTCAGCCATTACACCGGTCCACCAGTGGGACAGCCATTACACCAGCCCACCAGTGGGTCAGCCATTACACCAGTCCACCAGTGGGACAGCCATGACACCAGTACACCAGTGGGACAACCATTACACCAGTCCACCAGTGGGACAGCCATTTCACCAGTCCACCAGTGGGACAGCTACACCAGTCTACCAGTGGGACAGCCATTACACCAGTCCACCAGTGGGACAGCCATTACACCAGACCACCAGTGGGACAGCCATTACACCAGTCCACCAGTGGGACAGCCATTACACCAGTCCACCAGTGGGACAGCCCTTACACCAGTCCACCAGTGGGACAGCCAGTACACCAGTCCACCAGTGGGACATCCATTACACCAGTCCCCCAGTGGGATAGCTCTTAAAGCAGCCCACCAGTGGGACAGCCATTACACCAGTCCACCAGTGGGTCAGCCATTACACCAGTCCACCAGTTGGACAGCCATTACACCAGTCCACCAGTAGGACAGCCATTACACTAGTCCACCAGTGGGACAGCCATTACACCAGTCCACCAGTGGGTCAGCCATTACACCAGTCCACCAGTGGGACAGCCATTACACCAGTCCACCAGTGGGACAGCTACACCAGTCTACCAGTGGGACAGCCATTACACCATTCCACCAGTGGGACAGCCGTTACACCAGACCACCAGTGGGTCAGCCATTACACCAGTCCACCAGTGGGACAGCCATTACACCAGTACACCAGTGGGGCAGCCATTACACCAGTCCACCAGTGGGACAGCTGCACCAGTCCACCGGTGGGTCAGCCATTACACTAGTCCACCAGTTGGACAGCCATTACACCAGTCCACCAGTAGGACACCCACTAGACTAGTCCACCAGTGGGACATCCATTACACCAGTCCACCAGTGGGTCAGCCGTTACACCAGTCCACCAGTGGGACAGCCATTACACCAGTCCACCATTGGGTCAGCCATTACACCAGTCCACCAGTGGAATAGCTATTAAAGCAGCCCACCAGTGGGACAGCCATTACACCAGTCCACCAGTGGGACAACCATTACACCAGTCCACCAGTGGGACAGCCATTACACTAGTCCACCAGTGGGTCAGCCATTACACCAGCCCACCAGTGGGACAGCCATTACACCAGTCCCCCAGTGGGATAGCCATTAAAGCAGCCCACCAATGGGACAGCCATTACACCAGTCCACCAGTGGGTCAGCCATTACACTAGTCCACCAGTGGGACAGCCATTACACCAGTCCACCAGTGGGACAGCCATTACACCAGTCCACCAGTGGGACAGCCATTACACCAGTCCCCCAGTGGGATAGCTATTAAAGCAGTCCACCAATGGGACAGCCATTACACCAGTCCGCCAGTGGGACAGCCGTTACACCAGTCCACCAGTGGGTCAACCATTACACTAGTTCACCAGTGGGTCAGCCATTACACTAGTCCACCAGTGGGACACCCATTACACCAGTCCACCAGTAGGACATCCATTACACTAGTTCACCAGTGGGACAGCCATTACACCAGTCCACCCTGGGTCAGCCATTACACCAGTCCACCAATGGGACAGCCATTACACCACTATACCAGTGGGACAACCATTATACCAGTCCACCAGTGGGACAGCTATTACACCAGTCCACCGGTGGGACATCCATTACACTAGTCCACCAGTAGGTCAGCCATTACACCAGTCCACCAGGGGGACAGCCATTACACCAGTCCACCAGTGGGACAGCCATTACACCAGTCCCCCAATGGGATAGCTATTAAAGCAGTCCACCAGTGGAAGAGCCATTACACCAGTCCACCAGTGGGTCAGCCATTACACTAATCCACCAGTGGGACAGCCATTACACCAGTCCACCAGTTGGACAGCTACACCAGTCCACCAGCGGGACAGCCGTTACACCAGTCCACCAGTGAGACAGCCATTACACCAGTCCACCAGTGGGACAGCCATTACACCAGTCCACCAGTGGGACAGCCCTTACACCAGTCCACCAGTGGGACAGCCATTACACCAGTCCACCAGTGGGACAGCCATTATTTCAGTCCCCCAGTGGGATAGCTTTTAAAGCAGCCTACCAGTGGGACAGCCATTACACCAGTTCACCAGTGGGTCAGCCATTACACTAGTCCACCAGTTGGACAGCCATTACACCAGTCCACCAGTAGGACAGCCATTACACTAGTCCACCAGTGGGACAGCCATTACACCAGTCCACCAGTGGGTCAGCCATTACACCAGTCCACCAGTGGGACAGCCATTACACCAGTCCACCAGTGGGACAGCTACACCAGTCTACCAGTGGGACAGCCATTACACCAGTCCACCAGTGGGACAGCCATTACACCAGCCCACCAGTGGGTCAGCCATTACACCAGTCCACCAGTGGGACAGCCATGACACCAGTACACCAGTGGGACAGCCATTACACCAGTTCACCAGTGGCTCAGCCATTACACCAGTCCACCAGTGGGACAGACGTTACACCAGCCCACCAGTGGGTCAGCCATTACACCAGTCCACCAGTGGGACAGCCATGACACCAGTACACCAGTGGGACAACCATTACACCAGTCCACCAGTGGGACAGCCATTACACCAGTCCACCAGTGGGACAGCTACACCAGTCTACCAGTGGGACAGCCATTGCACCAGTCCACCAGTGGGACAGCCATTACACCAGTCCACCAGTGGGACAGCCCTTACACCAGTCCACCAGTGGGACAGCCATTACACCAGTCTACCAGTGGGACAGCCATTACACCAGTCCACCAGTGGGTCAGCCATTACACTAGTCCACCAGTTGGACAGCCATTACACCAGTCCACCAGTAGGACAGCCATTACACTAGTCCACCAGTGGGGCAGTCATTACACCAGTCCACCAGTGGGTCAGCCATTACACCAGTCCACCAGTGGGACAGCCATTACACCAGTCCACCAGTGGGACAGCTACACCAGTCCACCAGTGGGACAGCCATTACACCAGTCCACCAGTGGGACAGCCATTACACCAGTCCACCAGTGGGACAGCCATTACACCAGTACACCAGTGGGGCAGCCATTACACCAGTCCACCAGTGGGACAGCTGCACCAGTCCACCAGTGGGTCAGCCATTACACTAGTCCACCAGTTGGACAGCCATTACACCAGTCCACCAGTAGGACACCCACTACACTAGTCCACCAGTGGGACAGCCATTACACCAGTCCACCAGTGGGACAACCATTACACCAGTCCACCAGTGGGACAGCCATTACACTAGTCCACCAGTGGGTCAGCCCTTACACCAGCCCACCAGTGGGACAGCCATTACACCAGTCCACCAGTGGGTCAGCCATTACACTAGTCCACCAGTGGGACAGCCATTACACCAGTCCACCAGTGGGACAGCTACACCAGTCCACCAGTGGGTCAGCCATTACACTAGTCCACCAGTTGGACAGCCATTACACCAGTCCACCAGTGGGACAGCCATTACACCAGTCCATCAGTGGAATAGCTATTAAAGCAGCCCACCAGTGGGACAGCCATTACACCAGTCCACCAGTGGGACAGCCATTACACCAGTCCACCAGTGGGACAGCCATTACACTAGTCCACCAGTGGGTCAGCCATTACACCAGCCCACCAGTGGGACAGCCATTACACCAGTCCACCCGTGGGTCAGCCATTACACTAGTCCACCAGTGGGACAGCCATTACACCAGTCCACCAGTGGGACAGCCATTACACCAGTCCACCAGTGGGACAGCTACACCAGTCCACCAGCGGGACAGCCGTTACACCAGTCCACCAGTGGGACAGCCATTAGACTGGTCCACCAGTGGGACAGCCATTACACCAGTCCACCAGTGGGTCAGCCATTACACCAGTCCGCCAGTGGGACAGCCATTACACCAGTCCACCAGTGGGACAGCTACACCAGTCTACCAGTGGGACAGCCATTACACCAGTCCACCAGTGGGACAGCCATTACACCAGCCCACCAGTGGGTCAGCCATTACACCAGTCCACCAGTGGGACAGCCATGACACCAGTGCACCAGTGGGACAGCCATTACACCAGTTCACCAGTGGCTCAGCCATTACACCGGTCCACCAGTGGGACAGCCATTACACCAGCCCACCAGTGGGTCAGCCATTACACCAGTCCACCAGTGGGACAGCCATGACACCAGTACACCAGTGGGACAACCATTACACCAGTCCACCAGTGGGACAGCCATTACACCAGTCCACCAGTGGGACAGCTACACCAGTCTACCAGTGGGACAGCCATTACACCAGTCCACCAGTGGGACAGCCATTACACCAGACCACCAGTGGGACAGCCATTACACCAGTCCACCAGTGGGACAGCCATTACACCAGTCCACCAGTGGGACAGCCCTTACACCAGTCCACCAGTGGGACAGCCATTACACCAGTCCACCAGTGGGACAGCCATTACACCAGTCCCCCAGTGGGATAGCTCTTAAAGCAGCCCGCCAGTGGGACAGCCATTACACCAGTCCACCAGTGGGTCAGCCATTACACTAGTCCACCAGTTGGACAGCCATTACACCAGTCCACCAGTAGGACAGCCATTACACTAGTCCACCAGTGGGACAGCCATTACACCAGTCCACCAGTGGGTCAGCCATTACACCAGTCCACCAGTGGGACAGCCATTACACCAGTCCACCAGTGGGACAGCCATTACACCAGACCACCAGTGGGTCAGCCATTGCACCAGTCCACCAGTGGGACAGCAATTACACCAGTACACCAGTGGGGCAGCCATTACACCAGTCCACCAGTGGGACAGCTGCACCAGTCCACCGGTGGGTCAGCCATTACACTAATCCACCAGTTGGACAGCCATTACACCAGTCCACCAGTAGGACACCCACTACACTAGTCCACCAGTGGGACAGCCATTACACCAGTCCACCAGTGGGTCAGCCATTACACCAGTCCACCAGTGGGACAGCCATTACACCAGTCCACCAGTGGGTCAGCCATTACACCAGTCCACCAGTGGAATAGCTATTAAAGCAGCCCACCAGTGGGGCAGCCATTACACCAGTCCACCAGTGGGACAACCATTACACCAGTCCACCAGTGGGACAGCCATTACACTAGTCCACCAGTGGGTCAGCCATTACACCAGCCCACCAGTGGGACAGCCATTACACCAGTCCCCCAGTGGGATAGCCATTAAAGCAGCCCACCAATGGGACAGCCATTACACCAGTCCACCAGTGGGTCAGCCATTACACTAGTCCACCAGTGGGACAGCCATTACACCAGTCCACCAGTGGGACAGCCATTACACCAGTCCACCAGTGGGACAGCCATTACACCAGTCCCCCAGTGGGATAGCTATTACAGCAGCCCACCAATGGGACAGCCATTACACCAGTCCGCCAGTGGGACAGCCGTTACACCAGTCCACCAGTGGGAAAGTCATTACACCAGTCCACCAGTGGGACAGCCATTACACCAGTGCACCAGTGGGACAGCCCTTACACCAGTCCACCAGTGGGACAGCCATTACACCAGTCCACCAGTGCGACAGCCATTCCACCAGTCCCCCAGTGGGATAGCTTTTAAAGCAGCCCACCAGTGGGACAGCCATTACACCAGTCCACCAGTGGGTCAACCATTACACTAGTTCACCAGTGGGTCAGCCATTACACTAGTCCACCAGTGGGACACCCATTACACCAGTCCACCAGTAGGACATCCATTACACTAGTTCACCAGTGGGACAGCCATTACACCAGTCCACCCTGGGTCAGCCATTACACCAGTCCACCAATGGGACAGCCATTACACCACTATACCAGTGGGACAACCATTATACCAGTCCACCAGTGGGACAGCTATTACACCAGTCCACCGGTGGGACATCCATTACACTAGTCCACCAGTAGGTCAGCCATTACACCAGTCCACCAGGGGGACAGCCATTACACCAGTCCACCAGTGGGACAGCCATTACACCAGTCCCCCAATGGGATAGCTATTAAAGCAGTCCACCAGTGGGACAGCCATTACACCAGTCCACCAGTGGGTCAGCCATTACACTAGTCCACCAGTTGGACAGCCATTACACCAGTCCACCAGTAGGACAGCCATTACACCAGTCCACCAGTGGGACAGCCATTACACCAGTCCACCAGTGGGACAGCCATTACACCAGTCCATCAGTGGAATAGCTATTAAAGCAGCCCACCAGTGGGACAGCCATTACACCAGTCCACCAGTAGGACAGCCATTACACCAGTCCACCAGTGGGACAGCCATTACACTAGTCCACCAGTGGGTCAGCCATTACACCAGCCCACCAGTGGGACAGCCATTACACCAGTCCACCCGTGGGTCAGCCATTACACTAGTACACCAGTGGGACAGCCATTACACCAGTCCACCAGTGAGACAGCTACACCCGTCCACCAGTGGGTCAGCCATTACACTAGTCCACCCGTTGGACAGCCATTACACCAGTCCACCAGTAGGACGGCCATTACACTAGTCCACCAGTGGGATAGCCATTACACCAGTCCACCAGTAAGACAGCCATTACACTAGTCCACCAGTGGGACAGCGATTACACCAGTCTACCAGTTGGTCAGCCAGTACACCAGTCCACCAGTGGGACAGACATGACACCAGTACACCAGTGGGACAACCATTACACCAGTCCACCAGTGGGACAGCCATTACACCAGTCTACCAGTGGGACAGCCATTACACCAGTCCACCAGTGGGACAGCCATTACACCAGACCACCAGTGGGTCAGCCATTACACCAGTCCACCAGTGGGACAGCCACTACACCAGTACACCAGTGGGACAGCCATTACACCAGTCCACCAGTGGGACAGCTACACCAGTCCACCAGCGGGACAGCCGTTACACCAGTCCACCAGTGAGACAGCCATTACACCAGTCCACCAGCGAGACAACCATTACACCAGTCCACCAGTGGGACAGCCCTTACACCAGTCCACCTGTGGGACAGCCATTACACCAGTCCACCAGTGGGACAGCCATTACACCAGTCCCCCAGTGGGACAGCCATTACACCAGTCCACCAGTGGGACAGCCATTACACCAGTCCCCCAGTGGGATAGCTCTTAAAGCAGCCCACCAGTGGGACAGCCATTACACCAGTCCACCAGTGGGTCAGCCATTACACTAGTCCACCAGTTGGACAGCCATTACACCAGTCCACCAGTAGGACAGCCATTACACTAGTCCACCAGTGGGACAGCCATTACACCAGTCCACCAGTGGGTCAGCCATTACACCAGTCCACCAGTGGGACAGCCATTACACCAGTCCACCAGTGGGACAGCCATTACACCAGACCACCAGTGGGTCAGCCATTACACCAGTCCACCAGTGGGACAGCAATTACACCAGTACACCAGTGGGGCAGCCATTACACCAGTCCACCAGTGGGACAGCTGCACCAGTCCACCGGTGGGTCAGCCATTACACTAGTCCACCAGTTGGACAGCCATTACACCAGTCCACCAGTAGGACACCCACTACACTAGTCCACCAGTGGGACAGCCATTACACCAGTCCACCAGTGGGTCAGCCATTACACCAGTCCACCAGTGGGACAGCCATTACACCAGTCCACCAGTGGGTCAGCCATTACACCAGTCCACCAGTGGAATAGCTATTAAAGCAGCCCACCAGTGGGGCAGCCATTACACCAGTCCACCAGTGGGACAACCATTACACCAGTCCACCAGTGGGACAGCCATTACACTAGTCCACCAGCGGTTCAGCCATTACACCAGCCCACCAGTGGGACAGCCATTACACCAGTCCCCCAGTGGGATAGCCATTAAAGCAGCCCACCAATGGGACAGCCATTACACCAGTCCACCAGTGGGTCAGCCATTACACTAGTCCACCAGTGGGACAGCCATTACACCAGTCCACCAGTGGGACAGCCATTACACCAGTCCACCAGTGGGACAGCCATTACACCAGTCCCCCAGTGGGATAGCTATTACAGCAGCCCACCAATGGGACAGCCATCACACCAGTCCGCCAGTGGGACAGCCGTTACACCAGTCCACCAGTGGGAAAGTCATTACACCAGTCCACCAGTGGGACAGCCATTACACCAGTGCACCAGTGGGACAGCCCTTACACCAGTCCACCAGTGGGACAGCCATTACACCAGTCCACCAGTGCGACAGCCATTCCACCAGTCCCCCAGTGGGATAGCTTTTAAAGCAGCCCACCAGTGGGACAGCCATTACACCAGTCCACCAGTGGGTCAACCATTACACTAGTTCACCAGTGGGTCAGCCATTACACTAGTCCACCAGTGGGACACCCATTACACCAGTCCACCAGTAGGACATCCATTACACTAGTTCACCAGTGGGACAGCCATTACACCAGTCCACCCTGGGTCAGCCATTACACCAGTCCACCAATGGGACAGCCATTACACCACTATACCAGTGGGACAACCATTATACCAGTCCACCAGTGGGACAGCTATTACACCAGTCCACCGGTGGGACATCCATTACACTAGTCCACCAGTAGGTCAGCCATTACACCAGTCCACCAGGGGGACAGCCATTACACCAGTCCACCAGTGGGACAGCCATTACACCAGTCCCCCAATGGGATAGCTATTAAAGCCGTCCACCAGTGGGACAGCCATTACACCAGTCCACCAGTGGGTCAGCCATTACACTAGTCCACCAGTTGGACAGCCATTACACCAGTCCACCAGTAGGACACCCACTACACTAGTCCACCAGTGGGACAGCCATTACACCAGTCCACCAGTGGGTCAGCCATTACACCAGTCCACCAGTGGGACAGCCATTACACCAGTTCACCAGTGGGTCAGCCATTACACCAGTCCACCAGTGGAATAGCTATTAAAGCAGCCCACCAGTGGGACAGCCATTACACCAGTCCACCAGTGGGACAACCATTACACCAGTCCACCAGTGGGACAGCCATTACAATAGTCCACCAGTGGGTCAGCCATTACACCAGCCCACCAGTGGGACAGCCATTACACCAGTCCACCAGTGGGTCAGCCATTACACTAGTCCACCAGTGGGACAGCCATTACACCAGTCCACCAGTGGGACAGCTACACCAGTCCACCAGTGGGTCAGCCATTACACTAGTCCACCAGTTGGACAGCCATTACACCAGTCCACCAGTGGGACAGCCATTACACCAGTCCATCAGTGGAATAGCTATTAAAGCAGCCCACCAGTGGGACAGCCATTACACCAGTCCACCAGTGGGACAGCCATTACACCAGTCCACCAGTGGGACAGCCATTACACTAGTCCACCAGTGGGTCAGCCATTACACCAGCCCACCAGTGGGACAGCCATTACACCAGTCCACCCGTGGGTCAGCCATTACACTAGTCCACCAGTGGGACAGCCATTACACCAGTCCACCAGTGGGACAGCCATTACACCAGTCCACCAGTGGGACAGCTACACCAGTCCACCAGCGGGACAGCCGTTACACCAGTCCACCAATGGGACAGCCATTAGACTGGTCCACCAGTGGGACAGCCATTACACCAGTCCACCAGTGGGTCAGCCATTACACCAGTCCACCAGTGGGACAGCCATTACACCAGTCCACCAGTGGGACAGCTACACCAGTCTACCAGTGGGACAGCCATTACACCAGTCCACCAGTGGGACAGCCATTACACCAGCCCACCAGTGGGTCAGCCATTACACCAGTCCACCAGTGGGACAGCCATGACACCAGTGCACCAGTGGGATAGCCATTACACCAGTTCACCAGTGGCTCAGCCATTACACCGGTCCACCAGTGGGACAGCCATTACACCAGCCCACCAGTGGGTCAGCCATTACACCAGTCCCCCAGTGGGATAGCTATTACAGCAGCCCACCAATGGGACAGCCATTACACCAGTCCGCCAGTGGGACAGCCGTTACACCAGTCCACCAGTGGGAAAGTCATTACACCAGTCCACCAGTGGGACAGCCATTACACCAGTGCACCAGTGGGACAGCCCTTACACCAGTCCACCAGTGGGACAGCCATTACACCAGTCCACCAGTGCGACAGCCATTCCACCAGTCCCCCAGTGGGATAGCTTTTAAAGCAGCCCACCAGTGGGACAGCCATTACACCAGTCCACCAGTGGGTCAACCATTACACTAGTTCACCAGTGGGTCAGCCATTACACTAGTCCACCAGTGGGACACCCATTACACCAGTCCACCAGTAGGACATCCATTACACTAGTTCACCAGTGGGACAGCCATTACACCAGTCCACCCTGGGTCAGCCATTACACCAGTCCACCAATGGGACAGCCATTACACCACTATACCAGTGGGACAACCATTATACCAGTCCACCAGTGGGACAGCTATTACACCAGTCCACCAGTGGGACAGCCATTACACCAGTCCCCCAGTGGGATAGCTCTTAAAGCAGCCCGCCAGTGGGACAGCCATTACACCAGTCCACCAGTGGGTCAGCCATTACACTAGTCCACCAGTTGGACAGCCATTACACCAGTCCACCAGTAGGACAGCCATTACACTAGTCCACCAGTGGGACAGCCATTACACCAGTCCACCAGTGGGTCAGCCATTACACCAGTCCACCAGTGGGACAGCCATTACACCAGTCCACCAGTGGGACAGCCATTACACCAGACCACCAGTGGGTCAGCCATTGCACCAGTCCACCAGTGGGACAGCAATTACACCAGTACACCAGTGGGGCAGCCATTACACCAGTCCACCAGTGGGACAGCTGCACCAGTCCACCGGTGGGTCAGCCATTACACTAATCCACCAGTTGGACAGCCATTACACCAGTCCACCAGTAGGACACCCACTACACTAGTCCACCAGTGGGACAGCCATTACACCAGTCCACCAGTGGGTCAGCCATTACACCAGTCCACCAGTGGGACAGCCATTACACCAGTCCACCAGTGGGTCAGCCATTACACCAGTCCACCAGTGGAATAGCTATTAAAGCAGCCCACCAGTGGGGCAGCCATTACACCAGTCCACCAGTGGGACAACCATTACACCAGTCCACCAGTGGGACAGCCATTACACTAGTCCACCAGTGGGTCAGCCATTACACCAGCCCACCAGTGGGACAGCCATTACACCAGTCCCCCAGTGGGATAGCCATTAAAGCAGCCCACCAATGGGACAGCCATTACACCAGTCCACCAGTGGGTCAGCCATTACACTAGTCCACCAGTGGGACAGCCATTACACCAGTCCACCAGTGGGACAGCCATTACACCAGTCCACCAGTGGGACAGCCATTACACCAGTCCCCCAGTGGGATAGCTATTACAGCAGCCCACCAATGGGACAGCCATTACACCAGTCCGCCAGTGGGACAGCCGTTACACCAGTCCACCAGTGGGAAAGTCATTACACCAGTCCACCAGTGGGACAGCCATTACACCAGTGCACCAGTGGGACAGCCCTTACACCAGTCCACCAGTGGGACAGCCATTACACCAGTCCACCAGTGCGACAGCCATTCCACCAGTCCCCCAGTGGGATAGCTTTTAAAGCAGCCCACCAGTGGGACAGCCATTACACCAGTCCACCAGTGGGTCAACCATTACACTAGTTCACCAGTGGGTCAGCCATTACACTAGTCCACCAGTGGGACACCCATTACACCAGTCCACCAGTAGGACATCCATTACACTAGTTCACCAGTGGGACAGCCATTACACCAGTCCACCCTGGGTCAGCCATTACACCAGTCCACCAATGGGACAGCCATTACACCACTATACCAGTGGGACAACCATTATACCAGTCCACCAGTGGGACAGCTATTACACCAGTCCACCGGTGGGACATCCATTACACTAGTCCACCAGTAGGTCAGCCATTACACCAGTCCACCAGGGGGACAGCCATTACACCAGTCCACCAGTGGGACAGCCATTACACCAGTCCCCCAATGGGATAGCTATTAAAGCAGTCCACCAGTGGGACAGCCATTACACCCGTCCACCAGTGGGTCAGCCATTACACTAGTCCACCAGTTGGACAGCCATTACACCAGTCCACCAGTAGGACAGCCATTACACCAGTCCACCAGTGGGACAGCCATTACACCAGTCCACCAGTGGGACAGCCATTACACCAGTCCATCAGTGGAATAGCTATTAAAGCAGCCCACCAGTGGGACAGCCATTACACCAGTCCACCAGTAGGACAGCCATTACACCAGTCCACCAGTGGGACAGCCATTACACTAGTCCACCAGTGGGTCAGCCATTACACCAGCCCACCAGTGGGACAGCCATTACACCAGTCCACCCGTGGGTCAGCCATTACACTAGTACACCAGTGGGACAGCCATTACACCAGTCCACCAGTGAGACAGCTACACCCGTCCACCAGTGGGTCAGCCATTACACTAGTCCACCCGTTGGACAGCCATTACACCAGTCCACCAGTAGGACGGCCATTACACTAGTCCACCAGTGGGATAGCCATTACACCAGTCCACCAGTAAGACAGCCATTACACTAGTCCACCAGTGGGACAGCGATTACACCAGTCTACCAGTTGGTCAGCCAGTACACCAGTCCACCAGTGGGACAGACATGACACCAGTACACCAGTGGGACAACCATTACACCAGTCCACCAGTGGGACAGCCATTACACCAGTCTACCAGTGGGACAGCCATTACACCAGTCCACCAGTGGGACAGCCATTACACCAGACCACCAGTGGGTCAGCCATTACACCAGTCCACCAGTGGGACAGCCACTACACCAGTACACCAGTGGGACAGCCATTACACCAGTCCACCAGTGGGACAGCTACACCAGTCCACCAGCGGGACAGCCGTTACACCAGTCCACCAGTGAGACAGCCATTACACCAGTCCACCAGCGAGACAACCATTACACCAGTCCACCAGTGGGACAGCCCTTACACCAGTCCACCTGTGGGACAGCCATTACACCAGTCCACCAGTGGGACAGCCATTACACCAGTCCCCCAGTGGGACAGCCATTACACCAGTCCACCAGTGGGACAGCCATTACACCAGTCCCCCAGTGGGATAGCTCTTAAAGCAGCCCACCAGTGGGACAGCCATTACACCAGTCCACCAGTGGGTCAGCCATTACACTAGTCCACCAGTTGGACAGCCATTACACCAGTCCACCAGTAGGACAGCCATTACACTAGTCCACCAGTGGGACAGCCATTACACCAGTCCACCAGTGGGTCAGCCATTACACCAGTCCACCAGTGGGACAGCCATTACACCAGTCCACCAGTGGGACAGCCATTACACCAGACCACCAGTGGGTCAGCCATTACACCAGTCCACCAGTGGGACAGCAATTACACCAGTACACCAGTGGGGCAGCCATTACACCAGTCCACCAGTGGGACAGCTGCACCAGTCCACCGGTGGGTCAGCCATTACACTAGTCCACCAGTTGGACAGCCATTACACCAGTCCACCAGTAGGACACCCACTACACTAGTCCACCAGTGGGACAGCCATTACACCAGTCCACCAGTGGGTCAGCCATTACACCAGTCCACCAGTGGGACAGCCATTACACCAGTCCACCAGTGGGTCAGCCATTACACCAGTCCACCAGTGGAATAGCTATTAAAGCAGCCCACCAGTGGGGCAGCCATTACACCAGTCCACCAGTGGGACAACCATTACACCAGTCCACCAGTGGGACAGCCATTACACTAGTCCACCAGCGGTTCAGCCATTACACCAGCCCACCAGTGGGACAGCCATTACACCAGTCCCCCAGTGGGATAGCCATTAAAGCAGCCCACCAATGGGACAGCCATTACACCAGTCCACCAGTGGGTCAGCCATTACACTAGTCCACCAGTGGGACAGCCATTACACCAGTCCACCAGTGGGACAGCCATTACACCAGTCCACCAGTGGGACAGCCATTACACCAGTCCCCCAGTGGGATAGCTATTACAGCAGCCCACCAATGGGACAGCCATCACACCAGTCCGCCAGTGGGACAGCCGTTACACCAGTCCACCAGTGGGAAAGTCATTACACCAGTCCACCAGTGGGACAGCCATTACACCAGTGCACCAGTGGGACAGCCCTTACACCAGTCCACCAGTGGGACAGCCATTACACCAGTCCACCAGTGCGACAGCCATTCCACCAGTCCCCCAGTGGGATAGCTTTTAAAGCAGCCCACCAGTGGGACAGCCATTACACCAGTCCACCAGTGGGTCAACCATTACACTAGTTCACCAGTGGGTCAGCCATTACACTAGTCCACCAGTGGGACACCCATTACACCAGTCCACCAGTAGGACATCCATTACACTAGTTCACCAGTGGGACAGCCATTACACCAGTCCACCCTGGGTCAGCCATTACACCAGTCCACCAATGGGACAGCCATTACACCACTATACCAGTGGGACAACCATTATACCAGTCCACCAGTGGGACAGCTATTACACCAGTCCACCGGTGGGACATCCATTACACTAGTCCACCAGTAGGTCAGCCATTACACCAGTCCACCAGGGGGACAGCCATTACACCAGTCCACCAGTGGGACAGCCATTACACCAGTCCCCCAATGGGATAGCTATTAAAGCCGTCCACCAGTGGGACAGCCATTACACCAGTCCACCAGTGGGTCAGCCATTACACTAGTCCACCAGTTGGACAGCCATTACACCAGTCCACCAGTAGGACACCCACTACACTAGTCCACCAGTGGGACAGCCATTACACCAGTCCACCAGTGGGTCAGCCATTACACCAGTCCACCAGTGGGACAGCCATTACACCAGTTCACCAGTGGGTCAGCCATTACACCAGTCCACCAGTGGAATAGCTATTAAAGCAGCCCACCAGTGGGACAGCCATTACACCAGTCCACCAGTGGGACAACCATTACACCAGTCCACCAGTGGGACAGCCATTACAATAGTCCACCAGTGGGTCAGCCATTACACCAGCCCACCAGTGGGACAGCCATTACACCAGTCCACCAGTGGGTCAGCCATTACACTAGTCCACCAGTGGGACAGCCATTACACCAGTCCACCAGTGGGACAGCTACACCAGTCCACCAGTGGGTCAGCCATTACACTAGTCCACCAGTTGGACAGCCATTACACCAGTCCACCAGTGGGACAGCCATTACACCAGTCCATCAGTGGAATAGCTATTAAAGCAGCCCACCAGTGGGACAGCCATTACACCAGTCCACCAGTGGGACAGCCATTACACCAGTCCACCAGTGGGACAGCCATTACACTAGTCCACCAGTGGGTCAGCCATTACACCAGCCCACCAGTGGGACAGCCATTACACCAGTCCACCCGTGGGTCAGCCATTACACTAGTCCACCAGTGGGACAGCCATTACACCAGTCCACCAGTGGGACAGCCATTACACCAGTCCACCAGTGGGACAGCTACACCAGTCCACCAGCGGGACAGCCGTTACACCAGTCCACCAATGGGACAGCCATTAGACTGGTCCACCAGTGGGACAGCCATTACACCAGTCCACCAGTGGGTCAGCCATTACACCAGTCCACCAGTGGGACAGCCATTACACCAGTCCACCAGTGGGACAGCTACACCAGTCTACCAGTGGGACAGCCATTACACCAGTCCACCAGTGGGACAGCCATTACACCAGCCCACCAGTGGGTCAGCCATTACACCAGTCCACCAGTGGGACAGCCATGACACCAGTGCACCAGTGGGATAGCCATTACACCAGTTCACCAGTGGCTCAGCCATTACACCGGTCCACCAGTGGGACAGCCATTACACCAGCCCACCAGTGGGTCAGCCATTACACCAGTCCCCCAGTGGGATAGCTATTACAGCAGCCCACCAATGGGACAGCCATTACACCAGTCCGCCAGTGGGACAGCCGTTACACCAGTCCACCAGTGGGAAAGTCATTACACCAGTCCACCAGTGGGACAGCCATTACACCAGTGCACCAGTGGGACAGCCCTTACACCAGTCCACCAGTGGGACAGCCATTACACCAGTCCACCAGTGCGACAGCCATTCCACCAGTCCCCCAGTGGGATAGCTTTTAAAGCAGCCCACCAGTGGGACAGCCATTACACCAGTCCACCAGTGGGTCAACCATTACACTAGTTCACCAGTGGGTCAGCCATTACACTAGTCCACCAGTGGGACACCCATTACACCAGTCCACCAGTAGGACATCCATTACACTAGTTCACCAGTGGGACAGCCATTACACCAGTCCACCCTGGGTCAGCCATTACACCAGTCCACCAATGGGACAGCCATTACACCACTATACCAGTGGGACAACCATTATACCAGTCCACCAGTGGGACAGCTATTACACCAGTCCACCGGTGGGACATCCATTACACTAGTCCACCAGTAGGTCAGCCATTACACCAGTCCACCAGGGGGACAGCCATTACACCAGTCCACCAGTGGGACAGCCATTACACCAGTCCCCCAATGGGATAGCTATTAAAGCCGTCCACCAGTGGGACAGCCATTACACCAGTCCACCAGTGGGTCAGCCATTACACTAGTCCACCAGTTGGACAGCCATTACACCAGTCCACCAGTAAGACACCCACTACACTAGTCCACCAGTGGGACAGCCATTACACCAGTCCACCAGTGGGTCAGCCATTACACCAGTCCACCAGTGGGACAGCCATTACACCAGTCCACCAGTGGGTCAGCCATTACACCAGTCCACCAGTGGAATAGCTATTAAAGCAGCCCACCAGTGGGACAGCCATTACACCAGTCCACCAGTGGGACAACCATTACACCAGTCCACCAGTGGGACAGCCATTACAATAGTCCACCAGTGGGTCAGCCATTACACCAGCCCACCAGTGGGACAGCCATTACACCAGTCCACCAGTGGGTCAGCCATTACACTAGTCCACCAGTGGGACAGCCATTACACCAGTCCACCAGTGGGACAGCTACACCAGTCCACCAGTGGGTCAGCCATTACACTAGTCCACCAGTTGGACAGCCATTACACCAGTCCACCAGTGGGACAGCCATTACACCAGTCCATCAGTGGAATAGCTATTAAAGCAGCCCACCAGTGGGACAGCCATTACACCAGTCCACCAGTGGGACAGCCATTACACCAGTCCACCAGTGGGACAGCCATTACACTAGTCCACCAGTGGGTCAGCCATTACACCAGCCCACCAGTGGGACAGCCATTACACCAGTCCACCCGTGGGTCAGCCATTACACTAGTCCACCAGTGGGACAGCCATTACACCAGTCCACCAGTGGGACAGCCATTACACCAGTCCACCAGTGGGACAGCTACACCAGTCCACCAGCGGGACAGCCGTTACACCAGTCCACCAGTGGGACAGCCATTAGACTGGTCCACCAGTGGGACAGCCATTACACCAGTCCACCAGTGGGTCAGCCATTACACCAGTCCACCAGTGGGACAGCCATTACACCAGTCCACCAGTGGGACAGCTACACCAGTCTACCAGTGGGACAGCCATTACACCAGTCCACCAGTGGGACAGCCATTACACCAGCCCACCAGTGGGTCAGCCATTACACCAGTCCACCAGTGGGACAGCCATGACACCAGTGCACCAGTGGGATAGCCATTACACCAGTTCACCAGTGGCTCAGCCATTACACCGGTCCACCAGTGGGACAGCCATTACACCAGCCCACCAGTGGGTCAGCCATTACACCAGTCCACCAGTGGGACAGCCATGACACCAGTACACCAGTGGGACAACCATTACACCAGTCCACCAGTGGGACAGCCATTACACCAGTCCACCAGTGGGACAGCTACACCAGTCTACCAGTGGGACAGCCATTACACCAGTCCACCAGTGGGACAGCCATTACACCAGACCACCAGTGGGACAGCCATTACACCAGTCCACCAGTTGGACAGCCATTACACCAGTCCACCAGTGGGACAGCCCTTACACCAGTCCACCAGTGGGACAGCCATTACACCAGTCCACCAGTGGGACAGCCATTACACCAGTCCCCCAGTGGGATAGCTCTTAAAGCAGCCCACCAGTGGGACAGCCATTACACCAGTCCACCAGTGGGTCAGCCATTACACTAGTCCACCAGTTGGACAGCCATTACACCAGTCCACCAGTAGGACAGCCATTACACTAGTCCACCAGTGGGACAGCCATTACACCAGTCCACCAGTGGGTCAGCCATTACACCAGTCCACCAGTGGGACAGCCATTACACCAGTCCACCAGTGGGACAGCCATTACACCAGTCCACCAGTGGGTCAGCCATTACACCAGTCCACCAGTGGAATAGCTATTAAAGCAGCCCACCAGTGGGACAGCCATTACACCAGTCCACCAGTGGGACAACCATTACACCAGTCCACCAGTGGGACAGTCATTACACTAGTCCACCAGTGGGTCAGCCATTACACCAGCCCACCAGTGGGACAGCCATTACACCAGTCCCCCAGTGGGATAGCCATTAAAGCAGCCCGCCAATGGGACAGCCATTACACCAGTCCACCAGTGGGTCAGCCATTACACTAGTCCACCAGTGGGACAGCCATTACACCAGTCCACCAGTGGGACAGCCATTACACCAGTCCACCAGTGGGACAGCCATTACACCAGTCCCCCAGTGGGATAGCTATTACAGCAGCCCACCAATGGGACAGCCATTACACCAGTCCGCCAGTGGGACAGCCGTTACACCAGTCCACCAGTGGGAAAGTCATTACACCAGTCCACCAGTGGGACAGCCATTACACCAGTGCACCAGTGGGACAGCCCTTACACCAGTCCACCAGTGGGACAGCCATTACACCAGTCCACCAGTGCGACAGCCATTCCACCAGTCCCCCAGTGGGATAGCTTTTAAAGCAGCCCACCAGTGGGACAGCCATTACACCAGTCCACCAGTGGGTCAACCATTACACTAGTTCACCAGTGGGTCAGCCATTACACTAGTCCACCAGTGGGACACCCATTACACCAGTCCACCAGTAGGACATCCATTACACTAGTTCACCAGTGGGACAGCCATTACACCAGTCCACCCTGGGTCAGCCATTACACCAGTCCACCAATGGGACAGCCATTACACCACTATACCAGTGGGACAACCATTATACCAGTCCACCAGTGGGACAGCTATTACACCAGTCCACCGGTGGGACATCCATTACACTAGTCCACCAGTAGGTCAGCCATTACACCAGTCCACCAGGGGGACAGCCATTACACCAGTCCACCAGTGGGACAGCCATTACACCAGTCCCCCAATGGGATAGCTATTAAAGCAGTCTACCAGTGGGACAGCCATTACACCAGTCCACCAGTGGGTCAGCCATTACACTAATCCACCAGTGGGACAGCCATTACACCAATCCACCAGTTGGACAGCCATTACACCAGTCCACCAGTATGACAGCCATTACACCAGTCCACCAGTGGGACAGCCATTACACCAGTCCATCAGTGGAATAGCTATTAAAGCAGCCCACCAGTGGGACAGCCATGACACCAGTCCACCAGTGGGACAGCCATTACACCAGTCCACCAGTGGGACAGCCATTACACTAGTCCACCAGTGGGTCAGCCATTACACCAGCCCACCAGTGGGACAGCCATTACACAAGTCCACCCGTGGGTCAGCCATTAAACTAGTCCACCAGTGGGACAGCCATTACACCAGTCCACCAGTGGGACAGCTTCACCAGTCCACCAGTGGGTCAGCCATTACACTAGTCCACCCGTTGGACAGCCATTACACCAGTCCACCAGTAGGACGGCCATTACACTAGTCCACCAGTGGGATAGCCATTACACCAGTCCACCAGTAAGACAGCCATTACACTAGTCCACCAGTGGGACAGCGATTACACCAGTCTACCAGTTGGTCAGCCAGTACACCAGTCCACCAGTGGGACAGACATGACACCAGTACACCAGTGGGACAATCATTACACCAGTCCACCAGTGGGACAGCCATTACACCAGTCTACCAGTGGGACAGCCATTACACCAGTCCACCAGTGGGACAGCCATTACACCAGACCACCAGTGGGTCAGCCATTACACCAGTCCACCAGTGGGACAGCCACTACACCAGTACACCAGTGGGACAGCCATTACACCAGTCCACCAGTGGGACAGCTACACCAGTCCACCAGCGGGACAGCCGTTACACCAGTCCACCAGTGAGACAGCCATTACACCAGTCCACCAGTGAGACAGCCATTACACCAGTCCACCAGTGGGACAACCCTTACACCAGTCCACCAGTGGGACAGCCATTACACCAGTCCACCAGTGGGTCAGCCATTACACTAGTCCACCAGTTGGACAGCCATTACACCAGTCCACCAGTAGGACAGCCATTACACTAGTCCACCAGTGGGACAGCCATTACACCAGTCCACCAGTGGGTCAGCCATTACACCAGTCCACCAGTGGGACAGCCATTACACCAGTCCACCAGTGGGACAGCTACACCAGTCTACCAGTGGGACAGCCAGTACACCAGTCCACCAGTGGGATAGCTTTTAAAGCAGCCCACCAGTGGGAGAGCCATTACACCAGTCCACCAGTGGGTCAACCATTACACTAGTTCACCAGTGGGTCAGCCATTACACTAGTCCACCAGTGGGACACCCATTACACCAGTCCACCAGTAGGACATCCATTACACTAGTGCACCAGTGGGACAGCCATTACACCAGTCCACCCTGGGTCAGCCATTACACCAGTCCACCAATGGGACAGCCATTACACCACTATACCAGTGGGACAACCATTATACCAGTCCACCAGTGGGACAGCTATTACACCAGTCCACCGGTGGGACATCCATTACACCAGTCCACCAGTAGGTCAGCCATTACACCAGTCCACCAGGGGGACAGCCATTGCAGCAGTCCACCAGTGGGACAGCCATTACACCAGTCCCCCAATGGGATAGCTATTAAAGCAGTCCACCAGTGGGACAGCCATTACACCAGTCCACCAGTGGGTCAGCCATTACACTAATCCACCAGTGGGACAGCCATTACACCAGTCCACCAGTTGGACAGCCATTACACCAGTCCACCAGTAGGACAGCCATTACACCAGTCCACCAGTGGGACAGCCATTACACCAGTCCATCAGTGGAATAGCTATTAAAGCAGCCCACCAGTGGGACAGCCATTACACCAGTCCACCAGTGGGACAGCCATTACACCAGTCCACCAGTGGGACAGCCATTACACTAGTCCACCAGTGGGTCAGCCATTACATCAGCCCACCAGTGGGACAGCCATTACACCAGTCCACCCGTGGGTCAGCCATTACACTAGTCCACCAGTGGGACAGCCATTACACCAGTCCACCAGTGGGACAGCTACACCAGTCCACCAGTGGGACAGACATGACACCAGTACACCAGTGGGACAATCATTACACCAGTCCACCAGTGGGACAGCCATTACACCAGTCTACCAGTGGGACAGCCATTACACCAGTCCACCAGTGGGACAGCCATTACACCAGACCACCAGTGGGTCAGCCATTACACCAGTCCACCAGTGGGACAGCCACTACACCAGTACACCAGTGGGACAGCCATTACACCAGTCCACCAGTGGGACAGCTACACCAGTCCACCAGCGGGACAGCCGTTACACCAGTCCACCAGTGAGACAGCCATTACACCAGTCCACCAGTGAGACAGCCATTACACCAGTCCACCAGTGGGACAACCCTTACACCAGTCCACCAGTGGGACAGCCATTACACCAGTCCACCAGTGGGTCAGCCATTACACTAGTCCACCAGTTGGACAGCCATTACACCAGTCCACCAGTAGGACAGCCATTACACTAGTCCACCAGTGGGACAGCCATTACACCAGTCCACCAGTGGGTCAGCCATTACACCAGTCCACCAGTGGGACAGCCATTACACCAGTCCACCAGTGGGACAGCTACACCAGTCTACCAGTGGGACAGCCAGTACACCAGTCCACCAGTGGGATAGCTTTTAAAGCAGCCCACCAGTGGGAGAGCCATTACACCAGTCCACCAGTGGGTCAACCATTACACTAGTTCACCAGTGGGTCAGCCATTACACTAGTCCACCAGTGGGACACCCATTACACCAGTCCACCAGTAGGACATCCATTACACTAGTGCACCAGTGGGACAGCCATTACACCAGTCCACCCTGGGTCAGCCATTACACCAGTCCACCAATGGGACAGCCATTACACCACTATACCAGTGGGACAACCATTATACCAGTCCACCAGTGGGACAGCTATTACACCAGTCCACCGGTGGGACATCCATTACACCAGTCCACCAGTAGGTCAGCCATTACACCAGTCCACCAGGGGGACAGCCATTGCAGCAGTCCACCAGTGGGACAGCCATTACACCAGTCCCCCAATGGGATAGCTATTAAAGCAGTCCACCAGTGGGACAGCCATTACACCAGTCCACCAGTGGGTCAGCCATTACACTAATCCACCAGTGGGACAGCCATTACACCAGTCCACCAGTTGGACAGCCATTACACCAGTCCACCAGTAGGACAGCCATTACACCAGTCCACCAGTGGGACAGCCATTACACCAGTCCATCAGTGGAATAGCTATTAAAGCAGCCCACCAGTGGGACAGCCATTACACCAGTCCACCAGTGGGACAGCCATTACACCAGTCCACCAGTGGGACAGCCATTACACTAGTCCACCAGTGGGTCAGCCATTACATCAGCCCACCAGTGGGACAGCCATTACACCAGTCCACCCGTGGGTCAGCCATTACACTAGTCCACCAGTGGGACAGCCATTACACCAGTCCACCAGTGGGACAGCTACACCAGTCCACCAGTGGGTCAGCCATTACACTAGTCCACCCGTTGGACAGCCATTACACCAGTCCACCAGTAGGACGGCCATTACACTAGTCCACCAGTGGGACAGCCATTACACCAGTCCACCAGTAAGACAGCCATTACACTAATCCACCAGTGGGACAGCGATTACACCAGTCTACCAGTTGGTCAGCCAGTACACCAGTCCACCAGTGGGACAGACATGACACCAGTCCACCAGTGGGACAGCCATTACACCAGTCCACCAGTGGGACAGCCATTACACCAGTCCCCCAGTGGGATAGCTTTTAAAGCAGCCCACCAGTGGGACAGCCATTACACCAGTCCACCAGTGGGTCAGCCATTACACTAGTCCACCAGTTGGACAGCCATTACACCAGTCCACCAGTAGGACAGCCATTACACTAGTCCACCAGTGGGACAGCCATTACACCAGTCCACCAGTGGGTCAGCCATTACACCAGTCCACCAGTGGGACAGCCATTACACCAGTCCACCAGTGGGACAGCTTCACCAGTCCACCAGTGGGTCAGCCATTACACTAGTCCACCCGTTGGACAGCCATTACACCAGTCCACCAGTAGGACGGCCATTACACTAGTCCACCAGTGGGATAGCCATTACACCAGTCCACCAGTAAGACAGCCATTACACTAGTCCACCAGTGGGACAGCGATTACACCAGTCTACCAGTTGGTCAGCCAGTACACCAGTCCACCAGTGGGACAGACATGACACCAGTACACCAGTGGGACAATCATTACACCAGTCCACCAGTGGGACAGCCATTACACCAGTCTACCAGTGGGACAGCCATTACACCAGTCCACCAGTGGGACAGCCATTACACCAGACCACCAGTGGGTCAGCCATTACACCAGTCCACCAGTGGGACAGCCACTACACCAGTACACCAGTGGGACAGCCATTACACCAGTCCACCAGTGGGACAGCTACACCAGTCCACCAGCGGGACAGCCGTTACACCAGTCCACCAGTGAGACAGCCATTACACCAGTCCACCAGTGAGACAGCCATTACACCAGTCCACCAGTGGGACAACCCTTACACCAGTCCACCAGTGGGACAGCCATTACACCAGTCCACCAGTGGGTCAGCCATTACACTAGTCCACCAGTTGGACAGCCATTACACCAGTCCACCAGTAGGACAGCCATTACACTAGTCCACCAGTGGGACAGCCATTACACCAGTCCACCAGTGGGTCAGCCATTACACCAGTCCACCAGTGGGACAGCCATTACACCAGTCCACCAGTGGGACAGCTACACCAGTCTACCAGTGGGACAGCCAGTACACCAGTCCACCAGTGGGATAGCTTTTAAAGCAGCCCACCAGTGGGAGAGCCATTACACCAGTCCACCAGTGGGTCAACCATTACACTAGTTCACCAGTGGGTCAGCCATTACACTAGTCCACCAGTGGGACACCCATTACACCAGTCCACCAGTAGGACATCCATTACACTAGTGCACCAGTGGGACAGCCATTACACCAGTCCACCCTGGGTCAGCCATTACACCAGTCCACCAATGGGACAGCCATTACACCACTATACCAGTGGGACAACCATTATACCAGTCCACCAGTGGGACAGCTATTACACCAGTCCACCGGTGGGACATCCATTACACCAGTCCACCAGTAGGTCAGCCATTACACCAGTCCACCAGGGGGACAGCCATTGCAGCAGTCCACCAGTGGGACAGCCATTACACCAGTCCCCCAATGGGATAGCTATTAAAGCAGTCCACCAGTGGGACAGCCATTACACCAGTCCACCAGTGGGTCAGCCATTACACTAATCCACCAGTGGGACAGCCATTACACCAGTCCACCAGTTGGACAGCCATTACACCAGTCCACCAGTAGGACAGCCATTACACCAGTCCACCAGTGGGACAGCCATTACACCAGTCCATCAGTGGAATAGCTATTAAAGCAGCCCACCAGTGGGACAGCCATTACACCAGTCCACCAGTGGGACAGCCATTACACCAGTCCACCAGTGGGACAGCCATTACACTAGTCCACCAGTGGGTCAGCCATTACATCAGCCCACCAGTGGGACAGCCATTACACCAGTCCACCCGTGGGTCAGCCATTACACTAGTCCACCAGTGGGACAGCCATTACACCAGTCCACCAGTGGGACAGCTACACCAGTCCACCAGTGGGTCAGCCATTACACTAGTCCACCCGTTGGACAGCCATTACACCAGTCCACCAGTAGGACGGCCATTACACTAGTCCACCAGTGGGACAGCCATTACACCAGTCCACCAGTAAGACAGCCATTACACTAATCCACCAGTGGGACAGCGATTACACCAGTCTACCAGTTGGTCAGCCAGTACACCAGTCCACCAGTGGGACAGACATGACACCAGTCCACCAGTGGGACAGCCATTACACCAGTCCACCAGTGGGACAGCCATTACACCAGTCCCCCAGTGGGATAGCTTTTAAAGCAGCCCACCAGTGGGACAGCCATTACACCAGTCCACCAGTGGGTCAGCCATTACACTAGTCCACCAGTTGGACAGCCATTACACCAGTCCACCAGTAGGACAGCCATTACACTAGTCCACCAGTGGGACAGCCATTACACCAGTCCACCAGTGGGTCAGCCATTACACCAGTCCACCAGTGGGACAGCCATTACACCAGTCCACCAGTGGGACAGCTACACCAGTCTACCAGTGGGACAGCCAGTACACCAGTCCACCAGTGGGACAGCCATTACACCAGCGCACCAGTGGGTCAGCCATTACACCAGTCCACCAGTGGGACAGCCATGACACCAGTACACCAGTGGGACAGCCATTACACCAGTTCACCAGTGGCTCAGCCATTACACCAGTCCACCAGTGGGACAGCCATTACACCAGCCCACCAGTGGGTCAGCCATTGCACCAGTCCACCAGTGGGACAGCCATGACACCAGTACACCAGTGGGACAACCATTACACCAGTCCACCAGTGGGACAGCCATTACACCAGTCCACCAGTGGGACAGCTACACCAGTCTACCAGTGGGACAGCCATTACACCAGTCCACCAGTGGGACAGCCATTACACCAGACCACCAGTGGGACAGCCATTACACCAGTCCACCAGTGGGACAGCCATTACACCAGTCCACCAGTGGGTCAACCATTACACTAGTTCACCAGTGGGTCAGCCATTACACTAGTCCACCAGTGGGACACCCATTACACCAGTCCACCAGTAGGACATCCATTACACTAGTGCACCAGTGGGACAGCCATTACACCAGTCCACCCTGGGTCAGCCATTACACCAGTCCACCAATGGGACAGCCATTACACCACTATACCAGTGGGACAACCATTATACCAGTCCACCAGTGGGACAGCTATTACACCAGTCCACCGGTGGGACATCCATTACACCAGTCCACCAGTAGGTCAGCCATTACACCAGTCCACCAGGGGGACAGCCATTGCAGCAGTCCACCAGTGGGACAGCCATTACACCAGTCCCCCAATGGGATAGCTATTAAAGCAGTCCACCAGTGGGACAGCCATTACACCAGTCCACCAGTGGGTCAGCCATTACACTAATCCACCAGTGGGACAGCCATTACACCAGTCCACCAGTTGGACAGCCATTACACCAGTCCACCAGTAGGACAGCCATTACACCAGTCCACCAGTGGGACAGCCATTACACCAGTCCATCAGTGGAATAGCTATTAAAGCAGCCCACCAGTGGGACAGCCATTACACCAGTCCACCAGTGGGACAGCCATTACACCAGTCCACCAGTGGGACAGCCATTACACTAGTCCACCAGTGGGTCAGCCATTACATCAGCCCACCAGTGGGACAGCCATTACACCAGTCCACCCGTGGGTCAGCCATTACACTAGTCCACCAGTGGGACAGCCATTACACCAGTCCACCAGTGGGACAGCTACACCAGTCCACCAGTGGGTCAGCCATTACACTAGTCCACCCGTTGGACAGCCATTACACCAGTCCACCAGTAGGACGGCCATTACACTAGTCCACCAGTGGGACAGCCATTACACCAGTCCACCAGTAAGACAGCCATTACACTAATCCACCAGTGGGACAGCGATTACACCAGTCTACCAGTTGGTCAGCCAGTACACCAGTCCACCAGTGGGACAGACATGACACCAGTCCACCAGTGGGACAGCCATTACACCAGTCCACCAGTGGGACAGCCATTACACCAGTCCCCCAGTGGGATAGCTTTTAAAGCAGCCCACCAGTGGGACAGCCATTACACCAGTCCACCAGTGGGTCAGCCATTACACTAGTCCACCAGTTGGACAGCCATTACACCAGTCCACCAGTAGGACAGCCATTACACTAGTCCACCAGTGGGACAGCCATTACACCAGTCCACCAGTGGGTCAGCCATTACACCAGTCCACCAGTGGGACAGCCATTACACCAGTCCACCAGTGGGACAGCTACACCAGTCTACCAGTGGGACAGCCAGTACACCAGTCCACCAGTGGGACAGCCATTACACCAGCGCACCAGTGGGTCAGCCATTACACCAGTCCACCAGTGGGACAGCCATGACACCAGTACACCAGTGGGACAGCCATTACACCAGTTCACCAGTGGCTCAGCCATTACACCAGTCCACCAGTGGGACAGCCATTACACCAGCCCACCAGTGGGTCAGCCATTGCACCAGTCCACCAGTGGGACAGCCATGACACCAGTACACCAGTGGGACAACCATTACACCAGTCCACCAGTGGGACAGCCATTACACCAGTCCACCAGTGGGACAGCTACACCAGTCTACCAGTGGGACAGCCATTACACCAGTCCACCAGTGGGACAGCCATTACACCAGACCACCAGTGGGACAGCCATTACACCAGTCCACCAGTGGGACAGCCATTACACCAGTCCACCAGTGGGACAGCCCTTACACCAGTCCACCAGTGGGACAGCCATTACACCAGTCCACCAGTGGGACAGCCATTACACCAGTCCCCCAGTGGAATAGCTCTTAAAGCAGCCCACCAGTGGGACAGCCATTACACCAGTCAACCAGTGGGTCAGCCATTACACTAGTCCACCAATTGGACAGCCATAACACCAGTCCACCAGTAGGACAGCCATTACACCAGTCCACCAGTGGGACAGCTACACCAGTCTACCAGTGGGACAGCCATTACACCAGTCCACCAGTGGGACAGCCATTACACCAGACCACCAGTGGGTCAGCCATTACACCAGTCCACCAGTGGGACAGCCATTACACCAGTACACCAGTGGGGCAGCCATTACACCAGTCCACCAGTGGGACAGCTACACCACTCCACCAGTGGGTCAGCCATTACACTAGTCCACCAGTTGGACAGCCATTACACCAGTCCACCAGTAGGACACCCACTACACTAGTCCACCAGTAGGAACAGCCATTACACCAGTCCTCCAGTGGGTCAGCCATTACACCAGTCCACCAGTGGGACAGCCATTACACCAGTCCAACAGTGGGACAGCCATTACACCAGTACACCAGTGGGACAACCATTACACCAGTCCACCATTGGGACAGCTACACCAGTCCACCAGTGGGTCAGCCATTACACTAGTCCACCAGTGGGACACCCATTACACCAGTCCACCAGTAGGACAGCCATTACACTAGTTCACCAGTGGGACAGCCATGACACCAGTGCACCAGTGGGATAGCCATTACACCAGTTCACCAGTGGCTCAGCCATTACACCGGTCCACCAGTGGGACAGCCATTACACCAGCCCACCAGTGGGTCAGCCATTACACCAGTCCACCAGTGGGACAGCCATGACACCAGTACACCAGTGGGACAACCATTACACCAGTCCACCAGTGGGACAGCCATTACACCAGTCCACCAGTGGGACAGCTACACCAGTCTACCAGTGGGACAGCCATTACACCAGTCCACCAGTGGGACAGCCATTACACCAGACCACCAGTGGGACAGCCATTACACCAGTCCACCAGTGGGACAGCCATTACACCAGTCCACCAGTGGGACAGCCCTTACACCAGTCCACCAGTGGGACAGCCATTACACCAGTCCACCAGTGGGACAGCCATTACACCAGTCCTCCAGTGGGATAGCTCTTAAAGCAGCCCACCAGTGGGACAGCCATTACACCAGTCCGCCAGTGGGTCAGCCATTACACTAGTCCACCAGTTGGACAGCCATTACACCAGTCCACCAGTAGGACAGCCATTACACTAGTCCACCAGTGGGACAGCCACTACACCAGTCCACCAGTGGGTCAGCCATTACACCAGTCCACCAGTGGGACAGCCATTACACCAGTCCACCAGTGGGACAGCCATTACACCAGACCACCAGTGGGTCAGCCATTACACCAGTCCACCAGTGGGACAGCAATTACACCAGTACACCAGTGGGGCAGCCATTACACCAGTCCACCAGTGGGACAGCTGCACCAGTCCACCGGTGGGTCAGCCATTACACTAGTCCACCAGTTGGACAGCCATTACACCAGTCCAACAGTAGGACACCCACTACACTAGTCCACCAGTGGGACAGCCATTACACCAGTCCACCAGTGGGTCAGCCATTACACCAGTCCACCAGTGGGACAGCCATTACACCAGTCCACCAGTGGGTCAGCCATTACACCAGTCCACCAGTGGAATAGCTATTAAAGCAGCCCACCAGTGGGACAGCCATTACACCAGTCCACCAGTGGGACAACCATTACACCAGTCCACCAGTGGGACAGTCATTACACTAGTCCACCAGTGGGTCAGCCATTACACCAGCCCACCAGTGGGACAGCCATTACACCAGTCCCCCAGTGGGATAGCCATTAAAGCAGCCCACCAATGGGACAGCCATTACACCAGTCCACCAGTGGGTCAGCCATTACACTAGTCCACCAGTGGGACAGCCATTACACCAGTCCACCAGTGGGACAGCCATTACACCAGTCCACCAGTGGGACAGCCATTACACCAGTCCCCCAGTGGGATAGCTATTACAGCAGCCCACCAATGGGACAGCCATTACACCAGTCCGCCAGTGGGACAGCCGTTACACCAGTCCACCAGTGGGAAAGTCATTACACCAGTCCACCAGTGGGACAGCCATTACACCTGTGCACCAGTGGGACAGCCCTTACACCAGTCCACCAGTGGGACAGCCATTACACCAGTCCACCAGTGCGACAGCCATTCCACCAGTCCCCCAGTGGGATAGCTTTTAAAGCAGCCCACCAGTGGGACAGCCATTACACCAGTCCACCAGTGGGTCAACCATTACACTAGTTCACCAGTGGGTCAGCCATTACACTAGTCCACCAGTGGGACACCCATTACACCAGTCCACCAGTAGGACATCCATTACACTAGTTCACCAGTGGGACAGCCATTACACCAGTCCACCCTGGGTCAGCCATTACACCAGTCCACCAATGGGACAGCCATTACACCACTATACCAGTGGGACAACCATTATACCAGTCCACCAGTGGGACAGCTATTACACCAGTCCACCGGTGGGACATCCATTACACTAGTCCACCAGTAGGTCAGCCATTACACCAGTCCACCAGGGGGACAGCCATTACACCAGTCCACCAGTGGGACAGCCATTACACCAGTCCCCCAATGGGATAGCTATTAAAGCAGTCCACCAGTGGGACAGCCATTACACCAGTCCATCAGTTGGACAGCCATTACACCAGTCCACCAGTGGGACAGCCATTACACCAGTCCACCAGTGGGACAGCCATTACACCAGTCCATCAGTGGAATAGCTATTAAAGCAGCCCACCAGTGGGACAGCCATTACACCAGACCACCAGTGGGACAGCCATTACACCAGTCCACCAGTGGGACAGCCATTACACCAGTCCACCAGTGGGACAGCCCTTACACCAGTCCACCAGTGGGACAGCCATTACACCAGTCCACCAGTGGGACAGCCATTACACCAGTCCCCCAGTGGAATAGCTCTTAAAGCAGCCCACCAGTGGGACAGCCATTACACCAGTCAACCAGTGGGTCAGCCATTACACTAGTCCACCAATTGGACAGCCATAACACCAGTCCACCAGTAGGACAGCCATTACACCAGTCCACCAGTGGGACAGCTACACCAGTCTACCAGTGGGACAGCCATTACACCAGTCCACCAGTGGGACAGCCATTACACCAGACCACCAGTGGGTCAGCCATTACACCAGTCTACCAGTGGGACAGCCATTACACCAGTACACCAGTGGGGCAGCCATTACACCAGTCCACCAGTGGGACAGCTACACCACTCCACCAGTGGGTCAGCCATTACACTAGTCCACCAGTTGGACAGCCATTACACCAGTCCACCAGTAGGACACCCACTACACTAGTCCACCAGTAGGAACAGCCATTACACCAGTCCTCCAGTGGGTCAGCCATTACACCAGTCCACCAGTGGGACAGCCATTACACCAGTCCAACAGTGGGACAGCCATTACACCAGTACACCAGTGGGACAACCATTACACCAGTCCACCATTGGGACAGCTACACCAGTCCACCAGTGGGTCAGCCATTACACTAGTCCACCAGTGGGACACCCATTACACCAGTCCACCAGTAGGACAGCCATTACACTAGTTCACCAGTGGGACAGCCATGACACCAGTGCACCAGTGGGATAGCCATTACACCAGTTCACCAGTGGCTCAGCCATTACACCGGTCCACCAGTGGGACAGCCATTACACCAGCCCACCAGTGGGTCAGCCATTACACCAGTCCACCAGTGGGACAGCCATGACACCAGTACACCAGTGGGACAACCATTACACCAGTCCACCAGTGGGACAGCCATTACACCAGTCCACCAGTGGGACAGCTACACCAGTCTACCAGTGGGACAGCCATTACACCAGTCCACCAGTGGGACAGCCATTACACCAGACCACCAGTGGGACAGCCATTACACCAGTCCACCAGTGGGACAGCCATTACACCAGTCCACCAGTGGGACAGCCCTTACACCAGTCCACCAGTGGGACAGCCATTACACCAGTCCACCAGTGGGACAGCCATTACACCAGTCCCCCAGTGGGATAGCTCTTAAAGCAGCCCACCAGTGGGACAGCCATTACACCAGTCCACCAGTGGGTCAGCCATTACACTAGTCCACCAGTTGGACAGCCATTACACCAGTCCACCAGTAGGACAGCCATTACACTAGTCCACCAGTGGGACAGCCATTACACCAGTCCACCAGTGGGTCAGCCATTACACCAGTCCACCAGTGGGACAGCCATTACACCAGTCCACCAGTGGGTCAGCCATTACACCAGTCCACCAGTGGAATAGCTATTAAAGCAGCCCACCAGTGGGACAGCCATTACACCAGTCCACCAGTGGGACAACCATTACACCAGTCCACCAGTGGGACAGTCATTACACTAGTCCACCAGTGGGTCAGCCATTACACCAGTCCACCAGTGGGACAGCCATTACACCAGTCCCCCAGTGGGATAGCCATTAAAGCAGCCCACCAATGGGACAGCCATTACACCAGTCCACCAGTGGGTCAGCCATTATACTAGTCCACCAGTGGGACAGCCATTACACCAGTCCACCAGTGGGACAGCCATTACACCAGTCCACCAGTGGGACAGCCATTACACCAGTCCCCCAGTGGGATAGCTATTACAGCAGCCCACCAATGGGACAGCCATTACACCAGTCCGCCAGTGGGACAGCCGTTACACCAGTCCACCAGTGGGAAAGTCATTACACCAGTCCACCAGTGGGACAGCCATTACACCTGTGCACCAGTGGGACAGCCCTTACACCAGTCCACCAGTGGGACAGCCATTACACCAGTCCACCAGTGCGACAGCCATTCCACCAGTCCCCCAGTGGGATAGCTTTTAAAGCAGCCCACCAGTGGGACAGCCATTACACCAGTCCACCAGTGGGTCAACCATTACACTAGTTCACCAGTGGGTCAGCCATTACACTAGTCCACCAGTGGGACACCCATTACACCAGTCCACCAGTAGGACATCCATTACACTAGTTCACCAGTGGGACAGCCATTACACCAGTCCACCCTGGGTCAGCCATTACACCAGTCCACCAATGGGACAGCCATTACACCACTATACCAGTGGGACAACCATTATACCAGTCCACCAGTGGGACAGCTATTACACCAGTCCACCGGTGGGACATCCATTACACTAGTCCACCAGTAGGTCAGCCATTACACCAGTCCACCAGGGGGACAGCCATTACACCAGTCCACCAGTGGGACAGCCATTACACCAGTCCCCCAATGGGATAGCTATTAAAGCAGTCCACCAGTGGGACAGCCATTACACCAGTCCACCAGTTGGACAGCCATTACACCAGTCCACCAGTGGGACAGCCAGTACACCAGTCCACCAGTGGGACAGCCATTACACCAGTCCATCAGTGGAATAGCTATTAAAGCAGCCCACCAGTGGGACAGCCATTACACCAGTCCACCAGTGGGACAGCCATTACACCAGTCCACCAGTGGGACAGCCATTACACTAGTCCACCAGTGGGTCAGCCATTACACCAGCCCACCAGTGGGACAGCCATTACACCAGTCCTCCCGTGGGTCAGCCATAACACCAGTCCACCAGTAGGACAGCCATTACACCAGTCCACCAGTGGGACAGCTACACCAGTCTACCAGTGGGACAGCCATTACACCAGTCCACCAGTGGGACAGCCATTACACCAGTCCACCAGTGGGACAGCCATTAGACTGGTCCACCAGTGGGACAGCCATTACACCAGTCCACCAGTGGGTCAGCCATTACACCAGTCCACCAGTGGGACAGCCATTACACCAGTCCACCAGTGGGACAGCTACACCAGTCTACCAGTGGGACAGCCATTACACCAGTCCACCAGTGGGACAGCCATTACACCAGCCCACCAGTGGGTCAGCCATTACACCAGTCCACCAGTGGGACAGCCATGACACCAGTGCACCAGTGGGATAGCCATTACACCAGTTCACCAGTGGCTCAGCCATTACACCGGTCCACCAGTGGGACAGCCATTACACCAGCCCACCAGTGGGTCAGCCATTACACCAGTCCACCAGTGGGACAGCCATGACACCAGTACACCAGTGGGACAACCATTACACCAGTCCACCAGTGGGACAGCCATTACACCAGTCCACCAGTGGGACAGCTACACCAGTCTACCAGTGGGACAGCCATTACACCAGTCCACCAGTGGGACAGCCATTACACCAGACCACCAGTGGGACAGCCATTACACCAGTCCACCAGTTGGACAGCCATTACACCAGTCCACCAGTGGGACAGCCCTTACACCAGTCCACCAGTGGGACAGCCATTACACCAGTCCACCAGTGGGACAGCCATTACACCAGTCCCCCAGTGGGATAGCTCTTAAAGCAGCCCACCAGTGGGACAGCCATTACACCAGTCCACCAGTGGGTCAGCCATTACACTAGTCCACCAGTTGGACAGCCATTACACCAGTCCACCAGTAGGACAGCCATTACACTAGTCCACCAGTGGGACAGCCATTACACCAGTCCACCAGTGGGTCAGCCATTACACCAGTCCACCAGTGGGACAGCCATTACACCAGTCCACCAGTGGGACAGCCATTACACCAGTCCACCAGTGGGTCAGCCATTACACCAGTCCACCAGTGGAATAGCTATTAAAGCAGCCCACCAGTGGGACAGCCATTACACCAGTCCACCAGTGGGACAACCATTACACCAGTCCACCAGTGGGACAGTCATTACACTAGTCCACCAGTGGGTCAGCCATTACACCAGCCCACCAGTGGGACAGCCATTACACCAGTCCCCCAGTGGGATAGCCATTAAAGCAGCCCGCCAATGGGACAGCCATTACACCAGTCCACCAGTGGGTCAGCCATTACACTAGTCCACCAGTGGGACAGCCATTACACCAGTCCACCAGTGGGACAGCCATTACACCAGTCCACCAGTGGGACAGCCATTACACCAGTCCCCCAGTGGGATAGCTATTACAGCAGCCCACCAATGGGACAGCCATTACACCAGTCCGCCAGTGGGACAGCCGTTACACCAGTCCACCAGTGGGAAAGTCATTACACCAGTCCACCAGTGGGACAGCCATTACACCAGTGCACCAGTGGGACAGCCCTTACACCAGTCCACCAGTGGGACAGCCATTACACCAGTCCACCAGTGCGACAGCCATTCCACCAGTCCCCCAGTGGGATAGCTTTTAAAGCAGCCCACCAGTGGGACAGCCATTACACCAGTCCACCAGTGGGTCAACCATTACACTAGTTCACCAGTGGGTCAGCCATTACACTAGTCCACCAGTGGGACACCCATTACACCAGTCCACCAGTAGGACATCCATTACACTAGTTCACCAGTGGGACAGCCATTACACCAGTCCACCCTGGGTCAGCCATTACACCAGTCCACCAATGGGACAGCCATTACACCACTATACCAGTGGGACAACCATTATACCAGTCCACCAGTGGGACAGCTATTACACCAGTCCACCGGTGGGACATCCATTACACTAGTCCACCAGTAGGTCAGCCATTACACCAGTCCACCAGGGGGACAGCCATTACACCAGTCCACCAGTGGGACAGCCATTACACCAGTCCCCCAATGGGATAGCTATTAAAGCAGTCCACCAGTGGGACAGCCATTACACCAGTCCACCAGTGGGTCAGCCATTACACTAATCCACCAGTGGGACAGCCATTACACCAGTCCACCAGTTGGACAGCCATTACACCAGTCCACCAGTATGACAGCCATTACACCAGTCCACCAGTGGGACAGCCATTACACCAGTCCATCAGTGGAATAGCTATTAAAGCAGCCCACCAGTGGGACAGCCATGACACCAGTCCACCAGTGGGACAGCCATTACACCAGTCCACCAGTGGGACAGCCATTACACTAGTCCACCAGTGGGTCAGCCATTACACCAGCCCACCAGTGGGACAGCCATTACACAAGTCCACCCGTGGGTCAGCCATTAAACTAGTCCACCAGTGGGACAGCCATTACACCAGTCCACCAGTGGGACAGCTTCACCAGTCCACCAGTGGGTCAGCCATTACACTAGTCCACCCGTTGGACAGCCATTACACCAGTCCACCAGTAGGACGGCCATTACACTAGTCCACCAGTGGGATAGCCATTACACCAGTCCACCAGTAAGACAGCCATTACACTAGTCCACCAGTGGGACAGCGATTACACCAGTCTACCAGTTGGTCAGCCAGTACACCAGTCCACCAGTGGGACAGACATGACACCAGTACACCAGTGGGACAACCATTACACCAGTCCACCAGTGGGACAGCCATTACACCAGTCTACCAGTGGGACAGCCATTACACCAGTCCACCAGTGGGACAGCCATTACACCAGACCACCAGTGGGTCAGCCATTACACCAGTCCACCGGTGGGACAGCCACTACACCAGTACACCAGTGGGACAGCCATTACACCAGTCCACCAGTGGGACAGCTACACCAGTCCACCAGCGGGACAGCCGTTACACCAGTTCACCAGTGAGACAGCCATTACACCAGTCCACCAGTGAGACAGCCATTACACCAGTCCACCAGTGGGACAACCCTTACACCAGTCCACCAGTGGGACAGCCATTACACCAGTCCACCAGTGGGTCAGCCATTACACTAGTCCACCAGTTGGACAGCCATTACACCAGTCCACCAGTAGGACAGCCATTACACTAGTCCACCAGTGGGACAGCCATTACACCAGTCCACCAGTGGGTCAGCCATTACACCAGTCCACCAGTGGGACAGCCATTACACCAGTCCACCAGTGGGACAGCTACACCAGTCTACCAGTGGGACAGCCAGTACACCAGTCCACCAGTGGGATAGCTTTTAAAGCAGCCCACCAGTGGGAGAGCCATTACACCAGTCCACCAGTGGGTCAACCATTACACTAGTTCACCAGTGGGTCAGCCATTACACTAGTCCACCAGTGGGACACCCATTACACCAGTCCTCCAGTAGGACATCCATTACACTAGTGCGCCAGTGGGACAGCCATTACACCAGTCCACCCTGGGTCAGCCATTACACCAGTCCACCAATGGGACAGCCATTACACCACTATACCAGTGGGACAACCATTATACCAGTCCACCAGTGGGCAGCTATTACACCAGTCCACCGGTGGGACATCCATTACACCAGTCCACCAGTAGGTCAGCCATTACACCAGTCCACCAGGGGGACAGCCATTGCAGCAGTCCACCAGTGGGACAGCCATTACACCAGTCCCCCAATGGGATAGCTATTAAAGCAGTCCACCAGTGGGACAGCCATTACACCAGTCCGCCAGTGGGTCAGCCATTACACTAATCCACCAGTGGGACAGCCATTACACCAGTCCACCAGTTGGACAGCCATTACACCAGTCCACCAGTAGGACAGCCATTACACCAGTCCACCAGTGGGACAGCCATTACACCAGTCCATCAGTGGAATAGCTATTAAAGCAGCCCACCAGTGGGACAGCCATTACACCAGTCCACCAGTGGGACAGCCATTACACCAGTCCACCAGTGGGACAGCCATTACACTAGTCCACCAGTGGGTCAGCCATTACATCAGCCCACCAGTGGGACAGCCATTACACCAGTCCACCCGTGGGTCAGCCAGTACACTAGTCCACCAGTGGGACAGCCATTACACCAGTCCACCAGTGGGACAGCTACACCAGTCCACCAGTGGGTCAGCCATTACACTAGTCCACCCGTTGGACAGCCATTACACCAGTCCACCAGTAGGACGGCCATTACACTAGTCCACCAGTGGGACAGCCATTACACCAGTCCACCAGTAAGACAGCCATTACACTAATCCACCAGTGGGACAGCGATTACACCAGTCTACCAGTTGGTCAGCCAGTACACCAGTCCACCAGTGGGACAGACATGACACCAGTCCACCAGTGGGACAGCCATTACACCAGTCCACCAGTGGGACAGCCATTACACCAGTCCCCCAGTGGGATAGCTTTTAAAGCAGCCCACCAGTGGGACAGCCATTACACCAGTCCACCAGTGGGTCAGCCATTACACTAGTCCACCAGTTGGACAGCCATTACACCAGTCCACCAGTAGGACAGCCATTACACTAGTCCACCAGTGGGACAGCCATTACACCAGTCCACCAGTGGGTCAGCCATTACACCAGTCCACCAGTGGGACAGCCATTACACCAGTCCACCAGTGGGACAGCTACACCAGTCTACCAGTGGGACAGCCAGTACACCAGTCCACCAGTGGGACAGCCATTACACCAGCGCACCAGTGGGTCAGCCATTACACCAGTCCACCAGTGGGACAGCCATGACACCAGTACACCAGTGGGACAGCCATTACACCAGTTCACCAGTGGCTCAGCCATTACACCAGTCCACCAGTGGGACAGCCATTACACCAGCCCACCAGTGGGTCAGCCATTGCACCAGTCCACCAGTGGGACAGCCATGACACCAGTACACCAGTGGGACAACCATTACACCAGTCCACCAGTGGGACAGCCATTACACCAGTCCACCAGTGGGACAGCTACACCAGTCTACCAGTGGGACAGCCATTACACCAGTCCACCAGTGGGACAGCCATTACACCAGACCACCAGTGGGACAGCCATTACACCAGTCCACCAGTGGGACAGCCATTACACCAGTCCACCAGTGGGACAGCCCTTACACCAGTCCACCAGTGGGACAGCCATTACACCAGTCCACCAGTGGGACAGCCATTACACCAGTCCCCCAGTGGAATAGCTCTTAAAGCAGCCCACCAGTGGGACAGCCATTACACCAGTCAACCAGTGGGTCAGCCATTACACTAGTCCACCAATTGGACAGCCATAACACCAGTCCACCAGTAGGACAGCCATTACACCAGTCCACCAGTGGGACAGCTACACCAGTCTACCAGTGGGACAGCCTTTACACCAGTCCACCAGTGGGACAGCCATTACACCAGACCACCAGTGGGTCAGCCATTACACCAGTCCACCAGTGGGACAGCCATTACACCAGTACACCAGTGGGGCAGCCATTACACCAGTCCACCAGTGGGACAGCTACACCACTCCACCAGTGGGTCAGCCATTACACTAGTCCACCAGTTGGACAGCCATTACACCAGTCCACCAGTAGGACACCCACTACACTAGTCCACCAGTAGGAACAGCCATTACACCAGTCCTCCAGTCGGTCAGCCATTACACCAGTCCACCAGTGGGACAGCCATTACACCAGTCCAACAGTGGGACAGCCATTACACCAGTACACCAGTGGGACAACCATTACACCAGTCCACCATTGGGACAGCTACACCAGTCCACCAGTGGGTCAGCCATTACACTAGTCCACCAGTGGGACACCCATTACACCAGTCCACCAGTAGGACAGCCATTACACTAGTTCACCAGTGGGACAGCCATGACACCAGTGCACCAGTGGGATAGCCATTACACCAGTTCACCAGTGGCTCAGCCATTACACCGGTCCACCAGTGGGACAGCCATTACACCAGCCCACCAGTGGGTCAGCCATTACACCAGTCCACCAGTGGGACAGCCATGACACCAGTACACCAGTGGGACAACCATTACACCAGTCCACCAGTGGGACAGCCATTACACCAGTCCACCAGTGGGACAGCTACACCAGTCTACCAGTGGGACAGCCATTACACCAGTCCACCAGTGGGACAGCCATTACACCAGACCACCAGTGGGACAGCCATTACACCAGTCCACCAGTGGGACAGCCATTACACCAGTCCACCAGTGGGACAGCCCTTACACCAGTCCACCAGTGGGACAGCCATTACACCAGTCCACCAGTGGGACAGCCATTACACCAGTCCCCCAGTGGGATAGCTCTTAAAGCAGCCCACCAGTGGGACAGCCATTACACCAGTCCACCAGTGGGTCAGCCATTACACTAGTCCACCAGTTGGACAGCCATTACACCAGTCCACCAGTAGGACAGCCATTACACTAGTCCACCAGTGGGACAGCCACTACACCAGTCCACCAGTGGGTCAGCCATTACACCAGTCCACCAGTGGGACAGCCATTACACCAGTCCACCAGTGGGACAGCCATTACACCAGACCACCAGTGGGTCAGCCATTACACCAGTCCACCAGTGGGACAGCAATTACACCAGTACACCAGTGGGGCAGCCATTACACCAGTCCACCAGTGGGACAGCTGCACCAGTCCACCGGTGGGTCAGCCATTACACTAGTCCACCAGTTGGACAGCCATTACACCAGTCCAACAGTAGGACACCCACTACACTAGTCCACCAGTGGGACAGCCATTACACCAGTCCACCAGTGGGTCAGCCATTACACCAGTCCACCAGTGGGACAGCCATTACACCAGTCCACCAGTGGGTCAGCCATTACACCAGTCCACCAGTGGAATAGCTATTAAAGCAGCCCACCAGTGGGACAGCCATTACACCAGTCCACCAGTGGGACAACCATTACACCAGTCCACCAGTGGGACAGTCATTACACTAGTCCACCAGTGGGTCAGCCATTACACCAGCCCACCAGTGGGACAGCCATTACACCAGTCCCCCAGTGGGATAGCCATTAAAGCAGCCCACCAATGGGACAGCCATTACACCAGTCCACCAGTGGGTCAGCCATTACACTAGTCCACCAGTGGGACAGCCATTACACCAGTCCACCAGTGGGACAGCCATTACACCAGTCCACCAGTGGGACAGCCATTACACCAGTCCCCCAGTGGGATAGCTATTACAGCAGCCCACCAATGGGACAGCCATTACACCAGTCCGCCAGTGGGACAGCCGTTACACCAGTCCACCAGTGGGAAAGTCATTACACCAGTCCACCAGTGGGACAGCCATTACACCTGTGCACCAGTGGGACAGCCCTTACACCAGTCCACCAGTGGGACAGCCATTACACCAGTCCACCAGTGCGACAGCCATTCCACCAGTCCCCCAGTGGGATAGCTTTTAAAGCAGCCCACCAGTGGGACAGCCATTACACCAGTCCACCAGTGGGTCAACCATTACACTAGTTCACCAGTGGGTCAGCCATTACACTAGTCCACCAGTGGGACACCCATTACACCAGTCCACCAGTAGGACATCCATTACACTAGTTCACCAGTGGGACAGCCATTACACCAGTCCACCCTGGGTCAGCCATTACACCAGTCCACCAATGGGACAGCCATTACACCACTATACCAGTGGGACAACCATTATACCAGTCCACCAGTGGGACAGCTATTACACCAGTCCACCGGTGGGACATCCATTACACTAGTCCACCAGTAGGTCAGCCATTACACCAGTCCACCAGGGGGACAGCCATTACACCAGTCCACCAGTGGGACAGCCATTACACCAGTCCCCCAATGGGATAGCTATTAAAGCAGTCCACCAGTGGGACAGCCATTACACCAGTCCATCAGTTGGACAGCCATTACACCAGTCCACCAGTGGGACAGCCATTACACCAGTCCACCAGTGGGACAGCCATTACACCAGTCCATCAGTGGAATAGCTATTAAAGCAGCCCACCAGTGGGACAGCCATTACACCAGACCACCAGTGGGACAGCCATTACACCAGTCCACCAGTGGGACAGCCATTACACCAGTCCACCAGTGGGACAGCCCTTACACCAGTCCACCAGTGGGACAGCCATTACACCAGTCCACCAGTGGGACAGCCATTACACCAGTCCCCCAGTGGAATAGCTCTTAAAGCAGCCCACCAGTGGGACAGCCATTACACCAGTCAACCAGTGGGTCAGCCATTACACTAGTCCACCAATTGGACAGCCATAACACCAGTCCACCAGTAGGACAGCCATTACACCAGTCCACCAGTGGGACAGCTACACCAGTCTACCAGTGGGACAGCCATTACACCAGTCCACCAGTGGGACAGCCATTACACCAGACCACCAGTGGGTCAGCCATTACACCAGTCTACCAGTGGGACAGCCATTACACCAGTACACCAGTGGGGCAGCCATTACACCAGTCCACCAGTGGGACAGCTACACCACTCCACCAGTGGGTCAGCCATTACACTAGTCCACCAGTTGGACAGCCATTACACCAGTCCACCAGTAGGACACCCACTACACTAGTCCACCAGTAGGAACAGCCATTACACCAGTCCTCCAGTGGGTCAGCCATTACACCAGTCCACCAGTGGGACAGCCATTACACCAGTCCAACAGTGGGACAGCCATTACACCAGTACACCAGTGGGACAACCATTACACCAGTCCACCATTGCGACAGCTACACCAGTCCACCAGTGGGTCAGCCATTACACTAGTCCACCAGTGGGACACCCATTACACCAGTCCACCAGTAGGACAGCCATTACACTAGTTCACCAGTGGGACAGCCATGACACCAGTGCACCAGTGGGATAGCCATTACACCAGTTCACCAGTGGCTCAGCCATTACACCGGTCCACCAGTGGGACAGCCATTACACCAGCCCACCAGTGGGTCAGCCATTACACCAGTCCACCAGTGGGACAGCCATGACACCAGTACACCAGTGGGACAACCATTACACCAGTCCACCAGTGGGACAGCCATTACACCAGTCCACCAGTGGGACAGCTACACCAGTCTACCAGTGGGACAGCCATTACACCAGTCCACCAGTGGGACAGCCATTACACCAGACCACCAGTGGGACAGCCATTACACCAGTCCACCAGTGGGACAGCCATTACACCAGTCCACCAGTGGGACAGCCCTTACACCAGTCCACCAGTGGGACAGCCATTACACCAGTCCACCAGTGGGACAGCCATTACACCAGTCCCCCAGTGGGATAGCTCTTAAAGCAGCCCACCAGTGGGACAGCCATTACACCAGTCCACCAGTGGGTCAGCCATTACACTAGTCCACCAGTTGGACAGCCATTACACCAGTCCACCAGTAGGACAGCCATTACACTAGTCCACCAGTGGGACAGCCATTACACCAGTCCACCAGTGGGTCAGCCATTACACCAGTCCACCAGTGGGACAGCCATTACACCAGTCCACCAGTGGGTCAGCCATTACACCAGTCCACCAGTGGAATAGCTATTAAAGCAGCCCACCAGTGGGACAGCCATTACACCAGTCCACCAGTGGGACAACCATTACACCAGTCCACCAGTGGGACAGTCATTACACTAGTCCACCAGTGGGTCACCCATTACACCAGCCCACCAGTGGGACAGCCATTACACCAGTCCCCCAGTGGGATAGCCATTAAAGCAGCCCACCAATGGGACAGCCATTACACCAGTCCACCAGTGGGTCAGCCATTATACTAGTCCACCAGTGGGACAGCCATTACACCAGTCCACGAGTGGGACAGCCATTACACCAGTCCACCAGTGGGACAGCCATTACACCAGTCCCCCAGTGGGATAGCTATTACAGCAGCCCACCAATGGGACAGCCATTACACCAGTCCGCCAGTGGGACAGCCGTTACACCAGTCCACCAGTGGGAAAGTCATTACACCAGTCCACCAGTGGGACAGCCATTACACCTGTGCACCAGTGGGACAGCCCTTACACCAGTCCACCAGTGGGACAGCCATTACACCAGTCCACCAGTGCGACAGCCATTCCACCAGTCCCCCAGTGGGATAGCTTTTAAAGCAGCCCACCAGTGGGACAGCCATTACACCAGTCCACCAGTGGGTCAACCATTACACTAGTTCACCAGTGGGTCAGCCATTACACTAGTCCACCAGTGGGACACCCATTACACCAGTCCACCAGTAGGACATCCATTACACTAGTTCACCAGTGGGACAGCCATTACACCAGTCCACCCTGGGTCAGCCATTACACCAGTCCACCAATGGGACAGCCATTACACCACTATACCAGTGGGACAACCATTATACCAGTCCACCAGTGGGACAGCTATTACACCAGTCCACCGGTGGGACATCCATTACACTAGTCCACCAGTAGGTCAGCCATTACACCAGTCCACCAGGGGGACAGCCATTACACCAGTCCACCAGTGGGACAGCCATTACACCAGTCCCCCAATGGGATAGCTATTAAAGCAGTCCACCAGTGGGACAGCCATTACACCAGTCCACCAGTTGGACAGCCATTACACCAGTCCACCAGTGGGACAGCCATTACACCAGTCCACCAGTGGGACAGCCATTACACCAGTCCATCAGTGGAATAGCTATTAAAGCAGCCCACCAGTGGGACAGCCATTACACCAGTCCACCAGTGGGACAGCCATTACACCAGTCCACCAGTGGGACAGCCATTACACTAGTCCACCAGTGGGTCAGCCATTACACCAGCCCACCAGTGGGACAGCCATTACACCAGTCCACCCGTGGGTCAGCCATTACACTAGTCCACCAGTGGGACAGCCATTACACCAGTCCACCAGTGGGACAGCTACACCAGTCCACCAGTGGGTCAGCCATTACACTAGTCCACCCGTTGGACAGCCATTACACCAGTCCACCAGTGGGACAGCCATTACACCAGTCCACCAGTGGGACAGCCATTACACCAGTCCCCCAGTGGAATAGCTCTTAAAGCAGCCCACCAGTGGGACAGCCATTACACCAGTCAACCAGTGGGTCAGCCATTACACTAGTCCACCAATTGGACAGCCATAACACCAGTCCACCAGTAGGACAGCCATTACACCAGTCCACCAGTGGGACAGCTACACCAGTCTACCAGTGGGACAGCCATTACACCAGTCCACCAGTGGGACAGCCATTACACCAGACCACCAGTGGGTCAGCCATTACACCAGTCTACCAGTGGGACAGCCATTACACCAGTACACCAGTGGGGCAGCCATTACACCAGTCCACCAGTGGGACAGCTACACCACTCCACCAGTGGGTCAGCCATTACACTAGTCCACCAGTTGGACAGCCATTACACCAGTCCACCAGTAGGACACCCACTACACTAGTCCACCAGTAGGAACAGCCATTACACCAGTCCTCCAGTGGGTCAGCCATTACACCAGTCCACCAGTGGGACAGCCATTACACCAGTCCAACAGTGGGACAGCCATTACACCAGTACACCAGTGGGACAACCATTACACCAGTCCACCATTGGGACAGCTACACCAGTCCACCAGTGGGTCAGCCATTACACTAGTCCACCAGTGGGACACCCATTACACCAGTCCACCAGTAGGACAGCCATTACACTAGTTCACCAGTGGGACAGCCATGACACCAGTGCACCAGTGGGATAGCCATTACACCAGTTCACCAGTGGCTCAGCCATTACACCGGTCCACCAGTGGGACAGCCATTACACCAGCCCACCAGTGGGTCAGCCATTACACCAGTCCACCAGTGGGACAGCCATGACACCAGTACACCAGTGGGACAACCATTACACCAGTCCACCAGTGGGACAGCCATTACACCAGTCCACCAGTGGGACAGCTACACCAGTCTACCAGTGGGACAGCCATTACACCAGTCCACCAGTGGGACAGCCATTACACCAGACCACCAGTGGGACAGCCATTACACCAGTCCACCAGTGGGACAGCCATTACACCAGTCCACCAGTGGGACAGCCCTTACACCAGTCCACCAGTGGGACAGCCATTACACCAGTCCACCAGTGGGACAGCCATTACACCAGTCCCCCAGTGGGATAGCTCTTAAAGCAGCCCACCAGTGGGACAGCCATTACACCAGTCCACCAGTGGGTCAGCCATTACACTAGTCCACCAGTTGGACAGCCATTACACCAGTCCACCAGTAGGACAGCCATTACACTAGTCCACCAGTGGGACAGCCATTACACCAGTCCACCAGTGGGTCAGCCATTACACCAGTCCACCAGTGGGACAGCCATTACACCAGTCCACCAGTGGGTCAGCCATTACACCAGTCCACCAGTGGAATAGCTATTAAAGCAGCCCACCAGTGGGACAGCCATTACACCAGTCCACCAGTGGGACAACCATTACACCAGTCCACCAGTGGGACAGTCATTACACTAGTCCACCAGTGGGTCAGCCATTACACCAGCCCACCAGTGGGACAGCCATTACACCAGTCCCCCAGTGGGATAGCCATTAAAGCAGCCCACCAATGGGACAGCCATTACACCAGTCCACCAGTGGGTCAGCCATTATACTAGTCCACCAGTGGGACAGCCATTACACCAGTCCACCAGTGGGACAGCCATTACACCAGTCCACCAGTGGGACAGCCATTACACCAGTCCCCCAGTGGGATAGCTATTACAGCAGCCCACCAATGGGACAGCCATTACACCAGTCCGCCAGTGGGACAGCCGTTACACCAGTCCACCAGTGGGAAAGTCATTACACCAGTCCACCAGTGGGACAGCCATTACACCTGTGCACCAGTGGGACAGCCCTTACACCAGTCCACCAGTGGGACAGCCATTACACCAGTCCACCAGTGCGACAGCCATTCCACCAGTCCCCCAGTGGGATAGCTTTTAAAGCAGCCCACCAGTGGGACAGCCATTACACCAGTCCACCAGTGGGTCAACCATTACACTAGTTCACCAGTGGGTCAGCCATTACACTAGTCCACCAGTGGGACACCCATTACACCAGTCCACCAGTAGGACATCCATTACACTAGTTCACCAGTGGGACAGCCATTACACCAGTCCACCCTGGGTCAGCCATTACACCAGTCCACCAATGGGACAGCCATTACACCACTACACCAGTGGGACAACCATTATACCAGTCCACCAGTGGGACAGCTATTACACCAGTCCACCGGTGGGACATCCATTACACTAGTCCACCAGTAGGTCAGCCATTACACCAGTCCACCAGGGGGACAGCCATTACACCAGTCCACCAGTGGGACAGCCATTACACCAGTCCCCCAATGGGATAGCTATTAAAGCAGTCCACCAGTGGGACAGCCATTACACCAGTCCACCAGTTGGACAGCCATTACACCAGTCCACCAGTGGGACAGCCATTACACCAGTCCACCAGTGGGACAGCCATTACACCAGTCCATCAGTGGAATAGCTATTAAAGCAGCCCACCAGTGGGACAGCCATTACACCAGTCCACCAGTGGGACAGCCATTACACCAGTCCACCAGTGGGACAGCCATTACACTAGTCCACCAGTGGGTCAGCCATTACACCAGCCCACCAGTGGGACAGCCATTATACCAGTCCACCCGTGGGTCAGCCATTACACTAGTCCACCAGTGGGACAGCCATTACACCAGTCCACCAGTGGGACAGCTACACCAGTCCACCAGTGGGTCAGCCATTACACTAGTCCACCCGTTGGACAGCCATTACACCAGTCCACCAGTAGGACGGCCATTACACTAGTCCACCAGTGGGATAGCCATTACACCAGTCCACCAGTAAGACAGCCATTACACTAGTCCACCAGTGGGACAGCGATTACACCAGTCTACCAGTTGGTCAGCCAGTACACCAGTCCACCAGTGGGACAGACATGACACCAGTACACCAGTGGGACAACCATTACACCAGTCCACCAGTGGGACAGCCATTACACCAGTCTACCAGTGGGACAGCCATTACACCAGTCCACCAGTGGGACAGCCATTACACCAGACCACCAGTGGGTCAGCCATTACACCAGTCCACCAGTGGGACAGCCACTACACCAGTACACCAGTGGGACAGCCATTACACCAGTCCACCAGTGGGACAGCTACACCAGTCCACCAGCGGGACAGCCGTTACACCAGTCCACCAGTGAGACAGCCATTACACCAGTCCACCAGTGAGACAGCCATTACACCAGTCTACCAGTGGGACAACCCTTACACCAGTCCACCAGTGGGACAGCCATTACACCAGTCCACCAGTGGGTTAGCCATTACACTAGTCCACCAGTTGGACAGCCATTACACCAGTCCACCAGTAGGACAGCCATTACACTAGTCCACCAGTGGGACAGCCATTACACCAGTCCACCAGTGGGTCAGCCATTACACCAGTCCACCAGTGGGACAGCCATTACACCAGTCCACCAGTGGGACAGCTACACCAGTCTACCAGTGGGACAGCCAGTACACCAGTCCACCAGTGGGATAGCTTTTAAAGCAGCCCACCAGTGGGAGAGCCATTACACCAGTCCACCAGTGGGTCAACCATTACACTAGTTCACCAGTGGGTCAGCCATTACACTAGTCCACCAGTGGGACACCCATTACACCAGTCCACCAGTAGGACATCCATTACACTAGTGCACCAGTGGGACAGCCATTACACCAGTCCACCCTGGGTCAGCCATTACACCAGTCCACCAGTGGGACAACCATTACACCAGTCCACCAGTGGGACAGCCATTACAATAGTCCACCAGTGGGTCAGCCATTACACCAGCCCACCAGTGGGACAGCCATTACACCAGTCCACCAGTGGGTCAGCCATTACACTAGTCCACCAGTGGGACAGCCATTACACCAGTCCACCAGTGGGACAGCTACACCAGTCCACCAGTGGGTCAGCCATTACACTAGTCCACCAGTTGGACAGCCATTACACCAGTCCACCAGTGGGACAGCCATTACACCAGTCCATCAGTGGAATAGCTATTAAAGCAGCCCACCAGTGGGACAGCCATTACACCAGTCCACCAGTGGGACAGCCATTACACCAGTCCACCAGTGGGACAGCCATTACACTAGTCCACCAGTGGGTCAGCCATTACACCAGCCCACCAGTGGGACAGCCATTACACCAGTCCACCCGTGGGTCAGCCATTACACTAGTCCACCAGTGGGACAGCCATTACACCAGTCCACCAGTGGGACAGCCATTACACCAGTCCACCAGTGGGACAGCTACACCAGTCCACCAGCGGGACAGCCGTTACACCAGTCCACCAGTGGGACAGCCATTAGACTGGTCCACCAGTGGGACAGCCATTACACCAGTCCACCAGTGGGTCAGCCATTACACCAGTCCACCAGTGGGACAGCCATTACACCAGTCCACCAGTGGGACAGCTACACCAGTCTACCAGTGGGACAGCCATTACACCAGTCCACCAGTGGGACAGCCATTACACCAGCCCACCAGTGGGTCAGCCATTACACCAGTCCACCAGTGGGACAGCCATGACACCAGTGCACCAGTGGGATAGCCATTACACCAGTTCACCAGTGGCTCAGCCATTACACCAGTCCACCAGTGGGACAGCCATTACACCAGCCCACCAGTGGGTCAGCCATTACACCAGTCCACCAGTGGGACAGCCATGACACCAGTACACCAGTGGGACAACCATTACACCAGTCCACCAGTGGGACAGCCATTACACCAGTCCACCAGTGGGACAGCTACACCAGTCTACCAGTGGGACAGCCATTACACCAGTCCACCAGTGGGACAGCCATTACACCAGACCACCAGTGGGACAGCCATTACACCAGTCCGCCAGTGGGACAGCCATTACACCAGTCCACCAGTGGGACAGCCCTTACACCAGTCCACCAGTGGGACAGCCATTACACCAGTCCACCAGTGGGACAGCCATTACACCAGTCCCCCAGTGGGATAGCTCTTAAAGCAGCCCACCAGTGGGACAGCCATTACACCAGTCCACCAGTGGGTCAGCCATTACACTAGTCCACCAGTTGGACAGCCATTACACCAGTCCACCAGTAGGACAGCCATTACACTAGTCCACCAGTGGGACAGCCATTACACCAGTCCACCAGTGGGTCAGCCATTACACCAGTCCACCAGTGGGACAGCCATTACACCAGTCCACCAGTGGGACAGCCATTACACCAGTCCACCAGTGGGTCAGCCATTACACCAGTCCACCAGTGGAATAGCTATTAAAGCAGCCCACCAGTGGGACAGCCATTACACCAGTCCACCAGTGGGACAACCATTACACCAGTCCACCAGTGGGACAGTCATTACACTAGTCCACCAGTGGGTCAGCCATTACACCAGCCCACCAGTGGGACAGCCATTACACCAGTCCCCCAGTGGGATAGCCATTAAAGCAGCCCACCAATGGGACAGCCATTACACCAGTCCACCAGTGGGTCAGCCATTACACTAGTCCACCAGTGGGACAGCCATTACACCAGTCCACCAGTGGGACAGCCATTACACCAGTCCACCAGTGGGACAGCCATTACACCAGCCCCCAGTGGGATAGCTATTACAGCAGCCCACCAATGGGACAGCCATTACACCAGTCCGCCAGTGGGACAGCCGTTACACCAGTCCACCAGTGGGAAAGTCATTACACCAGTCCACCAGTGGGACAGCCATTACACCAGTGCACCAGTGGGACAGCCCTTACACCAGTCCACCAGTGGGACAGCCATTACACCAGTCCACCAGTGCGACAGCCATTCCACCAGTCCCCCAGTGGGATAGCTTTTAAAGCAGCCCACCAGTGGGACAGCCATTACACCAGTCCACCAGTGGGTCAACCATTACACTAGTTCACCAGTGGGTCAGCCATTACACTAGTCCACCAGTGGGACACCCATTACACCAGTCCACCAGTAGGACATCCATTACACTAGTTCACCAGTGGGACAGCCATTACACCAGTCCACCCTGGGTCAGCCATTACACCAGTCCACCAATGGGACAGCCATTACACCACTATACCAGTGGGACAACCATTATACCAGTCCACCAGTGGGACAGCTATTACACCAGTCCACCGGTGGGACATCCATTACACTAGTCCACCAGTAGGTCAGCCATTACACCAGTCCACCAGGGGGACAGCCATTACACCAGTCCACCAGTGGGACAGCCATTACACCAGTCCCCCAATGGGATAGCTATTAAAGCAGTCCACCAGTGGGACAGCCATTACACCAGTCCACCAGTGGGTCAGCCATTACACTAATCCACCAGTGGGACAGCCATTACACCAGTCCACCAGTTGGACAGCCATTACACCAGTCCACCAGTATGACAGCCATTACACCAGTCCACCAGTGGGACAGCCATTACACCAGTCCATCAGTGGAGTAGCTATTAAAGCAGCCCACCAGTGGGACAGCCATGACACCAGTCCACCAGTGGGACAGCCATTACACCAGTCCACCAGTGGGACAGCCATTACACTAGTCCACCAGTGGGTCAGCCATTACACCAGCCCACCAGTGGGACAGCCATTACACCAGTCCACCCGTGGGTCAGCCATTAAACTAGTCCACCAGTGGGACAGCCATTACACCAGTCCACCAGTGGGACAGCTTCACCAGTCCACCAGTGGGTCAGCCATAACACTAGTCCACCCGTTGGACAGCCATTACACCAGTCCACCAGTAGGACGGCCATTACACTAGTCCACCAGTGGGATAGCCATTACACCAGTCCACCAGTAAGACAGCCATTACACTAGTCCACCAGTGGGACAGCGATTACACCAGTCTACCAGTTGGTCAGCCAGTACACCAGTCCACCAGTGGGACAGACATGACACCAGTACACCAGTGGGACCATTACACCAGTCCACCAGTGGGACAGCCATTACACCAGTCTACCAGTGGGACAGCCATTACACCAGTCCACCAGTGGGACAGCCATTACACCAGACCACCAGTGGGTCAGCCATTACACCAGTCCACCAGTGGGACAGCCACTACACCAGTACACCAGTGGGACAGCCATTACACCAGTCCACCAGTGGGACAGCTACACCAGTCCACCAGCGGGACAGCCGTTACACCAGTCCACCAGTGAGACAGCCATTACACCAGTCCACCAGTGAGACAGCCATTACACCAGTCCACCAGTGGGACAACCCTTACACCAGTCCACCAGTGGGACAGCCATTACACCAGTCCACCAGTGGGTCAGCCATTACACTAGTCCACCAGTTGGACAGCCATTACACCAGTCCACCAGTAGGACAGCCATTACACTAGTCCACCAGTGGGACAGCCATTACACCAGTCCACCAGTGGGTCAGCCATTACACCAGTCCACCAGTGGGACAGCCATTACACCAGTCCACCAGTGGGACAGCTACACCAGTCTACCAGTGGGACAGCCAGTACACCAGTCCACCAGTGGGATAGCTTTTAAAGCAGCCCACCAGTGGGAGAGCCATTACACCAGTCCACCCGTGGGTCAACCATTACACTAGTTCACCAGTGGGTCAGCCATTACACTAGTCCACCAGTGGGACACCCATTACACCAGTCCACCAGTAGGACATCCATTACATTAGTGCACCAGTGGGACAGCCATTACACCAGTCCACCCTGGGTCAGCCATTACACCAGTCCACCAATGGGACAGCCATTACACCACTATACCAGTGGGACAACCATTATACCAGTCCACCAGTGGGACAGCTATTACACCAGTCCACCGGTGGGACATCCATTACACCAGTCCACCAGTAGGTCAGCCATTACACCAGTCCACCAGGGGGACAGCCATTGCAGCAGTCCACCAGTGGGACAGCCATTACACCAGTCCCCCAATGGGATAGCTATTAAAGCAGTCCACCAGTGGGACAGCCATTACACCAGTCCACCAGTGGGTCAGCCATTACACTAATCCACCAGTGGGACAGCCATTACACCAGTCCACCAGTTGGACAGCCATTACGCCAGTCCACCAGTAGGACAGCCATTACACCAGTCCACCAGTAGGACAGCCATAACACCAGTCCATCAGTGGAATAGCTATTAAAGCAGCCCACCAGTGGGACAGCCATTACACCAGTCCACCAGTGGGACAGCCATTACACCAGTCCACCAGTGGGACAGCCATTACACTAGTCCACCAGTGGGTCAGCCATTACATCAGCCCACCAGTGGGACAGCCATTACACCAGTCCACCCGTGGGTCAGCCATTACACTAGTCCACCAGTGGGACAGCCATTACACCAGTCCACCAGTGGGACAGCTACACCAGTCCACCAGTGGGTCAGCCATTACACTAGTCCACCCGTTGGACAGCCATTACACCAGTCCACCAGTAGGACGGCCATTACACTAGTCCACCAGTGGGACAGCCATTACACCAGTCCACCAGTAAGACAGCCATTACACTAATCCACCAGTGGGACAGCGATTACACCAGTCTACCAGTTGGTCAGCCAGTACACCAGTCCACCAGTGGGACAGACATGACACCAGTCCACCAGTGGGACAGCCATTACACCAGTCCACCAGTGGGACAGCCATTACACCAGTCCCCCAGTGGGATAGCTTTTAAAGCAGCCCACCAGTGGGACAGCCATTACACCAGTCCACCAGTGGGTCAGCCATTACACTAGTCCACCAGTTGGACAGCCATTACACCAGTCCACCAGTAGGACAGCCATTACACTAGTCCACCAGTGGGACAGCCATTACACCAGTCCACCAGTGGGTCAGCCATTACACCAGTCCACCAGTGGGACAGCCATTACACCAGTCCACCAGTGGGACAGCTACACCAGTCTACCAGTGGGACAGCCAGTACACCAGTCCACCAGTGGGACAGCCATTACACCAGCGCACCAGTGGGTCAGCCATTACACCAGTCCACCAGTGGGACAGCCATGACACCAGTACACCAGTGGGACAGCCATTACACCAGTTCACCAGTGGCTCAGCCATTACACCAGTCCACCAGTGGGACAGCCATTACACCAGCCCACCAGTGGGTCAGCCATTGCACCAGTCCACCAGTGGGACAGCCATGACACCAGTACACCAGTGGGACAACCATTACACCAGTCCACCAGTGGGACAGCCATTACACCAGTCCACCAGTGGGACAGCTACACCAGTCTACCAGTGGGACAGCCATTACACCAGTCCACCAGTGGGACAGCCATTACACCAGACCACCAGTGGGACAGCCATTACACCAGTCCACCAGTGGGACAGCCATTACACCAGTCCACCAGTGGGACAGCCCTTACACCAGTCCACCAGTGGGACAGCCATTACACCAGTCCACCAGTGGGACAGCCATTACACCAGTCCCCCAGTGGAATAGCTCTTAAAGCAGCCCACCAGTGGGACAGCCATTACACCAGTCAACCAGTGGGTCAGCCATTACACTAGTCCACCAATTGGACAGCCATAACACCAGTCCACCAGTAGGACAGCCATTACACCAGTCCACCAGTGGGACAGCTACACCAGTCTACCAGTGGGACAGCCATTACACCAGTCCACCAGTGGGACAGCCATTACACCAGACCACCAGTGGGTCAGCCATTACACCAGTCCACCAGTGGGACAGCCATTACACCAGTACACCAGTGGGGCAGCCATTACACCAGTCCACCAGTGGGACAGCTACACCACTCCACCAGTGGGTCAGCCATTACACTAGTCCACCAGTTGGACAGCCATTACACCAGTCCACCAGTAGGACACCCACTACACTAGTCCACCAGTAGGAACAGCCATTACACCAGTCCTCCAGTGGGTCAGCCATTACACCAGTCCACCAGTGGGACAGCCATTACACCAGTCCACCAGTGGGACAGCCCTTACACCAGTCCACCAGTGGGACAGCCATTACACCAGTCCACCAGTGGGACAGCCATTACACCAGTCCCCCAGTGGGATAGCTCTTAAAGCAGCCCACCAGTGGGACAGCCATTACACCAGTCCACCAGTGGGTCAGCCATTACACTAGTCCACCAGTTGGACAGCCATTACACCAGTCCACCAGTAGGACAGCCATTACACTAGTCCACCAGTGGGACAGCCACTACACCAGTCCACCAGTGGGTCAGCCATTACACCAGTCCACCAGTGGGACAGCCATTACACCAGTCCACCAGTGGGACAGCCATTACACCAGACCACCAGTGGGTCAGCCATTACACCAGTCCACCAGTGGGACAGCAATTACACCAGTACACCAGTGGGGCAGCCATTACACCAGTCCACCAGTGGGACAGCTGCACCAGTCCACCGGTGGGTCAGCCATTACACTAGTCCACCAGTTGGACAGCCATTACACCAGTCCAACAGTAGGACACCCACTACACTAGTCCACCAGTGGGACAGCCATTACACCAGTCCACCAGTGGGTCAGCCATTACACCAGTCCACCAGTGGGACAGCCATTACACCAGTCCACCACTGGGTCAGCCATTACACCAGTCCACCAGTGGAATAGCTATTAAAGCAGCCCACCAGTGGGACAGCCATTACACCAGTCCACCAGTGGGACAACCATTACACCAGTCCACCAGTGGGACAGTCATTACACTAGTCCACCAGTGGGTCAGCCATTACACCAGCCCACCAGTGGGACAGCCATTACACCAGTCCCCCAGTGGGATAGCCATTAAAGCAGCCCACCAATGGGACAGCCATTACACCAGTCCATCAGTGGGTCAGCCATTACACTAGTCCACCAGTGGGACAGCCATTACACCAGTCCACCAGTGGGACAGCCATTACACCAGTCCACCAGTGGGACAGCCATTACACCAGTCCCCCAGTGGGATAGCTATTACAGCAGCCCACCAATGGGACAGCCATTACACCAGTCCGCCAGTGGGACAGCCGTTACACCAGTCCACCAGTGGGAAAGTCATTACACCAGTCCACCAGTGGGACAGCCATTACACCTGTGCACCAGTGGGACAGCCCTTACACCAGTCCACCAGTGGGACAGCCATTACACCAGTCCACCAGTGCGACAGCCATTCCACCAGTCCCCCAGTGGGATAGCTTTTAAAGCAGCCCACCAGTGGGACAGCCATTACACCAGTCCACCAGTGGGTCAACCATTACACTAGTTCACCAGTGGGTCAGCCATTACACTAGTCCACCAGTGGGACACCCATTACACCAGTCCACCAGTAGGACATCCATTACACTAGTTCACCAGTGGGACAGCCATTACACCAGTCCACCCTGGGTCAGCCATTACACCAGTCCACCAATGGGACAGCCATTACACCACTATACCAGTGGGACAACCATTATACCAGTCCACCAGTGGGACAGCTATTACACCAGTCCACCGGTGGGACATCCATTACACTAGTCCACCAGTAGGTCAGCCATTACACCAGTCCACCAGGGGGACAGCCATTACACCAGTCCACCAGTGGGACAGCCATTACACCAGTCCCCCAATGGGATAGCTATTAAAGCAGTCCACCAGTGGGACAGCCATTACACCAGTCCATCAGTTGGACAGCCATTACACCAGTCCACCAGTGGGACAGCCATTACACCAGTCCACCAGTGGGACAGCCATTACACCAGTCCATCAGTGGAATAGCTATTAAAGCAGCCCACCAGTGGGACAGCCATTACACCAGACCACCAGTGGGACAGCCATTACACCAGTCCACCAGTGGGACAGCCATTACACCAGTCCACCAGTGGGACAGCCCTTACACCAGTCCACCAGTGGGACAGCCATTACACCAGTCCACCAGTGGGACAGCCATTACACCAGTCCCCCAGTGGAATAGCTCTTAAAGCAGCCCACCAGTGGGACAGCCATTACACCAGTCAACCAGTGGGTCAGCCATTACACTAGTCCACCAATTGGACAGCCATAACACCAGTCCACCAGTAGGACAGCCATTACACCAGTCCACCAGTGGGACAGCTACACCAGTCTACCAGTGGGACAGCCATTACACCAGTCCACCAGTGGGACAGCCATTACACCAGACCACCAGTGGGTCAGCCATTACACCAGTCTACCAGTGGGACAGCCATTACACCAGTACACCAGTGGGGCAGCCATTACACCAGTCCACCAGTGGGACAGCTACACCACTCCACCAGTGGGTCAGCCATTACACTAGTCCACCAGTAGGACAGCCATTACACCAGTCCACCAGTAGGACACCCACTACACTAGTCCACCAGTAGGAACAGCCATTACACCAGTCCTCCAGTGGGTCAGCCATTACACCAGTCCACCAGTGGGACAGCCATTACACCAGTCCAACAGTGGGACAGCCATTACACCAGTACACCAGTGGGACAACCATTACACCAGTCCACCATTGGGACAGCTACACCAGTCCACCAGTGGGTCAGCCATTACACTAGTCCACCAGTGGGACACCCATTACACCAGTCCACCAGTAGGACAGCCATTACACTAGTTCACCAGTGGGACAGCCATGACACCAGTGCACCAGTGGGATAGCCATTACACCAGTTCACCAGTGGCTCAGCCATTACACCGGTCCACCAGTGGGACAGCCATTACACCAGCCCACCAGTGGGTCAGCCATTACACCAGTCCACCAGTGGGACAGCCATGACACCAGTACACCAGTGGGACAACCATTACACCAGTCCACCAGTGGGACAGCCATTACACCAGTCCACCAGTGGGACAGCTACACCAGTCTACCAGTGGGACAGCCATTACACCAGTCCACCAGTGGGACAGCCATTACACCAGACCACCAGTGGGACAGCCATTACACCAGTCCACCAGTGGGACAGCCATTACACCAGTCCACCAGTGGGACAGCCCTTACACCAGTCCACCAGTGGGACAGCCATTACACCAGTCCACCAGTGGGACAGCCATTACACCAGTCCCCCAGTGGGATAGCTCTTAAAGCAGCCCACCAGTGGGACAGCCATTACACCAGTCCACCAGTGGGTCAGCCATTACACTAGTCCACCAGTTGGACAGCCATTACACCAGTCCACCAGTAGGACAGCCATTACACTAGTCCACCAGTGGGACAGCCATTACACCAGTCCACCAGTGGGTCAGCCATTACACCAGTCCACCAGTGGGACAGACATTACACCAGTCCACCAGTGGGTCAGCCATTACACCAGTCCACCAGTGGAATAGCTATTAAAGCAGCCCACCAGTGGGACAGCCATTACACCAGTCCACCAGTGGGACAACCATTACACCAGTCCACCAGTGGGACAGTCATTACACTAGTCCACCAGTGGGTCAGCCATTACACCAGCCCACCAGTGGGACAGCCATTACACCAGTCCCCCAGTGGGATAGCCATTAAAGCAGCCCACCAATGGGACAGCCATTACACCAGTCCACCAGTGGGTCAGCCATTACACTAGTCCACCAGTGGGACAGCCATTACACCAGTCCACCAGTGGGACAGCCATTACACCAGTCCACCAGTGGGACAGCCATTACACCAGTCCCCCAGTGGGATAGCTATTACAGCAGCCCACCAATGGGACAGCCATTACACCAGTCCGCCAGTGGGACAGCCGTTACACCAGTCCACCAGTGGGAAAGTCATTACACCAGTCCACCAGTGGGACAGCCATTACACCTGTGCACCAGTGGGACAGCCCTTACACCAGTCCACCAGTGGGACAGCCATTACACCAGTCCACCAGTGCGACAGCCATTCCACCAGTCCCCCAGTGGGATAGCTTTTAAAGCAGCCCACCAGTGGGACAGCCATTACACCAGTCCACCAGTGGGTCAACCATTACACTAGTTCACCAGTGGGTCAGCCATTACACTAGTCCACCAGTGGGACACCCATTACACCAGTCCACCAGTAGGACATCCATTACACTAGTTCACCAGTGGGACAGCCATTACACCAGTCCACCCTGGGTCAGCCATTACACCAGTCCACCAATGGGACAGCCATTACACCACTATACCAGTGGGACAACCATTATACCAGTCCACCAGTGGGACAGCTATTACACCAGTCCACCGGTGGGACATCCATTACACTAGTCCACCAGTAGGTCAGCCATTACACCAGTCCACCAGGGGGACAGCCATTACACCAGTCCACCAGTGGGACAGCCATTACACCAGTCCCCCAATGGGATAGCTATTAAAGCAGTCCACCAGTGGGACAGCCATTACACCAGTCCACCAGTTGGACAGCCATTACACCAGTCCACCAGTGGGACAGCCATTACACCAGTCCACCAGTGGGACAGCCATTACACCAGTCCATCAGTGGAATAGCTATTAAAGCAGCCCACCAGTGGGACAGCCATTACGCCAGTCCACCAGTGGGACAGCCATTACACCAGTCCACCAGTGGGACAGCCATTACACTAGTCCACCAGTGGGTCAGCCATTACACCAGCCCACCAGTGGGACAGCCATTACACCAGTCCACCCGTGGGTCAGCCATTACACTAGTCCACCAGTGGGACAGCCATTACACCAGTCCACCAGTGGGACAGCTACACCAGTCCACCAGTGGGTCAGCCATTACACTAGTCCACCCGTTGGACAGCCATTACACCAGTCCACCAGTAGGACGGCCATTACACTAGTCCACCAGTGGGATAGCCATTACACCAGTCCACCAGTAAGACAGCCATTACACTAGTCCACCAGTGGGACAGCGATTACACCAGTCTACCAGTTGGTCAGCCAGTACACCAGTCCACCAGTGGGACAGACATGACACCAGTACACCAGTGGGACAACCATTACACCAGTCCACCAGTGGGACAGCCATTACACCAGTCTACCAGTGGGACAGCCATTACACCAGTCCACCAGTGGGACAGCCATTACACCAGACCACCAGTGGGTCAGCCATTACACCAGTCCACCAGTGGGACAGCCACTACACCAGTACACCAGTGGGACAGCCATTACACCAGTCCACCAGTGGGACAGCTACACCAGTCCACCAGCGGGACAGCCGTTACACCAGTCCACCAGTGAGACAGCCATTACACCAGTCCACCAGTGAGACAGCCATTACACCAGTCCACCAGTGGGACAACCCTTACACCAGTCCACCAGTGGGACAGCCATTACACCAGTCCACCAGTGGGTTAGCCATTACACTAGTCCACCAGTTGGACAGCCATTACACCAGTCCACCAGTAGGACAGCCATTACACTAGTCCACCAGTGGGACAGCCATTACACCAGTCCACCAGTGGGTCAGCCATTACACCAGTCCACCAGTGGGACAGCCATTACACCAGTCCACCAGTGGGACAGCTACACCAGTCTACCAGTGGGACAGCCAGTACACCAGTCCACCAGTGGGATAGCTTTTAAAGCAGCCCACCAGTGGGAGAGCCATTACACCAGTCCACCAGTGGGTCAACCATTACACTAGTTCACCAGTGGGTCAGCCATTACACTAGTGCACCAGTGGGACAGCCATTACACCAGTCCACCCTGGGTCAGCCATTACACCAGTCCACCAATGGGACAGCCATTACACCAGTCCACCCTGGGTCAGCCATTACACCAGTCCACCAATGGGACAGCCATTACACCACTATACCAGTGGGACAACCATTATACCAGTCCACCAGTGGGACAGCTATTACACCAGTCCACCGGTGGGACATCCATTACACCAGTCCACCAGTAGGTCAGCCATTACACCAGTCCACCAGGGGGACAGCCATTGCAGCAGTCCACCAGTGGGACAGCCATTACACCAGTCCCCCAATGGGATAGCTATTAAAGCAGTCCACCAGTGGGACAGCCATTACACCAGTCCACCAGTGGGTCAGCCATTACACTAATCCACCAGTGGGACAGCCATTACACCAGTCCACCAGTTGGACAGCCATTACACCAGTCCACCAGTGGGACAGCCATTACACCAGTCCACCAGTGGGACAGCCATTACACCAGTCCATCAGTGGAATAGCTATTAAAGCAGCCCACCAGTGGGACAGCCATTACACCAGTCCACCAGTGGGACAGCCATTACACCAGTCCACCAGTGGGACAGCCATTACACTAGTCCACCAGTGGGTCAGCCATTACATCAGCCCACCAGTGGGACAGCCATTACACCAGTCCACCCGTGGGTCAGCCATTACACTAGTCCACCAGTGGGACAGCCATTACACCAGTCCACCAGTGGGACAGCTACACCAGTCCACCAGTGGGTCAGCCATTACACTAGTCCACCCGTTGGACAGCCATTACACCAGTCCACCAGTAGGACGGCCATTACACTAGTCCACCAGTGGGACAGCCATTACACCAGTCCACCAGTAAGACAGCCATTACACTAATCCACCAGTGGGACAGCGATTACACCAGTCTACCAGTTGGTCAGCCAGTACACCAGTCCACCAGTGGGACAGACATGACACCAGTCCACCAGTGGGACAGCCATTACACCAGTCCACCAGTGGGACAGCCATTACAGCAGTCCCCCAGTGGGATAGCTTTTAAAGCAGCCCACCAGTGGGACAGCCATTACACCAGTCCACCAGTGGGTCAGCCATTACACTAGTCCACCAGTTGGACAGCCATTACACCAGTCCACCAGTAGGACAGCCATTACACTAGTCCACCAGTGGGACAGCCATTACACCAGTCCACCAGTGGGTCAGCCATTACACCAGTCCACCAGTGGGATAGCCATTACACCAGTCCACCAGTGGGACAGCTACACCAGTCTACCAGTGGGACAGCCAGTACACCAGTCCACCAGTGGGACAGCCATTACACCAGCGCACCAGTGGGTCAGCCATTACACCAGTCCACCAGTGGGACAGCCATGACACCAGTACACCAGTGGGACAGCCATTACACCAGTTCACCAGTGGCTCAGCCATTACACCAGTCCACCAGTGGGACAGCCATTACACCAGCCCACCAGTGGGTCAGCCATTACACCAGTCCACCAGTGGGACAGCCATGACACCAGTACACCAGTGGGACAACCATTACACCAGTCCACCAGTGGGACAGCCATTACACCAGTCCACCAGTGGGACAGCTACACCAGTCTACCAGTGGGACAGCCATTACACCAGTCCACCAGTGGGACAGCCATTACACCAGACCACCAGTGGGACAGCCATTACACCAGTCCACCAGTGGGACAGCCATTACACCAGTCCACCAGTGGGACAGCCCTTACACCAGTCCACCAGTGGGACAGCCATTACACCAGTCCACCAGTGGGACAGCCATTACACCAGTCCCCCAGTGGAATAGCTCTTAAAGCAGCCCACCAGTGGGACAGCCATTACACCAGTCAACCAGTGGGTCAGCCATTACACTAGTCCACCAATTGGACAGCCATAACACCAGTCCACCAGTAGGACAGCCATTACACCAGTCCACCAGTGGGACAGCTACACCAGTCTACCAGTGGGACAGCCATTACACCAGTCCACCAGTGGGACAGCCATTACACCAGACCACCAGTGGGTCAGCCATTACACCAGTCCACCAGTGGGACAGCCATTACACCAGTACACCAGTGGGGCAGCCATTACACCAGTCCACCAGTGGGACAGCTACACCACTCCACCAGTGGGTCAGCCATTACACTAGTCCACCAGTTGGACAGCCATTACACCAGTCCACCAGTAGGACACCCACTACACTAGTCCACCAGTAGGAACAGCCATTACACCAGTCCTCCAGTGGGTCAGCCATTACACCAGTCCACCAGTGGGACAGCCATTACACCAGTCCAACAGTGGGACAGCCATTACACCAGTACACCAGTGGGACAACCATTACACCAGTCCACCATTGGGACAGCTACACCAGTCCACCAGTGGGTCAGCCATTACACTAGTCCACCAGTGGGACACCCATTACACCAGTCCACCAGTAGGACAGCCATTACACTAGTTCACCAATGGGACAGCCATTACACCAGTCCACCAGTGGGTCAGCCATTACACCAGTCCACCAGTGGGACAGCCATTACACTGTCCACCAGTTGGTCAGCCAGTACACCAGTCCACCAGTGGGACAGCCATTACACCAGTCCACCAGTGGGACAGCCATTACACCAGTCCATCAGTGGAATAGCTATTAAAGCAGCCCACCAGTGGGACAGCCATTACACCAGTCCACCAGTGGGACAGCCATTACACTAGTCCACCAGTGGGACAGCCATTACACTAGCCCACCAGTGGGTCAGCCATTACACCAGCCCACCAGTGGGACAGCCATTACACCAGTCCACCCGTGGGTCAGCCATTACACTAGTCCACCAGTGGGACAGCCATTACACCAGTCCACCAGTGGGACAGCCATTACACCAGTCCACCAGTGGGACAGCTACACCAGTCCACCAGTGGGACAGCCATTACACCAGTCCACCAGTGGGACAGCCATTACACCAGACCACCAGTGGGTCAGCCATTACACCACTCCACCTGTGGGACAGCCATTACACCAGTACACCAGTGGGGCAGCCATTACACCAGTCCACCAGTGGGACAGCTACACCACTCCACCAGTGGGTCAGCCATTACACTAGTCCACCAGTTGGACAGCCATTACACCAGTCCACCAGTAGGACACCCACTACACTAGTCCACCAGTAGGAACAGCCATTACACCAGTCCTCCAGTGGGTCAGCCATTACACCAGTCCACCAGTGGGACAGCCATTACACCAGTCCACCAGTGGGTCAGCCATTACACCAGTCCAACAGTGGGACAGCCATTACACCAGTACACCAGTGGGACAACCATTACACCAGTCCACCATTGGGACAGCTACACCAGTCCACCAGTGGGTCAGCCATTACACTAGTCCACCAGTGGGACACCCATTACACCAGTCCACCAGTAGGACAGCCATTACACTAGTTCACCAATGGGACAGCCATTACACCAGTCCACCAGTGGGTCAGCCATTACACCAGTCCACCAGTGGGACAGCCATTACACTGTCCACCAGTTGGTCAGCCATTACACCAGTCCACCAGTGGGACAGCCATTACACCAGTCCACCAGTGGGACAGCCATTACACCAGTCCATCAGTGGAATAGCTGTTAAAGCAGCCCACCAGTGGGACAGCCATTACACCAGTCCACCAGTGGGACAGCCATTACACCAGTCCACCAGTGGGACAGCCATTACACTAGTCCACCAGTGGGTCAGCCATTACACCAGCCCACCAGTGGGACAGCCATTACACCAGTCCACCCGTGGGTCAGCCATTACACTAGTCCACCAGTGGGACAGCCATTACACCAGTCCACCAGTGGGACAGCCATTACACCAGTCCACCAGTGGGACAGCTACACCAGTCCACCAGCGGGACAGCCGTTACACCAGTCCACCAGTGGGACATCCATTAGACTGGTCCACCAGTGGGACAGCCATTACACTAGTCCACCAGTGGGATAGCCATTACACCAGTCCACCAGTAAGACAGCCATTACACTAGTCCACCAGTGGGACAGCGATTACACCAGTCTACCAGTTGGTCAGCCAGTACACCAGTCCACCAGTGGGACAGACATGACACCAGTACACCAGTGGGACAACCATTACACCAGTCCACCAGTGGGACAGCCATTACACCAGTCTACCAGTGGGACAGCCATTACACCAGTCCACCAGTGGGACAGCCATTACACCAGACCACCAGTGGGTCAGCCATTACACCAGTCCACCAGTGGGACAGCCACTACACCAGTACACCAGTGGGACAGCCATTACACCAGTCCACCAGTGGGACAGCTACACCAGTCCACCAGCGGGACAGCCGTTACACCAGTCCACCAGTGAGACAGCCATTACACCAGTCCACCAGTGAGACAGCCATTACACCAGTCCACCAGTGGGACAACCCTTACACCAGTCCACCAGTGGGACAGCCATTACACCAGTCCACCAGTGGGACAGCCATTACACCAGTCCCCCAGTGGGATAGCTTTTAAAGCAGCCCACCAGTGGGACAGCCATTACACCAGTCCACCAGTGGGTCAGCCATTACACTAGTCCACCAGTTGGACAGCCATTACACCAGTCCACCAGTAGGACAGCCATTACACTAGTCCACCAGTGGGACAGCCATTACACCAGTCCACCAGTGGGTCAGCCATTACACCAGTCCACCAGTGGGACAGCCATTACACCAGTCCACCAGTGGGACAGCTACACCAGTCTACCAGTGGGACAGCCAGTACACCAGTCCACCAGTGGGATAGCTTTTAAAGCAGCCCACCAGTGGGAGAGCCATTACACCAGTCCACCAGTGGGTCAACCATTACACTAGTTCACCAGTGGGTCAGCCATTACACTAGTCCACCAGTGGGACACCCATTACACCAGTCCACCAGTAGGACATCCATTACACTAGTTCACCAGTGGGACAGCCATTACACCAGTCCACCCTGGTTCAGCCATTACACCAGTCCACCAATGGGACAGCCATTACACCACTATACCAGTGGGACAACCATTATACCAGTCCACCAGTGGGACAGCTATTACACCAGTCCACCGGTGGGACATCCATTACACCAGTCCACCAGTAGGTCAGCCATTACACCAGTCCACCAGGGGGACAGCCATTGCAGCAGTCCACCAGTGGGACAGCCATTACACCAGTCCCCCAATGGGATAGCTATTAAAGCAGTCCACCAGTGGGACAGCCATTACACCAGTCCACCAGTGGGTCAGCCATTACACTAATCCACCAGTGGGACAGCCATTACACCAGTCCACCAGTTGGACAGCCATTACACCAGTCCACCAGTGGGACAGCCATTACACCAGTCCACCAGTGGGACAGCCATTACACCAGTCCATCAGTGGAATAGCTATTAAAGCAGCCCACCAGTGGGACAGCCATTACAGCAGTCCACCAGTGGGACAGCCATTACACCAGTCCACCAGTGGGACAGCCATTACACTAGTCCACCAGTGGGTCAGCCATTACACCAGCCCACCAGTGGGACAGCCATTACACCAGTCCACCCGTGGGTCAGCCATTACACTAGTCCACCAGTGGGACAGCCATTACACCAGTCCACCAGTGGGACAGCTACACCAGTCCACCAGTGGGTCAGCCATTACACTAGTCCACCCGTTGGACAGCCATTACACCAGTCCACCAGTAGGACGGCCATTACACTAGTCCACCAGTGGGACAGCCATTACACCAGTCCACCAGTAAGACAGCCATTACACTAGTCCACCAGTGGGACAGCGATTACACCAGTCTACCAGTTGGTCAGCCAGTACACCAGTCCACCAGTGGGACAGACATGACACCAGTCCACCAGTGGGACAGCCATTACACCAGTCCACCAGTGGGACAGCCATTACACCAGTCCCCCAGTGGGATAGCTTTTAAAGCAGCCCACCAGTGGGACAGCCATTACACCAGTCCACCAGTGGGTCAGCCATTACACTAGTCCACCAGTTGGACAGCCATTACACCAGTCCACCAGTAGGACAGCCATTACACTAGTCCACCAGTGGGACAGCCATTACACCAGTCCACCAGTGGGTCAGCCATTACACCAGTCCACCAGTGGGACAGCCATTACACCAGCGCACCAGTGGGTCAGCCATTACACCAGTCCACCAGTGGGACAGCCATGACACCAGTACACCAGTGGGACAGCCATTACACCAGTTCACCAGTGGCTCCGCCATTACACCAGTCCACCAGTGGGACAGCCATTACACCAGCCCACCAGTGGGTCAGCCATTACACCAGTCCACCAGTGGGACAGCCATGACACCAGTACACCAGTGGGACAACCATTACACCAGTCCACCAGTGGAACAGCCATTACACCAGTCCACCAGTGGGACAGCTACACCAGTCTACCAGTGGGACAGCCATTACACCAGTCCACCAGTGGGACAGCCATTACACCAGACCACCAGTGGGACAGCCATTGCACCAGTCCACCAGTGGGACAGCCATTACACCAGTCCACCAGTGGGACAGCCCTTACACCAGTCCACCAGTGGGACAGCCATTACACCAGTCCACCAGTGGGACAGCCATTACACCAGTCCCCCAGTGGAATAGCTCTTAAAGCAGCCCACCAGTGGGACAACCATTACACCAGTCAACCAGTGGGTCAGCCATTACACTAGTCCACCAATTGGACAGCCATTACACCAGTCCACCAGTAGGACAGCCATTACACTAGTCCACCAGTGGGACAGCCATTACACCAGTCCACCAGTGGGTCAGCCATTACACCAGCCCACCAGTGGGACAGCCATTACACCAGTCCACCAGTGGGACAGCTACACCAGTCTACCAGTGGGACAGCCATTACACCAGTCCACCAGTGGGACAGCCATTACACCAGACCACCAGTGGGTCAGCCATTACACCAGTCCACCAGTGGGACAGCCATTACACCAGTACACCAGTGGGGCAGCCATTACACCAGTCCACCAGTGGGACAGCTACACCACTCCACCAGTGGGTCAGCCATTACACTAGTCCACCAGTGGGACAGCCATTACACCAGTCCACCAGTAGGACACCCACTACACTAGTTCACCAGTAGGAACAGCCATTACACCAGTCCTCCAGTGGGTCAGCCATTACACCAGTCCACCAGTGGGACAGCTATTACACCAGTCCACCAGTGGGTCAGCCATTTCACCACTCCACCAGTGGGACAGCCATTACACCAGTACACCAGTGGGGCAGCCATTACACCAGTCCACCATTGGGACAGCTACACCAGTCCACCAGTGGGTCAGCCATTACACTAGTCCACCAGTGGGACACCCATTACACCAGTCCACCAGTAGGACAGCCATTACACTAGTTCACCAATGGGACAGCCATTACACCAGTCCACCAGTGGGTCAGCCATTACACCAGTCCACCAGTGGGACAGCCATTACACTGTCCACCAGTTGGTCAGCCAGTACACCAGTCCACCAGTGGGACAGCCATTACACCAGTCCACCAGTGGGACAGCCATTACACCAGTCCATCAGTGGAATAGCTATTAAAGCAGCCCACCAGTGGGACAGCCATTACACCAGTCCACCAGTGGGACAGCCATTACACCAGTCCACCAGTGGGACAGCCATTACACTAGTCCACCAGTGGGTCAGCCATTACACCAGCCCACCAGTGGGACAGCCATTACACCAGTCCACCCGTGGGTCAGCCATTACACTAGTCCACCAGTGGGACAGCCATTACACCAGTCCACCAGTGGGACAGCCATTACACCAGTCCACCAGTGGGACAGCTACACCAGTCCACCAGTGGGACAGCCATTACACCAGTCCACCAGTGGGACAGCTATTACACCAGACCACCAGTGGGTCAGCCATTTCACCACTCCACCAGTGGGACAGCCATTACACCAGTACACCAGTGGGGCAGCCATTACACCAGTCCACCAGTGGGACAGCTACACCACTCCACCAGTGGGTCAGCCATTACACTAGTCCACCAGTTGGACAGCCATTACACCAGTCCACCAGTAGGACACCCACTACACTAGTCCACCAGTAGGAACAGCCATTACACCAGTCCTCCAGTGGGTCAGCCATTACACCAGTCCACCAGTGGGACAGCCATTACACCAGTCCACCAGTGGGTCAGCCATTACACCAGTCCAACAGTGGGACAGCCATTACACCAGTACACCAGTGGGACAACCATTACACCAGTCCACCATTGGGACAGCTACACCAGTCCACCAGTGGGTCAGCCATTACACTAGTCCACCAGTGGGACACCCATTACACCAGTCCACCAGTAGGACAGCCATTACACTAGTTCACCAATGGGACAGCCATTACACCAGTCCACCAGTGGGTCAGCCATTACACCAGTCCACCAGTGGGACAGCCATTACACTGTCCACCAGTTGGTCAGCCATTACACCAGTCCACCAGTGGGACAGCCATTACACCAGTCCACCAGTGGGACAGCCATTACACCAGTCCATCAGTGGAATAGCTATTAAAGCAGCCCACCAGTGGGACAGCCATTACACCAGTCCACCAGTGGGACAGCCATTACACCAGTCCACCAGTGGGACAGCCATTACACTAGTCCACCAGTGGGTCAGCCATTACACCAGCCCACCAGTGGGACAGCCATTACACCAGTCCACCCGTGGGTCAGCCATTACACTAGTCCACCAGTGGGACAGCCATTACACCAGTCCACCAGTGGGACAGCCATTAGACAGGTCCACCAGTAGGACAGCCATTACACCAGTCCACCAGTGGGACAGCCATTACACTAGTCCACCAGCGGGACAGCCATTACCCCAGTCCCCCAGTGGGACAGCCAGTACACCAGTCCACCAGTGGGACAGCTATAAAAGCAGTCCACCAGTGGGACAGCCATTACACCAGTCCCCCAGTGGGATAGCCATTAAAGCAGCCCACCAATGGGACAGCCATTACACCAGTCCACCAGTGGGTCAGCCATTACACTAGTCCACCAGTGGGACAGCCATTACACCAGTCCACCAGTGGGACAGCCATTACACCAGTCCACCAGTGGGACAGCCATTGCACCAGTCCCCCAGTGGGATAGCTATTAAAGCAGCCCACCAATGGGACAGCCATTACACCAGTCCGCCAGTGGGACAGCCGTTACACCAGTCCACCAGTTGGGCAGCCATTACACCAGTCCACCAGTGGGACAGCCATTACACCAGTGCACCAGTGGGACAGCCCTTACACCAGTCCACCAGTGGGACAGCCATTACACCAGTCCACCAGTGGGACAGCCATTCCACCAGTCCCCCAGTGGGATAGCTTTTAAAGCAGCCCACCAGTGGGACAGCCATTACACCAGTCCACCAGTTGGTCAACCATTACACTAGTCCACCAGTGGGTCAGCCATTACACTAGTCCACCAGTGGGACACCCATTACACCAGTCCACCAGTAGGACATCCATTACACTAGTTCACCAGTGGGACAGCCATTACACCAGCCCACCCTGGGTCAGCCATTACACCAGTCCACCAATGGGACAGCCATTACACCAGTATACCAGTGGGACAACCATTATACCAGTCCACCAGTGGGACAGCTATTACACCAGTCCACCGGTGGGACATCCATTACACTAGTCCACCAGTAGGTCAGCCATTACACCAGTCCACCAGGGGGACAGCCATTACACCAGTCCACCAGTGGGACAGCCATTACACCAGTCCCCCAATGGGATAGCTATTAAAGCAGTCCACCAGTGGGACAGCCATTACACCAGTCCACCAGTGGGTCAGCCATTACACTAATCCACCAGTGGGACAGCCATTACACCAGTCCACCAGTGGGACAGCCATTACACCAGTCCACCAGTGGGACAGCCATTACACCAGTCCACCAGTGGGACAGCCATTACACCAGTCCATCAGTGGAATAGCTATTAAAGCAGCCCACCAGTGGGACAGCCATTACACCAGTCCACCAGTGGGCCAGCCATTACACCAGTCCACCAGTGGGACAGCCATTACACTAGTCCACCAGTGGGTCAGCCATTCCACCAGCCCACCAGTGGGACAGCCATTACACCAGTCCACCCGTGGGTCAGCCATTACACTAGTCCACCAGTGGGACAGCCATTACACCAGTCCACCAGTGGGACAGCTACACCAGTCCACCAGTGGGTCAGCCATTACACTAGTGCACCCGTTGGACAGCCATTACACCAGTCCACCAGTAGGAAGGCCATTACACTAGTCCACCAGTGGGACAGCCATTACACCAGTCCACCAGTAAGACAGCCATTACACTAGTCCACCAGTGGGACAGCGATTACACCAGTCTACCAGTTGGTCAGCCAGTACACCAGTCCACCAGTGGGACAGACATGACACCAGTACACCAGTGGGACAACCATTACACCAGTCCACCAGTGGGACAGCCATTACACCAGTCCACCAGTGGGACAGCTACACCAGTCTACCAGTGGGACAGCTATTACACCAGTCCACCAGTGGGACAGCCATTACACCAGACCACCAGTGGGTCAGCCATTACACCAGTCCACCAGTGGGACAGCCATTACACCAGTACACCAGTGGGACAGCCATTACACCAGTCCACCAGTGGGACAGCTACACCAGTCCACCAGCGGGACACCCGTTACACCAGTCCACCAGTGAGACAGCCATTACACCAGTCCACCAGTGGGACAGCCATTACACCAGTCCACCAGTGGGACAGCCCTTACACCAGTCTACCAGTGGGACAGCCATTACACCAATCCACCAGTGGGACAGCCATTACACCAGTCCCCCAGTGGGATAGCTTTTAAAGCAGCCCACCAGTGGGACAGCCATTACGCCAGTCCACCAGTGGGTCAGCCATTACACTAGTCCACCAGTTGGACAGCCATTACACCAGTCCACCAGTAGGACAGCCATTACACTAGTCCACCAGTGGGACAGCCATTACACCAGTCCACCAGTGGGTCAGCCATTACACCAGTCCACCAGTTGGACAGCTACACCAGTCCACCAGCGGGACAGCCGTTACACCAGTCCACCAGTGAGACAGCCATTACACCAGTCCACCAGTGGGACAGCCATTACACCAGTCCACCAGTGGGACAGCCCTTACACCAGTCGACCAGTGGGACAGCCATTACACCAGTCCACCAGTGGGACAGCCATTACACCAGTACACCAGTGGGGCAGCTATTACACCAGTCGACCAGTGGGACAACTACACCAGTCCACCAGTGGGTCAGCCATTACACTAGTTCACCAGTTGGACAGCCATTACACCAGTCCACCAGTAGGACACCCATTACACTAGTCCACCAGTGGGACAGCCATTACACCAGTCCACCAGTGGGTCAGCCATTACACCAGTCCACCAGTGGGACAGCCATTACACCAGTCCACCAGTGGGTCAGCCATTACACCAGTCCACCAGTGGGACAGCCATTACACCAGTACACCAGTGGGACAACCATTACACCAGTCCACCAGTGAGACAGCCATTACACCAGTCCACCAGTGGGACAGCCATTACACTAGTCCACCAGTGGGACAGCTACACCAGTCTACCAGTGGGACAGCCATTACACCAGTCCACCAGTGGGACAGCCATTACACCAGACCACCAGTGGGTCAGCCATTACACCAGTCCACCAGTTGGACAGCCATTACACCAGTACACCAGTGGGACAGCCGTTACACCAGTCCACCAGTGGGACAGCCATTACATCAGTCCTCCAGTAGGACAGCCATTACATCAGTCTGCCAGTGGGACAGCCATTACACCAGTCCACCAGTGGGACAGCCATTACACCAGTTCACCATTGGGACAACCATTACACCAGTCCACCAGTGGGACAGCTACACCAGTCCACCAGTGGGACAGCCATTACAACAGTCCACCAGTGGGACAGCCGTTACACCAGTCCACCAGTGGGACAGCCATTACATCAGTCCTCCAGTAGGACAGCCATTACATCAGCCTGCCAGTGGGACAGCCATTACACCAGTCCACCAGTGGGACAGCCATTACACCAGTCCACCAGTGGGACAGCCATTGCACCAGTACACCAGTGGGACAACCATTACACCAGTCCACCGGTGGGACAGCCATTAAGCCAGTGCACCGGTGGGACAGCCATTACACCAGTCCTCCAGTGGGACAGCCATTAAAGCAGTGCACCAGTGGGACAGCCATTACACCAGTCCACCAGTGGGACAGCCATTACACCAGTCCACCAGTGGGACAGCCATTACACTAGTACAACAGTGGGACAGCCACTACACCAGTCCACCAGTGGGACAGCCATTACACCAGTCCACCAGTGGGACAGCTATTAAAGCAGTCCACCAGTGGGACAGCCATTACACCAGTCCAGCAGTGGGACAGCCATTACACCAGTCCACCGGTGGGACAGCCATTACACCAGTCCACCAGTGGGACAGCCATTACACCAGTCCACCAGTGGGACAGCCATTACACCAGTCCACCAGTGGGACAGCCATTACCCCAGTCCCCCAGTGGGACAGCTATTAAAGCAGCCAACCAGTGGGTCAGCCATTACACCAGTCCACCAGTGGGACAGCTACACCAGTCCACCAGTGGGTCATCCATTACACTAGTCCACCAGTGGGACAGCCATTACACCAGTCCACCAGTAGGACAGCTATTACACTAGTCCACCAGTGGGACAGCGATTACACCAGTCCACCAGTGGGACAGCCATCACACCAGTCCACCAGTGGGACAGCCATTACACCAGTCCACCAGTGGGACAGCCATTACCCCAGTCCCCCAGTGGGACAGCTATTAAAGCAGCCAACCAGTGGGTCAGCCATTACACCAGTCCACCAGTGGGACAGCTACACCAGTCCACCAGTGGGTCATCCATTACACTAGTCCACCAGTGGGACAGCCATTACACCAGTCCACCAGTAGGACAGCTATTACACTAGTCCACCAGTGGGACAGCGATTACACCAGTCCACCAGTGGGACAGCCATCACACCAGTCCACCAGTGGGACAGCCATTACACCAGTACACCAGTGGGACAACCATTACACCAGTCCACCAGTGGGACAGCCATTAAACCAGTGCACCGGTGGGACAGCCATTACACCAGTCCACCAGTGGGACAGCCATTAAACCAGTGCACCAGTGGGACAGCCATTACACCAGTCCACCAGTGGGACAGCCATTACACCAGTCCACCGGTGGGACAGCCATTACACCAGTCCACCAGTGGGACAGCCATTACACCAGTCTACCAGTGGGACAGCCATTACACCAGTCCACCAGTGGGACAGCCATTACACCAGTCCCCCAGTGGGATAGCTATTAAAGCAGCCCACCAGTGGGACAGCCATTACACCAGTCCACCAGTGGGACAGCCATTACACCAGTCCATCAGTGGAATAGCTATTAAAGCAGCCCACCAGTGGGACAGCCATTACACCAGTCCACCAGTGGGACAGCCATTACACCAGTCCACCAGTGGGACAGCCATTACACTAGTCCACCAGTGGGTCAGCCATTCCACCAGCCCACCAGTGGGACAGCCATTACACCAGTCCACCCGTGGGTCAGCCATTACACTAGTCCACCAGTGGGACAGCCATTACACCAGTCCACCAGTGGGACAGCTACACCAGTCCACCAGTGGGTCAGCCATTACACTAGTCCACCCGTTGGACAGCCATTACACCAGTCCACTAGTAGGAAGGCCATTACACTAGTCCACCAGTGGGACAGCCATTACACCAGTCCACCAGTAAGACAGCCATTACACTAGTCCACCAGTGGGACAGCGATTACACCAGTCTACCAGTTGGTCAGCCAGTACACCAGTCCACCAGTGGGACAGACATGACACCAGTCCATCAGTGGAATAGCTATTAAAGCAGCCCACCAGTGGGACAGCCATTACACCAGTCCACCAGTGGGACAGCCATTACACCAGTCCACCAGTGGGACAGCCATTACACTAGTCCACCAGTGGGTCAGCCATTCCACCAGCCCACCAGTGGGACAGCCATTACACCAGTCCACCCGTGGGTCAGCCATTACACTAGTCCACCAGTGGGACAGCCATTACACCAGTCCACCAGTGGGACAGCTACACCAGTCCACCAGTGGGTCAGCCATTACACTAGTCCACCCGTTGGACAGCCATTACACCAGTCCACTAGTAGGAAGGCCATTACACTAGTCCACCAGTGGGACAGCCATTACACCAGTCCACCAGTAAGACAGCCATTACACTAGTCCACCAGTGGGACAGCGATTACACCAGTCTACCAGTTGGTCAGCCAGTACACCAGTCCACCAGTGGGACAGACATGACACCAGTACACCAGTGGGACAACCATTACACCAGTCCACCAGTGGGACAGCCATTACACCAGTCCACCAGTGGGACAGCTACACCAGTCTACCAGTGGGACAGCTATTACACCAGTCCACCAGTGGGACAGCCATTACACCAGACCACCAGTGGGTCAGCCATTACACCAGTCCACCAGTGGGACAGCCATTACACCAGTACACCAGTGGGACAGCCATTACACCAGTCCACCAGTGGGACAGCTACACCAGTCCACCAGCGGGACACCCGTTACACCAGTCCACCAGTGAGACAGCCATTACACCAGTCCACCAGTGGGACAGCCATTACACCAGTCCACCAGTGGGACAGCCCTTACACCAGTCTACCAGTGGGACAGCCATTACACCAGTCCACCAGTGGGACAGCCATTACCCCAGTCCCCCAGTGGGACAGCTATTAAAGCAGCCAACCAGTGGGTCAGCCATTACACCAGTCCACCGGTGGGACAGCCATTACACCAGTCCACCAGTGGGACAGCCATTACACCAGTCCACCAGTGGGACAGCCATTACACCAGTCCACCAGTGGGACAGCCATTACACCAGTCCCCCAGTGGGATAGCTATTAAAGCAGCCCACCAGTGGGACAGCCATTACACCAGTCCACCAGTGGGTCAGGCATTACACTAGTCCACCTGTGGGACAGCCATTACACCAGTCCACCAGTGTGTCAGCCATTATACTAGTCCCTCAGTGGGATAGCCGTTACACCAGTCCACCAGTTGGACAGCCATTACACCAGTCCACCAGTGGGACAGCCATTACACCAGTCCACCAGTGGGACAGCCCTTACACCAGTCCACCAGTGGGACAGGCATTACACCAGTCCACCAGTGGGACAGCCATTACACCAGTCCCCCAGTGGGATAGCTTTTAAAGCAGCCCACCAGTGGGACAGCCATTACACCAGTCCACCAGTGGGACAGCCATTACACCAGTCCCCCAGTGGGATAGCTTTTAAAGCAGCCCACCAGTGGGACAGCCATTACACCAGTCCACCAGTGGGACAGCCATTACACCAGTCCCCCAGTGGGATAGCTTTTAAAGCAGCCCACCAGTGGGACAGCCATTACACCAGTTCACCAGTGGGTCAGCCATTACACTAGTCCACCAGTGGGACAGCCATTACACCAGTCCACCAGTGGGACAGCTACACCAGTCCACCAGTGGGTCAGCCATTACACTAGTCCACCAGTGGGACAGCCATTACACCAGTCCACCAGTAGGACAGCCATTACACTAGTTCACCAGTGGGACAGCCATTACACCTGTCCACCAGTGGGTCAGCCATTACACCAGTCCACCAGTGTGACAGCCATTACACTAGTTCACCAGTGGGACAGCCATTACACCTGTCCACCAGTGGGTCAGCCATTACACCAGTCCACCAGTGGGACAGCCATTACACCAGTCCACCAGTGGGACAGCCATTACACCAGTCCACCAGTGGGACAGCCATTACACCAGTCCACCAGTGGGACAGCTACACCAGTCTGCGAATGGGACAGCCATTACACCATTCCACCGGTGGGACAACCATTACACCCGTCCACCAGTGGGTCAGCCATTACACCAGTCCACCAGTGGGACAGCCATTACACCAGTACACCAGTGGGACAACCATTACGCCAGTCCACCAGTGGGACAGCCATTACACCAGTCCACCAGTGGGACAGCTACACCAATCTACCAGTGGGACAGCCATTACACCAGTCCACCAGTGGGACAGCCATTACACCAGTTCACCAGTGGGTCAGCCATTACACTAGTCCACCAGTGGGACAGCCATTACACCAGTCCACCAGTGGGACAGCTACACCAGTCCACCAGTGGGTCAGCCATTACACTAGTCCACCAGTGGGACAGCCATTACACCAGTCCACCAGTAGGACAGCCATTACACTAGTTCACCAGTGGGACAGCCATTACACCTGTCCACCAGTGGGTCAGCCATTACACCAGTCCACCAGTGTGACAGCCATTACACTAGTTCACCAGTGGGACAGCCATTACACCTGTCCACCAGTGGGTCAGCCATTACACCAGTCCACCAGTGGGACAGCCATTACACCAGTCCACCAGTGGGACAGCCATTACACCAGTCCACCAGTGGGACAGCCATTACACCAGTCCACCAGTGGGACAGCTACACCAGTCTGCGAATGGGACAGCCATTACACCATTCCACCGGTGGGACAACCATTACACCCGTCCACCAGTGGGTCAGCCATTACACCAGTCCACCAGTGGGACAGCCATTACACCAGTACACCAGTGGGACAACCATTACGCCAGTCCACCAGTGGGACAGCCATTACACCAGTCCACCAGTGGGACAGCTACACCAATCTACCAGTGGGACAGCCATTACACCAGTCCACCAGTGGGACAGCCATTACACCAGTCCAACGGTGGGCCAGCCATTACACCAATCCACCAGTGGGACAGCCATTAAACCAGTGCACCAGTGGGTCAGCCATTACACCAGTCCACCAGTGGGACAGCCATTACACCAGTCCACCAATGAGTCAGCCATTACACTAGTCCAACAGTGGCACAGCCATTACACCAGTCCACCAGTGGGACAGCTATTAAAGCAGTCTACCGGTGGGACAGCCATTACACCAGCCCACCAGTGGGACAGCCATTACACCAGTCCACCAGTGGGTCAGCCATTACACTAGTCCACCAGTGGGACAGCCATTACACCAGTCCACCAGTGGGACAGCTACACCAGTCCACCAGTGGGTCATCCATTACACTAGTCCACCAGTGGGACAGCCATTACACCAGTCCACCAGTGGGTCAGCCATTACACTAGTCCACCAGTGGGACAGCGATTACACCAGTCTACCAGTTGGTCAGCCATTACACCAGTCCACCAGTGGGACAGCCATTACACCAGTCCACCAGTGGGTCAGCCATTACACCAGTCCACCAGTGGGACAGCCATTACACCAGTACACCAGTGGGACAGCCATTACACCAGTCTACCAGTGGGTCAGCCATTACACCAGTCCACCAGTGGGACAGCCATTACACCAGTCCACCAGTGGGTCAGCCATTACACCTGTACATCAGTGGGACAACCATTACACCAGTCCACCAGTGGGACAGCCATTACACCAGTCCACCAGTGGGACAGCCATTACACCAGTCCATCGATGGGACAGCCATTAAAACAGTCCTCCGGTGGGATTGTCTGTGACGTATTACCTCGCGTCACTCTGTGGACATGGTGCTGTGCTATCAACACCGCTGGTGTTTTTTGCCTTAAGCAAGACCGCTATCCGCAGCGGAGTGGCTCCACTTGAGCTTCTCCAGATACAATATCAGCACTCTGGTTCTGTCGCTGAATTGTAAGACTCACTTACGGCATTGAGTGCTCGCACTTTGCCTAACAGCAGACTTGGGGCCAGGTCAAGCGGCCGACCACCGTCCCAGAGTTGACGGGAAGTAGCGATCACTCGCCGACACCACCAGTCATGTCTGCCCCTCGTCGCTTCTTCGTAGCTGTCCATCAATACTTCCGAACGCTACTTTCGTTGTGTTGTGGTTATATGTCTTTTAACGTGGCTAATAAGTGGTCCGAGAAAATGAAACGAGACCAAATGCTGATGAAGAGTGGACGACCCTAGCACGCCACATAGATCACGGAAAGGGTGACCCTAGCACGCCTCATAGATCACCGAGAGGGTGACCTTAGCACGCCACATAGATCACGGAGAGGGTGACCCTAGCACGCCACATAGATCACGGAGAGGGTGACTCTAGAACGCCTCATAGATCACCGAGAAGGTGACCCTAGCGCGCCACATAGATCACGGAGAGGGTGACCCTAGCACGTCTCATAGATCACCGAGAGGGTGACCCTAGCACGCCTCAGAGATCACCGAGAGGGCGACCCTAGCACACTGCATAGATCACGGAGAGGGCGACCCTAGCACACTGCTTAGATCACGGATAGGGCGACCCTAGCACGCCTCGTAGATCACGGAGAGGGCGACCCTAGCACGCCTCATAGATCACGGAGAGAACGACCCTAGCAAACCACATATATTACGGAAAGGGCGACCCTGGTGGTTCTGATGCTAGCGGTTCTTACCTTAATCAGAGTCTCCTGCGTCGAGCATTCTTTTTTTTCTTTTTTTTCCTATAATGTACCAAATGAAATGTTTGCTTTGACGGAATAAATGAGATTGAATCTGAATCTGCATAGATCATGGAGAGGGCGACCCTAGCACGCCACATAGATCACCCAGAGGGTGACCCTAGCACGCCACATAGATCACCGAGAGGGCGACCCTAGCACGCAAACATAGATCACAGAGAGGGCGACCCTAGCGCGCAACATAGATTACGGAGAGGGCGACCCTAGAACGCAAACATAGATCACAGAGAAAGCGACCCTAGCAAGCTGCTTAGATCACGGAGACGGCGACCCTGGCATGCTGCATAGATCACGGAGAGGGCGACCCTAGCACGCTGCATAGATCACGGAGAGGGCGACCCTAGCGCGCAACATAGATCACAGAGAAAGCGACCCTAGCACGCTGCTTAGATCACGGAGAGGGCGATCCTGGCACGCTGCATAGATCACGTAGAGGGTGACCGTAGCACGCAAACATAGATCACGGAGAGAGTGACCCTAGCACGCTACATAGATCGCGGAGAGGGTGACCCTAGAGCGCCACATAGATCACGGAGAGGGTGACCCTAGCAAACCACATATATCACGGAGAGGGCGACCCTAGCACGCCACATAGATCACAGAGAAAGCGATCCTAGCACTCCGCATAGATCACGGATAGGGCGACTCTAGCATGCTGCTTAGATCACTGAGTGGACGACCCAAGCACGAAACATAGATCACGGTGAGGGCGACCCTAGCACGCCACATAGATCACGGAGAGGTTGACCCTAGCGCGCCACATAGATCACGGAGAGGGCGGCCCTAGCACCCAACATAGATCACGGAAAGGGCGATCCTAGCACTCCGCATAGATCACGGATAGGGCGACTCTAGCATGCTGCTTAGATCACGGAGTGGACGACCCAAGCACGAAACATAGATCACCGCGAGGGCGACCCTAGCACGCCACATAGATCACGGAGAGGGTGACCCTATCACGCCACATAGATCACGGATAGGGTGACCCTATCACGCCACATAGATCACGGCCAGGGCGACCCTAGCACGCCACATAGATCACGTATAGGGCAACCCTAGCACGAAACATAGATCACGGAGAGGGCGACCCTAGCAAGCTGCTTAGATCACGGAGACGGCGACCCTGGCATGCTGCATAGATCACGGAGAGGGCGACCCTAGCACGCTGCATAGATCACGGAGAGGGCGACCCTAGCGCGCAACATAGATCACAGAGAAAGCGACCCTAGCACGCTGCTTAGATCACGGAGATGGCGATCCTGGCACGCTGCATAGATCACGTAGAGGGTGACCGTAGCACGCAAACATAGATCACGGAGAGAGTGACCCTAGCACGCCACATAGATCGCGGAGAGGGTGACCCTAGAGCGCCACATAGATCACGGAGAGGGTGCCCCTAGCACGCCACATAGATCACGGAGAGGGTGACCCTAGCACGCCACATAGATCACCGAGAGGGTGACCCTAGCGCGCCACATAGATCACGGAGAGGGTGACCCTTGCACGCCACATAGATCACCGAGAGGGTGACCCTAGCGCGCCACATAGATCACGGAGAGGGCGACCCTAGCGCGCCACATCGATCACCGAGAGGGTGACCCTTGCACGCCACATAATTCGCGGAGAGGATGACCCTAGCGCGCCACATAGATCACGGAGAGGGTGACCCTTGCACGCCACATAGATCACGGAGAGGGTGACCCTAGCACGCCACATAGATCACCGAGAAGGTGACCCTTGCACGCCACATAGATCACCGAGAGGGTGACCCTAGCGCGTCACATAGATCACCGAGAGGGTGACCCTAGCGCGCCACATAGATCACGGAGAGGGTGACTCTAGCGCGCCACATAGATCACGGAGAGGGTGACCCTAGCACGCCACATAGATCACCGAGAGGGTGACCCTAGCACGCCACATAGATCCCGGAGAGGGTGACCCTAGCACCCTGCATAGATCACGGAGAGGGCGACCCTAGCGCGCCACATAGATCACCGAGAGGGTGACCCTTGCACGCCACATAATTCGCGGAGAGGGTGACCCTAGCGCGCCACATAGATCACGGAGAAGGTGACCCTAGCGCGCCACATAGATCACGGAGAGGGTGAACCTAGCACGTCACATAGATCACGGAGAGGGTGACCCTAGCACGCCACATAGATCACGGAGAGGGTCACCCTAGCGCGCCACATAGATCACGGAGAGGGTGACCCTTGCACGCCACATATATCACAGAGAGGGTCACCCTAGCGCGCCACATAGATCACGGAGAGGGTGACCCTAGCACGCCACATAGATCACGGAGAGGGTGACCCTAGCGCGCCACATAGATCACAGAGAGGGTGACCCTAGCGCGCCACATAATTCGCGGAGAGGGTGACCCTAGCACATAGATTTGCAATCTATGAACCCGTTCGGTTTGTATTGGTCAGTCCTCGCTGCTGTGCGGTTCCTCCTGATGCACGCAGGCCTCTCTCGCCGCCCGGGTGGGCGCCTCGCACTGGGCCGATCTGCCGTTCATGCCCCGCGCCTTCAATGCGCCGCCGTAAAAGGTTCCGACCCTTCCATAATGGACTCGGCCTTCTTTATTGCCCACTCGCCCCAATAGTTCAAGGTCAACTTCTGTTAGGTCTTATGATTCAGAAATCAGGCGATAAACAAATTGGATCTCTCCGGCTTTGTAGATCATGGGCGTGTCATGTCGGGATCAAACACGGTCTCCGGCATAATATGTCCACTCTATGCCCTAACGCTCTCGTGCAGGCCAGATAGATCAATGATAGGAGAAGTGTGGGGGGGGGAGGGGTAACCGTGTAACCCATTACCCTGTTTTATGGTTATAGGATCTTTTCGCCCATGCATTATATATCATGGGTTTACCTACAGTACGGTATTACGGTAGAAATGACATGCGTGGCCAGATAAGTAATAAACTACGTTTAGCGGATTAGTTAGTTGCAATCTATGTTAGCGGATTAGTTAGTTCTAAACTACGTTAGCGGATTAGTTAGTTCTAAACCACGTTAGCGGATTAGTTTGTACTAAACTACATTAGCGGATTAGTAAGTACTAAACTACGTTAGCGGATTAGTTAGTTCTAAACTACGTTAGCAGATTAGTTAGTACTAAACTACTTTAGTGGGTTAGTTAGTACTAAACTATGTTACCGTATTAGTTAGTTATAAACTACGTTAGCAGATTAGTTAGTACTAAACTATGTTACCGTATTAGTTAGTTATAAACTACGTTAGCGGATTAGTTAGTTCTAAGCTACATTAGCGGATTAGTTAGTACTAAACAACGTTAGCGGATTAGTTAGTACTAGACTACGTTAGCGGATTAGTTAGTGCTAAACTGCGTTAGCGGATTAGTTAGTTATAAACTACGTTAACGGATTAGTCAGTTTTAAACCACGTTAGCGGATTAGTTAGCACTAGCATACGTTAGCGGAATAGTTAGTACTCAACTACGTTAGCGGGTTAGCTAGTTCTAAACTACGTTAGCGGATTAGTTAGTTCTAAACTACGTTCGCAGATTAGTTAGTACAAACGACGTTAGCGGATTAGTTAGTTCTAAACTATGTTAGCGGATTAGTTAGTACTAATCTTTGTTAGCGGATTAGTTAGTTCTAAACTACATTAGCGGATTAGTTAGTTATAAACTACGTTAGCGGTATAGTTAGTTATAAACTACCTTAGCAGATTAGTTAGTACTAAACTACGTTAGCGGATTAGTTATTTCTAAACTACGTTGGCCGATTATTTATTTCTGAACTACGTTAGCGGATTAGTTAGTTCTAAACTACGTTACCGGATTAGTTAGTTCTAAACTACGTTAGCGGATTAGTTAGTTATAAACTGCGTTAGCGTATTAGTTCTAAACTACGTTAGCGGATTAGTTAGTTCTAAACTACGTTAGCAGATTAGTTAGTACTAAACTACGTTAGTGGGTTAGTTAGTACTAAACTATGTTACCGTATTAGTTAGTTATAGACTACGTTAGCGGATTAGTTAGTTCTAAGCTACCTTAGCTGATTAGTTAGTACTAAACTACTTTAGTGGGTTAGTTAGTACTAAACTATGTTACCGTATTAGTTAGTTATAAACTACGTTAGCAGATTAGTTAGTACTAAACTATGTTACCGTATTAGTTAGTTATAAACTACGTTAGCGGATTAGTTAGTTCTAAGCTACCTTAGCGGATTAGTTAGTACTAAACAACGTTAGCGGATTAGTTAGTACTAGACTACGTTAGCGGATTAGTTAGTGCTAAACTGCGTTAGCGGATTAGTTAGTTATAAACTACGTTAACGGATTAGTCAGTTTTAAACCACGTTAGCGGATTAGTTAGCACTAGCATACGTTAGCGGAATAGTTAGTACTCAACTACGTTAGCGGGTTAGCTAGTTCTAAACTACGTTAGCGGATTAGTTAGTTCTAAACTACGTTCGCAGATTAGTTAGTACAAACGACGTTAGCGGATTAGTTAGTTCTAAACTATGTTAGCGGATTAGTTAGTACTAATCTTTGTTAGCGGATTAGTTAGTTCTAAACTACATTAGCGGATTAGTTAGTTATAAACTACGTTAGCGGTATAGTTAGTTATAAACTACCTTAGCAGATTAGTTAGTACTAAACTACGTTAACGGATTAGTTATTTCTAAACTACGTTGGCCGATTATTTATTTCTGAACTACGTTAGCGGATTAGTTAGTTCTAAACTACGTTACCGGATTAGTTAGTTCTAAACTACGTTAGCGGATTAGTTAGTTATAAACTGCGTTAGCGTATTAGTTCTAAACTACGTTAGCGGATTAGTTAGTTCTAAACTACGTTAGCAGATTAGTTAGTACTAAACTACGTTAGTGGGTTAGTTAGTACTAAACTATGTTACCGTATTAGTTAGTTATAGACTACGTTAGCGGATTAGTTAGTTCTAAGCTACCTTAGCTGATTAGTTAGTACTAAACAACGTTAGCGGATTAGTTAGTACTAGACTACGTTAGCGGATTAGTTAGTACCAAACTGCGTTAGCGGATTAGTTAGTTATAAACTACGTTAACGGATTAGTTAGTTCTAAACCACGGGGGAGGGGTAACCGTGTAACCCATTACCCTGTTTTATAGTTATAGGATTTTTTCGCCCATGCATTATATATCATGGGTTTACCTACAGTACGGTATTACGGTAGAAATGACATGCGTGGCCAGATAAGTTAGTAATAAACTACGTTTAGCGGATTAGTTAGTTGCAATCTATGTTAGCGGATTAGTTATTTCTAAACTACGTTAGCGGATTAGTTAGTTCTAAACCACGTTAGCGGATTAGTTAGTACTAAACTACATTAGCGGATTAGTTAGTACTAAACTACGTTAGTGGATTAGTTAGTACTAAACTACCTTAGCGGATTAGTTCAGTACTAAGCTACGTTAGCGGATTAGTTAGTACTAAACTACGTTAGCGGATTAGCTAGTACGCGGATTAGCTGGTTCTAAACTACGTTAGCGGATTAGTTAGTACTAAACTACGTTAGCGGATTAGTTAGTACTAACCTAGGTTAGTGGATTAGTTAGTTCTAAACTACGTTAGCGGATTAGTTCGTTCTAAACGACGTTGGCGGATTAGTTAGTTCTAAACTACGTTAGCGGATTAGTTAGTACTAAACTACGTTAGCGGATTAGCTAGTACTAAACTACGTTAGCGGATTAGTTAGTTATAAACTACGTTATCGGATTAGTTAGTTCTAAACTACGTTAGCGGATTAGTTAGTTCTAAACTACGTTCGCGGATTAGTTAGTACAAACTACGTTAGCCGATTAGTTAGTTCTAAACTATGTTAACGGATTAGTTAGTACTAATCTTTGTTAGCGGATTAGTTAGTTCTAAACTACATTAGCGGATTAGTTAGTTCTAAACTACGTTAGCGGATTAGTTAGTTATAAACTACCTTAGCAGATTAGTTAGTACTAAACTACGTTAGCGGTTTAGTTATTTCTAAACTACGTTGGCCGATTATTTATTTCTGAACTACGTTAGCGGATTAGTTAGTTCTAAACTATGTTACCGGATTAGTTAGTTCTAAACTACGTTAGCGGATTAGTTAGTACTAGCATACGTTTCCGGAATAGTTAGTACTCAACTACGTTAGCGGGTTAGCTAGTTCTAAACTACGTTAGCGGATTAGTTAGTTCTAAACTACGTTGGCGGAGTAGTTAGTTCTAAACTACGTTAGCGGATTTTTTAATACTAAACTACGTTAGCGGAATAGCTAGTACTAAACCACTTCAGCGGATTAGTTAGTACTAAACTATTTTAACGGATTATTTAGTTCTAAACTACCTTAGCGGATTAGTTTAGTACTAAACTACGTTAGTGGAATAGTTGGTACTAAACTATGTCACCGGATTAGTTAGTTATAAACTACGTTAGCAGATTGGTTAGTTCTAAACTACCTTAGCGGATTAGTTAGTACTCAACTACGTTAGCGGATTAGCTAGTAATAAACTACGTTAGTGGATTAGTTAGTTCTAAACTACCTTAGCGGATTAGTTTAGTACTAAGTTACGTTAGCGGATTAGTTAGTACTAAACTACGTTAGCGGATTAGTTAGTTCTAAACTACGTTAGCGGATTGGTTAGTTCTAAACTACCTTAGCGGATTAGTTAGTACTCAACTACGTTAGCGGATTAGCTAGTACTAAACTACGTTGGTGGATTAGTTAGTACTAAACTACCTTAGCGGATTAGTTTAGTACTAAGTTACGTTAGCGGATTAGTTAGTACTAAACTACGTTAGCGGATTAGTTAGTTATGAACTACGTTAGCGGATTAGTTAGTTTTAAACTACGTTAGCGGATTAGCTAGCACTAACATACGTTAGCGGATTAGTTAGTACTCAACTATGTTAGTGGATTAGTTAGTTCTAAACTACGTTAGCGGATTAGTTAGTTCTAAACGACGTTGGCGGATTAGTTAGTTCTCAACTACGTTAGCGGATTAGTTGGAACTAAACTACGTTAGCGGATTAGCTAGTACTAAACTACGTTAGCGGATTAGTTAGTACTCAAGTACGTTATCGGATTAGTTAGTTCTAAACTACGTTAGCGGATTAGTTAGTTCTAAACTACGTTCGCGGATCAGTTAGTACAAACTACGTGAGCGGATTAGTTAGTTCTAAACTATGTTAGCGGATTAGTTAGTACTAATCTTTGTTAGCGGATTAGTTAGTTCTAAACTACATTAGCGCATTAGTTAGTTATAAACTACGTTAGCGGATTAGTTAGTTATAAACTACCTTAGCAGATTAGTTAGTACTAAACTACGTTAGCGGATTAGTTATTTCTGAACTACGTTGGCCGATTATTTATTTCTGAACTACGTTAGCGGCTTAGTTAGTTCTAAACTATGTTACCGGATTAGTTAGTTCTAAACTACGTTAGTGGATTAGTTAGTTATAAACTGCGTTAGCGTATTAGTTCTAAACTACGTTAGCGGACTAGTTAGTTCTAAACTACGTTAGCAGATTAGTTAGTACTAAACTACGTTAGTGGATTAGTTAGTACTAAACTACGTTAGTGGATTAGTTAGTACTAAACTACCTTAGCGGATTAGTTCAGTACTAAGCTACGTTAGCGGATTAGTTAGTACTAAACTACGTTAGCGGATTAGCTAGTACGCGGATTAGCTGGTTCTAAACTACGTTAGCGGATTAGTTAGTACTAAACTACGTTAGCGGATTAGTTAGTACTAACCTAGGTTAGTGGATTAGTTAGTTCTAAACTACGTTAGCGGATTAGTTCGTTCTAAACGACGTTGGCGGATTAGTTAGTTCTAAACTACGTTAGCGGATTAGTTAGTACTAAACTACGTTAGCGGATTAGCTAGTACTAAACTACGTTAGCGGATTAGTTAGTTATAAACTACGTTATCGGATTAGTTAGTTCTAAACTACGTTAGCGGATTAGTTAGTTCTAAACTACGTTCGCGGATTAGTTAGTACAAACTACGTTAGCCGATTAGTTAGTTCTAAACTATGTTAACGGATTAGTTAGTACTAATCTTTGTTAGCGGATTAGTTAGTTCTAAACTACATTAGCGGATTAGTTAGTTCTAAACTACGTTAGCGGATTAGTTAGTTATAAACTACCTTAGCAGATTAGTTAGTACTAAACTACGTTAGCGGTTTAGTTATTTCTAAACTACGTTGGCCGATTATTTATTTCTGAACTACGTTAGCGGATTAGTTAGTTCTAAACTATGTTACCGGATTAGTTAGTTCTAAACTACGTTAGCGGATTAGTTAGTACTAGCATACGTTTCCGGAATAGTTAGTACTCAACTACGTTAGCGGGTTAGCTAGTTCTAAACTACGTTAGCGGATTAGTTAGTTCTAAACTACGTTGGCGGAGTAGTTAGTTCTAAACTACGTTAGCGGATTTTTTAATACTAAACTACGTTAGCGGAATAGCTAGTACTAAACCACTTCAGCGGATTAGTTAGTACTAAACTATTTTAACGGATTATTTAGTTCTAAACTACCTTAGCGGATTAGTTTAGTACTAAACTACGTTAGTGGAATAGTTGGTACTAAACTATGTCACCGGATTAGTTAGTTATAAACTACGTTAGCAGATTGGTTAGTTCTAAACTACCTTAGCGGATTAGTTAGTACTCAACTACGTTAGCGGATTAGCTAGTAATAAACTACGTTAGTGGATTAGTTAGTTCTAAACTACCTTAGCGGATTAGTTTAGTACTAAGTTACGTTAGCGGATTAGTTAGTACTAAACTACGTTAGCGGATTAGTTAGTTCTAAACTACGTTAGCGGATTGGTTAGTTCTAAACTACCTTAGCGGATTAGTTAGTACTCAACTACGTTAGCGGATTAGCTAGTACTAAACTACGTTGGTGGATTAGTTAGTACTAAACTACCTTAGCGGATTAGTTTAGTACTAAGTTACGTTAGCGGATTAGTTAGTACTAAACTACGTTAGCGGATTAGTTAGTTATGAACTACGTTAGCGGATTAGTTAGTTTTAAACTACGTTAGCGGATTAGCTAGCACTAACATACGTTAGCGGATTAGTTAGTACTCAACTATGTTAGTGGATTAGTTAGTTCTAAACTACGTTAGCGGATTAGTTAGTTCTAAACGACGTTGGCGGATTAGTTAGTTCTCAACTACGTTAGCGGATTAGTTGGAACTAAACTACGTTAGCGGATTAGCTAGTACTAAACTACGTTAGCGGATTAGTTAGTACTCAAGTACGTTATCGGATTAGTTAGTTCTAAACTACGTTAGCGGATTAGTTAGTTCTAAACTACGTTCGCGGATCAGTTAGTACAAACTACGTGAGCGGATTAGTTAGTTCTAAACTATGTTAGCGGATTAGTTAGTACTAATCTTTGTTAGCGGATTAGTTAGTTCTAAACTACATTAGCGCATTAGTTAGTTATAAACTACGTTAGCGGATTAGTTAGTTATAAACTACCTTAGCAGATTAGTTAGTACTAAACTACGTTAGCGGATTAGTTATTTCTGAACTACGTTGGCCGATTATTTATTTCTGAACTACGTTAGCGGCTTAGTTAGTTCTAAACTATGTTACCGGATTAGTTAGTTCTAAACTACGTTAGTGGATTAGTTAGTTATAAACTGCGTTAGCGTATTAGTTCTAAACTACGTTAGCGGACTAGTTAGTTCTAAACTACGTTAGCAGATTAGTTAGTACTAAACTACGTTAGTGGATTAGTTAGTACTAAACTACGTTAGTGGATTAGTTAGTACTAAACTACGTTAGTGGATTAGTTAGTACTAAACTACCTTAGCGGATTAGTTCAGTACTAAGCTACGTTAGCGGATTAGTTAGTACTAAACTACGTTAGCGGATTAGCTAGTACGCGGATTAGCTGGTTCTAAACTACGTTAGCGGATTAGTTAGTACTAAACTACGTTAGCGGATTAGTTAGTACTAACCTAGGTTAGTGGATTAGTTAGTTCTAAACTACGTTAGCGGATTAGTTCGTTCTAAACGACGTTGGCGGATTAGTTAGTTCTA